>CM045733.1:17480000-17547500 GCA_024760905.1 Plotosus lineatus
TGATGGTGGAGAGAAAGCAGCGAGCAGAGAGGGAGGCTCCATCCGTGCGGTCTGGTCTCGCCGCCAAGTCTGTGCTTCATTAAAATGAGGTCATGAGGGAAAAAAAAAATTGGAGGAGAGAATAGGAGTGAGTAAAAGAGCGAGAGCGAAGGCCGGGGGGGGCAGCAAAATGAAACTGAAATGAGTCACAGAGAGTGTGATCCACATAAAGCAGCAAGACAGAGACAAGGCGAAGATGAGGAAATCGTTTCTCGATGACTACGCAGGCATGGCCCAGTTGTGTGCGGTGGCACGCGAGCCCATAGGCAGTGACGGCAGGATGAGTCAGGACCGCGAACATGACTCAGGGACAGTGTGAAGCCAGGCACATCCGCAAACAGGAGCGCTCGTACTACACACACCCACACAGTGCAAACACGGCCAGCCATGTGTGATTCATAACCGTCCAATTCATAAATTCTGATTCATAAACTGTCCAATTCATAAACATTCCCTTACATCCGGAAGATTTTTGTGGGGTAGCAAGAAACACTGCCTTTTCATTCATGGTGATGATGAAGCCTCTCTGAATCATTCATGCCTTTATTTCCGTTCGTATCGACTGTCCTGTACACAAACACATATCCATGTGATTCAGCTACTCACTGCTGTACACTCACCACTGGAAATGTCTCCAAAAATATCTAACCTCATACATGCACACAGTGTTTCAGCCACGTTCGTTTCAACCCCACTCACTTGTACCTGCAGGGCGCTGCGGCGGAGCCATGAAACTCACACAGACGGCACCACACACCAGCAAGAGAAACCAGACACACTCCCGTCCCGCCCATCGTCTGGGGTCTGCGGTTA
Source organism: Plotosus lineatus (assembly GCA_024760905.1). Lineage (NCBI taxonomy): Eukaryota > Metazoa > Chordata > Actinopteri > Siluriformes > Plotosidae > Plotosus > Plotosus lineatus. Next base: position 17,480,853 of record CM045733.1, read on the forward strand.
CGGTTATACAACCTGCCTTTTTAACGTACTGTGACTCAGTCACATTGCACAAACTTATGAAGAACGGTAAACCAACAGTACCATGTTACTGTCCATCTCAGTATCACAGGCACATTATGTTCATTCAAATTTATTCAGATTTCATTATTATTATTATTATTATTATTATTATTATTATAAGCAGATATTTACAATATATTTTAACACAAATTTTTATTCATGCGTTCATTGATTTCAGAATTTTGGTGTCTCTGCATGTGTTAGCATGCTGCACACTGGCCCAATTGTAAATAGAGTTTGTTAGCATGGGCGGTGGTGGCCCGATGGGCAGGTTTACTGATCCCAAGGTCGAGGGTTCAATGGGCCATGTCTCTCACTGTCTATATTGAGAGGTTCATGTAAAAGAACCATTGACTTTCATCGAGAGTAGGCTGCAAAGCCGTCGGCATGTTTCTGTCCTGCGGTGGCCTGGTGAGCTGTCCGGGGTGTACTCTGCTCTCGCCCAGAGTTGGCTAAGAAGTGTACTACCCTCACAGTGGCCCTAATTAGAATTAAGCGGTTCAGAAAATGAATGAGTTTGTTAGCATGAGTACATTACGAAGAGGACAGATCTCCGAATCCAACACCGGGCAAAGACGCGGTACAACCTGAACAGCAAATCTAATACAGTGATACCTCAGCTCACGAACATAATTGGTTCCCAGAAAGTGTGTGTAAGGCGAAAAGTTCGTCTTCCGAACATTTATTTCCCATAAGAAACCATTAAAATGAGAATAATCCGTTCCCAGGTCCCCATAAAACATAATTTTCTACTAAATAAGCCTTAAAACTACACAAAAATATACCTTATTTTATGTATAATAAATGTGCTATTGTATTGTAATTAAAGAAATAAACTGTACTGTATAATAAAGTCGTTTTATTTACCTTTGTGATGGTAGTTGATGGCTTGATGGAATGGAGTGGGAGGAGGAGGGAGGGAGGGACTTACTGTTTGGAAGGAGTGTTTGGAAACGCCTACTGTTTGGAAACACCCTTAGCCACACACGCACCCTTAATAGCTTCCTTGTTCTTAAGGATGGTGGTAGACTTAGCATACTGGTACTGGGACGCTAAGTCACACAAACGCACACCTCGTTCGTGTTTTTCAATGATCTCCGCCTGTGGTGGGGTCTTTTTCGGTCCCATAATAGCAAAAGTACACTCAATATGGTCCAAAATGTCTATCAAACACAAACCACTTCCGCACTCAAAGAAAGGGGTGTGACGAACTGTGACGCCGTGAGCGTGCGTCAGCTTCTCGTGGCCGCCATCGTGGCGCTGTTCGACCGCGTGGTTTGATTCGTCCGCCGAAAACTAGTTCGTCAGCAGAGACAATATGCTCGCAAATTTAATGTTCTTGAGGCGAAAAGTTCGTGAGCTTAAGCGTTCGTCAGCGGAGGTTTTACTGTATAGCTATTTTTAGACTGGAGGAGGAAACTGGGGTTCTCTGAGCAAACCTACACAAGCACAGGAAGTTCCTCGTTGCGCTCGGGCCACAAGAAGTCCTTCTGCTTCAATATCGTACCGATGGTAGACGGGTGTGGCCATATTCCTTTTCGATATCACTCAACTGCATGCCACAAGCCCGCTTCTTCTTCTCACTCGCACCGGAAATCACACATTGATGTGTGTGTGTGTGTGTGTGTGTGCATATATTGACCATGTCTTCTTAGCAGAGTTATAATCTTACAAATGTTTATGGAAGGTTAAAAACTAGTAACTCTGTCCTTTACATGAAAAGCATTATGGGAGATGCAGCTTCATAATAGCCAATGGGAGGGAGCTGTGTCATCCCTCCTAGCCAATCAGAGGCCAGCAGGGCGGGATGTTGGGAGATAGCCAATGGGAGGCCAGTGGGGTGGATGTTGGGACATGTAGTCAGTGGGAGAGCAAGTTGTGCATTGTTTTAATATTTGAATGGCGTGTTTCGTAAGGAGAACTTGTTTCGTATACAGTACAGGGACAAAAAAATTTAGAAGAATGTTTTTCGTAAACTGGATTTTTTGTATTCTGGGACTATCCAGTGGGTGAGGTACCACTGGACTTACATAACTGTAAAGTTATGCTTATTTATTATTATTATCATTATTATTATTATTATTATTATTCATGAACAGCGATATTGTACTGATCTATATTGTGAAGCATATTTGACCTTTTATGGATATAACAGTGAGCGTGAAGGGCAGTGGTGGCCTCGTGGTATAGGGCGCTGGATCGCTGATCCTGAGGTTGGGGATTTGAGTCCCACTCTCCACAATGTTGTCACTGTCGCCAGTGCAGCTAACTGGGTTATCAAAGGCTGGTCATGTCTCTCACTGTCTAAGGTGAGAGGTTCATGTAAAAGAATCATTGATGACTTTCGACAAGAGGAGCTGCATCGCCGTTAACGTGTTTTTGTCCCTTGCTAAAGAAAAGAACGTGAATAGCCGAAAGGAAAAGAAGATTCAAAGTTGAATATTTATTTCTTGAAGTAATCATACATTCACAGGGGCGTGGCGGCTTCGTGTTTAAAGCTCTGGATTATTGATCCCATGTTCATAAATTCCAGTCCTAGTCCCACCAAGGTGCCACTGTTGGGCTCTTGAGCAAAGCCCTTAACACTCAACTGCTTAGTGGTATAACAAAATGCTAACTGTAAGTCACACTGGATAAGGATACCTGCCAAATGCCTTAAATGTACTTGAGTACATAATTTTGGTACTTTTACCACATTGGTGACCTTCGCTGTTGCTTTTATTATTATCAGTAATAGAGTTATTTAATTAGTTTGAGTTATATGTTGTGTTAATTCTTTAATGCTTATTCCATAATTAAGATGAACTATGTATTTCAGAATCAGGGAGACACAGTTGTGTAGCGGTGAGAGCATCCGCCACACAGGAAGAAGTTTGAATGGGTTTGAGTCCTGGGTTCGGTGAGGGAATTTCTATGTGGAGTTTGCATGTTCTTCCTGTGCTTGCGTGGTTTTCTTATAGGTACCCCTGTTCTCCTCCCACAGTGCAATGCACATTAAGCTAATTGGCTGTTCCAAATTGTCCCTAGGTGTGAGTGTGAGAATGTATGGTTGTGGATGTTGTCCTGTGATGGATCAGTGAGCTGTTACATGTATACGCTGCCTTTGCAAAGCGTGATAGGCTCTAGCCTCATGGTAATATCTATCTATCTATCTATCTATCTATCTATCTATCTATCTATCTATCTATCTATCTATCTGCCTGCCTGCCTGCTTGCCTGTCTGTCTGTCTGTCTGTCTGTCTGTCTGTCTGCCTGTCTGTCTGTCTGTCTGTTTATCTGTTTGTCTGTCTGTCTGCCTGTCTGCCTGCCTGCCTGTCTGTCTGTTTATTGGTTTGTCTGCCTGCCTGCCTGCCTGCCTGCCTGTCTGTTGGTCTGTCTGTCTGTCTGCCTGTCTGCCTGCCTGTCTGTCTGTCTGCCTGTCTGCCTGCCTGCCTGTCTGTCTGTCTGTCTGTCTGTCTGTCTGCCGGTCTGTCTGTTTATCTGTCTGTCTGCCTGCCTGCCTACCTGCCTGCATGCCTGCCTGCCTGCATGCCTGTCTGCCTGTCTATCTATCTATCTATCTATCTATCTATCTATCTATCTATCTATCTATCTATCTATCTGTCTGTCTGTCTGTCTGTCTATCTGTCTCTCTGGCTTGTCTATCTGTCTCTGTCTATTTTGTATATAGGATTGCAAGCCATCTGTAGACAAACGTGAATTCATCTTCACATTCATGCCTATTGGAAGTTTAGAAATGTCCAATGTGCATCTTTGGACCATAGGAAGAAATCAGAGCACCCAAAGTAAACACACACACACACACACACACACACACACACACACACACACACACACACACACACACACACACACACACACACAAGTACAAGGAGAACATACAAGGTCTGAATAGAAACATTCTCGTAACCACAGGACTTAAACCCGGAACCTTCTTGTTGTAAGATCTGAGTGTTAACCAATGAGATGATAATAACGCAAGCGCCACTGTGGATGAATATTTTTAATTTTGTTGTAATAATTAATGAAGCAGAAGATTTTTAAACGTCATATGCTTGTTGTGCTACTTTGTCCACATTAGTACAGGTATGTCAAGGTCTGATTTTAAAAATGGAAATGAAAAGAGACGGTCTTTCTCATGGTGGAATTAGAAATATCCCGGTGTTAAACTCGTACCTGTAAACCTGAGCTCGTGTGACTGTCCATGTGGAATTTTTTGTTTCCTCCCAGTGTCTGTGTATGTTTCCTATGTGTTCTCCAGTTTCATTCCACCTCCCAAAAACATACCCATGAGTTCATTAATGTCTCTAACCAGCCTGTCCTTGGTTTGTCTGTGTGTGTGTGTGTGTGTATGTGTATACAGAACCAAGCAATGGACACATGTCCCATTTAAGATCGAGGCTCGAGATCCACATTGACCCTGAGTCGGATACATCACATCTAAATTCTAAATTCAATACCACGTTTCAAAAAAAACAGTCACTACTTAATATCAGTGTCAGTGCTGATATGGGAAAAATTGCTCTACCGCATAAAGTCTTCTCCAGCACATCCCAAAAACTTTCAATAGGGTTAAGATCAGAACTCGGGGGTGCCAATACATATGCAAAAAATTATTCTTCATGCTCCGTGAACCACTCTTTCATTAATCGAGTCTCCATTTTATATCCGTACCATCACTGGAAAAAAGTCCATTGATGTGATAACCTGCGCATTCAGTACATTCAGCCCATCAGCTGCTTCATTTTATTGCCACATTAATGTTGCTGAGCCTCGACCGGCTCAATTGCAGCAGATGTAGATTACAGTACATGTTGTGATCAAAGCTAAAAATGCTCTGTTAACAAGTTCCTATGTTCAGAAGTGAAAATGATGAACTGAGTTTCTATTTATTAATTCCGCTGTGTCAAGTGGACATGTTCATTCCACCCTCTACTGGGTCACAAGATACGGACACAGAGGTGCGACAAAGGATTTCTTTTATCAACTGTCTATTGATCTATTTGTACCACGATGATTCACATACAGTTACAATGTCTTTAGTGTATTGTGTTGGGAAAGAATAAAAAGTCGAGCGCTGATGTGCTCAGGGCACTTGTGTGAAGGACAAAGGATCCAGGGGTCTTTTTTCAGTGCCTTTTATTCTCTTCCATTCAAGGTCTCTGGTGTGGATGTGCTCCATCACCAGGTAACTGGTAATCAGACATCCTTTTTCCTGTGTGATACAGAAGGGAGAGGGAGAGAGAGAGAGAGAGAGAGAGAGAGAGAGAGAGAGAGAGAGAGAGAGAGAGAGAGAGAGAGGGAGGAAGGAAGAGTTCATTTTGATGGATGAATCTTAGGAAATAGATGCGGAAAGGGTGACATCCTCTCTCCTCTCTGAAAGATATTCATCTGTTTTAATCTATTAAAAAAAAAAAAAAGAAAAAAAATTAATGAAGAACCACTGCATCGTCTGCCCAGTCCGGTGTTTGATGCATGCGATAATTATATGGATTGTGTTGTGAATATTATATGAGGATTAAGGTCAATTAGGATATTCATAAACGTATCCTCTGGTTTCATGCTCCCACTTAATAGTCTGCAGTGAACTATTTTTATTATGCTGTTATGACCCCTCGAGGGGCCAGAATGGCTAGCCTTAATCCCTCCGCTCTTGCAGGACGAGACAGGAGCGAGGTCTGGTCTTCCTCACAGGCAGACACCCATAAGGGTCATTTCCAAACACTTGTCTACAGGAAGCACCCAGACACAGAGTAGCCTTAGAGGGGACTTCCCCGCTTGGCCCTATGGATCCCCCACCACCACCACCACCACCACCACCACCACCATATCCCAGACACTCAGCAGAGGCAGACGGAGAAAGATCAATAGTCCATCATGCAGCCAGTAAAAAGTTGTGTTCTCAATCAGACTGAAGTCATGTGAAATACACTTTCACACTGACCTGCAACGAATCGCTCTCATTCCAACAGCGTTTTCTGTAACTGTCTGCCAGAAATAACTGGGATTGATAAAAAAGGAGGGATTTTATCCAAAGCACATGATTTGTTTCTTTCCCTGATGCCTCCTCTGATATCAGTAGTTCTTTATAAAATACATTACAGGGATCCTTCACTTTCCGTGCTTAATGGGGACCGAGACATACCCCCCCCTCCACGACCGCTGATTTCCACAAAGTAGGATCGACCCTCCTGACTGATGTATACGTACATGTATATGTGTATATAATATCAATAAATACATATTCAACACTATAAATGCTTAGTAATAACAATTAAACATTCAAAAATAATGCATAAGATATAAATTAAATATAAATACACACACATACAAACACGTGTGCACACCTCACATAAAAATGTAAATAGTTTTGTTGGGGGGTTTTGGGTTGTTGTTTTTTTTTCGTTGTTGTTGTTTTGTATAATTGGACTTGTTTTGTGGCATTCTCCTTAACTTTTTCTCTATTTTTCCTTATTTTTTATTTTTCGATGAATATTTAAAAAAAAAACGGTGATGCACTGAAGCCGCAGAAACTGAAGCACGAAGTGAAGAATCACTGTATATGTGCTTTATTGTGAGCAGTAAGTTAAAGTTTGCAGATTAACCAACAATGTCCTCGAACTAATTTCAATTAAAATTCATCCAAAAAAAAAAAAAAAGCCTGGAAATGCCTTCAAGAGGTAAAACATGTGCGGAAAAGGGGAACCGGGTGAAGTGCGTGTCATGTGGCTATACTTGTTGTCTTTTTTTTCTCTCTCAAGGAGATACAGAAGTCAGACTTCCTGAAAGTCCCGAGAGGGATACTAAGGTTAAATATTTACTCAAGAGGCTGGGAAGTAGCGGTGCAGGGTGTGTGTGTGTGTGTGTGTGTGTGTGCATGTGTGTGAAAGTCGAGGAGGTTATATCCTATTTTTACACCGCAAACCTTTGCTATTATCGTACAGTGAAAACCTCTCCCATTGTTACAGACGCTGTTACAGCTTTTGACTTTACAAGACTCAGATTATTAACAGTCTTCCCTTATAAGACATTAATAAATACTACATAGGAATGGCACGATATGATTGGTCCACTATTTCAGTATCAGGAGTCATTATTTCGAGTGTATAAATGTTATTGACGGGATGATCACGCCAGAAAGCTACTGATGCGGATTGATGTTTTGCGATTTTTTTTATTTTTTGCCCTTTTTGAAATTCACAACAAAATGTTTTGCGACTCCACATGCAAGATAATATTTTACAATCTGAAGCCATATCTATGTAAAATATGGGTGTTGTCAGATGGAGTAAGTTGCATTTTCCCTTCCTTCACCTCCATGGCTGAAGTGCACCTAAAACCTCCAACCGGTCTCTGGGTGCACCGATGTGTGTCCGAGTGTGGGTGTGGGTGCTCCTTTTCAATGGGTTAAATGCAATAATTAAAAAAAAAATCTGTAATATCAAAAATAAATAAACAAATAAATGAATAATTATTGTGCGAGGATTTTGTGCTTGTTTGGTGAAAAATACGAATCTTATGTTGTAAATTATTTGGGTTTTTTTCTTCACATTTTTTTCTGAAACCGTTCGCTTTTTTATTTCTGTGTTATTTGATCCAAACAAAATACGAACAAAATACAAATACACAGAATATGATCGATGCCAGCAGCTCCCAAACATTCCGTGTGGAAGTTTCCGACTTGTCACTTTTCCTTGTAAACAAAAAATGAATCGTTTGCAGCAAAACAACAACTTTACGACCTTCTCACGACATGCTCGTGTTGACGAACTTTGTTTTCATGACATTTGTGGACATTTCAAACATTCTGTGATGAGTTTAATGAAACAGGCGACCAAAATGCGACACCGTGAACACGCATGACAAATTTCAGAACATTTTTGGAATGAAAAAATCCCTTCCTATTCTATTCATCTTCACTGTGATCATCCCCTTAGAGGTTTTTCATTCAACTCCTAATATGGTCAAGTGAAATGTGCATGAAGAACTGAGCTGATAATTCAGTCAGATTAAAAATACCCCGGCAGTGGTGGCCTGGCGGTATAGGGTGCTGCATAACTGATCCTAAGGTTGGGGGTTCAAGCCCTACTCTCCATGGATTGTCACTGTCCCCCGAGTGCATCTAACTGGGTTATCAAAGGCCACGACTGCAGCGACTCTTGCCGAAAGTCAGTAATGGTTCTTTTGCATGAACCTCTCACTATAGACAGTGAGAGACATGGCCCGCCTATGATAACCCAGTTAGCTGCACTCATTGGGGGGGGGACAGTGACAACCTTGTGGTGAGTGGGACTCGAACCCCCCAACCTTAGAATCAGTGATACAGTGGCCTATACCACCAGGACACCACTGCGCAAGGGATCACTAGATTATTGCAGGAAATGGAAAATAAATAAAATAGATGTTCAGTGTGAAATGAAGTGACACAGATCAGAAATATTTACATTTTTTTAATTTTGTCAACAAAAGGTTTGTTGCCTTTTGGAAAATTGTCAACAGTTTGGATAAAAAGTCTTTGGAAAGAGCTCCAGCAGAAACGTCCCGAAACTCAGTGACTCAGTGTTGCCGTACCTGAAATAGGACAAATACACAATGGTTTAGCCTGAAGGAAGACGAGGAAGCGCTCAAAGTGAATAGAGTATAAAATGTCTCTCATCTGATGCCACGTTTCTGAAATAAGATGAATATTACTCGTAGCACATCACACTTTTACCAAACATCGCAGTCATGCCGAGGGAAAAGACCTTTAATTGTATGTTTTCCATCGCTGGTTATACCATATACCTGCAGATTCAGTAAATGGAATGAAAATGCTGGGCAGGACTAAAGAAGCCATCCACTGTTTCCCTCTTGGGGCTCATGGAGCCTGTGGCAGCACATGAATTGCATCGGGAGGGTGTGTGAAAGCTGGGCCTGGGCCAGCACTCGGCAGCAGCTGCATGCAGACACACAGAGCAGGAAGTGTGTTTTATTTGCTCAGTGGAGAGGACGGACATCCTTTAGAGTAGAAGATACAGGAAACGGCCAATTATGTACATGTGCAACAACTCACCTCAGAGCAAAAAAGTGAGGAAAGAAAAAGATAGGGACGGAGCGTACGTATACTTTCTCTTTATCTCTTGCATTTCTTTCTAGAATGCTAAAACAATGATGTATTTATTAGGAAGGGTTTACGAAAATATGCGGCAGAGTCAACACCGAATAACAAATAAAATAAAACAACTTAAAATTAAACAGACCAGTAATTTCATTTCATTTTATTTCATTTTCTGAACTAAACTAAAATTAATCCTAATTAGGGTTGCAGGGAGGCTGGCGCCTATCCCAGCCGACTTTGGGCGAGGGTGGAGTACACCCTGGACAGCTCGCCAGGCCATCGCAGGGTGGAAACACGCTGACGGCTTTGCAGCCTACTCTTGCCGAAAGTCAGCAATGGTTCTTTTACATGAACCTCTCACCATAGACAGTGAGAGACATGGCCAGCCTTTGATAACCCAGTTAGCTGCACTGGGGGGGGACAGTGACAACTTGTGGAGAGTGGAACTCGAACCCCCAACCTTATCATCAGTGATCCAGCACCTTTACCACCAGGCCACCACTGCCCTTGGGTTACAAAAAAGCTGACGCCTATTATAGTTGACTTTAGGGGAAAGCAGTGGTTCACACACACACACACACACACACACACACACACACACACACACACACACACACACATTAGGTAGGTACACAAATTAATAAAAAAAATATACTTACCATTAGGCCACCACTGCCCCCAGACCAGCAATAAATATACAAAATAAATGAGATGCAATACATAATAATCTGCAATGTAGTGTTCAACAAGGCTGGAGAGCATGGACTGAGCACTGATTTATATCATTATTCAGATCTCGGAATATCCCGAGTCTAGTTTGAATTGCCTCCCTGAGGACCACTGGGTTTGAGAAAACACATCCATGAAGCAATAGAACACTGAGAACTACAAATTTTTTGTTCTGTAGCCAAAGAGTGACATTAATATGATATAAAGCACACCGCTCAGCCAAAAAAAAAAAAAAAAAAAAAAAAAAAAAAAGGTTGTATGCACAAATATGTCGTTGTTCTGCCTTTAGATTTGTTTACAGCATGTAATCGTCACGCCATTGTTTCAACAAATTTCAGCAACATAACATTTATTTCCATCCAGTTTAAATCTCTATTTAACAATATCCACAGTTTAAAGATGGTGGGTAGTGGTGGTCTGATGGTAAAGGGCGCTGGATCGCTGATCCTAAGGATGGGGGTTTGAGTCCCACTCTCCATAAGGTTGTCAATGTCCCCCCAGTGCAGCTAACTGGGTTATCAAAGGCCGGCCATGTCTCTCACTGTCTATGGTGAGAGGTTCATGTAAAAGAACCATTGCTGACTTTCGACAAGTTTAGCTACATAGCCATCAGCGTGTTTCTGCCTGTTGCTAAAGGGTTGTGTCAGGAAGGGCATCCGACGTAAAAATCTATGCCGAGTCAAACATGCAATGATTCACTTTGGCGGCCCCTGAGAAAAAGGGAACATCATCATCATCGTCTTCCGCAAAGTCCGGGGTTGGGTCGCGGGGTCAGCAACCTAAGCAAAGAGGTCCAGACGTCCCTCTCCCCAGCCACCGCCTCCAACTCTCCCGGGGGGACATCGAGGCAGTCCCAGACAAGCCAAGAGACATAGATAGTCCCTCCAGCGTGTTCTAGGTCGACCCCGGGGTCTCTTCCCGGTTGAACATGCCCGAAACACCACACCAGGGAGGCGTCCGGGAGGCATTCTGACCAGATGCCCGAGCCACCTCAACTGGCCCCTCTCAATGCGGAGGAGCAGCGGATCTACTCCAAGTTCTACACGGATGGTAGAGCTTCTCACCTTATCTCTAAGGGAGAACCTCTCCACCCGGCGAAGGAAGCTCATTTCAGCCGCTTGTATCCGTGATCTTGTTCTTTCGGTCACTACCCAAAGCTTGTGACCATAGGTGAGGGTTGGAACGTAGATCGACTGGTAAATTGAGAGCTTCTGCTTGCGGCTCAGCTCCTTCTTCACCACGACAGACCGGTACAGGCACCGCTTAACAGCAGAGGCTGCAGCGATCTGTCTGTCGATCTCTCACTCCATCCTTCCCTCACTCGTGAACAAGACCCCAAGATACTTGAACTCCTCCACTTGGGGCAGGACCTCATTCCCGATCCGGAGGGTGCATTCCACCCTTGTCCGACTGAGAACCATGGCCTCAGACTTGGAGGTACTGATCTTCATCCGGGCTGCTTCGCACTCGGCTGCGAATCGCTCCAATGAGAGCTGGAGGTCCCGACTTGATGAAGCCAAAAGGACAACATCATCCGCAAAAAGCAGAGACGAGATCCGATGGCCACCAAACCAGAACCCCTCAACGCCTTGACTACACCTATAAATTCTGTCCATAAAAATTATGAACAGAATCGGTGACAAAGGACAGCCTTGGCGGACTCCAACTCCCACCGGAAACGAATTTGACCTGTTGTTACCAATACGGACCAAACTCTGGCTCCGATGATACAGCGACCGAATGGCTCGTAGCAACAGATCTGGAACGCCGTACTCTCGGAGCACGCCCCATAAGATCGTTCGAGGGACACGGTCAAAAGCCTTCTCCAAATCCACAAAGCACATGTGGACGGATTGGGAAAACTCCCATGCCCCCTCCAGAATCCTGTGGAGCGTATAGAGTTGGTCAAGAGTGCTACGGCCAGGATGAAAACCACATTGTTCCTCCTGAATCCGAGGTTCGACTATCGGTCAGATCCTCCTCTCTAGTACCCCTGCATAGACTTTCCCAGGTAGGCTGAGGAGTGTATTTCCACGATAATTGGAACACACCCTCCAGTCCCCCTTCTTAAAAATCGGGACCACCACCCCAGTTTGCCAATCCAGAGGTACAGCCCTTGATGACCACGCAATGTTGCAGAGACATGTCAACCAAGACAGTCCTACAGCATCCAGAACCCTGAGATATTCCGGGCGGATCTCGTCCAACCCCGGAGCTCGACCACCGAGGAGCTTTTTGACAACCTCAGTGACCTCCACTCCAGTGATGGGCGGACCCCCACCAAAACCCCCAGGGTCTTCCTCTTCCACGGAGGGCGTGTTGGTGGGATTGAGGAGGTCCTCAAAGTATTCCCTCCACCTCTCGACGACATCCCCAGTCGAGGTAAGCAGCTCCCCACCTCCACTGTAAACAGTGTTTGTGGAGAACTGCTTCCCCCTCCTAAGGCGTCAAATGGCAGTCCAGAACCTTTTTGAGGCCAACCGATAATCACTCTCCAGGCCCTCACCAAACTCCTCCCACGCCCGAGATTTTGCATCTGCGACAGACTCGGCTACAGCACGTTTGGCCTGCCGATACCTGTTTGCTGCCTCGGGAGTCCCACAGGCTAATAAAACCCGATAGGCCTCCTTCTTCAGCTGGACGGCCCCCTTCACTACAGGTGTCCACCACTGGGTTCGGGGATTACCGCCATGACAAGCACCGATGACCTTACGGCCACAGCTATGGGCTGCCGCCTCAGCAATGAAGGCACGAAACATGGCCCATTCGGATTCCATGTCCCCCGCCTCCTCTGGAACGTGGTTGTAGCTCTGCCGGAGGTGGGAGTTAAAGGCCTCTCGGACAGGGGACTCCGCCAAATGTTCCCAGCAGAACCCTGATTACACGCTTGGGCCTGCCAGGTCTGGAAGGCAGCCTCCCCCACCACCAAAGCCAACTCACCATCAGGTAGTGATCAGTAGACAGCTCAGCTCCTCTCTTTACCTGAGTGTCCAGAACATCTGGTCGCAAGTCTGATGACACGACTACAAAGTCAATCATCGAATTGCGACCTAGGGTGTCCTGGTGCCAAGTGCACTTATGGGCACCCTTATGTTCGAACATGGTGTTCTTGATAGACAGACTGTGACAAGCACAGAAGTCTAACAATGAAACACCATTTGGGTTCAGACTGGAGAGGCCGTACCTACCGATCACACCCTTCCAGATCACACTATCGTTGCCCACATGGGCGTTGAAGTCTCCCAAGACAACAAGTGAGTCTCCCGAGGAGGGAGCGTTCTCCAACACCCCCCCAAAGACTCCAAAAAGGGTGGGTACTCTGAACTGTCATTTGGTGCATAAACACAAATAACAGTCAGGACCCGTCCCCCCACCCGAAGACGGAGGGAAGCTACCCTTTCGTCAACTGGGGCAAACCCCAACATTTGGGCACCGAGACGGGGGGCAACAAGAATACCCACACCGGCTCGCCGCCTCTCCCCATGAGCAACTCCAGAATAGAATAAGGTCCATCCTCTCTCGAGATGGATGGTTCCAGAGCCCAAGCTATGCGTTGAGGTGAGCCCGACTATATCTAGTCGGTATCTCTCCATCTCGTGCACCAGATCAGGGTCCTTCCCCGCCAGAGAGGTGACACTCCATGTCCCGAGGGTCAGAGTAAGTAGCCGAGGATCGGTCCGACAGAACCCATGCCTTCGGCTGCCACCCAACTCACACTGCACCCGACCCCTAAAACTCCTCCCACGGGTGGTGGGTCCATGGGAGGGAACAGCCGAAAAAGAAAAAATAAAGAGAGGAAAAAAAAGGGAACAACCGAAAGGAAAAAAAAGACGACCCACAGTTTAAAGACATCCCCATTAGGATAAGTTGCTGTTCCAGATTGCCCCAGGTGTGACTGTGAGTGTAAATGGTTATGTGTATGTGTTGGCCCTTCGACAGCATTTGCTCAGTGTCGGCGGAGATCTTCCCAGCTTCCCCTGACCCTAACTGGATTAAGTGGCTGGGAAAACTGAGACTTGTGACGTACTGAGTGTGATGGTCAGGTGTTGCCTGCCCCCCCCCCCCCCCCCCCCCCACACACACACACACACACACACACACACACACACCCCTTGTGGAAAACCACCTGAAGTTCCTTGCATAATATTGTTTACAGCCAATCTTCATCTCTCATTCATCAATTGACGGACTGCTTACTCCTATTAGGATCACAGGGAGACTGGAGCTATCTCAGATGACTAGCAATAGGCAGGTAGACTCTGAACAGCTCTCCAGATAATCCCAGGACAACACACACACACCATACATACTCACACTCATACCTAGGGTCAATTTGGAATTTTTGGCTTGCCTAATGTGCATGTCTTTAGACCGTTACAGAAAAACAGAACCCATATAAGCACACGGAGAACATGCTAATTTGAGCACAGGACTCCAACCCAAGGCCTTCTTGCTGTAAGGCGGCTGTGGGAACCACTTCACCACCGCGACACCCTTTAGAGTGAATGTCTGAGTTGAGTGGGGCCGGTGGTGTAGTGGTTAGGGTGATGGGCTCATGATCGGGAGGTTGTGTGTTCAAATCCCAGCTAGACCTCCACTGTGCTAAGACCCCTGTGCAAGGTCTTAACCACAAGTGTGTCTCTGTTCACCCAGCACTATAAATGGGTACCAGAAAAAATATACTGGGAAGGTAACCTGCGATGGACCAGCGTCTCGTCCAGGGGGAGTTGTACTCCTAGTCGCTTCACGCTATAGAAACCGGGGATAAGCACCGGCCTGATGAGCCACTAGGCTCGGGTGTAAAACGGTCAAAGGACAAAATAGGAAACTGAGTTGAGCTTTTAGTTTGAGCTTATTTTATTAACATGTGTGTTTGTTTTCTCTTTGATTAAGAGATTCTAATATTACCCACAATGCCATTGTTGCAAATTCACTAAAGACAATTTCCTTGGGGATCATTAAAATACAGTGATCGCGAGTTTTTCAAAAATATTCAGGGTTTTCAAAGGCGGGCCATGTCTCTCACTGTCTATGGTGAGAGGTTCATGTAAAAGAACTATTGCTGACTTTCGTAAAGAGGAGCTGCAAAGCCGTCCGCTATGCCAAATCAAACTTACGATTCATTTGCTGTGGTGACACCTGGTAAAAATGGAAAAAGCTGAAAGGAAATCTCTCTAATTGAAAAATAAAAAAAATAAGGAAATTAAGGAAGAATTGGGGAAAAGTTAAGGAAAATTCACAACACAAGGCCAATTACAGTATACGAAAAAACAACCCAAAACCCCTAAACAAAACTACTTCCATTTTTCTGTGAGGTGCGCATCTGTATGTGTGCAGTATTTATATTTTATTTACACCTTATGCATTATTTTTGAATGTTTAATTGTTATTATAAGCATTTATAGCATTGAATATGTATTTATTGACATTATATACACATATATATGTGCGTATACGTCAGTCGGGGGAGGGTCGATCCTACTTTGCGGAAATCGGGGGGGGGATCTCGGTCCCCATTAACTGCGGAAAACGAGGGATCCCTGTATTCTCATTCTGACTCTGATTCCACCGGTGCGATTAACTTTATCCTGAAAGTTCAAGTTCAAATTATCTTTCAGATATAAATGAAATATTTATTTATTTTTCTTACCTCATGGTTTAGCGAAGGCTGCTTTTTTCCCTTTAATTAATTCCAGTCATGTCTAGAGAGCCTACAAAACCCAACCTTACATTGGAAAGATTTACAAAATTGTGATAATGTAGCCTGCATGTTAACAGATTGTTAGAAGCTTTGATTGTTCGGATAATTACAGTTGTATAAACTGTTTAAACAACACTGTTGTACATTTAATATTTGTACGTTCCATGCAATAACTCAGAGTTCATGTGGTTCTCTGCTTGGAACGTTCGTGGCTGGAGCTGAAGGAGGTAGCAGATTCAACCTCTCTGTGGTTATACAGAATGGGAACCCCATTTCATGGAAAAGAGGAAGAGGTGGAAAGACCACCTCAAAATGTGGTTGTGGTAGCAGTTAACTCAATCTGCACCCAGACGGCAAGCGTTGCCGCCCACTTCGCCCCTCATTTCCCTTCTTCCTCATGGTGAGTCTGGAAGAATTTGTAAGCAGCTGTATGATATGTACTGTCCACAAACTATGGCCTCACTTAAAGGGCGAGCAGGATGTATTGTGGGGGGGGGGGGGGGGGGGGGGTTTGAATGAGTAAAGGGACTTGTCAGTGCACAAGGAATGGTGTGGCTTTGAAGTGTAGGCCTCCTTCCCCATTCTGGAGGGCCACAACGGACAAAGGTCAGAGGCTTATGGGTGGGCCATAGCTAACCAGAAAGGGTCTCACAGAGAGGGCGGTAGACAGAGAAGTTCTGTATAGCAGAAACCTTTCCGAGTAATTAAATACACATGAATTACTTTCAGCAAATCATTACAGAGATTTCGTGGGGAATTAGTGTAACTTGCTATTTAAAACAATCACATAAAACATCAGCGTTTCTTTCCCGCGACATCAGTACTTCAACGATTTTAAAGTGCGTGCAGATGTTACGACGCTAGGAATCCGTCAGAGACATGCTGCCTTTCTGGTTGACTGTTCCAGACTGATAGTGACCCAAACTCGTTGGATTGGCTGAGCTACGTCACCGAGCTGCGTAGCATCACATTCTTTGCCAATGCTGAACTTCACAAGCAACAGTTTTGAAGAAATTGAGGAAAACATTTATTTTGGTTCCTAAACCAACCGACGACTGGAAAGCCGAGCTGACAAACGTAGGTTGCAGAAGTCATTTTCCATTTACCGTCACGCTCATATCGGACAGTATTCTCATCCTCAGAGTCACTGGAATGGAAGTTACACTGTCTCTATATGAGACATCAACCCCATCTGATGACATCACTTCCGAGGGGAAACCGCTAACCACCACAGTTCAAGAATTATGTTGTCATGAATTACCGATAGTGGTACGCTAAATAACTTACAGTTTTGTTACCTAGCACAGGAACTATATGTGACCGGATCTAGCATGACCTGTCACTTGGGGGCAATTATGTAAACTGACATTCTGACACCATCATGAACTTTAATTGGGAATCTACTCATGTACTGATAATGTCAGAATGGATATTTGTAGAATTAAAAAAAAATTACTTTGCTGTCATTTCATAGTGAAGCCAACAACAAAAAAAAAAGATTAAAAGTTGATCAAAGTTCTATGCCTTTCTCATTCATTCATTTTCTGTAACCGCTTAATCCTAATTAGGGTCACAAGGAGGCTGGAACCAATCCCAGCCAACCTCGGGCGAGGGCAGAGTACGCCTTGGACAACTCGCCAGGTCATCGCAGGGCAGAAACACGCTGACGGCTATGCTCGCTACTCCTGTTGAAAGTCAGCAGTGGCTCTTTTACATGAACCTCTCACCATAGACAGTGAGAGGCATGGCCGGCCTTTGATAACCCAGTTAGCTGCACTGGGGGGACAGTGACAACCCGTTGAGAGTGGGGCTTGAATCCCCAACCTTAGGATCAGTGATCCAGCACCTTTTACCACCAGGCCACCACTGCCCTTTCTGGAAACCTTTTAATGCTGAACATTCAGTCAGTTTATTTCAAAATTTGTGAAGGTTCTTATAAATAATTTTAAAACATACGTCATGTTCAATATCCTAAACATCCACAAAATACCTGTGTGCCACTCACAGTGCACATGGCATGCATTCTCCATATCAACTTCAGCTTGCTCTCAGTCTCTGATTTCTGATCTGCTCTCATTTCCTGAACTGTTTACCCCTTTTAGTTTAGGAGCTTGGTGGAGGTGGGACTGCATCAAGGGTCAGCTC
The DNA here is from genome assembly GCA_024760905.1 of Plotosus lineatus. Classification (NCBI taxonomy): domain Eukaryota; kingdom Metazoa; phylum Chordata; class Actinopteri; order Siluriformes; family Plotosidae; genus Plotosus; species Plotosus lineatus. The sequence goes on from CM045733.1 coordinate 17,498,585, forward strand.
TGAGCCCCTTCTTGTTTGCTATGGTGATGGACAGGCTGACAGACGATTTTAGACAAGAATCTCCATGGACTATGATGTTTGTAGATGACATTGTGATCTGTAGTGAGAGCAGAGAACAAGTGCAGGAAAATCTAGAGAGGTGGAGGTATGCCCTGGAAACGAGAGGAATGAAGGTTAGCCTCAGTAAGTCAGAATACGAATACATGTGTGTGAATGAGAAGGACCCAAGAGGAACCGTGAGGTTACAGAGAGCAGAGATAACGAAGGTGGAGAATTTTAAGTACTTAGACTCAATAATCCAGAGCAAAGGAGAGTGTGGAAAAGAGGTGAAGAAGCGTGTGCAGGCAGGTTGGAATGGTTGGAGAAAAGTATCCAGTGTGATGTGTGATAGGAAGGTATCAGCAAGAATGAAAGGAAAAGTGTACAAGACGGTGATGAGGCCAGCGATGTTGTATAGTTTAGAAACAGTGGCCCTGGGGAAAAGACAGGAGGCAGAGCTGGAGGTAGCAGAGATGAAAATGTTGAGGTTCTCTTTTGGAGTAACGAGGATGGATAGGATCAGGAATGAGGACATCAGAGGGACAGCACATGTCAGAGGTTTTGGAGACAAAGTCAGAGAGGCTAGATTGAGATGGTTTGGACATATACAGAGGAGGGATAGTGAGTATATTGGTAGCAGGATGCTGAGGTTGGAATTACCAGGCAGAAGGTCTAGAGGAAGACCAAAGAGAAGATTTATGGATGTGGTGAAGGAAGAAATGAAGGTCATTGGCGTAAGAGAAGACGATGCAGAGGATAGGGTGAGATGGAGGCAGATGATTTGCTGTGGCGACCCCTGAAGAGAACAGCCGAAAGGAAAAGAAGAAGAGTTTCACGGGAGCCTATCTCAGATGCCACTGGGTGAGGGCAGGGTACACCCTGAATAGCTCAAACTTCAGTTAGCATTTGAAAAGATGCGATAGTTTTTTTTTTCTTTAATTTATTTTTTTTAATTATTTAATTGTTTTAAATGACCCTTTTAACTTTAAACAAGGTGTAGCAGTGACGTGGATGTGCGAGTATCATAATTAGGGTCACTGGTGCTCATCTAGGCCAACTCTGAGAGAGGACAGGAAATCCATTGACCAGTTCGCCAGGCCATTGCAGGGCCAACACATATACACCGTTTCCAATTGGTCAATGTAATCTAGCTTACATAATATACTAAATAATAATAATAATAATAAACCTTTCTCAGTGTTTATGTATCCCATTTACTATATTTTAATGTAGTAAAAATACCGATGCAGACCCTGCCAGATGTACTGTATGTTTCAGGTAAAGAGTGCAGGTGAGTCAGGGCGGCTGAACCAACATGGAAAACTATTAAGAGCATCAATATAATAAATATTTGGTGATAATATTCTGACAACAAACTGACCCCCCCCCCCCCAGCTAATTTCTATTTATTTATTTATTTATCTATCTATTTATTTATTTATGTAATTGTAATTGGAGGTGGGGGGGCACTAACCAGTGTCTCTCCCCCTCATGCCGGTCCCAAGCCCGGAGAAATGCAGAGGGTTGTGTCAGGAAGGGCATCCGACGTAAAACCAATGCCAATTATTGATGATGCAAATCAAAAGTATTACCTCCATACCGGATCGGTCGAGGCCCGGGTTAACAACGACCGCCATCAGTGCTGTCAATCAACAGGGTGCTGATGGAAATTGGACTACTGTTGGTCGAAGACGTCGAAGCAGAAAAGAAGATGCGGAGGACAGGGTGAGGTGGAGGCGGATGATTTGCTGTGGCGACCCCTGAAGGGAGCAGCCGAAAGTAAAAGAAGAAGAAGATGTAATTGACATGTTTACATTTTGTACTGAGGCTAGGTGGTAGGCCGGTGGTAGGGTTCTGGATTACTGAGCATAAGGTTGGGGGCTCAAGCCCCAAACTCAACAGGATGTCACTGCCGTTCCTCGCCCCAGCATAACCAACTGGGTTGTCAAAGTCTGGCAATGTCATGTTCAGAAAATGAGTGATTACATTTACAGCACTTGGCAGACACTCTTATCCAGAGTCACTTATAGGTTTTTTTTTCCTTCATACAACTGCAATTGAGGGTTAAGGCTCTTGCTCAAGGACCCAACGGTGCTGAAAGTGGGGGTTGAATCGGTAACCTACGCCTTACTCAGTACACCACCACCCTATAATGACTCTGACCAAATTTTGACAAAATTTAAATAGCAAGAATTTTCCATTTTTATTGCTGCCAGGAAACACTTAGGAACAATTAGGAAAACATCATTCCTTTTCAGGTGGCACAGTAACGTTGTGGATAGCACGTCAGCCTCACAGCAAGGTGGTCCTGGGTTGAATTCCCAGCTCGGGCGTTTCTGTATGGCTGGCTTGTTCTCCCTGTGCTTGTGTGGGTTCCCTCAGAAGACTCGGGTTTCCTCCCACAGTGCAAAAACAAGCACAGTAGACTAACTGGCTGTTCAATTTCACCCCTAGGTGTGAGTATGAATGATTGCGTGAGTGTCGGCCCTGCAATGACCTGGCAAGCCATCCAGGGTGTACCTCATCCTGGCCCAGAGCCAGCTGAGATGGGCACCAGCCCCCTCGCAACCCTAATTAAGATTCAGAATGAATGAATGGATCATTACCTTTCCTATGTATAATAATGCATCATTTTTTTCCCTAATAGTATACAAAAGACTTCAGAGACAGCAGCAGTCACAAGCACCCATTTTATTGTGCTGAATAAGGCAGTGAATATCTATAAAGAGAATTTTTTTAATTACTTTTTTTAACAGGCAAGCAATTGGAAGTGGAATTATAGACAGCAATACTAAGGTGAAACAGAGAAAGCCATAAATGTTAGAAAACATCTGAAGTTATATATTATGTGGAGGAGGCCAAGAACAGGTGACCAGGTCTCCCCATAGCTAATAAAAGTACATAACATCGCATAATGATAAGAAAAATGCTCTTGAACAAAGTAACTGTTCAGTCCATGTATGACTGAAGGGTAGAGATGAACAGATTTAGAAAATGTATCACACACACACACACACACACACACACACACACACACACACACACACACACACACATATATATATATATATATATATATATATATATATATATATATATATATATATATATATCAGTATATCAGTATATCTATACATATACAATGTATATATATATATATATATATATATATATATATATATATATATATATATATATATATATATATCTTCTTCTTTTACTTTCGGCTGCTCCCTTCAGGGGTCGCCACAGCAAATCATCCGCATATGTATGTATATCTGTATATCTATACATATACAATGTATATATACATATACATATACACACACACACACACACACACACACACACACACACACACACACACACATAAACACACATATACGTATATATATTTATAAGCATGTTCTCCCTGGAGTCAGCCAACTGAATGTAACTGAATTTAAGCAGTTTGAATAATGAGGTACAAAAAAAGAGACCCTCTTGGAGGTAGTAGTGTGTATTCGATTGTACTAGAACATGTTATCAAAGTCGACTTCATTAAGACACCCAAAGCGGAAAGCACATTAACAGTGGCTCCTGTGGATACACCTTCAAACCAACAGATCAAGTCAAGAAAGAACTCGAGAGCACTGGGACATTTTCCCAGCAATGCACTTCGACAGATGTGCATCACATCAAGGAGTCCTTTATGCTCATAATTTCTTTTCCCTAAAGGAGTGAACATACCTCATGCAATCGGATGTTTGTTACAGATAAGTGGAAATGAAACTAGCATAAATGTAAATCGGCTATCCCAAAGCAACAACCGATTTATGTACGTATGGTGTTTACAAATGAAAAGATGTTTTTAGGGATGAACGCGGATGAATCTGAATCCATGGTAGGCTGCGTTTCAGTGTAGTGCCAATGTGGGGTTTCAGAGAAAGTTTGTGATGTGTCGCAGATTCTTTGTTTATATATATATATATATATATATATATATATATATATATATATATATATATATATATATATATATATATATATATATATATATATATATATATATGTATATATAGGGATCCTTTTATTTTTTTTTTAAATAGTCATCGAAATAAACAATAAGGAAATTAAGGAAGAATACGAGAAAAGGTTAAGGAAAACAATACAAAAACAAGGCCAGTTATGAAAAAAATAAATAAATAAACAAAAACAAAACAAAAAACAAAACAAAATCTCCCATCGTAACTACTTACATTTTTGTGAAGTGCATGTCTGTATGTGTGTGTATTTATATATATATTTTTTACATCTTTGCATTATTTTTGAATGTTTAATTGTTATTTTAAGCATTTATAGCATTGAATGTGTATTTATTGATATTATATACTCATAAACATGTATGTATACCTCAGTCAGGGTGGGGTTGGGGGGGATTGAACCTACTTCGTGGATTTCAGTGATTGCAGGGGGATCTCGGTCCCAATTAACAGCAGAAAGTGAAGGATCCCTATGTATATATACATATATATACATAGGGATATATATACATACATATATATATATATATATATATATATATATATATATATATATATATACACACATACATAGGGCTCCCTCACTTTCCATGGTTAATGGGGACTGAGACCCCCCGCGACTGCCGATTTCTGCAAAGTAGGATCGACCCTCCTGACTGACGTCTACGTACATGTATATGTGTATATAATATCAATAAATGCATATTCAATACTATAAATGCTTATCATAACAATTAAACATTAAAAAAATGCATGAGATGTAAATAAAATATAAATACACACACACACACACACACACACACACACACACACACACACACACACACACACACACAGATGCGCACCTCACATAAAAATGTAAATAGTTTTGTTGGGGGGTTTTGGGTTGTTTTTTTGTTTTTGTTTGTTTGGGTTTTTTTTTTTTTTTTTTAGCATAATTGGCCTTGTTTTGCTGCATTTTCCTTAACCTTTTCCCCTATTTTTCCTTAATTTCCTTATTTTTTTTTATTTTTCAATGAATATTTTTGAAAAAACCCGCAGAAACTGAAGCATGCAGTGGGAAGGGATCACTGTATTATATATATTCTGTATTAGTCCCACAAGTGAAATTATTGCCTTTGCATTTAAGACATCCAAAGTAAAATGTGGGTTGCCACACCTTGCAGTGCCAGGAGAGTAGTTGGGGTTTAGGTGCCATACTCAAAGACGCTTCAGGAAATAAAGTGGAAGAAGGAAAGGTGTAGCTGTAGCTCCCCTCACCGCCACACATTTTTGCTGCTGGTTTGGGAAGCAAAGGTCCTTAAAGACCCAAATCTGATTCTCTAACCATTAGGCCATGCTTCCTCCTATTACTTCTCTACTAATTCTCTATTACTCTATAATCATTTTCAGTCACAATCGATTCTTCACATCTGCCTTTTGGTTTAACGATGCATAGCATAAACATATTGTTGCAACTTGTAAAGTATTTTTGTTTCGGATCCACTCCTCAGCTCTCTGACGGGATCTGCCCCTTCCGTCCCACCACCACCACCACCACCACCACCACCACCATGCATGTTACAGTAGCAAGATGCTTCATTTGAAACTTTTGTCGCCACCGACGTGATCCATGTCTACTAGAGCAGATATTTGTGAGGATGATGATATTTCAGATGAGTTTATCATTAATTATCCTCCCTTTTTTTTGACTCGCTTCCAGTGACTGACTGTAATACATTATTTTGTACATCTGAGCGGCGGCACGGTGGCGCGGTGGTTAGCAAGTCTGCTTGTGCGCGTTTCTTCCAGGTACTCTGGTTTCCTCCCACAGTCCAAAAACATGCACACTGGGTTAATTGTCTGTTCCAAATCACCCCCAGGTGTGCGTATGAACGGGTATGTGAACGCTGGCCCTGAGATGGACTGGCAAGGTGTCCAGGGTGTACCCTACCCTCGCCCAGAGTCGACTGAGATGGACGCCAGCCTCCCCGCAACCCTAATTAGGATTAAGAGGTTCAGAAAATGAAGGACTGTTCATCTGATCTAAAAGTATCACTTTTACAGGAAGCATGCGCTCTGCTATAGGCCTGCCAGACCATCGGCTGTCCGTGTCAATTGTCCGAGTGATAACTGGCGACATCTACTAACGCTGTGAATACTCTGAATTAATGCTTTGCATTCATATAACTCATGTCAAACTGAAGGTCTTTACAGTGAGCTGAGCTAAACGTAGCCCAAGTTTCAAGCTGCAAATGGACCATATCTTAGTACAGGGATCCCTCGCTACTTCGTGCTTCAATTCATGCGGCTTCAGTGCGTCGCAGTTTTCTTATTTTAAATATTCATCGGAATAAAAAATAAGGACATTAAGGAAGAAAAGCGGGTGAAAAGGTTAAGGAAAATGACACAAAACAAGCCCAATTATGCAAATAAACAAACACAAAACAAAAAAACAACCCAAAACCTCCCAACAAAACTACATTTTTGTGAGGTGCGCATCTTCGTGCGCGCGCCTTTATGTGTGTGAATTGAAATTTTATTTACATCTTATAATTATTTTTGAATGTTTAATTGTTATTATAATCATTTATAGCATTGAATATGTATTTACTGATATTATATACACATATACATGTACATCAATCGGGCGGGGGGGGGGGGGTGGATCCTACTTCACGGTTTTCAGTGATCGCGGGGGGATCTTGGTCCCAATTAACAGCGAAAAGTGAGGGATCCCTGTACCTATACTCACAGGTGAGCTAGTCTTTCAAGGCAGGGTTTATTTATTTATTTATTTTTGCCCTGGTGAATTTGTAGAAAGTTAGGTAGCATTACAGTATTACAGTATGAGCAAAGATCTGATGTTGGTTTGCAGCTGCCAAGTGAAAGGTAGCCACTCCCAATGTCTGTAACTCTAAATGTGTTGATTCAAAAGGCACGTCCACAGCTCCACTAGCTTTCCTTGAGGTTCTACCTCAGACCCAGTCGAGAACACCAGTTAAAGGTTCAAAGGGGGTTTCTGTTTTCACGACAGACTGGAAAAGGTGTAACATTTCACTACATATGAAGTATTACACAGACACCTGCTTGAACCACATAACAAGAACAGAAAAAAAAAAAATCACATTTGTTGTAAAAGACACAACTTGCTAATCAAGTACATATATCTCGATATCTACTAATCTTTCAAAAAAAAAAAAAAAAGTCATGTATACAATATACAAACCAAAACATTATATATATATTTTAACCTGAAAAATTATCAAGTTTTATTTTTTTTGTACTCCGTCATCTCCCCCAGGCAAATTAAAAACGGATTCAAATTGAAAGTTTATAAAGCATGGATTTTGTGCAGTTATTTTTTTCAGCAAACATCATTTAAAACTGTGCTGAAATAGACCAGACAAAATCACTTCTGTTCTCAAGACCGGAGGTAGGTATTTGTCAAATGATTACAGACGCTCCCCGACTTACGTTCATCCGTTTTACGTTTTTTCGATTTTACGTTCTTTTTTTTTTTTTTTTTTTTTAAAGCATTGAATTTTGAGTTTAGATGTACCTACGTAGTATGCTGACATAATGACGCAATGATGTAATGACGCTGCATCCATTGTTTACAAACGACAGACTGAACGTACCCTTCCTTCTTCCCAGTTCAGTTATATCGTTTTTATATATATATATGTATAAATATATATACATATGTATAAATATATATATATATATATATATATATATATATATATATATATATATATATATATATATATATATATATATATATATATAAATATATATATATATATATATATATATATATATATATATATATATATATATATATATATGTGTGTATATTAGTTATATAGCGTGTTACTCTCGTGTTACGACGTCATCTCTGAGATCTTTGTGTTTACACTGTTTTGTGGACTTTTGTAACCCTAAGCAAATATGGTTGATCAGAAGTGTAAGCCTACTAGCATGGGTGCAAGTCTCATACACAGAGATGAATTAACTATCTGTTCGGGTCGGCATGATCTACCATGCATACTCAGTTAAGCAAAGAGAGTTGTCAAATGAATCCCGAATCCACAAAAGAAAGATTCACTGCTGGTGATTCATATCAGTGTAGGCTGAGTATGAACGGAGTTCAACAGCGCCCTTGCCCACTTAAAAGACTGGAAGTCCGTATAACCCGCGCTTTGTTTCAAGCAAGTAAACTACTTTCAGCAAGTCATCTACTTTCGGTATTGAGCGCCTCACATACTGTAAGCGTTCATTGGCTGTTTTAAGCTTGATGTAAAGTGAGTCGGCTCAGCTTCATGTCATGTGACCATCCGTCGACCATCGGAACCATTTACAAGCAGAAAGATCGCATCATAGAGAATGTTAAAGGATATATTTGATACTGTATTTGATATTTGATGAGTGAATTTGATTAAAATTTATCAATTTGAAATTATTTTGCTTTAATTTAATTAATTTGAAATTAATGTTGATATTATTTGATATATTTGATATTATTTTACAATGTTATGTTTATAATAATTGCTTTAAGGATGTTTTATGAGATACAGTAATGGTATTTATGGATGTATAGTACAGTATGAGCGTCATACGTCACACGTGACACGTCATACATCACTGTAACAACTTACGTTCACTTTCAACTTATGTTCGGCCGTCCGGAACCAATTAAAAACGTAAGTCGGGGAGCGTCTGTATTAGTCTTTTTTTTTTTTTTTTTTTTTTTTTTTTTTTTGGATTTTTCTGCGGTACATATATGAATAGTATGTATATCAGGAAACAACTACACTACAACTAAAAAGAAATGAGAAGAAGGTGGAATACGAGGAGCAGAGAAGATCCATTTGTAATAATATCACTTCGAGTCATAGGAGCATTTCATCCATAGAAACAATCGAGGAAATCAGTACAAAACATATTCAAGTTAACTGATGTATAACAGATGCTCAAGTCACAGAGAAAGAAAGGAATCTCATTACATATTACAGCTAAATGAAAATGTTAAAAATAAGAAAATTAAAAAAAAAAAAAAAAAAAAAAACAGTATGTATTCCCTTAGCTGCTTGAGGAGTTCATCTTGGAATCCAATCACACCTCGGATTTCCGTCATCACCTTCCTGACTCTCACGGATCTTTTGCAGAGCTTCTCTGTGCCATCACACATTATTATTACCGGCATTCAGAGAAGGTTATTTTTTTGTAATTTTTTTTTAAATGTTTTTATTTGTGACATTGGCACTCACTGCCATCCCCTGCTGAGTGTTGAGTAGTTTATAGCAGCGTGTGTCTCACAAGCTGATTCGCTGGGTGAAGAAATCGGAGGTAGCTTTGATATGGTGAGGAGATATTTCATGGGCAACAGTGCCGACGGGATTGAAGCCCTGAACCCTTCCGAGGTCACTGTGCTTCATGTATCATGTGTATCTTGAGGTATAGTGTGGTTTCTTTCCTGTCGATTATGTTTCTTGAGGTTCAGGTTTTTGTTTTTTTTTTTGAGTCAGAATGTGATGACATACTTCCCTTTATGTGAAAGTATTGAATATCATGTCTTCTTTAAAGCTATGTTTTACAAAAGAGAAAAAAAAATACAGAAAGAAACACAATAACGTTCTAAACTATACATGTAAATGGTTACGATGATGCCAGGGTTGGGTATGTACAGTAGATTGCTGCATGATTGTTCTGTAGTACTGTTGATACTCTGATACTCGTGTCTCAGGTATAATTTACAGGAGTACGTTTTTTTTTTTGTTTTTTTTTTTTTGTCTAGTTTTTAATCTCACCACCAAAGACAGGCTGGAAAAACAGTAAACCGACTCTGTCTTTCTATTCCCTGACACCTACAGTAAGAACCCTGCAGTAATGATGACATCACTATAAATCAAACTGAACCCACTGCAGGCTATAATGATGTTTGGTGACAATTTTAACTGACGAGTTATTCCATATATAGGAAGACTCCTGGGCACAGTCTTAACCACGGATGTGAATTTGTCCACCCAGCAGTATAGATGTTCACCAGTAAAAAAAAAATGCTGGGAGGGTAACCTGCAAAGAACTAGCCTCCCATCCAATAGGAGTTGAACTCTGACTCGCTTCACGCCGGGATAAACTCTAGCTCTGATGAGCCAGTAGGCTTGAGTGCAAAAGTCCAAAGTCTATATATATAGGCACAAATTTCTACACTGGCCTGTCACAAGTAAACAGACACTATCTTTTAAAAAAAAAATTTTTTTTTACATAGATATACATGATTATACACATTGGGCAAGTTGATGGAGATACCTCACAGCAGTACAACAGGGATCATTTTCAACAGTCTGAAGACACATGTATGAGGGTCCAGGTCGACCCCAGCGGGATTCTGTAGATTCCTTGCCCTTGCTGGTAATTGTACAATCGCTCTGTTGACTGGAGCAGGAGAAATCTCACAGGTTCTCACAGCCTCTCTGAAAATAAGGCAACTCTTTTTCTACTGGTGTTTGCAGCATAGCGATAGCATAGCATATAGCATAGCTGCAATAAACAATATGTGGTCTATAATAATAAAAATTTATATATATATATATATATATATATATATATATATATATATATATATATATATATGCACACACACACACACACACAGTCAGCCCTCTACTTATGAAAACCTCTGAATACAAAAAATCCAGGTTACGAAAAACATTTTCCTAAATTTTCGTCCTCTGTATACGAAACAACTTCTTCTTACGAAAAGCGCTAAATGAGCCATTCAAAAATTCAAACGCGCCATTCAAACATTAAAATGCACCATTTAAACATTCAAACAATATGCTAGTTGCTCTCTCATTGGCCTTCTCCCAACATCCTGCCCTGCTGGCCTCCCATTGGCCTCCCATTGGTCAGGAGGGAGCTGAATCTCCATAGTACTGTACCTATAATGCTTGTTTGTCACATGCATCAAGGAGAGCTGTACTGTTGGCTCGTTTTTTTTTTTTAAGTGCTCATTGCAGCTTATTTTTCGTTTCTTTAAGTTGTTTAATTCAGTAAATGTTTAATAAATGTGGTGCGCGCCGCTGAATGTGGGCAAAACACGGCTCATCCGGACCTCCGATCCCTCAAGCAAACAGGTGAATATTGAGTACTAAACAGGTACTCAAAGCGCACTTACCTGCTTGACAGTTGAAGGTCCGGATGAGCCGCGCCCCGTCTCAAAAGCTCCGGTGTCCATCGAGTGTGGGCAATGTTGCAACGGACACCGGATCCCCCGAGAAGGGGCGCGGCTCATCCAGACCTCCGATCCCTCAAGCAAACGAGTGAATGTTGAGTACTAAACAAGTGTTCAAAGCGCTTTTGCTTGCTTGACAGATCGGAGGTCCGGACAAGCCGTGTTCCGCCCCAAAAGCTCCGGTGTCGGCTGCGACGCCGCCCGCACTTGGAAGAGCGCATCAGAAATGTTTAATAATGTTTAACATTGTTTGGTTGGTTCATAAAAAAATTGGTTAATAAAAAATGTTTAATAATGGTTTAATTAATAAATATGTTAATAAAATGTTTAAATGGTTTGATAAATACTGTAATTTTCTTTTACTTTTAACACATATTTCATACAAAATTGATGTACTTTTATCATTTTTAAAGGGTTTATGGGGTAGTCTTGGGAGCCTTGGAACGAATCACGCGTTTTACATGTAAAATGCAACTCTACTTCCGAAAACTCTGGGTTACGAAAAAGGCACTGGAATGGATTAATTTCGTAAGGTGAGGTACCACTGTAGAGCGGTAGTAGAGAGAGTACAGAGCCGACTGTGTGTGTGTGTGTATATATATATATATATATATATATATATATATATATATATATATATATATATATATATATATATATATATATATATATATATATATATATAAAATCAAGTTAAACTAAATGAGTTTCACAGATAAAACTCTGTAATGAGGGGTTTGTTAACTTTTGGTAAGTCTCTGTACTAGCCAATTTTTTTAAAGTTATAAATATTATATTACTTATTACATATATATTGCATTATTAGTTTTTGAAGTCGGTTATGTTAACCCTGAAAAGTCTAAAAATTAAAGTCTTCCATAAAAAGTTCAAAAGGCCTTCTTAGTCCTGCGCTCATCTACCTGTTCAATAAACCCTAAGGAGGTGATCACACTACAGGTGCGGTAGAAAAGCTGATGCAAATTGATTTTTTTTTTTGTTGTTGTTGCAATTTTTATGAAAATTCTGCAAATTTTGAAAGATGTTTTGTGACCCGGTTCTACGGTGTTGGATCATTGACCCCAAGGTCGGGGCTTTAAGCCCATCAACAATTGTCACTGCGGTGTCCAGTGCAGCTGACTAGGTTGTCAAGAGTCAGCCATGTTTATTTATATATGTATATACTTATTATATAATTATTATACATTATAGTATATCATTTATAATTATATACTTTCTATATTTTTTTAAACTTACTCTATTGCACATGTCCCGTAAGCACAGATGCATGGCGGCATTACGCCTTCGTCAATGTGACAATACACTGACGATGACTTAAGGCCAAAATACATCTGTGCTTACGGGACATGTGCAATAAAGTAAGTTTAAAAAACTTTAACATGAGTGCGGATTTCTTGTATAATTTTAAATTCATATTGTTTTATTCTCACACCCACATTTCAGATTTGGAGTGGAGCATGCTTTTTGGAATACGCATGTAAAACAGCCATCGCTGACTTTCGTCAAGAGTAGACCGCTGTCCCATCAGCCCTGCTATGGCCTGTCAAACTGTACAGGGTGTACTTTGCCCTTGCCCCATATTGGCTGAGATAGGCCAGCCTCATCGTGACCCAAATTAGGATGAAGCGGTTTAGAAAATGAATGAATGCTTTGTGACTCCACATGCAAAAAAATATTTTGTGGCTTAAATACATGTATAATGCGAAAGTTGCGAGAAATTTGTGTGACAATTTGAAACCGATTTGTGATTGGTTTGTGGATGTTTGGCGAAAAAAGTGGATCTCTTCTCATAAATCAATCGCATTTTGTTTTCAAACCATTCGCTTTTTATTTGTGTGTCATGAGTACTCAGAAAATGTGATTAAAATACATTCATTCATTCATTTTCTGAACCGCTTAATCCTAACTGGGGTCATGGACAGGGTGGAGCCCATCTCAACTGACTATGGGCGAGGGCAGGGTACACCCTGGACAGCTCTCCAGGCAATTGTAGGAGTGACACTCACACAAACATTCATACTCACATTCACACATAGGGGCAATTTAAAACAGCCAATTAACAAACTGTGCATGTTTTTGGACTGTGGGAGGAAACCGGAGAACCCGGAGGAGCAATTAAAATACAAATGATGATAAAATACAAGGAATACCAGCAAGTCTCAAACTTTTCCAAACTGTCCATATGGAGGTTTAATTGTTTTCAAACTTTGCGTGTGGAAGTCTCCAGTTGTTCCTTCCAAATGAAAAATGTAAAATTTGCAGGTAAAACAACAACTTTTGGATCTTCTCACAACAGCGGTAAACTGTTTGTGAAGAGTGTGAGAGTACAGTAGGCCCCTGTTTTTTTTTTTTTCGTGATGCTTCGGTTCCGGACCTTCCAGCGGATCATGAAAATCCACGTATTATTGATGCAGTTTTAAAACCCTATGTATGATATTACATGCGCTAAAATATGCTTCTTAAACACATTCTATAGACAGTCTTACTCATTAATACAATATTAAACAGTAATAACACAGTAATAATGCAGTAATAATACAGTAATGATTAAGTGAAACCATTTTAATTTTGTACTGTGATAATATTTATGAATAAATAAAGCGGCTTCTTACCAGAAGCTATAGAAGCTGCAGGGTGTTTGAGTGACATCATAGCGCTTAAAAATAATAAAAAAACAAACTAAAAACACTTGAATTTGCAATTCAAGCAATCACGTTGATAACATGTGCGCGAAGGAGAAAAAAAGAGGTGTACACATCATCTGCAACCAATCAGCAGGAGGGAGCAACAAACGCTCTCAGCAATTGGCTACATTTGAATCACGTGCCAGTTGCTTCCGGGTTTGTCGCCAAGTATGTGGGGGCGCGAGCGCTGAATGATCAAGGACCTACTGTACTCCATGCCAAAAAGCCTTGTTTGCCACGTTTAAAATAGTTTACGATGAGTTCACAATCCAAGTAAAGGCAAAAATGCACTACTGCGACAAATTTGAGATTATTTGGAGCATGAACTGCCATTCGCATCGGTCTTTTCTATCGCACCTCTGGTGTGATCACCCGCTTAGTTTTATGGGAGTGCACTTTCGGAACCAGTGATATGTGGTACCATGCTGTAGTAGTTAGCACCGTCACCTCACCGCAAGAAGCTTATTGGTCCAACCTGAAAGCTGACCCGCTGGGTATCCTCCCACAGTCCATAAATATGCAAATTAGATCAGCAGGTTACTTTAAATGTCCTTGACTGCGAGTGTGGATGGTTCTTCACTGCTTTATGAAAACACTGTGAAAGATTGATGATGGCTGGACAGATGGCTGGCTGGATGGACCCTGGGATAATATTTTGACTTGAAGCCGACTCAGCTCGGTGCTGTTTAGTACTGGTACCAATAAATGTTATAACTCATCTAATGCACTTTCTAATGCCATTGATTCTAACCCAACGGGCTGTTTGTTTTCGGTCGAACTGCTCAAGCCTGCGAGGCGTTTCTTTTTCCTGTGAGTGAATCTGAGATTGTTGTTGAGGAGTCTTTAACCCAGGTGGTCAACGTAAAATGCTTTGAACGTAAATGATTTGTAACCTTGAATACAACAGAATGGTTCCTTTCTCCCCTGTCTTTGGTGGTGTGACACAGAAGTAAGGGCTGTCTGCATGCGTGTGCATGTGTGATGGAGTGGGCGTGTCTGTTGGAGTATCTACCTGAAACTTTTCAACGGACAAAGCCAGATAAGTTTTCTTTCTCTTTTGCTAAATACCTGGAACCTCTCTCTCTCTCTCTCTCTCTCTCTCTCTCTCTCTCTCTGTCTGTCTGTCTCTCTCCCTCTCTCTATTGCTCTCTCTAGGTGTGTGTGTGTGTGTGTGTGTGTGTGTGTGTGTGTGTGTGTGTGTGTGTGTGTGTGTGGCAAAAGCAACAGCAGCACATCCTATGTGTCTAAGCCCTGCACGTCTGTGCTACAGCAGTTTGGAATGTGGAGATGAGCAGAAATATCATCTGCACAATGGTAGTGTTGTCGTTGTTGTTGTTGTTGTTGTTGTTGTCATTGTTTTCATTGTTGTTGTGTTTTTGCCCTGTGTTCATGCCATGAGGTTTTGTGTGCCGATCACAAAAACAAAACAAAATAAACAAACAAGAACAAACAAAAATTAAAACGTAAGAAAAGCAACCAATGAAAAACGGTTAAGAAACTTGATAAACAAAAGTGGAAACTCAACAATAAGTGGTCAAGGCAGTCTTTTCCCTTGAAGAGAGCTGACAGCTGGATGAGGTAGAGGTAAAGTGATGTGGTCGTTTAATCTTCCTCTGGTGAGCCCTCGGCCTCCTCCTCTTCCTACACAGCGCAAAAAAAACAAAACAAAACAAAAAAATAGTCTCAGTTCAGTCAGTGCTATTTCAAATCAAACACACACACAGACACACACACACACACACACTTGATTATTCATTCATTTGTTCATTTTCTAATGATCTTTAATCATGAATAGCGTTGCAGTGAGGCTGGCACCCATCTCAGGGTGGAGACTAACACCCTGAACAGTTCGCCACTTGCACGCGCATTTGCACGCGCATTTAACTGGGTTATCAAAGGCCGGCCATGTCTCTCGCTGTCTATGGTGAGAGATCCATGTAAAAGAACCCATTGCTGACTTTCATAAAGAGTAGCTGCATATCCGTCAGCGAGTTTCTGCCCCCTTGCTAAAGGGTTGTGTCAGGAAGGGCATCCGACGTAAAAACCTATGTCAAATCAAACATGTGAATCAAATGATTTGTGTGGTGACCCCTGAAAAAGGGAAAACATCGAAAGGAGAAGATTTCGTGCCAAATCAACCAAATTTCCAAAATTTTTCTGGTCATTTCCAGGTACCTTCATATGCCAGTTGAACACATGCAAAATAGTTTGACTTAATTTGTTATAGTTTCATGGAAATACATTTTTGAAATAAGGCTTTATATAAAGAATACTTAAAAAGAATTTATATAATAGAATTTTATACCTGTGTGCAAAATTTGAGCTTTTTTTTTTCATTTTTAAAAGTAAATATCTTGGAAATAAATAAACGTAGGGACCTGAAATTTGGTACGGACAATAGGTAGAAACTCTTACTGAGAGAAAATAATTTTAAAAATGACATCATTTGAATACAGTGATCCCTCATTGTTCTGTGCTCCAGTTTCTGCGGCTTCAGTGGATAGAGGGTTTTTCAAAAATATTCATCGAAAAATAAATAAAAAAATAAGGAAATTAAGGAAAAATAGGGAAAAAGTTAAGGAAAATGCTGCAAAACAAGACCAATTATGCAAATAAAACCCCAAACAAACAAAAACAAAAGAAGCCCCCAACAAAACTAATTACATTTTTATGTGAGTGCACATCTGAGTGCGCATGCGTCTGTATGTGTGTGTATTTATATTTTATTTACATCTTATGCATTATTATTGAATGATTCATTGTTATTATAAGCATTTATAGTGTTGAATATGTATTTATTGATATTATATACACATATACATGTACGAAGACGTCAGTCAGGGGGGTCGATCCTACTTTGCAGAAATCGGCAGTCTCGGGGGGGTCTCGGTTCCCATTAACCGCGGAAAGCGAGGGATCCCTGTACAGTAGGTCCTCGTTATTCACAAGGGTTTGGTTCCGGCCCCTCCCGCCAATGAAGATAATCCAGGAGTTCTGTACCCGGAAGTAAAACCCCATGGATCATATGACATGCACGAATGATCAACCGGAAGTAAAATACTATGTATCTATTACATACACTAAAATATGATTCTTAAACACATTCTATAGACAGTCTTACTCATTAATACAGTATTAATGTAGTAAAATATATTAATGATTAGGAAAAAGGTTTTAATTTTTACTCTTATATTTATTGATGATAAAATATAAACATTATACAGCATATACTGTTGTAAAGCACTAGTATTAAAGTCTTTTCAATTATTAATCCAGTACAGTACCTAAGTTAATGTTTAGAATGTTTGTGTGTGAGATTTTATGTTCTGTAGCATGTTTAACAAACAATACCAAAAGGATAAACTTTATTACGCTTCATGTCCTTTCACATTGAACGTGACGACTCCAAGATGGCACAGAGTTCTCAGAGTCAAATTGTTTGTCTGTTCATTTTAATTTGTTTTGTATGTTGTTGTTTGTTTGTTTTTTGCACTATGCTCGTCTATGACCGAGCGACCCTACGACAGCGATGAGAGCAAAGTCTTTTCAGATGTATAGAGCTGAGCATGCTCAACTCCGATCCTGAGCTAATATGCTATGGTAGCTCAATGCTAGCCGCACCCCGGCTAACAATAAGCCCAGGCAGAGTTCTCAGAGTCATGTTGTTTCTTTGTTTGTTTTGATTTGTTTTACTTGATGTTTTGTTTGTTCATGTTTTGCACTATGCTCGTCTATGACCAGTCGACCCTAAGACAGCTATGAGAGCACAATGTTTTTGGAAATTTAGAACTGAGCACGCTCAACTCCTATCCTGAGCTAACATGCTACAGCAACTCAATGCTTGCCACGCCCCGGATAACAGTAAGCCCAGGCGGAGACGTGGCAGGCGGGGAGGGGCTGAACGACGACTCCGGTACTTGGTTAGCGGTGGAAGGGTAGCACTTCCGGTCATACTGCTTAGAAATGTTCAGTCTCTGTGAAACAAGATGGACCAACTTCATGCTCGGATTGCAACGCAGAGGGATCTACACGTCTGTTCCATGCTGTGTTTCTGTGAAACATGGCTCGAGGAGAGTACACCCGACGAGGCGATGACACCAGCCGGCTACACAGCCTGTAGATCCCTAATGTTCGCTCTCATAGCTGTAGTAGGGTTGCTCGGTCATAGACAAGCATAGTGCAAAAAACAAACCAATGCCAACATACTAAACAAATTAAAATGAACAAAGAAACAATTTGACTCTGAGAACTCCGCGACGTCGCCCTCGAGGCAGCGCCATCTTGGAGATGTCATGTTCAAAGTAAAAGGACATGAAGCGTAATTATTCAAGTTTATCCTTTTCGTATCGTTTGTTAAACATGCTACAGAACATTCTAAACATTAACTTGTGCACTGTAGTGGAATAATAATTGAAAAAGACTTTAATACTACAGTGCTTTACAACAGTCCAGATGATTATTTCTCTTCAGGCACTTCAGAGGAAACTGTCATTTCTTCAGGAGAATGTCTTATTTCTTCAGAAGAGACATCCAACGTCATTACCATTTCTATCGCTTAGCCAGCGATTGAGCGTTTGAGTGGCATACATTCTAACAGGTAATTAAAACACACTAAAAAAAGGCTCATTGACAACTTGTGTGCGAATGAGGGAAAAGGGGCATTACATCATCTCAACCAATCAGCAGGAAGGAGGACAGCCATTGGCTGAATTTGAATCACGTGACAGTTGCTTGGCAGTCCGTGAATATGCAAACCATGAGTGCAAAACCGCGAATAGTCAAGGGCCTACTGTATTTATCTTTTTATACCTTCACAAATATGGCTGTCAGGTATAAAATTGATGTTGAGGGTACCGTATTTCAAAAATGTATTTCTGTGAAACTGTTAGGAATTGAGCAGAACTATTTTTCATGTGCTCATTAGACACATGGAGGTACTTGAAATAAAAATTCAGGTAAATCGGAGACGGTCACCTGGGAGACTCTAGTTGATTTGACATGGAAAGACTCCACTGTTAGTTTTTGCTGTCAGAGACAGAGATATAGGTAAAGGTATGTGAAATTGGTGAACCAGGAAATACTGCAGGCAAGTACATACAAAAATATTTGGACAAACATGAAGTATAGTCCACCACACATCTATGTCTGAGACCAGTGATGACCTCAGATGATGACCTCAGATGATGACCTCAGATGATGACCTCAGATGATGACCTCAGATGATGACCTCAGATGATGTAGCAAGAAGAATTAAACATGCTGGGTTGTCAATCCTGGTAATTTTACTTTCCTGTGTGTGTGTGTGTGTGTGTGTGTGTGTGTGTGTGTGTGTGTGTGTGTGTGTGTGTTCCAGAGACCGCAAATCAGGCAGCATTTATGCATTCCCACCACAAAATGGCTCGCACCAGCGAACAAAGGCAAGGAGTTAGAGAATTTCTTACCTATTCATTGCTTACCATCGGTAACTTCCCACAATAACCAACATAGTCACTGCTGTGACCATTTAATTGCACTTAAAGGTATTCACAAGTAAAGAACTTGAAAATTGCTTTAAAATATTGATAAGTAGAATTTTTCAGTACCAGCATATCCCTGCATTCACTAACACCAGAAAGAATCTGATGCAATCCCTGAGATCGGATTCTACATCTATCAGTGTCAGCACATAAGGAGAGCATAATAAAATTTACGTTTTTATAAGAGAATCACTCAACAAATTTGTTTTTGGCTAAGGAATCAGATCTCGTCTCTGCTTTTTGCGGATGACGTTGTCTTTTTGGCTTCATCAAGCTGGGACCTCCAGCTCTCATTGGAGCAATTTGTAGTAGAGTGGGAAGCGACCGGGATGACAATCAGCACCTCCAGGTTCGAGGCCATGGTTCACAGTCGGACAATGGAGGAATGCACACGTTAGGTCGGGAATGAGGTCCTGCCCCAAGTGGAGGAGTTTAAGTATCTTGGGGTCTTATTTACGAGTGAGGGAAAGATGGAGTGTGAGATCGACTGATGGATTGCTGTAGCCTCTGCTGTAAAGCGGAGTCTGTACTGGTCCATCGTGGTGGAGAGGGAGCTGAGCCGCAGGGCAAAGCTCTCAATCTACCAGTCGACCTACGTTACTACCCTCACCTATGGTCACGAGCTTTGGGTAGTGACCGAAAGAACAAGATTGCGGATATAAGCGGCTGAAATGTGCTTCCTTCGTCGGGTGGCAGGGCTCTCCCTCAGAGATGAGGTGAGAAGCTCTACCATCCGGGGAGCGCTCGGAGTAGATCCGCTGCTCCTCCGCATTGAGAGGGGCCAGTTGAGGTGGCTCGGGCAGCTGGTCAGAATGCCTTCCGAATGCCTCCCTGGTGGGGTGTTTCAGGCATGTCCAACCGGGAAGAGACCCCGGGGTCGACCTAGAACACACTGGAGGGACTATGTCTCTCGGCTTGTCTGAGAACGCCTCGGTGTCCCCCCGGAAGAGCTGGAGGAAGTGGCTGGGGAGAGGGACGTCTGGACCTCTTTGCTTAGGTTGCTGCCCCACGACCCGACCCCGGATGAAGTAGAAGAAGAAGAAGATGATGATGATGATGATGATGATGATGATGATGATGATGATGATGAATCAGATACACTATATGCATCAGTATGGAGGGGCATTGTGACCAGTTTAGGCTTTCAAGGTTTACAGTTCCCAGTCTCTGACTCTGAAGACCGGCAGCTGTAAACCTTGAAAATCTAAACTGGTCAGGATTCTCCTCCATACTGATGCATACATACATACATCAACACATAGATTGAGCTCCCAGCATCCTTTTCTGTTAGAATGTCTACTTTCGGCCTGGGAGCTGATCCGCGTGTTACGTCTGATGCCACATTTGACATTGGTAGCCATTTCCACATCGTAACGCTCCTTCAGAACAGCAACAACACATTCACAGAGACTTGTACGGCACACATGGAGTGGACGAGACTTTGAACAGCTGAAGACAGTAAAGGTTTCAGGTCAGCGACACACACTTTAGCACCCACTTTCGGATGTGTGTCAATCAAGCAGTACAGGTTTGAACCGAGAAATGGTATTATCAACGTGTTTATAACTTGGAAGCGTGTATTCTCGTACTTTGACTTTAGATATAGTTCACTGAGCATGTGCAGATTGCAGTTCAATTTTTTGTTTTGTTTTGTTTAATGTTTGAAATGTTGTTGTTTTTTTTTTACATACCTGAGCAGGTGTTTCTTGGACCACTTTCTGTGGCTGAAAGAGAGAAAAAGAAAAATGGTTATAATTTTTTAATTAAGATAAGATAAAAAGTCCTTTGGGCTTTTTACACCCGAGCCCAGTGGCTCATCGGACCGGTGCTTATTCCTGGTTTCCGTCGCGTGAAGCGACCAGGAGTTCAACTCCTCCTGGATGGGACGCTAGTCCATCGCATGTTACCCTCCCAGTATATTTTTACTGGTACCCATTTATACTGCTGGGTGAACAGAGGCACACTCGTGGTTAAGACCTTGCCCAGGGGGTCTTAGCACAGTGGGGGGTCTAACTGGGATTCGAACACACAACCTCCTGATCATGAGTGCAGCAGCCCCCAACGCAATTTCCTTATAGTTATATAATTGCAAAGTGATACCGTTTTTTAATTTTAACATCATACCGCCCATTACACTGATCAGTGTGTTTCTGCCCTGCGATGGCCTGGCGAGCTGCCCATGGTGTACTCTGCCCTCGCCCAGGGTCGGCTGAGACGTGCACCAGCTTCCCCGTGACCCTAATTAGAATTAAGCGGTTAAGAAAATGAATGAATGAATTGTTTTTACACATCGATGTACTCGCCCTGACACCATTCCTCGCAATTTGTTTAACAGAGAAAAGTGATCCACATTTTAAAATATAATTAACTAAATTGTCCTCGGTAAAAGGCAAAAAGCAGAGCCTTCATTGTGCGCAAATGGGTAGTTAAACAAAGCCCAGATTGTATCCTCCTAGTGTTACATCACACCCACTAAGCAATGCCACCCCACCGGAAGAGACCCCAAGCAGACAGCTGAGCAGTCTTCTCCTCCAGAAATAAAAAAGTCCTGAGAGTCCCTTGTGTTTGCAACTCAAGCCAGCGACTGCATGTTGAACACACACACACACACACACACACACACACACACACACACTGGATTGTTGGGAACAGCTGGTGCATTTTGTGCCAGTTCCTAGCAGAATGCCAGCAGGCTGTAACCTAGTAAATGTCAGCACCGGATGGACCTGAGAGTAGAGAATGTGTGTCGATAAAGGGAAATTGAGAAGATGAACAACTAAACGAATGCACTCTGGGAACTGGGAACTGTCTCACAATTATTCAGATGCTTACGAACTGTAATTCCTCCACTTATTGCACATTTTAAAAGCAAATGTTATCAATCACTCTCATTATCAAACTTTACAACCCGATTCATTTGTAAAAAAAAAAAAAAAAAAAAAAAAAAAAACATCATTGGCCTTGTGTTTATCAATATGCAATGCTAATTGCCCATGAAGCCTGGAAGGGCTATAAATGTCATCACCTGGTGAATAATGAAATGAATCCAAAAATAAATATTTTATTAATAATGGCTATTATTACTACAAGTATAATTTTGGAAGGCGGCGTGCTGGTGTCGTGGTTTAGCACGTCCAGCATGTCCAAGAATATCCTGGGTTTTGATTTAGTTTTTATTTAACTTAACAATGTCAATTAAAAAGAGACCTCATTGTTGTTCTCAATTCAGATCTGGTGAAAAATCTTTCTGTCCGTGCTTGATTGTTGTCTGGGTTTCCTTCGGGTTCTTCAGTTTCTTCTCACAACCCAAAAACATTCGGCTAATTGGCTGTTCCAAATTGTCCTTAGGTGTAAATGTGAATGGGTTCTTTTGTGTGTGTGTGTGTGTGTGTGTGTGTGTGTGTTCTGTCCTTGAATGCTCTGTAGAGCTGATCAGGATGTACCCTACATCACCCATTGATGGCTAAGATAAGCTCCAGCCTCTCTGTGACCCTACTAGGATTAAGCAGACGGTGGTACCCCACCTTACGAAATGAATCCGTTCCAGAGCCTTTTTCTTAACCTGGATTTTTCGTAAATTGAACCACAATTTACCTGTAAAACATGTGATTCGTTCCAAGGGCCCCAATACTACCCCCTAAACCCTTCAAAAATTATAAAAGTATACCTTTTAAGACCTCCTTCTGCTTCAATATTGTACTGATGGTAGACGGGTGTGGCCATATTCCTTTGCGATATCACTCAGCCGCATGCCACGAGCACGTTTCTTCTTCTCACTCGCACCAGAAATCACACACGGGTGTGCGGGTGTGTGTGCGTGTGTGTGTGTGTGTGTGTGTGTGTGTGTGTGTGTGTGCGTGTGTGTGTGTGTGTGTGTGTGTGTGTGTGTGTTTTCACGTGCACACGTGTGTGTTGACCATGTGTTCTTAGCAGAGTTATAATCTTACAACTGTTTATGGAAGGTCGAAAGCCTGAGTCAAGAAATAAAGCACGAAACAACAGTAACTCTGTCCTTTACACGAAAATCATTATGGGAGATGGTGCTCCATAATAGCCAATGGTTGGGAGCTGCGTCATCCCTCCTAGCCAATGGGAGGCCAGCGGGCGGGATGTTTGGGAGATAGCCAATTGGAGGGAGCTGCATCATCCCTCCTAGCTAATGGGAGGCCAGCGGGGAGGGATGTTGGGAGATAGGCAGTGGAAGGTAGCTGCGTCATCCCTCCTAGCCAATGGGAGGCCAGTGTGAATGTTATTGATGCGAGAGCAGCTCATGCATTGTTTGAATGTTTGAATGGCACGTTTGGCGTGTTTCGTACCTTTTTACCATCAGGCCACCACTGGCCGAGGTAACCAATCATCAAAATAAATAATAATAATAAATAATAAACCTGCTTTATGCACTCAAAAATTAGTCATTGGCTTGTTGAAAGTATTTTTGCGTGTAGCGTGCACGCTCTTCCCGTATTTGGTGTGGGTTTCCTCTGGGTGCTCGGGTTCCTCCGACTTACACATAGGTGTGCATTTGAGTGTGAATGGTTGTTTGTGTCTGTGTAAGCTCTGCGACAGACTGAAGACGTGTTCAGGGTGTATACTGCCTCTCACCCAAAGTCAACTGGGAATGAATCCAGCTTTCCTCACGTCCCTGATGTATACGCAGTATGGATAATGGGTGGATGGAAGGAATTAAAACGTCATTATTCCCTTTTCAGTTTTTTCCTATTGCAAAATAAAAAATGAATGGCTGAAATAGAGGGATAAAATGCTTATAAATCCAAAAAAAAAAAAAAAAATTTGCTCCGGGCTTTTAAAATAAAATAGTTTGTACTCAAAGCGGATCAAGAGAGAATCTCCATGCGAAGTAAGTTCCCACAGCTCTCTTCCCCATCAGTGACTGCGGAATGTAGCTCAGGACAAACAGTATTTGAAACCAGAGCTCTATAGGTAGAGAGGCCCCCCATTTTCTATGGCTCAGAACATTCCCTCCACCTCCTTTCCTTCTGCCCCATCTGCACAAAAGGGGAAATCTTGGCATTGTCTTTCACAAGACTGAAGCTCTACTTTGAAGTTGCTTGGAGCTAACACTCTGGGTGCTGGTTAAGATTTGGGCTAGAGCTGAGTGTAGCCTGGTGACCCTGGGGACCCCCAACATCCCACACACCCACACACACACACACACACACACACACACACACACACACACACACACACACACACACACCGTGTGCGGCCCAATACTAAAGGAACCAGAGATATGTTCCCAGAGAAGGAAGAGATCAGCAGAAAGAGCCCCAGCGGCAACTGCCCCATCAGGGTTGAAACTCAACCCCCGAGAAAGAATGCACCCTATTCCACCACCCCCACCACCACCCACCCCACCCCCACTCCCATCTTTATTCCCCAGCTATCTTTGGAAAGCCCTTCCCAGATCGACTTCCTCCTGAGATAATGCAGTACAAATCAATTGCCATTCTGGCACTCGTATTGAATTCAGGCAATCCTGTGAAGAACTCCACATGGCACAGGGTGCTGGCTCTCCACCAAGCTGTGCTACATATCTCATCATATTAGGGCTGGTAAGTGACACTCTTGGCTTGGTACAACAAGTTGGGATATTTTGATCTGACTGGATGCCACCCAAAATATCAACAAAAAATAAAAAGTCCTTTCTATTTCTGTCCTGGTTGTGAATTCAGGGGTTAATCATTTCAGAACTTTGCGGTTACACTCAAACCATGAAATTAACATTTAATCGGGCAGTGCTGATCTGAAATCATTTAATTACACATTTTAATGGGAGCCATTTCAGTAATGGCAGACAGGGATGCATTGGTCATTAAAGTGTCCAGGGGTGTAAAGGTTACACATTTTCCTTCTGACAGCCCCACACTCCTCACTACTTGATCAAAGGAGGAATAATGTGGTTGACAAAAGCTAATTAACTTGTAAGAAAAAAATTTACTCCTGACATTTAACATCTACCTCCACTTCCAAGTACTGTAGACGTAACCTAACCTCATGTTATTAATCATTACTGGTTGAAGACTTTAAAAAAAAAAATAGACTACGTTGGACCATTTGAACTTGATTCACTCAGTGGTAATCCTATTTATTTATTGTTGTTTTTTCCTCGTGACATTTTCGGGCATGTCCAACCAGGAAGAGACCCCGGGGTCGATCTAGAACACGCTGGAGGGACTATGTCTCTCGGCTTGTCTGGGACCGCCTCGGTGTCCCCCCGGGAGAGTTGGAGGAGGTGGCTGGGGAGAGGGACGTCTGGACCTCTTTGCTTAGGTTGCTGCCCCCGCGACCCAACCCCGGACTTAGCGAAGACGACGATGATGATGATGATGATGATGATGATGATGATGATGATGATGATGATGACATTTTTGTCATGTCATTTGATAATGTTTTCAGGTTTTATGACTTGTCGGACATTAGCTGTTAATTTCAATTACATCGGCCTCCTGCATCTTATCTAACTAATGTAACTGCACGTCAGTAAATGAGCAAATAGTTTTTGGAGCTCTAAACATCAGTAAAGTATAAAGTAAGTGATATTATATAGTATTAGTAGTATTATATTATACTTAAATTGGCCCATCTACTTATCATGCATATTAAATAACAAGAAATACAGTACAGGGATGCCTCGCTATTTCGCGCTTCAATTCATGCGGCTTCATCGAAAAATTCATCTAATTTTTTTTTTTTTTTTAATATTCAGCGAATTAGAACAATAAGGAAATTAAGGAAGAATAGGAGAAAAAGTTAAGGAAAATGCCACAAAAACAAGTCCAATTATTATAAAAAAATTAAAAAAAAAAACCTCCTAAACAAACACAAATCAAAAAATAACCCAAAACCCCCCAACAATTCTAGTTACAGTGTATTTTTGCGAGATGCGCATCTGAGTGCATGCACTCGTATCTGTGTGCGCGCGTGCGTCTGTATGTGTGTGTATTTATATTTTATTTACATCTTATGCATTACGTATTTTTTAATGTTTAATTGTTATTATAAGCATTTATAGCATTGAATATGCATTTATTGATACATATACATGTACGGAGACATTAGCCGGGGGAAGGGGGTTGGGGGGGGTGATCCTACTTTACGGATTTCGGTGGTCGCGTGGGGATTTTGGTCCCTGTATTATCACTTGGAAATTAAATAAAATTAGTTATAATGTCTCTCTGACCCCAGTGCAGCTAACTGGGTTATCAAAGGCGGGCCATGTCTGTCACTGTCTATGGTGTGAGGCATGTAAAAGAACCATTGCTGACTTTCGTAAAGAGTAGCTGCAAAGCCGTCAGCGTGTTTCTGTCCCTCGCTAAAAGGGTTGTGACAGGAAGGGCATCCGACGTAAAAACCTCTGCCAAATCAAATGTGTGAATCTGATGATTCGCTGTGGCGACTCGCGAGAAAAGGGAAAAAAGCCGACAGGAAGAAAGAAAGTTATAATGTCTTTCTGAAACCATTTGCTTAATCTTCTACGAGAGTGTTAATGACCCCGGTGCCAGCCGCGATGATATTAATAAATATGATGATATTTTATTTTGAAAATGCATGCGTTCTCCCGTTTTCTAACACTGCCAAGAGATGTACTTGCAACTTATTGTGCATGCACAACATTGTTTCTCGAGAGGGCACACAATCGTATTATTGTTGTTGTTAACAGACGCAGAACCAAAACAAGATGTGAAACAGGCCAATTAAAGATACTAAGCTCGTAAGCAGGGGTGGTGGGCAGTGGTGGCATGGTGGTTAAGGCAATGAGTTACTGATCTGAAAGTCTGCGGTTCAATCCCCATTATCATCACTGTTGGGCCCTTGAGCAAGGAACTTAACCCTCAATTGCTCAGTTGTATTAAAAAAATAATTGTAAGTTGCTCTGGATAAGAGTGTCTACCAAATACTGTGCACGTAAACAGATGGTTGCACTGGGAAACTTTTGTATTCAGCCAAAATAACCTGATAATGAAAGGTATAACACAAGTGAATAGCATCTTGTGCAGTATACCAAGTTTATTTCCATGTAAGATATAGAATATTTATTTGTTTACTTATCAGTCTGTACCTGTTGATTTGCAACAAAAGAAAAAACACAGAAAAACTAAAAAGTCAGTTATGGCTACTTTTCAAATTGATGCTCAAAAAGGCTCGTAATTGGGTAATGCGACTGTGATGACAAAGGTATAAACACCTTTTGCCACTCAATGCCACTCAGCCCAGTAAGCATCTAGATTATTCAGTCATCATTCATTCATTTCCCAAAGTGTTCACACCTACTATTGTCACGAGGAAGCAGTTGTCTATCTCAACTGACTCTAGATCAGTGCTTCTCAAATAGTGGGGCGCGCCCCCCTGGGGGGGCGTGATGGGATGCTGAGGGGGGCGCGTGTGACCCAGGAGAACATGCTTTTTTTCCGCTGTACTACAAGAAAGTGTAATTGCACATCCACTCCAGTAGTTGGCAGTGGCGCCCTCATTGCCCATTGTGCGCAGCGAGTATATACATTGAGCAGGAGCTGAGAGTTGCAGTGTCATGCTTCAAACCTCGCTTTGAGAAGCTGTGCGCTGCAAAACGTGCTCATTGTAGCCATTAATCTTGGCTTCCTCATTTTGAGGAAAAAAAAATCAGCACAAATTGTTCTATTTGTTCTTGTTTTGTAGGTTAAAGTGTTTATATATTGTGCTCCTGAGTTAATGTTTCTGAAGTCAATTTGAATTAATTATTTATTGATTTTATTTTCAGCAGCAAATGGTGTGGTAAGTTTGTCAAAAATGTAACAAGGATATTATTATTTTTAAATTTAAGGCAAATTGATGCACTTTCTTTTACAGACTAATAAAAAATGTTAAAAAGTTATTCTTGTAAGTTGAACTATATCTCTTTCTTTTTGTTTTATTTATGTTAACAAGGATACGATATAATGAAGAGATATACCTGTAACTATATTATAGAAAAAAGTTATAATTTATAGTTGCGGCGGAAAGTGGGTGGTGGGGGGGCGCGAATTGTTTTCTTCTTGCTAGGGGGGGGCGTAACAGAAAATAATTGAGAAGCACTGCTCTAGATCAAGGTAGGGTCTGATCAGCTCATCAGGCCACTGCAGGGCAACACTCACAACCATTTACGCTTACACTCAGGGTCAATGTAGAACAGCCAGTCAACCTAATGAGTGCGTCTTTGGACAGTGGAAGGAAACCAGAGTACTCGGAGGAAACCCACACAAGCACAAGGAAAATATGCAAATTTCATAAAAAAAACATTCGAGTCCGGGAATCAAACCCAGGACCTTCTTGCTGTGAGGCAGACTTGGTAACCACAACAGCACCGGTCCGCCCATCGATACTATAAATAGATAATATATCATAAACAAAGTGGTTCGGAAAGATAAATACATTCATTCATTTTATGAACTGTTTAATCCTAATTAGGGTCGTGGAGAGGCTGGGGCGGTGGTGATCTAGCGGTATAGGGCGCTGGATCGCTGATCCAAAGGTTGGGGGTTCGAGTCCCACTCTCCACAGGGTTGTCACTGTCCCCCCACCCCCTTCCAGGGCGGCTAACTGGGTTATCAAAGACGGGCCATGTCTCTCACTGTCTATGGTGAGAGGCATGTAAAAGAACCATTGCTGACTTTCGTAAAGAGTAGCTGCAAAGTCGTCAGCGTGTTTCTGTCCCTTGCTAAAAGGGTTGTGACAGGAAGGGCATCCGACGTAAAAATCTCTGCCAAATCAAAACGTGCGAATCAGCTGATTCACTGTGGCGACTCCCGAGTAAAAGGGAAAAAGCCAAAAGGAAGACAGACAGGGTCGTGGAGAGGCTGGCGCACATCTCAGTCGAATCTGGGTGATGGTAGGGTACATCCTGGGCAGCTCGCCAGGCCATCACAGGACAAAAACACGCTGATGGCTATGCAGCCTGCACCTGACAAAAGTCAGCCCATGGTTCTTTTACATGCCTCTCACCATGGACAGTGAGAGACATGGTCGGCCTTTGATGACTAAGTTAGCTGTACTGAGGACAGGCACATCTTTTCTACAAAAAAAATAGAAAGATTGCATTGTACTAGGTAAATACTATATTTGTTTTTGAAATACTATAAATGATGATGTGTCCCCAGTGCAGCCAATTGAGTTATCAATGGCCGGCCATGTCTCTCAATGTCTATGGTAAGAGGCTGTAAACGAACCATTGCTGACTTTCGATAAGAGTAGCTGCATAGTCGTCAGCGTGTTTCTGCCCTGCGATGGCCTGGCAAGCCGTCCAGGATGTACTCTGCCCTTGCCCAGAGTTAGCTGGGATGGGCGCCAGCCTCCCCGTGACCCTAATTAAGATTAAGTGGTTACAGAAAATGAATGCATGAAAATGATAAATGATGTGCAGATTTTAGCAATAGCACTGAGGGATGCTAAGATGCTAATGTTTGTATAGAATTTTTAAAAATATGTAAAGGTAGTATGGGCAGTGGTGGCCTGGTGGTAAAGGTGCTGGATCAGTGAGCTTAAGGTTGGGGGTTCAAGCCCCACTCCCATCGGGTTGTCACTGCCCCCCCCCCCCCCCCAG
This sequence comes from Plotosus lineatus, assembly GCA_024760905.1. NCBI lineage: Eukaryota > Metazoa > Chordata > Actinopteri > Siluriformes > Plotosidae > Plotosus > Plotosus lineatus. The sequence continues at coordinate 17,528,659 of CM045733.1, forward strand.
TGCAACTAACTGGGTTATCAATGGCCGGCCATGTCTCTCAGTGTCTATGGTGAGAGGCTGTAAAAGAACCATTGCTGACTTTCAACAAGAGTAGTTGCATCGCCGTCAGCGTACTTCTGCCCTGCGATGACCTGGCGAGCTGTTCAGGGTGTATTCTGTTCTTGCCAGGAGTCGACTGGGATGGTCGCCAGCCTCCCCGCGACCCTAATTAGGATTAAGTGGTTACAGAAAATGAATGAATGAAAGGTAGTATTAAAGACATCGGCTGAGGTGTGACAGAGTTAGATTTTTGAACAAAAGCATCAACTCTGATTTCATTTGATCGCTGCATGTGACCAATGTATCTTATTACAAATGATGCAAACTATTTAATCAATATTAATATTTTATTCATATAGCATTCATATAGAGATAATTATATGGAAAGTACATGTCATCTATGTGGTGGACCATAAATAATTTCAACTCATTCATTTGCCAATCTGCTCGATCCTCCAAGGCTTACGGGGAGGTTGGAGAGTATCCCGTACCAGTCTGGGAGAAGGTGTGGTACTCCTTGAACAGCTCACCCATCCATCACAGGTCAAACAAACGCAAACATTCACACTCACAATCAGTGGCAGTAAGACAGAACCAGTTGGCACATGTCTTCTGACTGTGGGAGGATATAAGGAGAAACCTGATGCAGCATAGTGAGAACTTGCATAGTCCACATGGAAGTGTCCTTGCCTAGCCTGGGACTTGAACCCAGGACCTTCTTGCAGTCAGACAGAAATGCTAACTACTATGCCACTAAACTAATCCCTCATTAATATGTTTAGTCATCCCACTCTGTACTAGGGAAGTAAGCATTCATTCATTCCGTAATTATTGGTATACATTACAGTTCTATAATTATTCATACTGTATTATTATTATTATTGTTATTATTATTATTATTATTATTATTATTATTGTTGTTGTTGTTGTTATTATTATTATTATTGTTGTTATTATTATTATTGTTATTATTATTATTATTATTATTATTATTGTTGTTGTTATTATTATTATTATTGTTGTTATTATTATTATATTATAATAATAATAATAATAATAATAATAATAATAATATAATAATAATAAATTGTTCAGTTCATTTTCTGTAACCGCTTAATCCTAATTAGGGTCGCGGGGAGGCTGGCGCCCATCCCAGCCAACTTCGGGTGAGGGCAGAGTACACCCTGGACAGCTCGCCAGGCCACCGCAGGGCGGAAACACGCTGACGGCTTTGCAGCTACTCTTGTCGAAAGTCAGCAATGGTTTTTTTTACATGCCTCACACCATAGACAGTGAGAGACATGGCCGGCCTTTGATAACCCAGTTAGCTGCACTGGGGAGGACAGTGACAACCTTGTGGAGAGTGGGACTCGAACCCCCAACCTTTGGATCAGCGATCCAGCACCCTATACCACTAGACCACCACTGCCCCATAATAAATTGTTATTATTATTATTATTATTGATAATAATAATAATAATAATAATAATAATAATAATAATAAACTCATCAGTGTGTATATCCAGTTCCAATTTGCATTATCCAAAATAGATTAATAAATTGCCAAGATCATGCATGAACAAAAGCTCGGTTCAGTTCATTTTCTGTAACCGCTTAATCCTAATTAGGGTCGCGGGGAGGCATCCCAGGGCAGAGTACACCCTGGACAGCTCGCCAGGCCATCGAAGGATGGAAACACGCTAACGGTTTTGCAGCTACTCTTGTTGAAAGTCAGCAATGGTTCGTTTACATGAACCTCACACCACAGACAGTGAGAGACATGGCTGGCCTTTGATAACCCAGTTATCTGCACTGGGGGGGACAATGACAAGCTTGTGGAGAGTGGGACTCGAACGCCCAACCTTTGGATCAGCGATCCAGCGCCCTATACCACTAGGCCACCACTACCCTCTGAACAAAAGTGTTAATCGAATTGAAATTATTCATCTATTAAGCCTGAAATGCAGTATAGAATTGTGGAGACTGTACCCTGTGCCCTTTGATCATTGGTCTGTCATTGTGATTGAAATTTCATGGTAGGATTAATAATACAAAAGGATTTTTGCAACGGTCTGTTTGAGCTTCCTTTTTTTGTCAGTGCCATCTGACTTGCCACAGCCTGGTTTCCCAGCTTATAATGTTTTTCATGCCTTGTAACAACTGCCTGGAGAATAACAGAAACACACACACACACACACACCATGCGCAGGAATGATAACATCAAAGAATGCTCACCAGAGGGATGGGGGGGGGGTGATGGTGGAAAAGAAAACATGGCAGTACTGCTTGATCCATGGTAAAGGCTACTCTACAGTAGCTTTGCTTAAACAACAACTATAAAGCTATAGACAGCAGTGACACTGTGCTTCAGTGTGGTCAAAAATCCTCCACAGTTCTCAGCAGAGCACTTAGGTTTGCCAATGGAATAAAGCATAACAAGATAAGTGAGCTCTTGAACACCCAGTTATCTCTCATCTGGACTTTCGGCCCCTTTTCAAGTTCTGATTAAACCAGATAATCAGTTTGTCACACACACACACACACACACACACACACACACACACACACACACACACACGCATACACACACACATACACACACCCCACCGCAAAACTGATGAAACAGGCATAAACTTTTACAAACTGCTGTCTGTGTGTAGCTTTACTGGAAATAAAAACCTGTCCATCACGTTCATTGATCCAGTGCATGACAGAAAAGCATGGAAAGAGCAGACCTCCTGCTGTTCTTCTCCTGTCAATAGTTCTGCCCCTCCCTGTGAAGTGGTAGAGATCCAGTTCAGAATACCTTGGCAATGATTCATGCTCTTGGATTTCAAAGAATTTACGAGTCAATTCTTGTGAAATCTTGTCTTGTACTCCGTGTGTCCTCAGCTCATGATTTACAAATATGAGACAACTGATTGAATTGGTGTCAAACCTGAAGACACCAAAACTGTACATTGCTCTGATGCTTTCTCCTGTTTGCTTTTTATATCTATGAAGGTGTATGTATGGTATGTATGTATATGAAGAGAGAGCGAGAGAGCGCGAGAGAGAGCGAGAGAGAGAGAGAGAGAGAGAGAGAGAGAGAGAGAGAGAGAGAGAGAGAGAGAGAGAGAGAGAGAGAATGCTAGGGTAATACTGAGAGATTATGCAAGACTAAGGAGACGCAAGCAATGATTAGAAGTTTCTGCCTTATGTAATAGTCCATGAACTTGTAAGTGCAAGTCTTAGCAGTTCCAGAGAAGAGCATGCTGAAACGGTGTAAAAGTCTCATCCTGAACAAAACGAAAGGAAGGATTTTCACCTTTACAACATGAAGACCCTGACTGTGTGCCATCCAAGTTATTGAACATTGCCATTAAAAATGAACGCTAAATGTTCCCCTCAGTTCAGATCTGGTGTAAAAATCTTCTGCCTGGCTTTTGGTCATAATACTTGGGCGTTTTCTGACATGAATCCTGGGCCTTTCAAACATAAGGTGGATAATATATTTTAACATACTGTAGCTTTTTAATTGGTCTTAACTAACAAATGAAAACACCACGCCATCCTGTGCTGCCAGTTTGGGTAATTAGTAAATTTCTACCCACAACATATTTCTCCGCTGTTGCTCAACAGATACCAAAAGATAGAGAGTGAAATCCAACACATGCTTCCTGTGTAGCTCATCACCAAAATAAATAAAAACCTTCTTTAGGCACTCAAAAGTGAGTCAATGTAACAACATCAGAGTTATTAACCCTCTATTAACCAGTTAGCATATCTGCTAAGTGAAGTGATAAAGGAAACAGCCCAGAAGTGTATGTGCATACTCAATCCAGGGTCAGGTCGCGGGGGCAGTAACCTAAGGAATGAGCACCAGACGTCTCACTCCTCAGCCACTTCCTCCAGCTGCTCCGTGGGGACACTGAGGCGTTCTCAGATCAGCCAAAAGACAATCTCTCCAACGAAATCTAGGTTGACCCCGGGATCTCTTTCACGACAGACCGGTACAAGCTTTGCTTTACAGCAGAGGCTGCAGCAATCCGCCAGTTGATCTTCCGCTCCATCCTTCCCTCACTTGTAAACAAGGCTCTGAGATACTTGAACTTCTCCATTTGACACAGGACCTCATTCCAGACCTAGAGAGTGCATTCCAGCCTTTTCTGTCTGAGAACCATGGCTTTGGACTTGGAGGTGCTGATTTTCAGCCTGTCTGCTTCGCACTCGGTTGTGAATCGCTTCATTGAGAGGTGGAAGTCCTGGATTGATGAAGCCGAAAGGACAACATCATCCGCAAAAAGTAGAGATGTAGAGATGAGACCGTATGGCCACCAAATCAGAATCCGTCAACGACTCGGCTGTGCCTAGAAATTCTGTCCATAAAAAGTATGAACAATCGTCACTTTCCAGGCCCTCAAAGAACTCCTCCCACGCCTGAGATTTTGCATTGGTTACAGCTCAGGCTGCAGCATGTTTTGCCTGCCGGTACCTGTTTGCTGCCTCAGGAGTCCTACAGGCCAATAAGCCCTGATAGGCCTCCTTGTTAGTGGGGCCGGTGGTGTAGTGGTTCGATTGCTGCGCTCATGATCGGGAGGTTGTGTGTTCGAATCCCACTTAGACCCCCACTGTGCTAAGACCCCTGGGTAAGGTCTTTACCACAAGTGTTCACCCAGCAGTATAAATGGGTACCAGTAAAAATATACTGGGAAGGCAACCTGCAATGGGTTAGCGTCCCATCCAGAAGGAGTTGAACTCCTGGTCGCTTCACGCTATGGAAACTGGGGATAAGCACTGGCCAGATGAGCCACTAGGCTCAGGTGTAAAAAGCCCAAGGCCTCCTTATTCAGCTGGACGGCCTCCTTCAGGTGCAGGACACTGCAGGTGTCCACCATCAGGTTTGGGGGTTACCACCAAAATAGGTACCAATGACCTTCTGGCTACAGATATGGGCTGCCACCTTAATAACAGAAGCAGGAAACATGGCCCATTCAGATTCCATCTCCCCCTCCTTCGGGATGTGCTGTATCTCTGCCAGAGGTGAGAGTTAAAGGCCCCTCTCACAGAAGACTTTACCAAACATTTCCAGGAGACCCTAACTACACACTTGGGCCTGCCAGTTCTAGATTAGTTCATTAGTTCAGCCTCCCCGCCATCAGAGCCAGCTCACCACCAGGTGGTGATCGGTTGACATCGTAGTTCCTCTTTTCTCCAGAACATGGATAGTTGGTATCTCTCAACTGCACACACACCAGCTCAGACTGCGTCCCTGCCAGAGAGGTGATACTCCATGTCCCAACAGTCAGAGTGAATAGCCAAGGATCGGTCAGACAGAACCCATGCCTTCAACTGCCGCCCAACTCCCAACACACCCGACCATACATACATGGCAACAGCAAAATATATTTTCAGCGGAACTTTAGCACCCGGGATGGGGTCAGGGGGCGGGGCACCAAGGCGGATTAATTCCAATTAGTCTATGCTAGATGATACAAACAGGTGGTCAACATATCATCTAGCATAGACAAATTGGAATATAATTATTTGTAAACATATATGTATTTGCAATATAATATATACACAGAATTGAGAAATTGGTCAACCATGGCTCTATGTTTTGTGTTGTATAAATGAATGATGAAAAAATAAACAAATTTTCCTGTAAATCACTTTATAAATTTCTGAAACATTTTCAACTAACTGTCCCAGCCTGCTAGTTACTAATTAATGTTGAGATACTACTCGGGTAAATACCAACGACAGTGTATTAATTTATATGACAACCGTCCCCAATGTATTGAGTATTTTCAAATTGAAAACAAATTACTTAATTTGGCTGCAAATTAAAAAAAAGCATAAAATGAAAATAAAATTCCCATACATAGTAAACTGTTATTATCAACAATGCGAGTAAGTTTATCACACAATGATTTTACCAATACAGATTACTTTTATTAAGTTACATTTCAATGGGATTTCACATAATCTAAACGAAATAAATATTTATTAATTCCCTCTGAGTGCGCTTGTCTGTCGGCCATAAGTGCAATACATCCGCGAGATCCATAATTGATCAGGTCGTTGCAATAAACATACATGGTCTTGCCGGCGACGTCAGATTTCTTTACGAAACTCGCCAAAGGTTCCGATATGTTCTGAGTCTGTTTGCCGATTTTTATCTCAAATTTCACAATCTTTTCTAGCCACTCCCACTTAAACTTATTCTTAACATCCTTATACCCCCATTTCACTGGAGCGCGGAATGCAAGTATCATGGCGGAAAGGCACGGAATGCACTCTACGGAGGAGCTTCGACATTTTTACACGGAAAATGGGTCAAAAACCTTCGGAAAATTACACTTTCGGAACGATCACGGAATGTGCGGAAACGACATGGAAAGACCGTGGTACAATGTCGGAATACATGCGTAAAAGTGCTCAGATCACCTTTGGAACCAGTGCGGACAAATTCGGATAATTCATGGAACAGTCACGGAAAGGACGGAACGTTTGCAGAACGACCGCGGCACTACTCCTTTTTAGAAGGATGACCCACGGCATGATCACGGAACAGGCAGAATGAAGACCGAACGTTCACGTTCAACACAGAATGACTGAGGCATGACTGAGGACTACCCGACGTAACCACATTTCAACGAGGAAAAATCGGCAAAGATCAAAGGATTTGCTTCTGATTCCGCCTATACATACGTGGAATGACCAAGGAAGCTCATTCTCTCATGAGACTGTTACTTCTTTGGATAAAGGAGAAAGAAATTGCCAGAGATACAGTGACGGAGGCGATTATTTCGGAAAAAGCAACCGCCATATTTAAGGACCTCGTAAAGGAGAGTAATTTTCTTTTACTTTTAACACATATTTCATATAAAATTGGTGTACTTTTATCATTTTTAAAGGGTTTAGGGGGTGGTATTGGGAGCCTTGAAACAAATCACGCGTTTTACATGTAAAATGCAGTTCATCTTACGAAAAATCAAGGTTACGAAAAAGGCTGTGGAACGGATTAATTTCGTAAGGTGAGGTACCACTGTAGTTTTAAAAATCCTGGTTCTTAGTTATCGTCAGCCAGAATTTTGTGTTCATGACTTTGCTTTCTGACCTCTCTTGTATATTTTTATAGTATCTAACAGAAGTACATAAGAGAGTTTACACTTTACCAAACAAAGCTTGAGAAAGTCAACGATTCGTAAACTGTGATAAAGCTTTAAATATTTCAGATTTTAGATCTAAGCCCATTTATCCATACTTATTCTGTCATGAAGATCTTGGCTGGTTGGTTTTGAAGCGACGCCTTCTTTAAGGTCATATTTGGTGTTGAAATTCTTCCAAAGTATTAAAATGTGAATTGTCAATAGAAAATCAGTCAGATTTTTAAATTGTTATACATACCACACATTTACATTTCACCTAATAAAATCGAGGATGAAGTCTAGAAAACATGAGTGCAGCTCATGTTCACTTTAAACTTAAACTGAGAACACATGGTTTGTGTTTGCTCAAAAGATGTTTTTTTTTTTTTTTTTTTTTTTTTACATAGCTTTTCCTTAGGGCCGCTGACAAGAATTCCAGAAAGACAGGAAAAATAAAAAACACTCGGCCTGATTTGATGAGGCAAACCTATCCAAGGACTCCCTCAGTATAGGCAGACCCCACGGACGAGCCACCCAGTAACTGCATCCTTCCCCACCCCCCACCATTTCTATGAATAAAGGCCACATGTCATATTAGACTAAAAGGTGGAAGTGGTGGAAAGGGAACCAGGCATCTGTCGGGTGCTGGGGTGGCACAACGTCAGCTTTGTGATTTCTCTTGGAATGCTTCTACGTTTTCGGCTGATCCTACTGCCAGGACAACCAGGCCCTCCCCAACCAACAAACTTCCGTCCACCTTTCCATTCCTCTTCTCTGTTTCCCAATCAAAAACACTCCCTTACCATATAATGCTATGAATGGCACCTATCAGAGGAGGGCTGAACCCCACGATTAGGGGGAATTGCCGAAGGGCCCATTGTAGAGGAGAAAAATGTCTGCCAGAGTGAGGAATGTGGAAAATTCCTGGCAGGACAAGCAGCCTTTTGTTAAGATTTTTTTTTTTCCTTTTTTTCCAGGAGGGGGTGTTCTGGAGCGAAAGAAAGGCGCAAATTGGATCTGCTCTGTTTAGGAGCCTCTGCTGTTTGAAGTGAATCAGTTGCCAGAGTTTTTTTCAAAGAGGAGAGGGGTCATGGGCAGCACTATATTTCAGTTTTAGTTCAGTTCAATATCATTTTCCGGTTTAAGGAGTTTTTGTTGTTGTTGTGGTTGTTGTCTTGGTGGTCTTTACTTACTAAGTCTTATAGGCTCATATAGAGTATCTCATCTGCATTTGTTATAGCTTGTGTTTTGGTTTCTGTTTTTGTTTCTGCCTCTGTCTATAACTTAACCCCATGTTGTTCCTGATAGCTGTGCAAGTGATTCTAAGGCACTCATACTGGACATACTGTATAGCGTCTAAGAGACAATATGTTCGTGGGATTATAAAATCCAGTAGTGGTTCTGTTCAGGCATAAGACTTGAGGGGAAAGAATCTATAAGGAGCAGTCAACTCCGCCCATAGTAAGCTGAATGATGCAGATGTTATGGATTAACCTGTGTTGCCTGGAACAACTCATGTCCTGTGTCCTATTGGCAGTGGCAAAAATACGCTAATCGCATGAATCCGCACTATGTTTTCATAGAATTTGAAGAACAGCAGAGTTGTGGTGAGAAAACATTTGGGGGAAAAGGACCAACTATTGAGCAAAGGGTGGTGTATGTATGCCATGTAAGTGTCTGCCTTACAGCAGAACGTGCTGGAGGAGGATACCAGTTTCTGATTTTTCTACACCTGACTGTTTTATTTTACTTTTTAAATTGAGCATGTAAATCTGCATCCTTACTGGCATTTCTTTCCTTGACAAATTGGGTGAACAAATTTTCTTTGCCTTTCCTTGGACTTCTGTCTTTTCAGACTTGATCCTTCAGTGCGATAATCGCACTAGCTATGCACATTAGCAGCTAATGGACTAGACTAATGTGAATATGTTTGTATTACTGTTTTGGGGTAGGCGATAGCTTAACACACACACACACACACACACACACACACACACACACACACACACACACACACACACACACACACACACACACACCATGGGTGTGAAATTAGACACAAATCTGACGTGTATTTAATTAGTTCTATTATTGCTTTACTCATCCTGATCAATTTTAATTTCTGTAAGCTCAAAGATGCTATTGCACCTGTACATACAAGCTAGGTATTTCCGTCAGTGCTTCATAAAAATATTTGGTACGTGAACAAGCCTCTAGATGAAAGACATCAGTAAGAGAACTCACAACTGTTGCCCTGTGTTAGCTTAGCACCCCCAACCCCCCAACAGGAAACAGAGGCCTGAGACTGATAGGGGCAATGGTGGAGGCCATACCATCAATAACACAGACCACATACCTTTCTCTGCTCTTACAAACACATTTACCACCCCCCTGTTATCCCCTTCCCTTCCTTTCTTCCCCTTTCTCACGTCAACACTTCTGTGAACACCATATATCTAAACTGGATGAGTACTTTCATGTTTGGTGCAGATATTAAAAAGACTGAGGACCGCGTCTGATAACAGTTAGCTTAATGTTTTTGTAGCAACCAAACAATAACACCGCCAACAGGCATTAAAAATACACATGTGGAGTCTGTTCACTTTCTCATTAATAATTTGTTTAAAAGCTAATCATATAATTGTATCAAACAAACTCAACATCAGTCATTCGCCAAACCTCTTAATCATACGAGAGTCACGCGGAGGCTGGAGTCTATTTCAGCCAGTACTGAATGAAGGCGAGATGCAGCATGAACAGCTTGCCAGACAATCACAGACCCAACCCACACACACACACACACACACACACACACACACACACGCACACACACACACACACACACACACACAAAACCGTTCACACTTACTCTGACATCTAGGAGCAATTTGAACTGTGGGAGGAAACCAGAGTACCTGTAAAAAACCCACACAATCATGAGGAGAACATGCAAACTCCACACAGAACCACCCAAGCCCGGAACTCAAACCAAGAACCTTTTTGTTGTGAGGTAGATATACAGTGGTACCTCACTTTACGAAAGTCTCACCAAATGAAAAATGCAGGTTACGAAACGCATTTTCCTAAAATTTTTTGTCTCTGTATATGAAACAAGTTCACGTTACAAAAGCGCCATCTTAAAAATTCAAGCGCGCCATTCAAACATTAAAACATGCCATTCAAACAATGCACGAGCTGCTCTCCCATCAATGATGTTCAAAACATCCCACCCCGTTGACCTCCCATTAGTTAACAATTGAGCTGTCGTTCATGTCGTCTTCACTCGAGCACCATCTTGGACAAGTCCACTTGACGTCATTTTGGACAGGGATCCCATTGGCTCAGACGGATGACGCAGTTACCTCCCATTGCCTATTATGGAGCTGAATCTACCACGATGCTTTTCATGAAAAGGACAGAGTTACTGTTTTTTATGCTATATTTCTTGACTCAGGCTTTTAACCTTCCATAAACATTTGTAAGATTATAACTCTGCTAAGAAGACATGGTCAACACGCACGCACACACACACACACACACACACACACGCGCGTGCACACACACATATGCGCTCATGTGATTTCCTGTGCGAGTGAGAAGAAGAAACGGGCTCGAGTGATATCATACAGGAATATGGCCAAACCCGTCTACCATTGGTACGATATTGAAGCAGAAGGAGGTCTTAAAAGGTATACTTTTATAATTTTTAAAGGGTTTAGGGGTAGTATTGGGAGCCTTGGAACAAATCACGCATTATACATGTAAAATGCGGTTCAACTTACGAAAAATGTAGGTTACGAAAAAGGCCGTGGAACGGATTAATTTCATAAAGTGAGGAACCACTGTACTAAGTACTACACCACTGTGTTGCCAGTACCAAACAGAATTCATAGAAATTTGCAATTTCTTGAAACAAAAGAGATTGATAATGTTTAATCTAGTGTCTTCATCATGTTTATTATTTGGAAGTGAAGTGGCATGATTGTAGACTTAATCGTGCTACGACTGATATAGTGCTCCTGCTTGAATGTTTTAAAGTTTTATACTCATGATGACAGTCTGATGGGTTACTAATTACTTCTGAAGTTTTTGAGCAAGAGGTAATGAAAAGAAATGGTCAAGGAAATCCTGAAAATATCTGGGGTGGACAAGAAGCTCAGACCTGGGTGTATGTGGACATTTTTGGCACAAAAATTGTCTTTACTGGAGTTACTTCAGGCATGGGGTTATATGAGAATAAATATGGGAAATTGAACAGTCAGAATTGACAAGAAAGAACTGACAGAATGTGGACAAGAGGTCAAGGTCCTTGTAGTGTTGAAATCCAACTCTAACATCCATCCAAGAACTAGACAAGTGCACACCAAAGCCACAAAGTGCTTCAATGTATTACAAGAACAAGCTGTGGCACTAAAGTAGTTCAAATCATTATGCCAAATTTGTTAAATAATAGGGTATATGATTTGTGCTGACAAAATCTATCCTTAAAGGTCAGATATTATCCCTATTTTCAGACCTTTATTTTCATTTCGAAACACCACCGAAGAACCAAAGTACGATTCGTAATCCGAAAACCTTCACAGTTCTTCAGGAAGTTGCTTCCCCACCTCTTCCTGAAATCCTCCTCCCATGTATTGACTTTTTGTTCTCTGGTCTGATTGGCCACCTGAAATCTCCACACTCAGTGTGCTGGAAGGAAGACTCACATGGGAGGAGATATTCCTGTGCATAGGGGGCTAAGAAGAAAGGCCAGCTAATTAGAAAGCCCAGCAGACTCTGACACACTAATGTGCCCTGAAAAAAAATCAGCTTGCGTTTATGGTTAGTTCAGCCAGCCTATAGGGAAAATTTAAACATGCACAATGTCAATATTTGACACTCTGGAATACCCTCACAGTACTAGCCCACAGTGTAACAACATTGATGGTTAGACCATGTGGAAATAGTATAATATCGCCCCTTTTGGGGTGTTAGGGGCTCTAGATAGTGATAGTACCCTTGTCTGTCTGCAGCTGCACACTGTTTGATGGGGTGGCTGGACAATACCGGTTCTCATCAATCTCCCAAAGCTCTCATGCATTGGCTCCAAGCATCACATCCCGGTAAACCATCTCAGCTGATGGCCCAAACCACATGAGGGAAAAGGAGTAAACCTTCAACCCCGGAGTAGGGACCCGCAGGCAGTTCAGTTCTACAAGTAACACCTTTCCGGAATCTCCTGCAGCCAAACTTATGCCAAACACCATGCTTCGCATTCCTTTGGACCCTGTCAGCTAGGCCGAGAGGAGAGATCCTGACGATTGGCCCACCCAAGATCTCCACATTCTGGCCCAGGCTTTTTGTGCCCTGGAGAGGATACTCCAGCCTGGCGCGAATTCCATTGTCTGTCAAGACATAAGGATGCCAACAACAACAACAACAACAACTCTCCACTTTAACATTGATAATTAGCATGATTGAATTATAAAAATTCCAACTGAAACCATCATACCCACGTCTGCAGCAAATTGAGAGCAAGTTTTCATCTTGGGCTAGAGGCAATAGTATGGACAAGATGTTGTCATAATAAATAAAGCATGTGTGATGTATCAGGCAGGTTTGCCTTTCCTATTTAGTATGCAAGCAAAAATGCAGAAGAGCATGTAGTGTAGCTTTAACATAGGTTCACGCATGCATTCCCCATACTACAGAAGTACAAAACTCTTGGGATATCTACAGGAATCATTGTCCAGAACACCCATACGACCAAGTTCAATATTTTGCCTCTCTTGATGTTTGACACTAAATTCCCATCATGCTGACCTCTTCCTGACATATATATGCAAGAAAGAGGGGTTAAACAACACAAAACAAAATAAAACAAACAAAAAAAAATTGCAAACTTTGGCAGAGGTTGAGGGTTTTCCAAGTCTCTCCACCGCATTTCAAGACTGTTGGATGAATCCCAATCCCAGCGTTCATCTACTCCACCGATTCACCTCCTCCCCACTGCCGGACTCTCCCTCTCATTTCCCTGAGCTCTAATTCTGCTACTTAGAACCTGCCAACATTGTTTGTCCCATAGCCAAGAGCAGCACAGCCTTGTGTTAGATGAGAGTATTTCCTCTACACCCCCCCATCCGCATACACCCCCACGCCCCCTGCTCATTCATTTACTCATTCTCCTGCCTTTTTCAAAGGCGTAGGATGCAGAGTCTCACTAGTTGTTAGGTCTGTAATGACTAATGTCCCCCCACATACGCTGAACCGCCAAGGTCTTCCTTTAAACTAATAGACAGGAAGGTAAATGAGAGGTGAAAGGGCTTTAGGGCTACAGGTAATACCATCATGTTTGGTGTCTGTGCCACATACTCGTACAAACAGTCAGCTGTGTTTGGGTGGCTGGTTGACTCGAGGGCAGAGGCATTCAGTGGATGTAGTTAAAGAAACTTACTGGGAGGAATGGAACAAAGAACTTGGCAAGTGAAAGGACACCATAAATCAAGATCTTGTCTTATATGTTGTATCAAAGGAATTCTTGGCATTAAGGGCTGTTGATGGCTTCCTTTGCAGTCACTGTCTGGGGCATTCATCCTAGACGTATGTTTACAGCACTGTCCCTTATTGAATGGTTTCTATGTGAATGCACAATAAGGCATAACTCTATTGTTTTTGCCCCTTAACTGTTCATTTTCATGGAAACCATTTGACAGGTTGTCTGCCAAGCAGCCAAGTGCTAAAAATGCAACTGTGACATTACTTGCAAGAGAGGGGATCAAACTGCCCAAGAAGAAGAGAAAGAGCTTCCCTCTCCACTGTAGATCTGCTTGCTTGGTGAGGAAGCAAATGCATAAAACTCAGTGGATATCAGCCAGCTGGCAGCATAAAAGGGGGAACTGCTGTGCACAACTGATTAATGCTAGCTGTTTGAGGATAAAGATTCTTCCTCACCCTGCCAACTGTGGAGCCTGTCCACTTGGCACAGGAGCCCCTGTCGATCTCAGCACCTGTGCAGGATGCGCACTCGGAAAAGGAAGAGGGAGACTGTAAATCAGGGCTTTGGCATGCTTCAACAGATCGACCTAGCAGCACAGATGCTGGATTGAAGGACTAAATGTTGGTAAAATTCTAAAATTTTCCTTCACTCTCATCCTGATCAACGGAATACCACAGGGGTGTGTTCTTGGCCCCCTCCTCTTCTCCCTTTTCATAGATGACTGCTTCCCCAATCAAACCACCACTGTCAGAGGTTTGATTACGGATAATGAGTCGGCCTGCAGGAAGAAGGTCCTGCATCTGTGGTGATGGTGCGACAACAACAATCTGGAACCAAACACATTTAAAACCAAGGAGATAATAATGGACTTGAGGAAAACAAAACAAACTGAGCACTTTGTTCTCTACATTGATGGACAGGAGTCCACATCTCTGCTGACTTTACATGGACCACAAACATCTCCCATCAGGTGGGGAAAGCAAAACAAAGGATGTACTTCCACAGAAAGTTCCGACAAGCTCATCTACCCCAACCCCTGCTGACAAATGTTTACTGCTCTGCCATAGAGAGCCTCTAGACCTACTGCTGTATAGTATGGTTTAGCAGCTGTACTGCAGAGGACAGGAAGGCTTTGCAGTGGGTGGTGAGGATGGCAGAGTGGGTGATTAGAACTACAGTACCTCCCCTCAGTGACATTTACACTGATCGACTTCAGAGGAGAGCCAGTAGGATTATCAGGGACCCCATAGACCCTGGACACCCACATTTCTCTCCACTCCTCTCCAGAAAAAAGTACAGGACACAAAAAACTAATAGACTCAAGAGCAGATTTTACCCTCAAACATGTAACCACTGTCTCTGTCTCTCATACACACACACACACACACACACACTGATTGAATAACCATCATTCAGACCATTTTCTTGGACAATGCAATACTCATATTTAAGTGCAATACTCATGTTTAAGTTTCAAGTACAACATTCATGTTTAGAACAGGTCATAACATTTTAGCACCACGCACCTTATAATTAAAATTTCTACCTCTTACCCGGTGTATATCCAGCACCTTTGACATATCATTCACCGTGGCTGTGTGAATAGGTGTGAACTGTGAATATATGTATAGTCGTCATTGTTCATGCAAAAGTTGTTTTCATGTTCAGTATGTTGCATTTCTGTGTGTGTGTGTGTGTGTGTGTGTGCCCATGTACATTACATTTACGTTTATGGCATTTGGTAGACACCCTTATCCAGAGCGACGTACAAAGTTATGTCATTCATACAACTAAGGAGTTGCGGAAACTTGGTCATACTGGAGGTTGAACCATTGACCTTCTGATCAGTTAACAAGAGCATTAACAACTGAACTGCTAAATATAATAATTTGTACATTCTATCAGTTAGAATTTAGATTTACAGCATCTGGTGGATACTCTTCTCCAGAATGACTTAAAACCATTATATATATATATATATATATATATATATATACACACACAGACACTCCTCACCTTACGTTTTAGCCATGTTCCGAACAGCCAAACGTAAGGTGAAAAAAAAACTTAAGTTGTTACTGTACGTTCCAGTAATGTATGGCCATTCATATTGTACTATACATCCATATATACTATTACTGTATCTCATAAAACACCCCTAAATTAATAAACATAACATTGTAAAATAATATCAATATTAATTTCAAATAAATTAAATTCAAGCAAAATAATTTCAAATAAATAAATTTTAATCAAATTCACTTATTACCACTGATTCTGATTACCACCATCACTAGTAGGCTTACGCTTCTGACCAACCATATTTTCTTAGGTTTACAAATACGCAAAACAGTGTAACACAAAGATCACAGAGACTACGTCTTAATACAAGGGTAACACGCGGTGAACTGGGAAGAAGCAAGACACATTCAGTCTGTCGTTTGTAAACAATGAATGCAGCGCCATGTAAACAATGGACGCGGCATCATGCGTAAGTAGCATTTGAACATCTCTTACTACGGAGAGCATGCTAAACACAAAACTTGGCTTACAAAAAATGTTTTTTTACAAAACATTTTTTAAAGTCAGTTCAAACGTAAAATCGTAAGGTGAATAAATGTAAAGCAAGGACCATCTATATATATATATATATATATATATATATATATATATATATCTGAAGATCAAGGGCCTTGCTTTAGGACCAACAGTGATAGTAATACTGGGTATTGAACCCCTCCTTTTGGAGCAGTAACCCATTGCCTTAACCACTGACACACCATTAGCCTTGATTGCAGCCATGGTGTTCTTGCTTCAGTTGGTCATGTCAAGGCACAGCAACATTACATTGCAATAACATTATTTATGTCATTTTACAGACGAGGCAGTGGTGGTCTAGTGGATAGGGCGCAGGATCGCTGATCCTAAGGTTGGGGGTTCAAGTCCCCACAAGGTTGTCACTGTCCCCCCAGTGCGGCTAACTGCGTTATCAAAGGCAGGCCATGTCTCTCACTGTCTATGGTGAGAGGCATGTAAAAGAACCATTGTTGACTTTTGTAAAGAGTAGGCTGCAAAGCCATCAGCGTGTTTCTGTCCCTTGCTAAAAAGTGTCAGGAACGGCATCCGATGTAAAAAAAAAAAACTATGTCAAATCAAATGTGCGAATCAGATGATTTGCTGTGGCGACTCCCGAGAAAAAAAGGAAAAAAGCCGAAAGTAAGAAAGGAAATGTCATTTTACAGACGTCCTTCTCCAGAGCAAGTGACATTAATAACTTTCATAGAACTGAGTGGGTGAGGGTAAAGGACCTTGCCCAACGGTAGCATGTTGGTGGGACTGGGCATTGAACCCCAAGCTTCAGATCAGTAACCCAGAGCCTTAACCACTGAGCCACCATTGAAGCAGTCCTGACTTTAACCCGAAGAAAAATCTTTGGGATTGTGCTGAAGAAGACTTTATGAGGTGGATTGAATTTTCTGTCACTAATTCAACATACCCGAGAAAAATAAGCCCAAATCTAGAAGAAAATAAACGTTGTGATGTTGTATAAGTTTCATGAGATAATACCATCGTAATTATGTGCATGGCAATCAAGCCTAAAGATGTTCCAACAAAATATCTGAGTGCACAACTTTCTTTTTGGCCTGACCCCCCCCCCCAGAAAAAAAAAATAAAACACGTAGAAAATAATACTATTGGTGCACATACTGATTGATACGCCGCATGTCAATGATTGAAAAAAATGATTGCGCTTGTAGAGAACGGTGCAAGATTCCTGTTATATGTGCGTCCAAGTACACAACAGTCCTTCAGTGTACAATACACAAGTGGCCTAGAAATGCCATGCAGAAAAAATGAACTCATGAGAGTCACGCAGAAGCTGAGCGTGGAGTTTGCAGTATATTGATGCAGCTCTTTAAACTTTTTAAATAATGATATTTGAAATTCTTTCTCAAACGTTTTGATTCGAACATGCTGTAACAGCTTCAGATACTTACTCTGCTTGAATATATTAAAAAGGGAGGACAGTGACTAGTGTGCTTATAGCCTAAAGCAGCTGGTGGGGGTCTCCTTACGATTTCAATTTCAAATTTCCTTTTTTTTTCTCTCCAACAAGACATGTACATACATTCTTGCTCTATTCTAGGGCAGATATGGTTGGTATGGAAACACTACTTTCTTTCCTTTCTGGTGGCCACAGCCACTTTCTTCCATTAACCATTTAGGAGGCTTGGGGATGGCTGGTGGTAGTGGTGGTGGTGGTGGTGGTGGTGGTGGTGATGGTGGTGGTGGAGGTGATGGTGGGGGGGAAGGAAAACATTCCAGTGGCCCCTTGTAGCTAAAAAGGATATGCTATAATTAGTTCCAGGAGGGCGAGTGGTAGCTGAAAGAAGAAAGCTGGCTTGTTTATCCAGGAAAAGAATGGCAAGGCTCTTGACAAGTCCACCCTATAAATGTGGAGGAAGACGTGTGACTATGGTAGATGCCTGGACCATGGCAATTCATCTGTGGCAAAATAAAGCTACCAAACAGAACGCCTTTAAAGCAACACAGCAGCCCATACATGAGGACAGGCCTGCGAACATACATTCCTTCAGTCCATTCATTAAAAAACACCAACAGGGGAAAGAAAACAAGTTGGTGCTCTGTCCCTGACTGCACAAGTTGAGTTAATGGGAAATTTCTGGTGTGCGTCACAGCCCTCGGATAAATGAGATCCATCTACAAAAGCGGGCCTTGGAGAGGACACTCTCATGCTATGATAGCAAACTGCCTCCTTGACTCGTTTTCATTCATAAACTTGGTTCATCTGTAGATGACTCCCACTATACAGCACACAAAGCAGTCCGTTACACGGAGTTTAAAGAACAGCTGGCTACATACCATACAGACAAAAGTATCTGCAGTGGTGGTGGTGGTGGTGGTGGTGGTGGTGGCAACTGTAGAAATATCAACAACAACAACAGCAGATCTCATTTATTAACGATTAACAATTTATTAATGATTAACTGCTGAATCCCGGACAGTTAACCCTTAAAACTCATACAGATATAAGCGTAGTACAGTCAAAGCTGTACTCGGAAAAATACTTGAGATTATTACTTTTGGTTATGATCACACTCTATCCCGTTAGTTACTCTGAAGGTCTCTAAGTTTCGAGAAAAAAAATTCTCTAATTATATTTAAAACAATCT
>CM045733.1:17552500-17582500 GCA_024760905.1 Plotosus lineatus
GTCTAATATATTTATTCTGAAGGGTTCAACTGATATATTTGTATAGCATCTGTTGTTACTTCGTGTTTTAAACTTTTCATTATGATCAGAAACTGTTTTTTTGTTGTTGTTTTTTTTTTTTTTAGTGACTAAAATCAGTTTTAAGTCAACAAATTTTCCATTTAGGTACAGTAGGTATTGAGTAGCATAAAATGCTGTGCAATCAATTCCATATCATTATTACCATACCCGACGTGATAAGAGCCCAGGGCGCTTAAAAAAAAAAAAAAAAAAAAAAAAAAAAAAAACGGAGTGGGTGGGCACTTATTAAAATGTTACCAGCGGAGTGGAACGGTAAGTGCTTATTACCATAGAGGTGGAAAACATGAATAATAACAGAACAATAAAAGAGTTTTACTGGTGTTATTCATTTTGTGGTATCAACCAAATTACTTACATGAAAGCTGAAAATATACAGAAAACAGCATAATTTAAAAAAAAAAAAAAAAAAAAAAAAAAAAAAAAGTCCTTTTAATTTTCCCTCCCAGTGCTGTTCTTTTAAATATAAAAATGCACCAATCAACATGAATGTCAACTTTAGCACATGACACACATGACCAGGAACATCTTTAAATGTATGAAGTTAGTGAGCAGGAGAATCCGGGGAAAAATACTCGTCATCACTTTCTGATAGGTCCATATCTGGCTCATCGCTCCACTCATTCAGAGCATCCCATAGTTTTGCTGTAGCAGTTTCTAACGGTTCATCTTGTTGGACATTTACTAAGAGAACGCCGCAAAATAGTTCCCTGTTTTTTAAAGCACGGCGGAACGATCAAATGTGTTGTTACTGATGAACATGATAGACATTCCCCAGTGGCAGGGGGTCTTGAAATACCGTGTAAACTCACTCTTATAGGCAGTGAATGCTTCATTTTACCGTTACAGCGACTGATCAAATAAAATTGGTAAGTTTGATCTCCGATTTTGCTCCCAGTACACATGGGCGGTTATTAGACGTAGGACAAAAACACTGGGTTATTGGCTTATTGGAGCAGGGCGCTTATTACATCGAATACGGTAATTGGATAATACACAGTAATTATTTTAAAATGTAATAATTACTCAACATCTGTATATGAAGCAGTGAAACAGCTGCTCTGATCAATTACAACAATCGAAAAAGAATTCATGCAATACCAACACATCTGAAATGAAACCATGCTATTATTTCCATCACAGAAACATGTAAAACCGTCAACTGAGAGAGAGAGAGAGAGAGAGAGAGCGAGAGAGAGAGAGAGAGAGAGAGAGAGAGAGAGAGAGAGAGAGAGAGACCACTCTCCCTAAAAGATATCAATCTATCAAGGTGTCACTTACAAGCTGATAAACACGTTTTTACGCTGTCTACAGAATTGCTGACGTGTAGGTGTGGTCAGTGTGAAGTCTAAACCAAAATCTAAATATTTTCATGAAAGGATTTTACAAACAACATACAAGCAATGGCAAGGCTGAATGGACGGCCTGTGGCAGTTTCCCAGGCACATCTTAAGCCTAGACATGGATTACATTGCACTGATTGATTGCAATTTCACATTCACCAAAATCCTTCTGCTCCATGACTGGGGATAATCTTGGACCTTGAACATGCCCAAAATGCATTTAATACTATTTACTACAACTAGCATTATACAGTCAAACTAAGAAAAATAAATAAATAAATAAATAAATTGGCATTTAGTGTTGAATAAACTGATATGTAAAACAAATACGTGTATATAAATCAATTTTAAATATTCATAAATAATTGTTGCCGCTATCACTTGTATATTTATCTATGTTCCAGTTACCACAAACATCAGGCTTTTCATTCTTCCTTTCGGCTTTTTCCCTTTTCTCGGGAGTCGCCACAGCGAATCATCTGATTCGCACGTTTGATTTGGCATAGGTTTTTACGTCGGATGCCGTTCCTGACACAACCCTTTAGCAAGGGACAGAAACACGCTGACGGCTTTGCAGCTACTCTTTACGAAAGTCAGAAATGGTTCTTTTACATGAATCATCATCACCATCGACAGTGAGAGACATTTGATAAATATCAGACTCTGTATTTTAATACATATAACAATGCAATATCTATTTATTCCAACTGTATTTTTTCTTCTTGAGTATTCTACTTATTTTATTTACATTTTTATTCAGAGTCAAGATATAATTACTTATAAACCTTCATGAGCCTTGATGAGTTCAGATCAATTTCATTCCACTGACCAGTCAAACACACTGAATATAATGAATATAATAATGGTAGATCGTAATTTCAACCACTTACTAACAAACAAACAAACAAACAAAACACAAAACATTCAGGCGTCCTGTCTCTATTTTAGGTTCCTGCTTTGAGACCCACGCAATTAATCGACTTTAAGTCCAAAAATGGTTTAGGATTAGCTGTTGATCTTTATCCTGATGAAAAATATCAGGACCGCATGTTATTATAAATCAATATTCAGTATGCGAATGGTCTTGTGTCATCCCAGCTCATCTCTGTGCTACACATTTGTATAATTTGTAGACATGACAGGTAGGCAATGTTATTCACTCCATTATTAACTGAGATTATAGATAATGTATTGAGCTCTGGTTTCATCATCAGAGTCCAGTGTCTGTGTTAAATGTTAACACATGAAATCGGCCATTCAAAAGATTTTTATTAATACAGTACAGTGGTACCGCACCTTACAAAAGACCCAACAAACGGAAAAAATTCACGTTATGAAACGCACCATCTCAAAAATTCAAACAATGCACGAGTTGCTCTCCCATTGGCTATCTCCCAACATCCCGCCCCGCTGGCCTCCCATTGGCGGTTGAGTGAGATCGCAACGGAATATGGCCGAAACCTGTCTACCATACGATATCGAAGCAGAGGGAGGCCTGAAAAGGTATACTTTTATCATTTTTAAAGGGTTTAGGGGTAGTATTGGGGACCTTGGACCGAATCAGGCTTTTTACAAGTAAAATGCTACTCAACTTACAAAAAAAAAATCAGGTTACGAAACCACTTCTGGAACGGATTAATTTCGTAAGGTGAGGTACCACTGTATTATTACAGGTATAATATAACATGCATTAGCTTTTCAATCATTTTCCGCATACCGTTCTTGGGTGTGAGTTAATCAATCAATCAATCTACACACACACACACACACACACACACACACACACACACACACACACACATTTATATATATATATATATATATATATATATATATATATATATATATATATATATATATATATATATATATATATATATATATATATATAGTCTGTCTTCCTTTCGGCTTTTTCCCTTTTACTCGGGAGTCGCCACAGCGAATAATCTGATTCGCACGTTTGATTTGGCAGAGGTTTTTACGTCGGATGCCCTTCCTGTCACAACCCTTTTTAGCAAGGGACAGAAACACGCTGACGACTTTGCAGCTACTCTTTACGAAAGTCAGCAATGGTTCTTTTACATACCTCTCACCATAGACAGTGAGAGACATGACCCGCCTTTGATAACCCAGTTAGCCGCACTGGGGGATATATATATATATATATATATATATATATATATATATATATATATATATATATATATATCTTTTCCTTTCAGCTTTTCCCGTTTTCAGGGGTTGCCACAGTGAATCATCTGATTCGCATGTTTGATTTGGCATAGATTTTTACGTCGGATGCCCTTCCTGACACAACCCTTAGCAAGGGACACAAACACGCTGACGACTATGCAGCTACTCTTTACAAAAGTCATCAATGATTCTTTTACATGAACCTCTCACCACAGACAGTGAGAGACATGGCTCGGCCTTTGATAACACAGTTAGCTGCACTGGGGGGACAGTGACCACCTTGTGGCGAGTGGTACTCGAACCCCCAACTCGAGGATCACTGATCGAGTGCCCTTTACAGCCAGGCCACTACTGCCCCATATATATATAGATAGATATACAGACAGACAGACAGACAGACAGACAGACAGACAGACAGACAGATAGATAGATAGATAGATAGATAGATAGATAGATAGATAGATAGATAGATAGATAGATAGATAGATAGATAGATAGATAGATAGATAGATAGATGAAATGGAATAAAAAACACATGAGTGCAACATACCCATTTCCTTGGTCTTCCTCTGGGTCTCCTCTCCCCAATAGGCTCAGTTTTCTGTGAAGATCAGTAGCTATGAGTTAATATTCAATCAGTCCTTCAAAAATGCATATGAATCAATGTATGTGACAGAAACCTGTTGTTTTTCCCCCTGGTGCATTTGAAAGGGTCATTATTACAGGTTAGGAATAAGGGTAGTCTTGTATTTTAGCAAAGTGGCACCAGAGATCCTTTGTAAGTTATATCTAGACATTCGACAAGGAGCTTGTCTGTGTAGCCTGCAGAGCTGGTTCCCAACCTGGACAGCATAATATTTCACTGGAGGGATTTTATGCTATTCAAATGTAAATGAGAGGGCCATTATCAGCAGAACTCATTCCTGAGATAAGAACCGTAACAGACTGTTATGGGTTTTAGATCGCATTAAGGACCTTTTGGTGACAGCCAGCCATTGATATGGAATACCCCCAATATCTCCGAAGTATTTTATCTACATATTTAAAACTTGAGACATGCACAGTCATCTTATTTGTCTCAATCAGTTCATTTTCAAATGTCTTACCTAAGTGTCATTCTTACTGTGTATGAAACCAGATGGAATTTCATATGAAGATATGATGACCTTCCTCAGGCTTTTTGGTTTGAAAGAAATCTCATCATCGGTATATTTGGTTGATTCACGTAGAAAATTCCAAGAAAACATGAATAGATTATGAAAAGTTTACATAACTGAGTAACTATGCTAGATTTAAGAGATGATGATGGCAGAGCGTTTATAATACAAGCCTTAAGAGTCCCATTATCACTATAGTTGGGGACAGTTCACGAGACAAGTTTCAATAATTGATAGAATCAAACAACTCAAGCTGCCAGCTTTTGTTTTGCTGCACTGTGAGAGAAACTCGATCCAAATGATAAAACGTCTATGAATTCTTGGAAGGGGAAGGACAGGTGTTAAAAATACTATGCTGACTGCGTCTCAAAGGCATCGCAATGTCAAAGCCATCTGAACTGCCAGAGAAAGTCTTCAGTGTCGTCATTCTCTTTGACCAAAAATAAATAAATAAATACATCAAATAATAAATAATACTAATAATAATCTACAATGCTCTGGCAAGCTGTCCAGGGTGTACTCTGCCCTCGCCCAGAGTCGGCTGAGCTAGGCGCCATTCTTCCGACGACCCTAATTAGGATTAAGTGGTTCCGAAAATGAATGAATGAATCATGAATCATCTTTAACAATAGGAATTATGAATCTATAATATACACAACAGTAACGCATCCATATAACAGTTCTGATTGGTCTGTTCTGCTTGAGTACTGACATCACTGCCTCATATTCCTGTTCATCTTACAAACATTCATATAACGTAAACGCGTACACTTAAACAAAGGCTCTAAACGTATGCAAGTGTCAGGAGAATAAGTTCCTAGAAGGATGTAGCCTCTTAGGGCTCAACCCAAGTCTGACCACAACCACCACTCAACTGACCGCTTAGCCATCTCATACAACTTTCATGTGTCAGACGGGACATATCAATTTCTTTAATGAGAGGACGGCTTACTCCATTTTTTTGATTTGTTTAAACGGTTCTGGTGATCACGAGACAGATGTATATGATCTACCGCAACCTTAATCAAATAAATCAGCCCACAGGTCATCCACAGTTCTTTGAATTCTCTTGAATGTTTGCTTGTCTATCTACCCTTGTCTCATGATCCAATATGTGGATCTGTACCCAGTTCTCAGTTCAGCTTGCTACATATTTAATTGGGATATTTAATGGTCTGTAAACTAACACCCTTATCAATTAATCATGGATGTGCATGTCTTGTCTGGCTCCGCAGTCTAGCCTTGTGTCCACTACGTATGCCTTGCAGTCACTGTTGAGACTTTACTCGCCCTTCCCTGACAGAACATGTGTATGTTAGGCAAGGCTGTTGCAGATTAGGGGGGGGGGGTGAGAGGGCGCGGGGGGGGGGGGGAGGGGGGGGGTGTAGACACTGGGTGAGTTAGACTTGCCCTGTCAGAGCTTGCTTTGTAAAAGAAGGGTTTAAAATTAGCCCCCTGAGTGCAGTGTATCAAGTTTAACAATGAGTGCTGTATGGAAAATATTCCATCTCTTCATTAGGACCAATGCATTGAGCAGATGAGCAGAGTAAGGTTAAGGCTGGCGTTTCTAATAAGGAGAACGCTGTGTTAACAGCCAGAGAGGTTATATTTCCAGATTTAGCATGGGGCACATGATACGGTTTTAGGACTTGCAAATTCAGGAGTGCGTCATTTTTGAGCAGCACTTACAATATAATGATAATTAAAAGCCACAGTGGGCGGTGTTATAAACTATGTTATAAGCATTACTAGGTAGTGTTATTACCGCCGTCAAGAAGGTTCTGCTTTTGTCAGCACTGGGTTGTTTGTTCGCTTTTAGCGACGTTACACAAATATTTATGAATGGACTTTGATTAATTTTTTTGGAGCGGTGGAATACAGTGAAAATAAGACTCTGTTAGATTTTGGTGGTGATCGGGGATTTGTTTAAAGGATTCACTACCATTGTGGGATCAGGGAAATTTTAATAGATTTGTATTGAGCTCCATAAGTAAATTCTACAATAAAATGACATCTTCGTAACATCTGTCACAATCCAGGGTTTTTGTTTTTTTTTGAGAACCCAAGTAGCATTCTGGACCTGATGATACAGAATGGTGAAACTTACAGTATTGAGCTTGTTGAGAAAGAACTGCGACCATAATATTTCGCAAAAATGAAAATCAGGATGCCATTGAGCTGCCTCCATCAAAGTGCTTTTTGAGTACAGACGCTCCCCAACTTACGTTTTTGCGAGGTTCCGGACGGCTGAACGTAAGTTGGAAAAAAAAAAAACGTAAATTGTTACCGTATGTTCCAGTGACGTATGACGTTCAAACTGTACTATACATCCATAAATACCATTACCGTATCTCATAAAACACCCTGAAATCAATTATTATAAACATAACATTGTAAAATTATATCAAATATATCAAATAATATCAACATTAATTTCAAATAAATTAAATTCAAGTAAAATAATTTCAAATAGATCAATTTTAATCAAATTCACTCATCAAATATCAAATACAGTATCAACCTTTACATGCTCTATGATACGATCTTTCTGCTTGTAAATGGTTCCTATGGTCGATGGAGCCATTCGGAAGAAACGTGCAACATTCACGTGTTTTTCACCAGGATTAATTTTCTTGATAATAGCCATCTTTGTTTCTAACGAGATGGCTTGACGCTTTTTCTGATTACCACCATCACTAGTAGGCTTACGCTTCTGACCAACCATATTTGCTTAGGGTTACAAAAGTCCGAAAAACAGTGTAAACACAGACATCACAGAGACTACGTCTTAACACAAGGGTAACATGCGGTGAACTGGGAAGAAGGAGGGGCACGTTCAGTCTGTCGTTTGTAAACAATGGATGCAGCGTCATTACATCATTGTGTCATTATGTCAGTGTACTACGTAGGTACGTCTCGTACTACAGAGAACACACTAAACTCAAAATTTGACATCATTTTTTTTTCTTTACCCAGATCAGGCTCTTGCCCATGTGAAATACTGTAGATCTAAAAGAGGAGTCTCCAATCTATCTCGCTGAACCAGTTGAGTTACAGCCTGGAGTTCAGAATGAGGAGCAATGCTTTTAAACTGCATATGAACGCTTTCTTTCGGTCATTAAGGCAGTAGGACCTGGTGAAGATGATTCATTCTGGGTGGGAGAGCAAACCATGTGAAAAGTGTTTCGAGTCAGATGCCTTGGCGAATTCTCCTCCTTTCATCTTATAGGATTTATCTACTCACTGTTTATCATAACAGTGGCAAATGAGATGAAACAAAATTACACTGGCAGAAAAAAAACTTGGATTTTTTTTTTAAAGCAGGCCTGAGACTGTTTACAATGGTACCTTCATGCAGAAGAGAACAAGTCGGTCTGTCAGTGAGTCATTAGCCGAGACTGATCTCCCTACCACCAGCAGATAAATGAAGATATCCGGACTGTCCCATCGCCGCACACTAATACATCTTAACCAAGACCGCAACTGATAATGAGGGAACTTCCCATATAGAGAGGGTAAAACCAGACCACACACAAAAGTGCAACATGTTAAGAGTTTCATCAATGACTTCCCTGCTTCTGTATTTGAAAAAAAAATGTATGTGAATAGGACTTCACATGAAATTAGTGCATACTGTGCAGTACTAATGTATATTATTTAGTTAGGGACAGTTACAGATTTGACGTTGTGGGTAAAAGTACTACAGCAATCTGGGCATGTCTTATTCTGCGTACACAGGTATGCATACATGTGTGTCCATGCGGGTGGGGTTCACTCTACACTGGTC
Organism: Plotosus lineatus; assembly: GCA_024760905.1. Classification (NCBI taxonomy): domain Eukaryota; kingdom Metazoa; phylum Chordata; class Actinopteri; order Siluriformes; family Plotosidae; genus Plotosus; species Plotosus lineatus. The sequence goes on from CM045733.1 coordinate 17,561,059, forward strand.
TAGATCCTCAGCACTGGAGCATTGCAAGTCTAGCACTAAAGGGAACAGTTCCACACCACATACTCACACATGGTGTTGATGGTGACGTTTAAGGATACCCCTGTGCTCAGTGCAGGGGTCACTGACACATGGAGTGAGCAAATTGTTTCAGAAAGAAATTGTGGCCAATTCCATTTCATTTCCAGGAGACAACAGTGTACATGTTTATTTAATACTGTATACAGGCTAAGGGAATGACCCCCTTGAAACTCGCTCAGGTGTGTTGACGCCAAAGCACCTTTTTATTTACTGATAGCCCTAGGACATGTCTATAAGAGCATGCAGATAAAGCAAATATGCCTGGAATTTCTGCCTGTCTGTCCGTCTGTCCGTCCGTCTGTCTGTCTGTCTGTCTGTCTGTCTGTCTGTCTTTTCACACTCAACCAGCAATAAATGTGCTGCCACAGAGTTGTGCAGCAGTAGTTAATGTACCTTCTGTGCTGCTTTGGAAGGTCCCTTGTTCTTGCTTCCCTTGGGACGTCCCCTTGGACGTTTGGGGGCAGGCTCACCCGTGGGTTCCTGTGGGGAAAGAAGGTAAACATAGGTAGCTGAAGACAGGAAACAAAGCTGTTGCACCCATTGTACTCCAACACAATTTCCACCATGCACTGTGATTAGTCAAAGAAGATAAAGTCCCCAGATACAGTACTGTCACTGCATTAAAATCCAAAGAGGAGGGCAAAGATTTTACACAACTAGTAGGTGAATTCACAAGTGTAATTAAAATGTAAATTTAATTTGAATTTGTAATCATTATGATTAAAAGGTATACTATTATACAGAATGCCAAAAACACTCAACTCACATATCAGGTGAAGGATACTTAGATATGTAGGACGATGATGTCATTTATTTTCAAATCTTATTCTGCCCATTAAATATTCACTCATTTATTCGAAAAATTATGTAGAATAAAATGTTTGTGGGTGGTAAAGTGCTAAAATATGACCACAACGGTTTCTCTAGGATCTGCAGAGTGCTTTAGGGTTCTCAAAAGCACACACACACACACACACACACACACACACACACACACACACAAACACACACACCAAAAAAATGGAACGCTTTGTAATATAGACAAATTGGTAAAGAGCAACATTCTTAACCCTTTAACGGAAGCAGGACCATATGGTCCTCTTTCAAAAAAAATGCCAATAACTACTAGACGCATTGTACTCAGTGCTGCTCAAGTGTTCTGTACTTGTTGTGGCGTCGCCTGATGCAACACAGCTTGGTCCCACATGCCTCAGTCAGCTGTGAGATTACCTTGAATGTGCAGGATTGTCTTGTTCACGAATTTGTGAGAATGTTATTATTTGTTATTATTATGTTATTATGATTGTTGGTGTTATTATAATTTTGTTGAAAGAAACGTGTCCTGGGTGTTTCCTGAGACCTTTTTGATTAGGAAAAACTAGTGATCTTTTTTTTTAACTGCAAAAAAATAATTCGGGTGTTAAAGGGTTAAGGATGTCCACTGCAGGCTACTTTGAAGTCATGTAGCTCATTAATTTATAATTAGAAATACTGAGGTTTTGATTTACATAGCCTGGCATGATTCGAGAAAAAAAATATATATTGATTTATAAACTTTGGAAAATGTTGTATGAGAGGATATTATTTGGAGTCGAGGTTTTTTACGCGCGCCGGTTCTCCTGGCCAAGGATCCAGAAGAGTGTCACAGGAAGGCTGCTGAACACACGGTTCGATTCGGTGGTGTTGTGGTTCGGGACGGAACTCCTTGTGTGTCTCACTCGTGCGGGCGACACGTAATTCCACGCGGAAGACTGACTCACAGAGGAGCTTCTGACAATGAATCCCGGCTCCACGGTGCGTAAAAACGCGCGTAATTTCATCCATGCGTGTGTGCCACGTGAATAATCGGTGTTCAGTCAGTGTCGGTAAAATTGAGGACGTGAGCGCGGCACGTTTCGAACAGCGAATACAACAGGTATCTGCAGATGGAGCTTCATCTGAGCTGCAGGACGGCGGGAGGTCGCGCCTCGGTCATGAGCGGAGCACAAACAACCGGTAACGACGCAACTGTGAGACGCGCGGGCTGCACACGGTGCGATCGATGGTCCGGGAGGAATCCCTGAGATAATCTGTGATTTCAACAAACCACCAGAGAACACAAACTTCCGAAAATCACCAGCAGGCTCCATGCACCAATTTCGCAAAGAAATTCACAACTGCTTTGGTTTGCTTGAAGTATTAAAAAGCAAAAGGCAATATTTCTGGATAGATCTATGAATTAGATTCTAATAAACAATTTGACCATTGATTCCAGTCTGCAGTAAGTTTTACTCATTTTTTGATTGATTTATATAGGTTCATGATTTTTTTTTTTTTTTTTTTTTTTTTGCAGGACCCAAGGTTTAAAGTTTTAATTTGCATGAATATCTTTCCCGCGCAAAATAAATAAATTAGTGAGTGTGTGTGTGTGTGTGTGTGGGGGGGGGGGGGGGTCAGGTTAATCATGAACACACTCAGTGGCATTATTGGTGTGCATTCATATTTCAAATTGCAATTCCAATATCAAAACAATATCGATAATAATAATAATACTAATACTACTACTAATAATAATAATAATAACCATAATAAGAGTCCCCCTAATGTACAAACTGCACTATTTTAATGCACTGTGCCAGATGTGTCCTGGGTTATTATTTATGAAATACCTAAGAATGTTCATATAAGTGTTTTTTGAAGAAGAAGAAGAAGAAGAAGAAGAAGAAGAAGAAGAAGAAGAAGAAGAAGACAAGCCAATGGCACTGACTTGCTGCGGCTTCCTGGGTCTGCCCGGTCGTCTCTTCGGAGGCTCGGCGGCCGGAGCGGACTGCTCGCGGGATCCCGAGGCTTCGGCGGCTTCCTCACCGCGCGCGCTCATTGCAATGACTCAGAGCCAAACGGGGAAATTCCTGTAGATCTGTGCTCCTGCAGCGCGCGCGCTCCGTGTCGCGCACCGGACGTCCTGCTGCAGAATTACGAGACGGCGGGTGATTGGTGGGGGGGTTGGGGTGGGGTGGGGTGGGGTGGGGGGGGGAACTCCACTATATAATATATAAGTATATAAGACCTGAGAATAACAGTAATGAATAACCCAAGGAGGAAGGTAAGACGTTAAGGGATGCAAAATAGAATCGAGAAGAGAAGAAAAAAAAAAAAAAAAAAAAACAATCCGGCCTCGTGATCCTGGAGGTGTCACGATTTGCACGTGCTTCCCGATGGAGTATTTGGCGCACGCAACGAAGGAACGTGGCCTGTTTGGAACGGAGTGTGTGAGTGTGTGGGGTGGTGGCTATGGTGATCAAATAAGCGCGCGATCAATAAGATTGTTGGAGCTGTCGGTGCGGACGAGCTCGAGGCGGCGTGTGCGCGCGCAGGGAGATGTGCGCGCGGTCAGATGCGCGCGTTGGGTTCGCCGGTGTGGCGGAGCTTCCCAAAGAACGCGTCGAGGAAAAAACTTCTGAACGGCTCAGCTCAGGGAAAAACATTCGCCTTTTAAATGCATCTCTGTTGCCCACATGGAAACAAGTCCACTAAGTGGACGGGGCTGTGGTGTGTGTGTGTGTATTATTATTATTAAAAAAAAAAAAAAGACGAAAATCACTTTTCCCGTGGGTGGATAGAATGGGGAGGGATGGATGGGGCACACGAGGCGCAGAAAGAGAGGGAGAGGACGGGGGGGGGGGGGAATTGGACGGCTGCCACAGAAAACATGAGAAATTCGGCGACGAGAGACCACATCGAGACAAACTCACGTGTACAGCACCATTCATGTTTAGGCTACTGGACACGGACCAATTGGATTAAAGAGACGCAGAGAGAGCGCGCGCGCATGTTTTAATAGTGGCCATTACATTACTGCATTTCACAATGGCTGCTTAGTCTCATGCAAACAGTGGTGCAGGGTGTAACATGATCAGGTGTGTCCTGACCGTTAATTTTCCTGACAAGTATTTGTTCAATATTCAACAAGTACCTGCATGATCTGTTTACTGCACACTCTCTCAGCTATGCAGAAGTTTCAAAAATAAACAGGCTGTTATTGGCATAGCATGTTTATACAGTATATAAAAAGATACAGATTCTATTACTGCTGATCATCATCATCATAATAATAATAATAATAATAATAATAATAATAATAATAATAATAATAATGATGATGATGATGATGATGATGATGATGACGCAGAGTTTCATAAAAGTGTGCACGATCGTGCAGCTGCATGTTGTGCATGGACTGAAACTTGCACAAGGACCTCCAGCAGTCGGTGGGCTTTGAAGCGGCCCGCCCATCGGCGCGCGGCGAGATCAATTACACAAGAACAACAGGGCCTGAGAATGAAGTGCCTTACGTGGAGGCCCTTTCCCACGATCTGACCGAGCCTGCCTGACAACGGGGGAGGGGGAGGTGGCAAAGTCCTCCCCAAACCCTCTCCACACCGAGGATAACTCAGGCTTGAACATTTGGAGACAGCAAAAAGGGAGAAGAAATAAATTTAACCAAAACATCTCGAATCTAAAGAACCTTCAATGTAACCAAGGGTGTTACTTTCTGATCCAGTCTTTCTCCATATCTGAAAACCTTTCCTTTAAATTCTTCTTCTTGTTATTATTATTATTATTATTATTATTATTATTATTATTATTATCATCATCATCATCATCATCATTGTCATCATTATTATTATTATTATTAATATAATCATCATCATCATAATCATTATTATTATTATCATCATCATCATAATAATCAGTATCATCATCATCATCATCATCATCATCATTATTATTATTATTATTATTATTATTATTAATATTATCATAATCATCATCATCATCATCATCATCATTATTATTATCTTCTTCTTTTTCTTTCGGCTGTTCCCTTCAGGGGTCGCCACAGCAAATTATTATTATTATTATCATCATCATCATCATCATAACCATTATTATTATTATTATCATCATCATCATCATCATCATCATCATCATCATAATAATGGTTATGATGATGATGATGATGATGATGATAATAATAATAATAATGGTTATCATCATCATCATCATCATCATCATTATTATTATTATTATTATTATTATTATTATTATTAGGGGGAGTGGTGGAAACGGTGTGGTTGACTTCGCATGAGAAGTCCCGAGTTTCCAGTGAAAGAGAGTGGGCTCATTTGTCGCTGGTATTCAGTTCATTCATAAAAAACAGCCCCGGGCCCCCAGTCCCCCGGAGAAGGCGGACCAGAAAGGAATTTCGCCGCGCTCTCGTCCTGAGGCCACGCCCCCGCAGACAGACCGGCGTCGCGAGCGCAGGCGCGTGAAACGAGGCCAATCAATAGGCACTGCCGCAAACCACTGCTGAAAGTCCTGGCGAGATCGATTACGGGCCACTCGAAACTTTCGAGACGGCAGAAGCGCCTGAAATAAATGCATACATTGTGTAAAAAAAAAAAAAAAAAAGTTCTTCTCTCTTGGTTTAAACAAATGGCACTTTGGTTCCATTAATCAAGAGTGTGTGTGTGTGTGTGTGTGTGTGTGTGTGTGGTCAGTGGGGTTAGTTATTGCACTTGCTAATTAGCCCACCTTCCATCACTTCAGATCAGGTGGTGCAGTGGTTAGCACGTTTACCTCACAGCCAGAAGGTCCTGAGTTCGATTCCTGGGCTCCGGTTGTTTCTGTGTGGAGTTTATCTTTTTCTTGCATGTGTTTCCTCCAGATACTCCAGTTCACTCTCACGGTCCAAAAACAGGCACAGTAGGCTGATTGGCGGTTCCATTTGTTCATAGGTAGGACTGTGTGTGAATGTTTGGATGTGTGTCGGCTCTGCAGTGGCCTGGAGAGCTGTTCAGGGTGTACTGTACTCTGCCATCACTTATAGCCAGGTGAGATGGGTGTCAGACTCCCTTGTGTCTCTTAGAAAATGAATGAGTACTTTTCCACTCCTTTCTTCTTTTGGACAGCAAAGACTATCCTGTAGGGAACTTGTCCATCATGATACATTAAAAAGAGACCGGCCTCAAATTCTCATTGCCCAAACTCGAGTTTAATGATTTCATTGTCTTCACACATAGCCGCAGGAGATGCATTTATGGAACATGGGAATAGGATACCGAAGCCCTCCAGCCACACCAGAGTTCAACTCTTACAAGTCTTTTCGCTTCCAGCAGCAGGAGCTACAAAAATAGAATACGGATGGAAATGTACATAAAACAAGTTAGGTATTCAAACAAATAAATCCACCAGATTGCAAAATTCTATGCTCGTCCAATAACCCGTTTTGCAATCATTTCAACATTTTTATTTAGGCTTGCGTATATATATTTTTAAAGAAGGGGCAGTGGTGGTCTGGTGGTAAAGGGCATTGGATCGTTGATCCTGAGGATGGGGGGCGGTGGTCGAGTCCCACTCTCCACAAGGTTGCCACTGTCCCCCCCCAGTGTAGCTAACTGGGTTATCACAGGCCGGCTATGTCTCTCACTGTCTATGGTGAGAGGTTCATGCAAAAGAACCACTGCTGACTTTCGTAAAGAGTAGCTGCAAAGCCGTCAGCGTGTGGTTTACACATATTTATTCATGATATATATGCATGACAAGATCGGCAAACAAGTGCATATGCACTTATATGAACGCCTCTTTTGATACAAATGTGACAGTGAATTTAAATCATGGTGACGTTTAACAGTCAAAACTAATTCTCAATGAAATTAACATGATAACAAAAGACTTGTAGGATATTAACATACAGACGCTCCCTGACTTACCTTCATTAATTTTACATATATTTCGATTTTACGGGGTTTTTTTTGTTTGTTTGTTTGTTTTTAATTATGTCAAATATTGAGTTTGGCGTGCTCTCTGTAGTACGAGACATACCTACATAGTACACTGACAAAATACGCTACTTCCGCATGACGCTGCGTCCATTGTTTACAAACGACAGACTGAACGTGCCCCTCCTTATTCCCAGTTCACTGCATGTTACCCTTGTGTCAAGACCTCGTCTCTGTAATCTTTGTGTTTACACTGTTTTGCGGACTTTTGTAACCCTAAGCAAATATGGTTGGTCAGAAACGTAAGCAGTGCTGTAGTGGTAAAAAAATAAGTGAGTACACGATGGCAGCGAAGCGACCGAGGTGCGCGGAGTGTGGGGAGGGTGCGGCTTTGGCTTTAAAACTATTTAGAACTTCATCTCCGCTTTTTATTTACACAGTCGCCTAAATTTACGTTGATCAACTAAAAAGTAGACCAAATTAAGTCAGTACACGCAACTCAGCCACTAAAACAAGTGGGTACACGGCGTGTACTGGCTTGTACCCACCACTACAGCACTGAGCGTAAGCCTACTAGTGATGGTGGTAATCAGAAAAAGCGGCAAACTAGCTCGGTAGAAACGAAGATGGCGATTATGAAGAAAATCAATGCTGGTGAAAAACATGTGAATGTTGCACGTTTCTTCCAAATGGCTCCGTCGACCATCGGAACCATTTACAAGCAGAAAGATCGCATCATAGAGACTGTTAAAGGTTATATTAGATACTGTATTCAATATTTGATGAGTGAATTTGATTATAATTTATCTATTTGAAATTATTTTGTTGAATTCAATTTATTTGAAATTAATGTTGATATTATTTTACAATGTTATGTTTATAGACTTAGGAGTGTTTTATGAGATACGGTAATGGTATTTATGGATATATATAGTACAGTATGAACGTCATACGTCACTGGAACATACAGTAACAACTTACGTTTTTTTCACCTTACGTTCGGCCGTCTGGAATCGAACAAAAACGTAAGTTGGGGAGCGTCTGTATTTGTCTATAAATTTGACTAAATGATCATTTAGAACGAAAGGTGTGATGGTATGGTATACTTGCAGTCGGATTCTGTTAATAGTGATTTGAACAGAAAAGGTTAATTTAATCATTTACTTTCGATTATAGATTCATGAACAGATTATAACATCTGTTGTTTGAGTTTCGAGATTCAAAGACGATGGTCCATATTATACTGTGTTTAAAGAAAAAGCATAAACACAGTCAAATTTGGCTTATTAAATTAAATCCTGGACAAATCTGGGACCGTCAGCGTGTTTCTGCGCCTTGCTAAAGCGTTATGTCAGGAAGGGCATGCGACGTAAAAACCTATGCCAAATCAAACGCGCGAATCAGATGATTCACTGTAGCGACCCCTAACATAGGGGAAAAGCCGACAGGAAAAGAAAGAAGAAGATATTTTTCAAGAACGGTTTTCAGAACTTACCGTCTTTGCATAGAAAATTACAAATTAAAAATAAAAGTCAAGGTGGTGGGGGGAGGAGAAAATGCATCCAGATGCTTGGCCACCCAATGGTCTTGAGTGGGGGAAGTGGCATTGGAGCACCACTGACCACACAGTGGTACTGCCTGTGTAGTAACAAGCACAGGAATGGGTTATCTAGGGCCAGATGCAATGTTGCAAACCCCCACCTCCACCCCCCCCACACCCCCACACCCCCACAACCCCACCCCCACCCCAACACCCCTACACCCCCACACCCACCCCCCCAGACTAAAGAAACAAATGAATCTTGGGCTGCTTTTCCCATTGACTCCTGTCTAAGATCACAAGGACATCTGGTTGTCTCCCAGGCTACCTTTAGGAGGCATGGGACAGGGTGTGTGAATTCAGACTCCCTTCCGCAGGCTGTAAATGAGCAGCTTGGAGAGCTTGGGATGGCTGCTCTGTGCAGTCTGCAGGCGCTCATGTGCTTAATGGAGTTGAGAAAAGCAAGGTGAAGGGAGCTGGTCGACGTGCAAATTAACCTCTGTGCATTCATCCTGTAATTTCTGAAGTGTTTCAGAGAGGAAGCCGGTATAGTGTGCTGTGCTCTGGCCAGGAAAAAGGTGTTGTTTGAGAACACACACACACACACACACACACACACACACACACACACACACACACACACACACACACACACAGTCTGTGGGCTCTTCTCATTTCCTCAGCGTAATTTAGGAATCGTGTTATTTGAATTAGTAGAATTGTAATTGGGAATTTTTAGATATAACATGTAAATCCAGCTTCATGTAAAATACAAAAGAACTCATTCATTCATTTTCTGTACCGTTTAATCCTAATCAGGGTCGCAGGAAGGCTGGCGCCCATCTCGGCCGATTCTGGGCGAGGGTAGAATATACCCTGGACAGCTCATACGAAAGAACTGAAGGGAGTAAATATTCATTCATTCATTCATTTTCTGTGCTGCGTAATCTTGATTAAGATCAGGGGAAGGCTGGCGCCCATCTCAGCGGACTTGGGCAAGGGCAGGATATACCCTGAACAGTTGTCCAGGCCACATAAGGGCCAGTGAGTGAATGCTTTCTAAAAGTCACCCAAATAAAGCCCAAAAGTGTTGAGCAGTCGTGACCTAATGTTTAGAGGAGGTTTTTCGACTAAAAGCTCACTGGTTCAATTTCCAAACCAGCAGGAAAAATAAGCAGCACCTTCCTTTCCTCCATCGTAACAATTCGAGTGCCCTTGAGCAAGGTACATAACCCCCAACTGCTTCCCGGGTGCCACAGTGTGTGGTAGCTCACTGTCCCGAGTGTGCGTTTTCACTGAGTATGTATGTGTGCTCACTTTGGATGAGTTAAACGCGGAAGCCAAATTTCCCTTGTGAGATTAAATAAAGTACATCTCAGAAAAAAAAACAAACAAAAAAAACATTAACCCAGACCCTTCACCTAATTTTAACATTTATGTCCAAATTGGTATAGTCTGTTGGGCTTTAATACCTGAGCCGAGAGGCTCATCAGGTCACTGCTTATTCCCAGTTCCAGTAACATGAAACAACTAGGAGTTCAACTCCTCCTGGATGGGACGCGAACCCATCGCAGGTTAACTTCCCAGTATTATTTACTGGCACCCATTCATATTGCTGGATGGCCAGAGGCACACTTGTAGTTCAGACCTTGCCCGGGGGTCTTAGCACAGGGATTTGACCTCAAGACCTCTTGATCATGAGCCCAGCACCCCAACCACTACACCACCAGCCCCACTATATAAATCGAGTTGTGTAAATTCCTACAAATTTTGAACTATTATCACAACGATTTTTTTACAAAGATGCAAATGTTTATATTCAAAATGAAAAACATCTACAACTTGTTCCTCATCATCTCCATATCTCTTAAGTCCAGCCTTCTTCCTACTCACTACTTGGCGATCCAAAGGCATAATTTGAAAGATCAGACTTTGGCTCAAGTTACACGGGTGAAATTTTGAATTCCCTACATTCTCACACCCAGAGAATCTCATTTAAACTAATATACACTTCACAGGGATCCGTGTTTGTGCACAAACACACAATACAATGGCCTGCAGCATGATGTTTATGGGGTCTTCTAGGCAGGTGAGGGGGTCAGGCCACATCTAAACCCAAAGGATGTTATCAGTTTTGTCATACTATAGTATCTCACGTTCAGTGATTGTGCTGATGATACGCTCATATCGACAGGGCGGGCCGCGCGGCCTCAGGTTCATTCCATGAAGTCATGTGATTGACTAGTGTGTTTAAGAGTAGAGAAGCAGAAGGCAGGGTTGAACTCTGCACTACAGTGAAGGTCTAGTATGTATAATAGACTGTAGGCTAATGTAAACTCTGATTGTTTACCCATTTTAAAAGATGGTTCAAGGTTTTAAATCTATTGCTTAAAGATTTGTGCTAAAGTTTTAACTAAAATACTTAACAATTAATGAAATGTAACATTATAATGTTTACATATAAATAATTGAATTTAATGTTTCTACCTAAAAAAAAACCCTAACATCCAGCAAACAGTAGTACATTTTAAAAATGTAATACAGGGATCCCTCGCTACTTTGCGTTTCAATTCATGCGGCTTCAGTGCATCGTGGTTTTTAAAAAAAAATATTCATTGAATTAAAAAAATAAGTTAATTAAGAAAAAATAGGGGGGGGGAGTTTAGGAAAATGCTGCAAAACAAGATCAATTATGCAAAAAACCACCAAACAAACAAAAACAAAAACAAAACAAAAAATAACCCACAACCTCCCAACAAAACTACTTACATTTTTATGTGAGGTGCACATCTGTGTGCACGCACGCGGCTGTTTTATGTGTGTATTTATATTTTATTCACATCTTATGCATTATTTTGAATGTTTAATTGTTATTATAAGCATTTATAGCGTTGAATATGTATTTATTGATATTATATACACATATACTAGTATATGTACCTATACGCCAGTCGGGGAGGGGGGGGGGGTGTTTCGATCCTACTTTGCGGAATTCGGCGGCCGTGTGGGGATCTCGGTCCCAATTAACCATGGAAAGTAAGGGATCCCTGTATTTGGTGTGATGAGCGTGTGCTTTAAAAATCTCAGGTAGAGTTTGCGGAGTTTTATAAGGTGATGAGCTGTACCGAGCATCTTACAGAACCAGATGCTGTTCTACTGGAGATTTTGATGAGAACAGTTGTTTCTTTATTTGCTTTTAGAACCCAGCAGCCTTCATCATGTTTTCGTCTGATTTGTGGTCTCTCGAATAATATATGGCTTTCTGAAACAACATACTGTAATTTTTTTGTTACGTTTAAATTGGTGCCGAAGAACTAACATTTGGCGATGTTTTGGTAGTGACTCGATAATGCATTAAGTCATAAAATAAAAATCTGTAGACAAATGTATGCTAAACATAGCATCCCTAAAAGCCGTCTCACATGTAAGTGATATAGCCGCAAAATTGTTTTTGGATGAAAATGCTACCATTATGCCTGAAATTAGCGGTCTCTTCGAAACCTTTTAAACATATTTGAGACGGAAAAGGTAGGCGGTTCGATTCCTGACCTAGCAGGAAAAAAAATGTAGTGAGCTGCATCTTCCCTTCCTCCACATTTCATTACTGAAGTTCCCTTGAGCAAGGCACCTATCCCCAACTGCTCTCTGGGTGCCCTGATGTGTGTTACAGTCAACTGCTCCGTGTGCGCGCTCATTTTTTGTGCGTTAGCTGGATTAAAACAATAAATTAAAAAATACACACACACACACACACACACACACACACACACATATATATATATGTGTGTGTGTGTGTGTGTGTGTGTGTGTGTGTGTGTGTGTGTGTGTATATACACACACATATATTTGTATACACACACACACACACACACACACACACATATGCACATATATATATATATATATATATATATATATATATATACATACAAAAAAATATATATACACACAAAAAAATTGCACCAAATTTTGCACAGGTCCAAAATTTGCCGCCAAAACCGCCAAAACCACGAATACAAATCATTCACATGGAGTTCAACCCACTATTTGCAAAAATAAGTGAATTCCAGTTCAAATTTATTCAGTCTTCCTTCAAAATAAAATTTGCTTGTACAGTACTTTTGGTCACTTAAATGCAAATCAGCTTTAAGACTTTTCCCACAATCTATACATAGCAGGAAACTGCAGGTTGATACAGCAAATCAGAAATTTACCCCATTGGTAAACTACTGGGGTGGCCTGGTGGTAAGGCCATTACTGATCCTAAGGTCGGGGGGGTTCAAGCCCCACTGTGATTGGTCGTCACTGTTGCCCCACCAGTGCGGCTAACTGGGTTATCAAAGGCCAGCCATGTCTCTCATTGTCGGGTGACTGACTCCCCACTTAGTCCTAATTAGGGTCGCAGGGATGCTGGCACCCATCTCAGCTTACTCTGTGCAAGGGCAGAGTACACCCTGGACAGCTCATGGGCCATCGCAGGGCAGAAACATGCTGATGTCTATGCAGTGAAAGTCAGCAATGGTTCTTTTATCTAAACCTCACACCACAGACAGTCAGAAACATGGCCTGCCGTTGATAACCCAGTTACCTCCACTGGGGGGCCCAGCAATGACAACCAATGAGACTTGAACCCCCAACCTCGGGATCAGTAAGCCAGCACCTGATCACCAGGCCCCCACTGCCCCAGTCTCTCTCTTCTGTCAAATGATTTTTCTAGATTTGCAGCGTCCTCGCTCTTAATGGGGTCATATTATTGTAATTTAGCTTTACAGGCATTGTGTGACAAGCCATTACCCAGGTTAACTGAACAGAGGTCAGCTGAAAGGCTGAGCTTTTAAAAGATACGGATATATGTGGAACATTCTTCAGTGAGGCAGTCATAAGAAGGAGCGGATATCACACTGGCATGGGAGAGGATAAAACAGCTGAGACATTTTTCCTGCCTGTGGCCTGTGAATCATGTTGAAACCATTCGATCCAGCACTAAAATAATCGTTTGATCCATTGTAGATATCAAGTGATTAATACACAGTATTCATTCATTCATTTTCTGAACCGCTTAATCCTCTTTTATTGTCACGGGGAGGCTGGTGCCCATCTCAGCTGACCCTGGGCAAAGGCAGAGTACACCCTGGACAGCTCACCAGGCCATCACAGGGCAGAAACACGTTGACAGTTATGCAGCTACTCATGCCGAAAGTCAGCAAAGGTACTTTTACATGAACTTCACACCACAGACAGTGAGAGACCTGGCCGGCCGGCCTTTGATAACCCAGATAGCGTCACTGGGAGGGACAGTGACAACCTGTTGATAGTGGGGCTTGAATCTCCAACCCTGGGATCAGTGACCAGCACCTTACCACCAGGCCACCACTTCCCATTAATAGACAGTAGATAATTATTTTTAAAATGTCAAAATAGTTAATTATTTCTTTTTAAGGATATCGGTTTGAGATATTCTGGGTGTGTTAGACGGCAGAGTACGACATAATGCCAAAAGTTAATCGATATTCAAACAGATGTTGAAAGTAGGATTCTCAAGAGTAAGGTTCTCCTGCTCTGTCTGTGTGCAGCGATGCTGCTGATATATCTCACTCTGTTTATTTCCTCAGATGGTGGTATTCAGGAAATCACTGAGAGAACTCCATAGTGACCATTGCCTTTATTTCGCCACGGACTTAAAGGACCTCTGGGAGTCGAGCCAATGTGACAACTACTGCTGGGTACGCCAATGAAGAATAAAAATCAACGTTCTCAAGTCCAACTCTTACTGGACAACCAAAAGGATCTGAAGGTTTTATCTGTTATGGACACAATTACAATGCCGACGTGCAGCGTTGTTCAAAAATCATGCACTGATGCTTGTAGGAGTTTTATTAAAAAGAGGGAAATAAATTTCATTTTTAAAAATGTATTATTATTTATGATGCAAGAACCTTGCAGAAAAACACCTCGGATAATCTGCTTCGGAATGTATTCCCATCAGCAAAGCCAAACAACCAACCCAACTCTCTCTCTCTCACTGAGACAATGGATCATATTATTTACTCTGTATTTATAAAACAGTTTGTTGAACTACCTGACGGGTCTGACTGGACCTCTCAGTGCCAAGTCCATGTGTTTGCACTCTACTGGGAAGCTGGCAGGCCAAAGGCTCCATCTGCTGGCATAAAAGAGAGGATGAGGATTACTTATCAGATTCACCGACACTAAACAAATCTCGATGCCATTTGATAATTGTTGTCTTGTCAACCCACCAGGACAGAATTTAAAGGTTTCTCAGGCAAAACTCAAAGGCATTGACGTTCTTGTGTTTGGATGATATTTATACAGGTGTGTGTATAGCGCCGAGCTTTCGGACAGCCCGTATGTGGCCTGGCAAAACCATACAGTAGATCATTGTATTCGCAGCCATGACAATCCCTGTATGAGCATCATGCAAGCTTCAGGGATCGACGCCCATTCCTCATGATTGGATGTAGACGCAGAGAGAGCTATAGGACAGTTATGAATGTCGCCTTGAACGTAAGAACGATGGATGTAAGACATTCACAAAAAAACGGAATTAACGGTATTAAGGGGTGTCAAAAATTTCCACCATGAAATGCTATCACGAACGGTAAAGTCCTTTGGGCCTTTTATACCCGAGCCTAGTGGCTCATCAGGCCGGTGCTTATCCCCGGTTTCCATAGCATGAAGCGACCAGGAGGTCAACTCCCCCTGGATGGTACGCTATTCCATCACAGGTTACCTTCCCAGTATATTTTTACTGGTACCCAGTTATACTGCTGGGTGAACAGAGGCACACTTGTGGTTAAAACCTTGCACAGGGGTCTTAGCACAGTGGGGGGGGGGGGGGGGGGGGTGTCTCAGTGGGATTTGAACACACAACAACCTCCCGATCATGAACGCAGCAGTCCCACAAAATGCTGTCATGCCAGGGTTCATATGCCAACCCAATTGCTTTAAATGTATATATTAAAGATATCACCGCACACATAAACAGCGTGAAATACATCACTCCCACTGTAAGGGAAACGTTTAAAAAAAATAAATAATTTAAGGAGTGGCCTCATACTTGGGCTACTTATTTCCTCATCTTGTTGGATTGAAGGACGAGGTATTTGTAAGACTGAATTTCCTTACATTGTACGTGAGAAGATAGAGAGGCAACAGGAGCCCTCGCTGGACAATGTTATTCGGTTTTGTAAGCACTTAAAATACGTGTATCACTGCTCTCATGGTGGACTCACATTTGTGTGTATACACTTGGTGAGGCCTAGTGGCTCATAGCCCCTTATTTTGTGATAAACCAGGAAAATCTTTCGGGTGCGCCAAAAGATGTTCCTACAGATGGGACTCAGACCCTGTTCTTGAGCTTTGGCCAGAATCTGATATGGAAAAAAATCAATCATCTGACATCATTTTCTGTAACCGCTTAATCCTGATTAGGGTCGCGGGTAGGCTGGCGCCCATTCCAGCCGACTCCGGGCGAGGGCAGAGTACACCCTGGACGGCTCACCAGGCCTTCACAGGGCAGAAACACGCTGACGGCTTGGCAGTTACTCTTGTCGAAAGTCAGCAATGTTTCTTTTAAATGAACCTCATACCATAGACAGTGAGAGACATGGCCGGCCTTTGACAACCCAGTTAGCTGCACTGGGGTGGGGGTGGGGTGAGGGTGGGGGTGGGGGGGTGAGGGGAGTTGTCGGGGTGTGGGTTGGGTGGGCTGAGGGGTGGGGTGGGGTGAGGGTGGGGTTGGGTGGTAGGGGTGGGGTTGGGTGGGGTGAGGGGTAGGGGTGGGGGTGGGGTGAGGGTGGGGGTGGGGTGAGGGGTGGGGTGGGGATTCTAATTTGACTATAGCAAAGATCATTGTGCTGTTTATTGTTTGTGTGATGGCTCTTGCTGTTAAATGATAAAAAAGAAATGAAAGACTCATGCGCCTATTTTGGCCGACTGTGCACACAGGCAGGGTACACCCTGAATTGCTCAAGTCACTGCAGGGAAAATACACATACAACCATTTACACACTCACACCTATGAGCAACTTGGAATAGCCAATCCGCTTCATTGTGCACGTTTTTGGAGTGTGGGAGGAAACCGGACCTCCCAGAGGAAACCCACGCAAGCATGAGGAGATCATGCAGACTCCTTTCAGAAATGCCCCCCAGCCTGGTAATCAAACATCAATTGCATTAAAACGAAACTTCTCTCATATTTTCATTTACCTTTCAGATTTTTATTTATTTATTTTTTTTGGTCTAAAAGTCTACAGAACCTTATTTCTAACCATAAGTCAAAGAATCCTTCTCAGTGCTCTGGTGGATATTTTACATCCGGTGCAGCCTGCACGTTTCCCTTTATATGGTGCATATGCTGGTGATTAGCCACTGTACGAGTGTAGCTTCAGTGATGTAACACATACAGTGTATATACAGTACGTATACATGCATAGTATGTACTGCACACAAAATGTACCAGTGTTCAGTTTTTTTTTTTTTTCTTCAGAGTCACTGTAAAGAAATTCTTTGTCCGTGCACTGATCCATCACATGGCAACAACGATCGCAACCTGCTAAATGTATATGATTGAAAATTTTATGAATGGAGAAAGTTATGGTTAAAACAAAATGGCTGTTAATCTGGTGGCTGTGCAGAACATCACTGCGCGCAGCAAACCACAGCTCTGAGTTTTTCCTAAAAGCCAAATGGTTTTCCAGAACAGGAAATCTTTTTAGAGACAGCCCATCTATGTGATATATACACACACACACAAACACATGTTACACACACACACACACACACACACACACACACACACACACACACACACACACACACACGCGCACACACACACACACACATAACTCTACCCCATCTCTTTAACATGCACAGTCACATACCACACAAACACACAAGAAACAATTTAGTGTCGTGCTGATAAAGTCTGTCCTGTTCTTCTATTAACCTGCTCGCACTGACAAATTTATGGAGCCTTGGCCTGAGAGACAGGAGTGTTCAAAAGAAAGTGAATGGCCCGCTAAACATTCCTGACCACCCTAAACACCGTCTCAAGTGAGTCCACCACTGTGAGGCTGAGCCGTCAATGCGTGAAGCAGATTCTCATCTGAAGGAAAGAGAGAGAGAGAGAGAGAGAGAGAGAGAGAGAGAGAGAGAGACAGCAGTCGGAAAGAACAAAATCGATAAAACCATAATAGGATATTACACTTGAATTATGTTTATTATGTAATGAGTTTTTAGAGTAATCCAGCGTACAGTCTAGCAGTTTCTAATGAAATGTACCATTGTTCAACTCCGTTCCATAAACAAGATCACATTATCGAGTCCATAAGCCCTCTTTCCTCTGCTGGGATTTAACCTATACCATAATAGAAATGGTTCTGTATATCACAGACACACTGTCTGCATTCACACATATTGTAATTTGGCTCTGATTCGGATTGTTAAGCCATAAAGCCAGTCATCAGACACAGCCCGATTCGTGCCTAAACGGAGCTTGATTAGCACTTGAAGCACGTTTTCCTGTTTTTAACAACTAGATACTCGCTCTATGGCGATCGATGGGGCGCAGCCGTAGGCTAATGATTACAGAAATGGCTTTGGAGCCAAAAGGTCGCTGGTTAGATTCCCGAACCAGCAGGAAAAATGTGTGGCGGCAGTGGGGGAGTGAGCTGCACCTTCCCTTCCTCCACCTTCTTGGCTGAAGTGCCTTTGAGCAAGGCACCTAACTCACAGCTGCTCTCTGGGTGCAGGAAGGTGTGTGGCAGCCCACTGCTCCGAGAGTTTGTGCTCACATTTGGATGGGTTAAATGCAGAGGCAATAATTTCCCTTGTGGGATTAATGGAGTATAGCACAAACAAAAAAAAAAAAAAGAAAAAAGAAAGAAAGAAACGGACCACACGACCATTGAAATCCGCAAAGTAGGATCACGCCCCCCGACCCCCCCTTGACTAACATATACGTACATGTATGTGTATATAATATCAATAAATACATATTCAATGCTATAGATGCTTATAATAACAATTAAGCATTATTTTTGAATGTGCACACTCTCAGATGCGCACCTCACATAAAAATGTAACTAGTTTTACGGTAAGTTTTGGGTTGCTTTTTGTTTTGTATTGGTTTAGGGTTTTGTTTTTGTTTTTTTTTTTGCATAATTGGCCTTGTTTTTGTGGCATTTTCCTTAACTTTTCCTCCTATTCTTCCTTAATTTCCTTATTTTTTTAAATTCTATGAATATTTAAGATAAAATGTGATGCACTGAAGCCGCATGAATCAAAGCATGAAGTAGCGAGGGATCCCTGTATCTGCAATGAAGTCAAACAGCAAATTTATAAAAAAAAAAAATATATATATATATATATATATATATATATATATATATATATATATATATATATATATATATATATATATATATATGTGTGTGTGTATCATATATTAACTAATTTATAATTTAAGTCATCAGGAAATTATAAAGATTAATATTTGTTGACTGACTGAGCTATACAGTGTGGTGAGATTCTGCCCCATCAGCCTCTATGACCGAGATACCACCAGCGAGAGCATCAGTAATAGATTGTACAGCATGTGCAACAAATTCAATTTAATTCGGTTTTATTTGTACAGACGCTCTCCGACTTACATTCATTCATTTTAGGTATTTTTCAATTTTACATTTAAAAAAAAACGATGTCAAATTTTGAGTTTAAGGTGCTTTCTGTAGTATGAGACGTACCTACATAGTACGCTGACGTAATGACGCAATGGCTTAATGACGCTGCGTCCATTGTTTACAAACGACAGACTGAACGTGCCCCTCCTTCTTCCCAGTTCACTGCGTGTTATCCTTGTGTTAAGACGTCGTCTCTGTGATCTTTGTGTTTACACCGTTTTGCGGACTTTTGTAACCCTAAGCAAATATGGGTTGGTCAGACACATTAGCCTACTAGTGATGGTGGTAATCAGAAAAAGCGGCAAGCCATCTCGTTAGAAACAAAGATGGCTATTATCAAGAAATTTGATGCTGGTGAAAAACATGTGAATGTTGCACGTTTCTTCCAAATGGCTCCGTCGACCATCGGAACCATTTACAAGCAGAAAGATCGCATCATGGATAATGCCAAAGGTTATATTTGATACTGTATGATGGTTATATTTGATATTTGATGAGTGAATTTGATTAAAATTTATTTATTTGAAATTATTTTGTTCAGTTCAGTTCATTTTCTGCTTCATCCTAATTAGGGTCACGGGGAGGCTGGTGCCCATCCCAGCCAACTCAGGGTGAGGGCAGAGTACACCCTGGACAGCTCGCCAGGCCATCGCAGGGCAGAAACACACTGACGGCTTTGCAGCCTACTCTTGTCGAAAGTCAGCAATGGTTCTTTTACATGCCTCTCACCATAGACAGTGAGAGACATGGTCAGCCTTTGATAACCCAGTTAGCTGCACTGGGGGGGACAGTGACAACCTTGTGGAGAGTGGGACTTGAACCCCCAACCTTTGGATCAGCGATCCGGCACCTTATACCACTAGACCACCACTGCCCCTGAAATTACCTGGCTTGAATTTAATTTATTTGAAATGAATGTTGATATTATTTGATATATTTGATATTATTTTACAATGTTATGTTTATAATAATTGATTTAGGGGTGTTTTATGAGATACGGTAATGGTATTTATGGATATATAGTACAGTGTGAACGTCATACATCACTGGAACATACAGCAACAACTTGCGTTTTTATTCAACTTACTGTACGTTCGGCCGTCCGAAACCGAACTAAAACGTAAGTTGGTTAGCGTCTGTATAGCACTTTTTATGATTGACATTGTTGCTTTACACAGTAAAACAAATTTGGTAAAGAATTTAAACATTCCCACATCACAGCAACAGTGGCAAGTAGAAACTTCCAAAGCCACGCCCTCTTTGAGGTCATTGTTATATCATTCATGTAATTTTACAGTTTACAGCCAGCAGCTCTTACGGTTTTCTTTATACTTGGGTGTCCTTTAAACATCCAATAATACTCTGCAGTAATTAAAAGCCATATTTATAAAATGCCCTTCCACTGTTCTTTTTCCAAACCAAAGGTTTTTTGCGTTCCTGAATAATCTCAAAACTCAATAACCTTTGAACTGTGAGTTTGCTCAGGCAGCAGTCTTAATTGAGTCAACAAGCCAAGCTGTTACCTGTTAATACTAAAGTACCATTGTATCCAGGAAGACATGCAGATAATTAGCTTGGATTATTGCTCGGTAATGGGATTAGGGTTAGTATGTGAATATTTAGGCATTTGTACCCACTTATGATGATAAACATTCTTTTCAAATCTGAGATGTTCCTGTTACCTCTATCTGTGTGATCTACAACCGCAAGTCAGAAAAAGGTGTGGCCACAGAAAAGATAGCGTAGTGGTTAGCATGTCTGTCTCACAGCAAGAAGGTCCTGTTGGGTTCAAGTCCTGCGCTGGGGTGTTTCTGTGTGGTGTCCTCCCGACGGTTCTTTAGGTTTCTTGCGGGTTCTCTGGTTGTCACCAACAGTCTAAAGCTGTGCTTCTCAATTATTTTCTGTGGCGCCCCCTCTAGGAAGAAAAAAAACGTCTGTCCCCCCCACCGACTATAAATAGTATTATTTGTCTATAAAATTGTTATCAGTAAACCTCTGCATAACATTGTATCTTTATTAACATTAAAAACAAAAAAGAAAGATATTTCAACTTACAATAAAGAAAAACTTCATTAACATTGTTTTTAAATCTGTAACAGAAAGGATTTAAAATGCACCAACGTGCCTGAAATAAAAAATACACCCTTATTTAAATTCATTCAACTTATTTATCTCTTAATATCTCCGTATCTCTCCACCTTTCTCTTCATTCCTGTTAGAAATTTTTCCGTGTTGTTTTTTGAGGGGTTGTTTGCTGCACTTCATATCGTTTGCTCATGCAAAAAAACCGATGCACCGTAGCAATGAGAGCGCCACTGCCAACTAGTGGAGTGGAGGTGTAATTACACTTAATTCTCGTA
>CM045733.1:17587500-17632500 GCA_024760905.1 Plotosus lineatus
CCATAAATATAAATACAGTATTACAAATATGTATTGATCTTCTTCTTTTACTTTCGGCTGCTCCCTTCAGGGGTCGCCACAGCAAATCATCCGCCTCCATCTCACCCTGTCCTCTGCATCTTCTTTTCTGACTCCAACGACCTTCATGTCTTCCTTCACCACATCCATAAATCTCTTCTTCGGTCTTCCTCGAGGCCTTCTGCCTGGTAGTTCCAACCTCAGCATCCTACTACCAATATACTCACTATCCCTCCTCTGTACATGTCCAAACCATCTCAATCTAGCCTCTCTGACTTTGTCTCCAAAACATCTTACATGTGCTGTCCCTCTGATATACTCATTTCTGATCCTATCCATCCTCGTTACTCCAAGAGAGAACCTCAACATTTTCATCTCCGCTACCTCCAGCTCTGCCTCCTGTCTTTTCCCCAGGGCCACTGTTTCTAAATCATACAACATTGCTGGCCTCAACACCGTCTTGTACACTTTTCCCTTCATTCTTGCTGACACTCTCCTATCGCACATCACCCCGGACACTTTTCTCCAACCATTCCAGCCTGTCTCCACACGCTTATTCACCTCTTCTCCACACTCTCCATTGCTCTGGATTGTTGAGCCTAAGTACTTAAAATCCTCCACCTTTGTTATCTCTGCTCCCTGTAACATCACAGTTCCTCCTGGGTCCTTCTCATTCACACACATGTATTCTGATTTTCTGAGGCTAACCTTCATTCCTCTCCTTTCCAGGGCATCCATTTTTTTTAAGTTTATGGAAATTAAAAAGCAGTTTGTGAATGTAAGCAGAATTTTAATGAAAGGCTTACAGTCACAAAGCAAAATCTTTGTACTATTCCATGTTTATTTATTTGTTTTTTTTTTTGTTTTGTTTAGTTTATTTTCAGGCTTTCCCCACTCTGGCACAGAAACAGGGAAAATTTGTCTGCAAACTTCATAAGCCATTCCAGTACAGGACAATTTTATTCCCAGGTATGCAAATTATGAGTGGTTGGTAACCATTCTATATTTAACTTTCTGCTCAGAGATATAGTCTTTCTTTCCAGGAACTGAATGAAAGGAAGCCAGCCCATAACCTTGATCTCGTCTTTTCCTCCAGATGTGGGTTCTAAGAATGTAATGCCAGAAACTTTTCTGTCAGTGTTATTGAGCCTGCACCAAAAATGCTTTAAAGAAAAAAAAAGAAAAAAAAAAAGCATTAGCTTTCGCAGCTACACCAGGACTGGATCAACGTCTTTCCCATATATTCAGTTCAATAAAATTCCAGTTACAGTATTTATGTGGTGCCTGTGCTGTCAGGGCCAGCAAGGCCTTCTCTGTCAGCCTGTTGTTGTTGTTGTTGTTGTTCTTCCTTCGAGTTCGAAGATGACCATAACTTAAGTCTGTCAGTCTAAACACTATCAGATGCATCGATCTATATTTACAACTTAAATTCTAGTATTTGTTCCATGAAATCATATTAATTTATTACCAACAGTCTGTTCTCTTAATGTCATAGCCTGTCTCTCGGCTGCACTGCTTCCTGTGTGTGTGTGGATATTAGATTATTATTTTTTTTTTTTTAGTCCAATCAGATTTCAGCTTCTCTGTGTTGCCACGTCAATCTAATCCGCCCAGGGCCTTCAGAATCAGCAGTGCTGGCCGATGTCACTTAAACTATATTAGTGATGGGGCTACTTCTTTAACCAATCAGTGATCTGGCCTACAATGACATCAGCATTTTTGCATCCTGTGATTGGTTGGTCAGAGTAAAACTAGTTGAATAGTCTGTATTGATCCTCACGTGACACATTTTAGTTGGAATTTTTTACTCCCACAATGGCTGATGGAGGAGGATAAAATAATCTGGTGTTATATATTCTTAAAAATAGTAACATGGCTGTGATTTGAGCTCCACGCATGAGCCTGTGCTATTCTATAGGCAAAAAACTCATATAGCATACATACAAAAGGTGGTCCAAGGAAGGACAACAGGCAAACTGGCAAGAGTGTCCTACGTAAGTACCCGAGGTCCATTGATGCGCAAGTTGTTGTGGAGCTACCTAGCTGCAAACCGGTTAGGTGGCTCTAATGACCAGTGTAAAAGAGATGCCTGCATTCATCTATGCACACACACACACACACACACACACACACACACACACACACACACACACACACACACACACACAAACCTTAGCTTCTTACCAAACTAATCAGCAGGGATTTGGAGCGCTATGATTGTCTGCTGAAAGAATAGATTGCGTTTCATTTCTGTGCCAATCTGTTTCCACTCAGTGTGTCTCCTTGCCCTGTACTTCCTCTGGAGCTGCTCTCAGGCTTCTTAGCACGGTTGAAAGATTTGTAATGACTCAAAGACTCTCTAGACCTGATCAGTCCCCAGCTGTGGTCAGATCTTCTGTGATTTATAACAGAATTAGTTTGTTTGCAGAATTGTTATGCAAATGCCGTCACCTGCCGAATAACCAATAGAGCGGTTGACCAAATGCTTCAATCAGTCCATCAGATTCAGACGGATGAGGGGTTATGCACAGGGCAGGTCACTGTCGCTGCATTCTTCAGGATACACCGGACGCAAATCCAGACGGTCAAAACAACCTGCCAGATTCAAAACAAACAGGGCCAAAAAATGAGGACAGAACAGTGAGAAAGCCGCACGTCCGCTCACACCCCATCCATTACCCTCACGGAATCGCACAGACGTACACACATCCACAAAAACACACATGCTCCTAACCCAAACAAAAGGTTGAGGCATGCTTCATCCCCTAAACCAATTTCAAAACATTAGGCAGGCTTTTAATTTCCAGCCCTGGGAAAGGAATGTCTTATTGAGGCTGGAATTGAACTCTGTAAGGAGCATAGATCACTCCCCGACACTTCCTGATAGGAAGACTCGAAACAACACACCAGCTGAATGCCCAGGCTTATTTGTGTTTGGCATGCGGGAGGGGTGGTGTGGTGATTGCACGGAGGTGTTCCCAAGCTGTAATTTACCAGCAAGCCCCACTGATCATTTACCAAAGCACACTTGACAAACAGTTGCAGGGCAAAGAACAGCATTTCTTCAATATATACATTGTCACATCTTAAGACTTTTACAGCGAATACAGCGATCCCTCGCTAGTTCACGCTACAATTCATGTGGCTTCAGTGCATCACGTTTTTTTTTTTTGTTTTTGTTTTTTTTTAATATTCTTCAAATTAAAAAATAAGGAAATTAAGGAAGAATAGGAGAAAAAGTTAAAGGAAAATGCCACAAAAACAAGGCCAATTATGCAAAAAAAAAAAAAAAAAAAAAAAAAAAAGAAATCGCTAAACAAACAAAACAAAAAACAACCCAAAACATCCCATCAAAACTACTTACATTTTTATGTGAGGTGCGCATCTGAGTGTCTGCACGCGTGTATGTCAGTGTATTTATATTTTATTTACATCTTATGCATTATTTTTGAATGTTTAATTGTTATTATATGTTGAATATGTATTTATTGATATTATATACACATATACATGTATGAAAAGGTCAGTCGGGGGGGGTCGATCCTACTTCTTGGAATTTGATGGTCGCGGGGGATCTCAGTCCCAATTAACCGCGGAAAGTAAGGGATCCCTGTATTTAATATATGCATATTTTTCCATTAGGCCGCACAGTGGTGTAGTGGTTAGCATGTTCACTTCAAAGCAAGAAAGTGCTGAGGTCAAGTACATGGGCATTTCTGTGTGGAGGTTGCATGTTCTCCCTGTGCTCCGGTCCTCCGGGTCACTCTCACAGTCCAAAGGCATGCAGATCATGCTATGTGGGCGTTCCAGATTTCCACTACATATGAGTACCAGTAATAATGTGTGTGTGTGTGTGTTGACCATGAAGTTGGCTGAGATAGACTCTGGCCTCCCCTGGATCCGAGTAGGATTAAGCAGTTCAGCGAATAAATAATTTTTCTTTTTTGTTAATTACAGTACAGTATATGTAAAGAGTTATGAAATATATGACCAACCCCCGTGCACTTTAATCAACCACATCTACCCCACTGACTATGAACCATATCAACCCATCTACTCTGCACTCAGATACATTACATTTTAATATAGGCCAGTCCATAAATTCGTTCCCTTCTTTTCTTTAATTGTTTATTAATTTATACTATTTATGTTTTTTATGTATTTATGTATACAATTTATACTATTTATGTTTTTTATGTATTTATGTATACAATTTATACTATTTATGTGTCCCCACTCTCAGTCCCAGACTCATGCCTTTCCTCTTCTCTCTCTGCCTACGGACACGCCTCCCACCTCTCCTTCTTCGACGTCTTCGACCAACAGTAGTCCAATTTCCATCAGCACCCTGTTGATTGACAGCACTGATGGCGGTCGTTGTTAACCCGGGCCTCGACCGATCCGGTATGGAGGTAATACTTTTGATTTGCATCATAAATAATTGGCATTGGTTTTACGTCGGATGCCCTTCATGACACAACCCTCTGCATTTCTCCGGGCTTGGGACCGGCATGAGGGGGAGAGACACTGGTTAGTGCCCCCCCCCCCCCCACCTCATGGCTGCATTAATTTA
Organism: Plotosus lineatus; assembly: GCA_024760905.1. Classification (NCBI taxonomy): domain Eukaryota; kingdom Metazoa; phylum Chordata; class Actinopteri; order Siluriformes; family Plotosidae; genus Plotosus; species Plotosus lineatus. The sequence continues at coordinate 17,592,092 of CM045733.1, forward strand.
TACTATTTACTATTTATGTATCTATTTATTTATTTACTTATATAATATATATGTATGTGTGTATGTTTGTATTTGTATCTATTTTTGCACCCCCTACTGATGGTACCTCAAGAGCCTGTAACAGTGAATTTCTCCATTGTGAGATTAATAAAGCTGTATCTTATCTTATCTTATCTTATTTTTCACATTCAAATGAAATTGTGTACGGCTTCAAGCAAAAACGTTTTGGATTATTCCGAAATGAAGGCGTTTCAGAGCACTAGACATTGCAAACATTGTCAGAATCCAAATCATAGTTTTCTATATTCTGCAGCAGTATGTCTCAATTACACCCACTCATACTGAAGCACATCCCAGTGCAGCTAACTGGGTTATTAAAGGCGGGCCATGTATCTCACTGTCTATGGTGAGAGGCTGTAAAAGAACCATTGCTGACTTTCGTCAAGAGCTGCTGCATAGCCGTCAGCATGTTTCTGCCCTGCGAAGGCCTGGCGAGCTGTCCGGGATGTACCCTGCCCTCGCCCGGAGTCGGCTGAGATAGGTGCCAGCCTTCTCGCGACCCTAATTAGGATTAAATGGTTAAGGAAATGAATGAATATATGAATATATTGAAGCTGTTGTCATGCCTGTGCTCCATTTATCTCCTCGGTCGTAATTTTTATTTGCATGAATCACATGATTTTTACATTTTTCAAACAAATCAAGTTTAATACATTGCCGTGCCTAAATAAATAAATACATACATACAATGCATAAATCTTGGTCGCCCTTTAGCTTTAATTGCAGCATGCAGCTGTCACGTGTGCAATGAATTTTAAAATCAGAACTTTTCTGCACCAAGCCGGTCCGTTTGCCGCTCATGAAAGGACGTACTCGCGTACTTGCCCACCATAAGTGTTATTGTGCCCAGTCGCTGTTTCAAATCTAGCGATCTACACATTGCATGCATGTACAGACTGCTAGCATGCAAGACCATCGGAAGTGATACTATACACATGTGGGACAGAACTGGTCAGTACAGGGTATTTCAGTTTTTTATATTCATTTTTGAAAATGGGCATCACAGCTTTGGGGTGGTATGGTGGCATAGTGGTGAGCACCTCCGCCTCATAGCAAGACGGCCTGGGTTCGATTCCCATCCTGGGTGTCTCTGTGTGGTTTGTATGTTCTCTTTGTGCTTGCGTGGGTTTCCTCTTTGTACTCTGGTTTCCTCTTACAGTCCAAAAACATGCACAGTAGGTCAATTGGCTGTTCCAAATCACCCTTTGGTGTGAGTGTGAGTGTTGGCCTGATGAGCTGTTCAGGGTGTACGCCACTCTTGCTGGAGTCGACTGAGATGGGTGCCAGCCTCCCTGTGACCCTAATTAGGATTAAGTGGTTCAGAAAATGAATGAATGAACATCACAGATTTGATTCTCCATCCTGAGCTGATGGCAGCAGCATGAGAAGCTACCTGGGGTCCAGTCAGTTTTAATTCTACCCTCAAGGTGAAAGGGGAGGTCTATTCAAGTTAACTAGCTAGCTAACGCGCAGAATGTACATTCATGACGCTTTAAATAAACGTATACATATAAAGTCACAGGAAATGCTGATTGCTTCTGAAACATGGACCCATTACATTCATTCATTTTCTGAACCACTTAACCTAATTGGGGTTGTGGGGCGGCTGGGGCCCATCTTAGCCGACTCCGGGTGAGGGCAGAAACACACTGATGGCTTTGCTGCTACTCTTGATGAATGTCAACAATGGTTCTTTCACATGCCTCACACCATAGTGAGAGACATGGCCTGCCTTTGGTAACCCAGTTAGCTGCACAGGAAGGGGGGGGGCAGTAACAACTTGTTGAGAGTGGGACTTGAACCCAGAACCTTGGGCTCAGTGATCCAGCACCTTACCCCCAGGCCACCAGTGCCCCCCCAGGCATTACATATCAGATTATTATCCTTCTGAAATTTCTGTGTGCAATCATAAAATACAGGATCCTGATCTTCTTCTTTTCCTTCCGGTTGTTCCCTTCAGGGGTCGCCACAGCGAATCATCTGCCTCCATCTCACCCCATCCTCTGCATTTTCTACTCTTATTCCAACTATCTTCATGTCCTCCTTGACCACATCCATAAATCTTCTCTTTGGTCTTCCTCTAGTCCTTCTGCCTGGTAGTTCCAACCTCAGCATCCTACTACCAATATATTCACTATCCCTCCTCTGTACATGTCCAAACCATCTCAATCTAGCCTCTCTGATCCCCGGCGTTAATGAGCTGATCTTCCGTGTATTGTATATGTAAATATTTCCTCTTGTTGCACGTATTGTGCACGATAACTGACATTACATGGTCGCTTGTTGCTTCCTGTATGAACATGGCAGGACGGCATGGTGGCGTAGTGGTTAGCAAGTCCGCCTCACAGCAAGAAAGCCTGGGATTGATTCCAGGCCTGGGCCTTTCTGTGTGGAGTTTGCATGTTCTCCCCGTGCTTGTGTGGGGTTCCTCCGGGTCCTCCGGTTTCCTCCCACAGTCCAAAAACATGCACAGTTGATTAATTGGCTGTCCCGAATTGCCTGTAGGTGTGAGTGAGCTCATATGTGGCTTGGCGAACCATACAGTAGATCATTGTGATCACAGCCATGACGATCTCTATATGAGCTTCATTCAAGCTTCAGGGATTGACGTCCATTCCTTGTGATTGGATGTAGACGAAGAGAGATGAACATAGCTTTCATTGTTTTGTTTTGTTTTTCCTTAGTCTTGGGTTTACATAATAGAAATCAGCCAAACACGGAATAAAAAAAAAAAAAATGGCCTGATAAAAAAGCATGGGAGCATCTGACATGTCTGACAATTAAAAATGTTGTGATTGTTTTGCTTTTCATTCTGCTTCTTTCTTTCTGAATTAATGATGATCTTCTGATTGATATTGTTCTCAAGCAATGTATTAATGTAGCCTTGCTCAGACAATGTACATTTGGAACTAATCAGCTGAAATGCACACGAAGATATGTGAAAGAATGAGTGTGTGCAGCTCCGCTGAGTGCTGCCTCCACGCTCCAGGCCTCTGGCCACTCTGTGGCCCAGCACTAGGCTTTTCATGTGGTTTCTGTCAAATTGCATCATTTGCAGCAAGGCCACAGGCAGACTCGGTCCCGCTGCCCCCACATTGCTTGCTGGAAAGAAAAAGGGAAATATTTGGCAGGAGTTAACAGAGCCAAAATGAGATCATTGACTTTCCTGTTGGAGAGGAGTTGCATCGCATCCATCAGCCTGCTGCGTGATAATGCTTGTTGAGCTCACAATTCCAAAAGAAAAACTGTTTTTTTTTTCCCCCCATCCCTACTTTCGATGTAGTAGTTCATCCTCCCCTTCTTTTCCTTAGCAATTAGCTATCTCCATGTACTTTATACAGAATGAGAGGGAGTTGTTGTTGTTTAAGAGTCTTGGATGGTGCAGAGGTTTTTAGCGGTAATGAGCATAAGACAGAGGAGATAAGTTTGGTCGATCAAATCGGTCGTCTTATTCGAATTGTCCAGTTAAACCATAACACGCCGCAGATTCTGCCTCTGTATAGTCTTGAACGGTGCATAACGAGAAGCAGAGATGCCGCTTTCAATCTGTGATGCTCTTTTAGTTTTTATGAGGTGAGGATGGATTAACACAGTGACACAAGTGCTAAACGCTTAAAGGGAAAAACCACAATATGAGACAAGTGGTATTCTTTCGATAGGTGGAGTACGAAGACATGGCGTGGAAACAGTACTCATAGTCATCCCAAAGACGTTAAATGAAGCTGGAGTCGGGGTTCTGTGCAGACAACTCCAAATTTAGCCTTGCCTTTTTCAACTCCACACGCCTAGGGACAATCTGGAAGAGCCAATTAGCCTGCTGTGCAAGTCTTTGGACTGTGGTAGGAAACCTGAGTACCAAGAGGAAGCCCACACACTAGACTCGAAAAGCTACTGAGAAACCCCTGAATTGGGACATGAACACAAGTCCTTCCTTCTGTGAGGTGTATGCACTGACCGTTCCATCACCATGCCACTTATGGCTAGATTTTCTGATTTTATGATGCCACCTTCAGTTCTGAGGAAGAGAAATTGTAATGTGGCAACATGCAAAGACATACACTATAGACAATTCTCTCGTGGTTGCTCATATCTATAATATTCCAGCAGGGGTTCCTTTTCTAATACCCCTGACTTACGGAAGCAAAAATGTTATCATCCGCAAACCTTCTGCAATTATTCCCTCACTTTCCGTGTGATTCCGTGGTTATTCTTCAAGTCTTCCTCCACTTGCGTATGCTTCCGGCAGGCCAAAACATTCCGTGTTGGAAAAAAATTCCGTGAGTGTTCCATGGGGTCACTTTAGCGTACTTTGGCGTACCTATTCCACACATGCTGTGAATGTTCCAAGAGTGTAAGAATTTCCACTTTTCCGTAGGATTCTCACCCATTTTCCGTGTAAAAATGCCGAAGCTCATCTATAGACTGCGTTCCGCGCCTTTCCGCTACACGAGCCTTGCATGCCGTAGTCCAGTGAAATGGGGGTAAAAGAATTTACACTTTTCCATAAGATTTTCACCCATTTTCCGTGTAAAAATGCCAAAGCTCTTCCGTAGACTGCGTTCCGCACCTTTCCCCCCACGATCATTACATGCGTGCTCCGGTGAATTGGGGGTATAAGGTTACGAAAATTTCAAAATAATTTTACTTACTATTTTTACTATTTTTTAAGCCACATGCAACAGTAGCACCAACAGTCATGAGAAAACGGTGTTGTTAGTCCACATGCCCAGTATTTGCTCCAGTACTGTATCTGCATGTTCATGTGGTGAACAACCTGAAGGCTCTTGGAGTTAGTAGATTTTTTTTTTCTTTTTTTGAGCGAAAGCAGTGTTGTTGGAATGCGTACTTGTGTCTGGGCTAATCATTCAAAGGTGCTTCCTACTGGTGCTGCCAACTTACTACAGCCTCACCAAGTGTGGTGTTAAAGTCACATCTATTGAAAAAAAGACTTCATCTGAGGTATACCGGTCTCTCTACAATAGGTACTCATCTAGAAGTACCATTGGCCAAGATGTAAAAATATAAAACTTTAATGGCGTTCATAGGCAGACTTACACATTTAAGACTCCCCATATTTTGTAGCATCCATAAAATTGCTTTCATGATCATTGCTGCTCTGTAAATGACATGACTGTTTGCTTTCTGGGGAAAAGACGACATGATGTTGAAAATTGGCTTGAGACACTCCAGCTGCCCACCCCTAAAACCTCCACCCTCAGCCATAGGCCTTGCTCTACACCATCGTCCCCCAGTCTAAACACACCTGACTTGTAAATATTCTTTATTGCATTCGTAATGTAAACACTCTCGGTGCCGGACCCGTCAGACGACTTTTCCCACACTCATGGAGTAAGGGTGGTCACTCTGTTCTCTAAACAGCAACGGAGCACAGAGACTGGCGAGAAGGGCTTGCGTCACCTTGTAGAGATCTGGAGCACTTCCAGCCAGCCACCCACCCACCAAGAGCACCAACACCCACCCCACCCGAAAAAAAAAAAAAAAAAAAAAAACTCCTGGGATACCTGGTACCTCTCTGCAATGGTACCCTAAGGTGATATTCTACAATTAAATGGTGCACCACTCTAAAACATCAAAACTATCTGAGCAGCTGTGATGAGATCAGTAATACCTGATATACAGACACAAATATATGTACATTTAGTATTATTTACACAAATAACATTTGTCTTAACATGCCAGCATGAGTCATGCGTCTCCAATTCATCTACTACAAATAAGTATTGAGTTGCGATCTCATTATAGAATTATAAAGAGTGGACAGGATCATTAAAGCAGACAATGAGTGGAAGAACGGAATGGAAGGGAAACAGGGTTTTGGGGAGTCGGATTGATTGACTGGATAGTATGTTCAAATTGATCAGAAAAAAAGTCATCTTAATAAAAAAGATGCCTCGAGCAAGTCCTCTTTCAGGTTCAACTCGTTTTCCAGTGTGCGATAAGTCCCGGGAACAGCGTCTTCTGTCTGACACATTTAAACAGCACCCAAACAAACATTGACTTTCCATTCAAGAAACTAAAAGCTCTCTGCTGGCCAGCTTCAAAGAAAACTGGAACAAAAGATAAATATTGATATAGTTCAAACTTCTGATAGGCTCGGCGGCTGGCTATATTATGCTCAAAGTGAAATTCTGAGCTCAAGTAACATATCAGTTATACTTGCAAACATGGTCAGTGCGGAAAAGGCCTGTCGAAGTCATTATTTTAAATCAGTGATGAATTACTGATATACATTTTTACTGATATGGAAAATTGTAAATTGCTCAAAACCATTTTGGATTAGCTACATTAAAGTTCTCATTCATTGTCGTGATTAAGATAGATTATAACAATCAAAAAGATTGCCATTTATTAATTTTCTGAATCATGTAATCCTAATTTGGGTCACCGGGAGTGGGACCGGTGGTGTAGTGGTTAGGATGCTGTGCTCATGATCGGAAGGTTGTGTGTTCAAATCCCAGTTAGACCCCTACTGTGCCAAGACCCCTGGGCAAGGTCTTAACCACAAGTGTGCCTCTGTTCACCCAGTACTATAAACAGTGAACCTGGGCGTTGCTTCAAGCTATGGAAACCGGGGATAAGTACCAGCCTGATGAGCCACTGTGGCTCTGGGTGGCTGGCACCCATCACAACTAACTCTATCTAGGCGGAGGGCAGAGTACACCCTGGACAGCTCGCCAGGCCATTGCATTGCATGACCAGGCTGATGGCTTTGCAGCTGCTCTTGACGAAAGTCAAGGTTCTTTTCCGTGAACCTCTGACTACAGACAGTGAGAGACATGGTCGGCCTTTGATAACCCAGTTCGCTGCTCTCGGGGGACAGCAGTGACAACCGTTGACAGAGGGGCTTGAACCCCCGACCTTGGGATCAGTGATCCAGCACCTTAGCACCGGGCCACCACTGCCTCCAAAAAAAGATTATAATACTGCAATTATTTTTAGACGTTTTCCGGCTTTGTTTCTCAGTTAAAGTTTTCCAGATTGTTATTTTAGTTTAACACGCTATGTCTGATATATCCAACCATCATCATAACCATTTTTTATAAATATACCATCACATTATCACACAGGTCTATTAAATCTCTCTTAACAAGACCAAACTTTCAATGCTACCTTTATGAATTAACTGTAACTCCCAGTACAGGAAATGACATATCTGTATTATCTTTCTCTAAATTATATATAATAATAATAAAAAAAAAAAAGTGTTATGCTTATGCACCCAGAAATTCATACCTGTTTTATTTCTATGCCTTTACCTTCCCCTCGTTAATATAGTGGACAGTATCTCCCCCTGACATGCAGAAGACCAAGGTTTGATTAACCAAAGGGGAGTCAGGATGGCTTTTGGGCAGCCGAAGCCGAATTGTCAGAGACGCGTCTTTGGGACTGAAAGGTCACCAGTTCGATTCTTGAACCAGCAGGAAAAATGTGTCTGTGAGCTGCATCGTCCTTTCTTCCACCTTCATGGCTGAAGTGCCCTTGAGCACGGCGCCTAACCTCCAACTGCTCTCTGCGCTCCCCCAAAGTGCGTGGTAGGCTCACTGCTCCGAGAGTGTGAATGTGAGTGTGTGAGTGCCCGCTCAGTTTGGTTGAGTTAAAGAGGAAATCATTTCTATTGCAAGATTAATACACAACTCACACACACACACACACACACACACACACACACACACAAAAATTCAAATGAATTCATAACACAAAGAATGAAAAATAGGACTCAATAATTGTTTAATCACACCTGTCAATACCGTTGTTAAATCAAGCCCCACCCCCTCACAAAATAGTCAAGGCACAGAGAAAAAGAAGCACCACAAGCAGGATCAGACTACATTTATGTTCAGACTAAACATTTGTCATATGTTCCATTTTATGTGAAAGAATGCTTTGTTCTCTACTTGGTGTTTATTTTACTGCTCACAGGAGCACTTTGCATAGCATTTTCCTTAAACCCACAAGTCCCTGATATCAAATATCACTTCAAAAACAACATATCGCTCTGTAAAAGTACACATGTATAGTTTATTTCCAAGCAACAATGTTCCACTATATTTTGAGAAGAAAAATCTCAATCCATAATCTTGTTCTATCAAAACCACTGGTAGATGCGTAAAGCAGTAGCACACAGCAGATTTCCTGGGAAGCAGTTTCAGGTAACATGTATCTCTGTAATAGGGGAATGGATTTATGTCTGACTGACTAGTAGAACATATCATTCAAGGCCATTGAGAAAATTCTGTTAAAATAATGCTACTGAACAGCTTTCTGGTTGGTGGAGCATGTCCTCCTGCCCGTTTTATGGCTAGGCTCGCCTGTAATGCATCAGACTTGTCCTGAACCTGGTCATCTAGGAGTGAACTCTAAAAGATATACAGTATGTTCTAATACTTGTCGATGAAAATTCCCCTTAGAGCTCAGTCTTACTAGTAGAAGATGAAGATGATGATGATGATGATGATGACGACTGGCCTGGGGCACTGTCTGGCTCCGCCCCTTCAGTAGCAACGTTTTTTGGCTGAAAGCTGAGTGAGGCAGAGTTTATGCAGTAGCGCTTCCCAGTGGGCCGAGGACCATCGTCAAAGAGGTGTCCGAGATGAGCTCCACACTGAAAACGTGCACAAAGTTAACCTGCATTCTCAAGTTCTCAAGTTAGCATTGAATCCAACTGATCCATGATATCCGTTGCTTGTGGTAAAAATTTGTGTTTTTGTTAGTTGGAACATGAGTAATGTACCTGATTGCAGCTCGTCTCCACTCTGTGCATGCCATAAGAGAAATCATCCGTCAGTGTGATAGAGTCCTCTTTGATCAGATCAAAAAAGGATGGCCATCCTTTCCCCACCAAAAAAAAAAAAAAAAAAAAAAAAAAAGAGATGTTGTTGTGGTATGCACTGTAAATCTGAAAATCTGTGGTGTGTGTAGTAGTGCACGTGTATATTTATCCTTGTTTTCATTCTAACCTGGAAGCTGCAATAGACTGGAATCCCCCCTACTACATCTTGGCTTTTCCCTCTCAGTCTTAGCACTTGGAGTGTCTTTATATCTCACCCTGCCAAACCGCTGCTAAGCGTTTATTTTTGTAACTCATTCCAGACTGGATGTTTGGCGTACCCTCGCTCCAACTTTCTTTTCATTGCTTAGTGAGATTCCTGCTTGCCTTGTAATTAAAGGACAGAATGAAGCACTGGCTTTTATTAAACATAAAGCACACATGCTCAGCATGTCAGAATTTACAGATTTTCAACAATAAAAAGCAGCAAATCCTTGAGGTTTTCACATGAATAGGACATGAGGATGCTCATGTCTACAACCCAGAAAAATGTAATAACAACCAAGTAAAGTAGCACATCAATACGGTGAGCGCTCCGCTAAAAGGCGGCAAACTTCTAGGCACATCCTGGTGTTGCAATTGGATGTAGTCTCCAATGAGAGTTGCGTAAAATGTCTGCCTAGTCCTTGGTATGTCAGGGCATATCTGTACTGCATGGCTTTTAGGACTTCACCTCTCTAAAAAAGGCGAGCGAATGGAAAGAGAGGCCACGGTGGCTCATGGGTGGTCCTCCTCGTGGCTTCCTGGCTAGCTGGAGAGTCTGGAGGAGAGGAAGCTGGAGCTCTTGCGCTCATACTGCTTTAGCAGACACATTCATATCCAGAATGTAGTCTTCCCCAGCAAATCTGACACGTTCTGAACTACAATCATAATTAATTGCCTTGCGCCACAGACTACGGTAACTTTGCTTCATATCTGTGTGGCACAATAGAGCATGATTTATAAATCTTGCAATTTATCAAGTCACACAGAGCAGTTTGAAACAATAAGTTGGAATTAGTCATTCGCAACAGCCGCTGATTAAGAGGTAATAAAATAAAAGTTGGAAGGCAAACACATGTAAAAATGAAAAATATTTCACACGTCAAGCCTTTCCATCTCTTCCTCTCCCTCCCTATTTATATCCTTAAAGTCTAACTTGATTTAAAACAGATTAAATTGTATTTAAAAAAACAAACAAAAAAAATGGTATATGGAAGCAGAAGAGGTCTGTGTTGAAAATAAACCTCCCTCAAGTTTCCACCTCCCCAGCTTTATCCTGTTGTTCACCCCAAGTTCAATAACCAACAGCATGCTCCTTCTTAATTGCTAAGCGGTACCATGCACTGGTAATTCTAGAGCCTTTTTCCTTTCAGCCAGCTAGACATGGGGCCCTGACTGTTGAGACCATATGCTGAACATCAACAAGGATTTATCCTACGGAGCCCATGGAGCACAAGCTCTCGTTCGCACAAGGCTGCTCCAGGTTGCACAGTCGCATCATTAACAAAAGTAATATTATTGAGGCGCTCATGACAGAGTCAAGCCTCATAGGACACGACTCATTGTTGAGATGCTATCTGTGGTTAAAAGCACCAGGCAGTTCCTCACTCCCTCCCTGCTCTGCCGCTCCCCAATCCCAGACCCAGCATGCTTCAGCCACCCTCTCCCCCTTTTCCTCCTCCCTTGCTATGAAGGCAGTGCTTGGCCACAACTACAAAGCCACAAAATTCCACTCAGAGACAGGAAGCTCTCGGGAGAATATAGAAATCCTATGAGTCAGAGTAGGAGAATCCCGATGGATCGTTTCTGCACTGATCTAATGGAGTTTTATCGGTGGACTGAGCAGAGCAGTGAATGGAGCAGTGTAGCAGTGCTCTAACAAAACAGGAAATTGAGTCTATATGAGGCTGGCCTGCAACATGGGCTGCATACAACGCAGGAGGTTTGGCTCTGGTCTCTGCAGTGAAGACAGAAATCACTTGGTGCAAGGAAAAATCCTATTTTTCACTGTGGGCCCATATGGTTCCTATTACAGGTTGTTTTCTGTGGGGAATTCATGCATGCTTGTAGGTTGAACGAAGACAGAATAAAAATAGCGTACATAACACCACAAGAGAAAATGTTTTGGATTGCAGAGATGTGAGACATTAACAAACTGTTCCCAGAATAGTATTCATATTGTGTCATGCTCTGCCACACAAAAATGTATTTATTTATTTTAGTTTTTTTTTTTTTTTAAATCGAAACAAATTTGAATTACTGGGCTCACACATGTGACCTTTAACACACTGGCCAGGCCAAGCTTCGCTTCATACTGCAAGGTTTCGTTTCCAAAAATTGGTGCAAAGCTCAAATTCAAAGCTCATGCACATTAAACATATTAATTTCTATACAGTAAAAAAAAATAAAAACCTACTTGCTTAGTTATGCACCAACTGCAGATAAAGTGGCATTGTTTGATGTGAACAAATTAAGAGCTGGGAATTTTCAAAGGATTACGAATGACAGAAAGCTGAAGTGTACTGGCAATGCATTAATCTTGAAGACACAGATAGTGTTTATTAAAATAACTGACTGGGTATTTTGTGAGCTTATTAAAACCAGTGTGTTAGCTTATTTCACACAAGTAGATTAATAAGAATGTGAACCTTTGCAGCCCATACTCGGTGCCTTATTAGACGGCAGAGAGAGTACACATTCGGCCTTGCAATCAACCATAAAGAGGGCAAGGGGGTCAACCGCTCCCTTCAGAGGAGTACAAGCAACACCGAGAGAGACAGAGAGAGGGGTCAAAGGCAGCGAGTTTATACTTTTGCATAGATCTGAGAATGTATTTCACTATCAAAATGTATTTCTACAACTCCAAAATGCAAACAAATTAAAGTCTTCAACAAACAAACAAACAAACAAGTACAAAGTGTGCACTCCTTCAGAAATTGGGTGCAAAAATATTTACACATTAGATTTCCCCATTTGTTTCTCCCCGCTAGCTGACTCTTCCGTATTGCCTCTTGCTGTGATTGTGAATGGTTGTGTATGTATTGACCATGCCGTTGCCCGATGTCGGCTGAGATAGACTCAGCCTCACTCGACGAATAGGATTAATCAGTGTGGCAAATGATCATTTTCTTAAAAAAATAAAAAATTTAATTAAAAAAATTAAAGTATGTATTAATTGTTGTGGGTGGTACAGTCGCACAGTCGTTAGCAGTCCACCTCACAGCAAGATGGCCCCGGGTTCAATTCTCACGGTCGGGTGTTTTTGTGTGGACTTTCGGTTTTCTCTCTGTGCTTGTGAGGGTTTCCTCCGGGAACTCCGGTTTCCTCTCACAGTCCAAAAGACATGCACATTAGACAAACTGGCTGATACAAATTGCCCCTAGGTGTTAGTGCGAACAGTTGTGTATGAGTGCTGATCCTGCAATTGCCTGGTTCAGGGTGTACCCTGCGTTCACACAGTGTTGGCTGAGATAAGATCCAGCCTCCTTAGACCCTAAGAAGATTAAACAGCTTGGTGAGTGAGTGCGTGTTCTAGTTAAATAAAGTGATAGAAACATACCTGAGCCAGAATCAAATTTCTTATCTGACCTGCAACAAAACAAGTTTAAAAAAAAAAAAATTAATAGGCCTTAAAAAAATTGAATTCTTTAGAGCAGAGCTGTCCAACAACAGGTTCAGAGAAAGAAAGGACTACACCTGATGGGAGACCATTTTTCTCTAATGTCAAGTCATGGTCCAAAGCTGAGCTCAATCTTCCATCACAAAGCCAACTCTTTCCCCGAGTGTTTCATTTTGTCTAATTCCATTTTTCCCCCCATCCAAAAAAAAAAAAAAAAAGAAAAAAAAAAAAAAAAGGAAGTTGGGAAATATCTAGTGAGCAATAAGTAGGCAATTTGTGCTCTCTGAGCACATAGTTTGGAGGGTGGGAGGAAGGTATGAGGGGTTTGTCTGTCTCCTTTGAGAACATTGTTTCTAAGATATGGGTTAATGCAAGCCATAAATTCAGCATCCTTTGAAGCTCTTCAGTGAGCTATGGGAAAAAGGCGACCTGATAATGGCTCGTGGGCTGTGTTCGGGTACCCTGTCAGGTGGAGTTAACTTCGAGCTGCAGCTGGGCTACGTGTGGGGAAACCCAAATCAGTCAATCACACAGGATCGGAAATGGATAGTGTTCCAAACACAATAATCACACACACACACACACACACACACACACACACACACACAAAACAATGCACAGCACTCTGTTCTTAATATTATCATCAAACTGTGGAGGGCTTAATAAGGTCTAATGCAGCTTTAAACTACAGCAGTTATCTTACAAAAAAAAGGATAGGGATCGCTGGTAAGAGTGGAAAGGGTTGCAAGAATCACTAACAATCATTAAAAGTACAGTATTTGTAAAAATAGTGGACACTTACATGAACAAAAGGGCCCCGCAGACAACACACCTGTATGTGCCCTCCTCTTTGTTGTCTGTATATTCTCCACTGAATGCACTACAGATGAACAAAGACGAGTTTGATTACATACATACACTCATACAAGCTTACACAATATTTTAAGATGCTTTGCACTTGCTAAATCTATCTTCACTGACTTAAAAGCCTTTATCATACACATGGCACACAAACATTTTGGCAGCTTGCTAACAAATTGCATTGTGTTATTCTTGCTCAACACATCTGGTTAAGAGTGTCATAAGATTCAAAATGATTTATAAACAGCTTAATCTTCACCACTATGCTTTAGAGACTGATCTGCTTGAACATGGCTGGTTTAGATCAAGCTGCAGTGAGGGCAACATGCAGAGAGAGAGAGAGAGAGAGAGAGGGAACTATCTAAAAGCGGAGCAGCTTGGTTTTGTAACCCTTGATCATCTGCAAGCCGCAGGCCTCAAACTCAACACCCTCACCCACATGCAGGCTCAGGGCCCGGGGCATTTTTCACATTCCTCCTGCCAATGGGCCGATAAATACTTTCCCCACGTGAATTTTACTGTTGCCGAAACCAGTCAGGGGAGGGGGGGTCTTCTGCCTTTTTTCTGTAGACATGACATGGTTTGCAAGCTGGCATCGCCAATGCGCTCAACCACACTCTTGTCTCTTGATCCCAGACAAGCCAGAGACAGCATCAGGAACAGGAGGCCACTATCCACCCAACGCTACAGACAAATCTCTGATGTATTACACACCCATATATCACTAGGGTGGATGCTTTGAATATTTGTGTAGCCCTAAAAGGGGGGAAACATCCAAAAGTAGAAACATTAGTTATCCAAAGGTTGCAGGTACAAGCGGCTGAAATGAGCTTCGTTCACAGGGTGGCAGGGATCTCACGCAGCGATAGGGTGGGAAGCTCGGCTATCTAGGAGGAACTTGAAGTAGAACCACTGCTCCTCTATGTTGAGAGCAGCCAGTTGAGATGGCTTGGGAATCTGGTTAGAATGCCTCCCTGGTATGGTATTTCGGGCATGTCCAACTAGGCAGATACCCCAGGGTTGACTGAGAACACGCTGGAAGGACTGTGTCTCCCACCTGGCTGGGAATGCTTCGGTGTCCCCCAGTAAGAGCTAGAGGAAGTGGCTTGGGAGAGGAACATCTGGTACTCACTGGTTGGGTTGCTGCCCTCACAACCTGATCCCGAAACAAGTGTTACTGTGTGCACAGTAAAGTAAAACAAAAGTAGGGGCTTACAAAGAACAAAAGAATTTAAAAACATTTCCTATAACCATACACATCCCTAACAAGCATTGCCCGTGGCAATGGTGGCAATGAAAAACTCCCTCAGTTGATGCGAGGAAGAAACCTTGAGCGGAACCAGGCCCATCATCTGGGTGAAACCATACGGATACAAACATATACATGGAATTCATTACAACTGTAAGTCCTAAATAATTGTGGGAAAGAGGTGTTATCTAAAAAAGGTCATTTAACAATAAAATTCCTTCAAAACCAACCTCAAATCTGTTCACTATGCTGTTTTTACACATTGAAACCCACTACTTTTTTGTGCCATTTTTAAATCGCCTTCAATTGGAGGCTCAGGGTGTGTTAGAGAAGCAAACAGGAAACCATCATAAAGCAATGGAACTTCAGGCCAGCATTAAATCCCGTGTGCATACACACAGCTCTACGAACACATAGCTCTCATAATCATTACTTTCATACATCAGGACGATTAAAAGTATTATCCACTACAGCAGTGGTTTCCAAACCTGGTCCTGGAGAACCGCTTGCCTGGACATTTCAGTGTTTTCCTCATTCCCAACACATTTTACTAATTAGCTAATTAACAGCTCTTCATGATTTGAAGTTGGTGTGACAGAACAGTGAATGCACTAAAATCGGCAGGACAGAGGCTCCTTCAAGACCAGCATTGGGAAGCTTGGCACAAGATGGCAAGCCAGATCCAAATGATGTCTGACCAATTGATTTCCAGACTTGGTGTTACGCAGACAGTTTACAGTATTTCTGAACATAAGGACCCTCAATATGAACACAGCATGATTGATTCTTGAAGTGACGGTGGACTGTTTTCATTTTGTTTTAGACATGCAGATGTTTAACCGGGTGATACGGTTGAGTAGTGGTTAGCACATCCGCCTCACTACAAGAAGGTCTTGGATTCGAATCCTGGGCTCAGCAAGGGTATTTCTGTGTGGAATTTGCATGTTCGCCCATTGCCTGCGTGGGTTTTCTTCAGATGCTCTGGTTTCCTCGCACAGGGAAAGACTTGCACACTTGCTACTTGACAGTTCCAAATTGACCCAAGTGTGTGCAATCATGTATGTTTTTTGGAGACCTTGAAATGGTCTGACGAGCTGTTCAGGGCATACCCCACATTCACTGAATGTCGGCTGAAACAGGCTCCAGTGTACCCACAACCCTAATAAAAGTAAAACGGCACGGCAAATGAATGGGAGATTTATAACCACTCTTCAAATGCAAGCAAAGTTCCCGAGTACATGTGTGATCAGAACGCTGTTGAGGAGAAGCTGAAAACAAGTGGAAAGTGATGCAAGGCAGAAATGCATATGGACCTTAGAAGGCATAGACTACCTATGCCACGAACCAGTAAGATTTCACTGTTCTCAGAAAGAAAGTGTGAAATATCAAAACATCCATGTTCCACAATACCAGCTGTTCCTTTTGCACAGACGTCGATTACAGCAGGGGTCCCCAACCACTGGTACCGGTCCGCGGCTCAATTGGTACCGGTCTGCAGAAGAAATAATTCATTATTTCCATTTTATTTATTATCTTAGTCGGAACGATGCATATTTTTGAAAAATCTTTTATTTTGAAAAATGACCAGATTCTCTCGGTTACATGTCGGTCATTTGAGCGTTAAAATGTAACCCACACGGGGACGGCACATGAACAGAGGCGAGTTGGACACGTCTCAAACAATATCGGGGATTTTGGGTGCGACTGAGCATGTGCCTTCATTCTCCCAGCTGGTGCACCATCACCTATGTTTTTTTTTAAGAAAAGTTCAAGATCTAATAATAATCATCATCATCATCATAATTATAATATTTTATATAAATAAATTATATTTACAATATAAACAATCTATGACACCACGACCCCAACGGCCCGCGGTAAAATTGTCAAGCGTTGACCGGTCCACGGTGATAAAAAGGGTGGGGACCCCTGAATTACAGCGTTGTTGGTCAAAAACAAAAAAGAGGAACAAAATGACAGCATTCCCACAGTACAAATTTGTACTTTTGTCAGATGGGTCAAGAAATAAAATAAAACTAATAAAAAAATTTAAAAAAAAGATAAATAAAAACAAAACCAAACAAAAAATAAAAACCCTCCTGCAATATTCCCATCATGAATGGACTGTGTAAAATGGGCTCCTGGTTCTCTTCACAGCTGTTTGCTGTTGGTAACTGTTGTCATAAGGCATAGCAAACATCATTTGACCCTTACACCAAAGAAAATATACACTGATCTTGATAGATTAAGTACACTGGTACACAAAACCAACCAAATTTTCAATAGTTCTATAAGATACCGGAGAGGTTTTTATTAATATTATTATTTGTTTAATTCACAAACTGGAATGCTAAAACTGGTTAATACTCTATATCCATGTTGTGTTTTATACAGGTCTTAACACTGAGAACAGTTTGATGATTACCACAAGATGTTCCTCTGGCTGGCTCAGCTATGCTGTACTGTTAATCAAAAGGGCTTCTTGCCAATTAGCGCTACCATGCACAGAGTAGCGTGGTCATCGTCACTGGTGCAGCCATCTTGCTTACTTAAAAGAAATTGTGTGCCGGTAAAGTTCAGATGATTACACTTGCTTTGAGCTTTAAGTGTCTTTACAAGGTCTGGTAAACTTTCTCAGGACCTTTTTGAAGAAGACGACTACCACCTGATAAGTGTTGCACAGTTCCTTCCTTCTTTAATACAGTACTCCATTGGAAACTGAGACGCTGCAGCAGTGATGAGGACAACACTACTCGGTGCAAGGTAGTGTTCCTTGATGAGAAGCCCTGTCGATCAGAGACACAACATAGTTGTGACAGCTAAAGGACGACTTGTTGCTAAATACCAGAACTACCACAAGGTTGACATGCAAACCCGTTGACGACATGATGGCCGTTGTCTTGCAAAGGAGCTCATCTGTCGGTTGACAGGTCTTGTTTTTCGTCTTGCTGAGCGACATACCACCCTCCTCACCAGCATACGCATGTAGTGAAGCCAGTTTAGATGCCGACCACCCGTCCATATGTACACCGAGTTACCCAGCTAACAGTAGGGGACATCTTGCCTGACCAGCTAATAATAATAACAATAATAAAAATCCTAGTCCATCACTGCATACCCAACAAGGCTCAAACTGCGAATCTTAGGCAATAGCAAGAAAAACAAGCTCTATGTTCTACTATGTACATTGTCTCACCTCTCTGTGCCCTTTTCCTGAGTAACATGGTACTGCAGAGGTGTCAGGCGCTTTCTCAGCTCTTCCTGAGGGAAGCTTTTTTGCCAGGTCTTCTTGGTGTTGCATGTCCCTAGAATAGGATTTATAGGTTACAAGTCAGTGTTCTCATGTCCAGAACATTAAAATGCTTTAAAACACACACTATTTAAATCTGCACCGCAAAATAATATGCAATATAAATGAAGCCATCACACAGCGGTTTTAAAGATAACCTCTTGATTCCAAGCATGAGTCAGTGCTCACTGTGCTAATGGGGGGGGTCACAATTATGCATACACTCATACATTTTTTCTGCAAAAGCATGCACTCGGGTCATGCTTGAAAATTGTAAAGCACATGAATCAGGTGCACATGCTCCATTCTAATAATCTGGTTCCTTGCTGAGCAATTTTAATTCAGGATATATAAGACTGTAAGATACGATTAACATAATGACACCTTATTGAATCAATGGATGTTGACTCTTGCCTGGAAAACTGTACATCGTGTGACAGAGGCTCAGTGTAAGTTTATGTGCTACAGCCAAAGTATTACACTGTTCATAATTTCTAGTCAAGTTTCTGCTTCACATAAACAGCCATGTCAACATTTCGTAACAAGGGGTAATACCGTATCTACAACTACCATACTTGCATTAGAAGAAGCACACAAGCAATCTAGCATTGCAACAACGGTGACCTCTAGAGGACAAATCATAGACTACCTAGAAGTACATAAATAATGGATTATGTAGCCCTAAAGTAAAACTAGGGTGAGCTTTGGTAGCAAGTATTCATACTACACTTAAAAATAAGATTACTGTGGAATGCAGTGAAATGCAACATACGTAATCCCAATCAATTTCAGCAAAGACTAATTTAGCCTCCCCACTCTGTGAATAAGACTAGATTCATTGTGTGTGTGAAGCTCATGGTGGCCCAACACCGCTATGTTATTTTCAGTACTTCTAATTTGGTGAAGACTGTGTGTTGGGAGATCGGTGCTCCTGTCACTTGTGCTATGTGGAGAATTCCTCCCCAGAAGATTGAAGCCATGTGAAAGGAGGAAATAATGGAGTCTTTAAAGGGTCCCATTGGTGAATGGGCTCCATTGATCGGTCTCTCTCTGTCCAGTGAGTACAAAAGTTACTTCTGACATAAATTCTGGGAGAAGAAGAGAAGAGAGGAGAGGAGGAGAGGAGCCCCCCAACACACACATGGAGAGGTCTTCTGGATCTTATTAGAGAGACATACAGAAAGGAAAAGTGGCACAGAGACTGAAAGTGAGCATGTAAATGGGAGAGAAAGACCGAACAAGCAAGAAAGTGCAAAATGAAAATAAAGAGGGAAAAAAAGGGATAGAAAGAGGGAGGAAGGAGGGAGGAAGAAAAAGAAAAGGATAAATAAAGTGAAGTAGAAGGAAGTAAACAAAGCGAAAGAAAGCAAGACAGAATTAAAACGAAAGATGAGAAAGGAAGGATGCAAGAAAAGGAAAAGAAAGTGATGAAGAAAAAGAAAAGTTGATGCTACCTGCAAACCTTACTCAGTGAAAATGGATTTAAATTGTGCAACACATTGTTCCTGATGTTTAGTGAATCACTCCTGAGGGAAAGTGAATTTTCTGTCTGAGCTATTCCATCCTACGATGAAGGCTGGAATCTACTGGTATTGACAGGTCACTTTACACAACCCATTACTATTACCATAAAAAACAACAAGACCATTTGAAGCTCAGCTGTGCATGCAAACTCAAAGGAAGTTAAGAAAAAAAGTTAGATGTTAATCCATGAAGAATTGAAGAATCTAGTTTAGGAAAGAGTATAAGATGGGGGAAAAAATCTGGCAGCAAGGGGTCATCAAATACAGAAAAAGCACCCCTACACACATCCCCACCCCCACATACCTGACCTCCAATCCAATTACACGGGTACAATAACCAGGTCAGTTATGCCAAGTTAATGGTAAAGCAAGTGCAAGGTTTGTTATTTTTAATACCAGAATCATTTTGCCTGATTGGCACCAAATCCACATGGTGGCTTTTCCTGTAAGTGACATCACCGCGTACCCCTTGCTCACGCAAACACTCACGAGAGCGCACACAGAGGAAAGCGTGTGTTAGACCTTGCAGAGGCAGAGCACACTACACACACTGCACACCCCGCAAACACACACAGCTCCCAGTGGACCTGAGGGAAGCCCGCAGGCCTTGAGTTTAACAGGTTGGCTTTTGGTCACCAAATGGAGAAGATTGAACCCAGACATGGATGCCGCTACCAGAGTGGACGCTGCCGCAGGATGGACAGCAGGCTCAAGCTAGAAAACAAAACAAAGGCGGGGTACGGGAAGGACAGAAGAATAAAACAGAAGTCAGCAGTGTCAGTCACAGAGTCGGACACATACAGCAGACAGGTCAACCTTAGGACAGTCTCAACCACAGTTGCTTCTTGTATTGCGGACAAAAGACAAACAGCAGTGTATCTTTTGTACACTTTTCTGATCACAACGTGAAGAATAATCGAGGTCACAGTCTGAGGAGCTCCTACACATTGGTGTACACTTTTGGAGTTTGAAAGAAAATCTTGAGTCATCAACTAGAAATAAATTAATTAATTAAATAATTCAGTGATCATCTGTCCTGTCAGTCAAGTTGCCTATACAATCTTGATGATGAAGCTAGAGGTCAGGTTTGTGAGACTAATCCTAAAAATGATCATCTTTCAAGCAAGCAAAGGGCCTTTGGATTTAAAAAAAAACAAAAACAAAAATAAACAAGCGCAAAAGAGGATAATTCGTGTGAAAACAAAAAGTGCCACACTTTAAATGAAAACCTTGCAGAGAAGAAATGCTATATTTTCTAAACTATAAAAAAAAAAATGTCAGAATATAAAACAACCCTGTGTGTATACATGTATATGATGTAGGGGTGTCAAAAAACAAGTGCGTGTACTTGAACCCTAGGTGCCTAGGAATCTGTCCACCGCTTGTCCTTCCATTACCATTTTGGTTAAGCACTAACCACTGCATACTGGGAATGTCCCACAGTGGTGTATCCATCATGATGTGGCTTTTAAAGCCACTGAGAACCTTATTCGCTCCTGCTTCAAACACATCAAGAACAAGAACAAGACAGAAAGAAAGAAAGAAAGAAAAAAAAGAAAGTTCACTTGCTGCATAACTTGCCTTACCCAATGGCAGATGCCACTATAACAGCAGTCACTGATTTTCTACCTGTGTCCACTGGATATAAGCAATCAAGCATTCTGATTTGCTAATCTACGAGTGAGATATCATCATATATACTATTAGTAACTATGTCACTACAGGAAATAACAGAAATGGAGACAACTCAGGCAAACTAACATGCTACAACTTTTTGGCTGGCTCTTGTGTTCATTCTAGGCATATTCAATAAAAAGCAACAAAATCGGGACTGTAAGTATTTGATAAATAAATAAAAAAGATAAACAAAGTAGATTAAAAAAATACATTCTTTCCACCAAAAGTGACCATCAGCTTGCTGCAAGGAACAAGCCTTCAGTCCTCGAGTGGCTTGATACCAGTGACCGGGGAGAAGCCATCACACAAGTGCCAACTGGAAAGTGTAGCGAGAATGTGCCAGGCAAACCAGCTTTTCTGTTAAATATTTGACAGCAGGCGACACAGTGGCGTAGTGGTTAGCACGTCCGCCTCACAGCAAGAAGGGTTGGGTTCGATTCTCGGCCTGGGCGTCTCTGTGCGGAGTTTTCATGTTGTCCCTGTGCTTGCGTGGGTTTCCACTGGGTACTCCGGTTTCCTCCCACAGTCCAAAAACATGCACAGTAAGTTAATTGGTTGTTCTAAATTGCCTGCAGGTTTGCATCGTGCAGAAGGCAGTGGCAAACCACTGCACTATCCTTGCCAAGAAAACCTCCATGAAGATGATAATCAAGGCGGTATCCTTCATGGCAGGTTGCCAAGAGTCGTCCTACAACTCGGAAGGTACCAAACCATTTGACAGGAACACTTTTTTCCAAGAATTTGTATAATGTTTTATTTTGTCACATTCCACAAAGGATAAATAAAATGGTATTCCATTCACTCTCATTAGATATAACTGATATCTTAGTGGCACATCTGATTCGACTTTGTGAAATAACACACAATTTCAAACCCACAACAAAAGTATTTTTCCTTGTAAGCTATACATTTCAAAAGGAAAAATAAAAATTATAAATACTATTTCACACGTATGACAACACAGAGTCTTCATGAAAAGAGCATGTTTGGGAAGACTGGTATACATGCAAAATTCCTGGCCATTGTTAAATCAGTGGCTCCTCTGGCTGTAGCACATGATAAACCCTCTGTGAACTTTGGAAGACAGGAAGCTAACTAGCCTAAACAAAAATCCATATCCTAATAACATGGAAAATGTTACACCGAGGGCAAGATATTACCTGTTTTGCTCGCTTTGGGAAAAAAAGATGAAGATAAACTGAGTTTCAATGCAACTAACTTTTCATGGCCAAATTGTGGCAATGATGCAGACAGTGTAAATGCACATTGCATGCTATGTGATAGGTCATGGCTCATTAAAAGCAAAACTGGGTAATCGGAGATGAACAAAAAACTATAATAATAACAATAATAAAAATTTAGAACTGTGTTTCAGCAACAAAAACTATGAGGACATGAATCCTCTCATTTGCAACCAGCACCCCACCACCCCCCAAATGGTCACAAAAATAAATCTTAAAATTACAGTACCTAGTGAAATGGGTGAGGTGACATTTAGAAGTTGTCGAATGTTCATAGTGGACCTTGAGTACTGAAGAGTGACCACTGGGGTCAATATGCGGAGAAGACGGCATGCCATCGTGCCTAAAGTGTAGTGAATTCAAGCTGATAGTGCAGCTACAAGAAAGAGGAGTGGGCCAGGGTCATTCAAGCACAGGCGGAACAAACTACAGAATCAAACAAGTGCAACATTATAATGTTAAAATGCTATTTTAATTCAAATTAACAGGGCTCACTATACACCAGTACAAAAAGCTCACCATTAGGAGAAAGGGACCACTGTCTGAGGTAGAAAATACTATACAGTATCCAAGTCGAGAATTCATATGAAAGGAGGTCCATCTAGTGGTCATACAAGTGACAATGTAATAAAAATGTTCTCTTGGGCTCATGACTTTTGAAGAATTCATGTAATGACTGCCCTAGTACAACGTTATTATGGCAAGTAGCCTTGTTGTGAAATGGATCCAGCAATGTAGAGTTAAATATACAAGGTTAAAATAGGATACAGTTATTTTTATTGAGATTTTTAATCAATATAAACATACATTAAGTACAACTCTAGTGATGGGCTCACTCCCAATGCTTTGCTATATGAAAATGACAGTCAGCTGAGCCATCATGACATTTTCATGTAAATGATTTATTGGAGTCAAGTGAGGCCACAGTTAAAAATACACAACCCTCAGCATAGGTTATAATTAGCTGGGTATGTTCAGCTCTAAGCTTAACTTTACGAATGCAATTGTTCCAAACTGAAGGTTTGTTTCCGTCAGTCCAAACATCGAAGCACTATTCAAACTAAATGAAGAAATTGACTGATGTACCTTGTTTATCAAATACAAGGGACTTATTTATCAAATACAGTTCAATTATTCAAATACAAATACTTATCACTTGGCCTTATGATTATTTCTGCACAGATGCTGAGTCATTGTGAGTCACTTCAAAAGCAAAACTATCCAAAATTTTAAAAAGAGACAGTCATGAGTCAAAACAATGCAATCCAATACAAGATTATCATTTCTTCTCTAATGGAAAACTGAGAAAATGGCTGTCATTAAGATCCGAACATGGCAAAGAGAAAAGTAATTCTTCAGAGAGGGTCAGAAATTTTGGTTAGCATTTTCATTGCTCCTGCAGTTTCATCATGACCTTACATGGCTGTGAGAGGAGAATCAGAATATTACATAAACACTTCACCAAATGTTTCTTATTCATCCAAATGGATTTGCATTCCTTTATTAGGAATGTAACCTGGGATCATGTGTCAATATTGAAAGGCTTGCTCCGTTTAGTAGTATTGGTGTTTTATAACTACCCATGAGGAACTCCAGCACCAGATACCCCACTTTGTTCTGTCCAGCTGTTGGAACACCTTTAGCAAGTGGTATGTTCTGGCTGGGAGGTAAACAGGGGTTCTGAATGCAATACTGCTAATGCTATATTGGCAGACCTTTAAAAGGTTGACTTTTAGGAAATTATAACAGTTTTGCAATTAGAAAATGTCAAACAGATTATTCAAATAATTAAGGACCTGGAATATAACAGTTTACCAGCTAGGCCTGGGTTTTGTTTCTTGGTCATATAAAGCATAAACAAATTTCAGCAAGGTCATGGCATTACTGTTTTGTTTTGCATTAGCTATTTTAAAAGGCAACTTGTATAATCTATTATGTTGTGTAAAGCATATTGCACAACTACATAAGACCCTGATGCACACAGTTAAATAAAATCACCCTGCTCAAAAAGTCTCGTTTCAACTTTGGTAACAAACAAGAAGTTGTGTCTAGATATCAATTACCGGTGAACTAGTTACTATAGCAACGACAGTTCACAGACACTGCACGCGCAGTTAGCAAAGTTAGCTAACTAGCAAGAGTACCCTGACAGGTTAGCCAGACAGCTAGCTTTATAGCTTTTAGTCATAATTGTCAGCTAGAAATAAACAAATCAGTATTAACTTCGTTTCCGTCTTAAAGAAAGTTTACTACAACTTACAACACGGAAAAATGTGTAAATTTTCGTACACGCCGAAAAAAAAAAAGAATTTTCAAAGTACTACAAAAATACACTAGTAGGTGGCTAGCTGGTCAGCTAGCTAAAACATATGTATTGAACAATATATCATGAGTAAAGACGAAACTTACCAGGTAAAAGAAAAACAACCAACGCCAGGTAGAGCGCCAGAAGTGAACGCGTCAGTCGGAGATGCACCCGGAGCTGCATCTGTTTGACAGCAGAGTCAGTGCTGGACTTGTTAGGTAATGACAAGTGCATTGTGGGAAATTCCTCTGACGCCCCTGTCATCTCCAAATATGACCAATAAAGGCCATTTAATCGCGCGCGCTAATGTTGAGGACATAAACTTATTCTTTTTCACTTAAAGTCATTTAAACGAGTTTAAGGAATATTTTATTAAAAAATCGTA
This sequence comes from Plotosus lineatus, assembly GCA_024760905.1. Classification (NCBI taxonomy): domain Eukaryota; kingdom Metazoa; phylum Chordata; class Actinopteri; order Siluriformes; family Plotosidae; genus Plotosus; species Plotosus lineatus. Next base: position 17,617,131 of record CM045733.1, read on the forward strand.
ACTACGCAGTTCTCTCTCTCAAATGTAACCTACTCTAGAGTGTTTTTTTCTCTCTCTCTAATTGTGCTGAAAGTGAATACAGTAGAATAAGTAGGCTACTTGGCTACTAGCCATTTTTGCTAATGATATTTTTACATCTTTGTTACCATACAAGGTGGCATGATGGTGTAATGGTTAGCATGTCCACCTCACAGCAAGAAGCATCCGGGTTCCTGTGTGGAGTTTGCATGTTCTTCCTGTTCTTGAATGGGTTTCCTTCAGGTGCTCTGGTTTCCTTCCACAACCCAAAAGACATACACACATAAGGCTAACTGGCTATTCAAAATTGTCCCTAGATGTGTGTGGGCCCTGGAATAGTCTGGTGAGTTGTTCAGGGTGCACTCTGCCTTTGTGCAGTGTTGGCTGCGATAGGCACCAGCCTCTCCGCAACCCAAACAGGATTAAGCAGTTTTACAAATGAGTGATGTCTGCCTTAAAGCAATGCAATTATGGGTTTCTGCTTGGAGTCCTTTTGTATCCAGTCCCCCTGAGACCATACTTTGTAGAGCCACCTTTCACTGCAATTACAGCTGCCATGTTTCTTTGGGCATTCTGAGAGTGATTTATTTATTTATTTTTTATTTTTTATTTTTTTTGCCCTTTCAGTTGGACAGTAACCCTAGACATACAGCCAGCACTACAGTGGAATAGTCCACATAAAAGCACATTCATGTGTTAGAATGGCAGGATCAAAGTCCAGATTGAAATCCAATTGAGAATCTGTGGCAAGAGCTGAACAATGCTGTTTATAGATATTCTCCATCCAATCTGACTAAGTTTGATTTATTTTACAAAGAAGAATGCCCTCTGCCCCAGAACCTCTGCCCCAGTTTCAGGTTTTCTTCCAAAATTGTCTTGTATTTGGCTTCATCTATCTTCTCATCAACTCTGACCGGCTTCCTTATCCCTGCTGAACAAAAGCATCCCCACAGCATGATGTTTCCACCACCATTCACAGTGACAAAGGTGTTAATTTATCACGACACATAGTTTTTTGCATTTAGGCCACAATGTGCAATTTTGGTTTCTTCTGACCGGAGCACCTTCTTAGAACGTCTTTTGGTTTCCTGATAACAATGACTTTCTTCTTGCCACTCTTCCATAAAGGCCAGAATTGTGATATGCATGACATGTTGTCCTGTGGGCAGATTCTCACCCCTGAGCTGTGTCTCTTTGCAGCTTCTCCAGAACTACCAGGGGCCTCTTGGATGCTTCTCTGATCAGTTGCTCTCCTTTCCCGACCTGTCAGTTTAGGTCAAAGGCTATGTCTTGGCAGGTGTTCAGTTGTGCCATACTCTTGCCATTTTTGGCTGATGGATTGAACAGTGCTCCATGACATATTCAAAGTTCGGAATCATTTTTATCACTTTCCCATGATTTAAACTTCTTCAGAGTTGGGGCAGTGGTGGTCTAGTGGTGTAGGGCACTGGATCGCTGAGCCAGAGGTTGGGGGGTTCGAGTCCCACTCTCCACAGGGTTGTCACTGTCCCCCCCAGTGCAGCTAACTGGGTTATCAAAGGCTGGCCATGTCTCTCACTGTCTATGGTGAGAGGTATGTAAAAGAACCATTACTGACTTTCGACAAGAGTAGGCTGCAAAGCCGTCAGCGTGTTTCCGCCCTGCGATGGCCTGGCGAGCTGTCCAGGGTGTACTCTGCCCTCGCCCGAAGTTGGCTGGGATGGGCGCCAGCCTCCCCGCGACCCTAATTAGGATTAAGCGGTTACAGAAAATGAACTGAATTAAACTTCTTCAGAACCTTATCCCTGACCTGTCTGCTGTGTGTTTCATGATGTCATTTGCTCACTATTGTTCTCCAACAAACCTCTGAGGCCTTTAGAGTCCACCTGTGTGGACTCCATTTCCTAATTATGAGCCTTCTGAAGGATTTTCATTCATTAATTTTCTGAACCGCTTAATCCTACTTAGGGTCAGGTGTCTGGCGCTCATCTCAGCCAACACTCGCCAGTCCATCGCAAGTCCAACACGCACAAAACCATTCGCACTCACTCACACACCAACTGTGCATGTTTTTTGACTGTGAGAGATAACCGGACTATCCGGAGGAAACCCACACAACCATGGGGAAAACAGGCAAACTTCACAAGAAACGTTCGGGCTGGGAACCGAGCCCAGGAAACTTCTTACTGTGAGGATGACATGCTAAATACTACCCCACCTTGCCCCCTTCAATTGGATTTTCTTTAAGGGTATCAGAGTAAAAGGTACTGAATACAAATGGAAGACACATTTTTCAGATGTTTGTTTGTAAATAATTTGAAAACCGTATATCATTGTCCTTAAACTTCACATTTATGTGTCACTTTGTATTAGCCTATCACAGAATGCGACTCTTTAGCACCACCCTAGTGGCTCACTGGAGCTTTTTCAAAAATGTATGAAAATGGAAAAAGCTGGGGAGAAGGTATTATTTTGTTTTAATATGGTTTCTGTAGGAGGACAAGCCTCACAAACATTCTTAACATTTTCCAATGTTTTAAAAATTTGTATAAAAAATATTAGGCCTACATTGCAACATTTCTGTCAATAGAGATTTGCGTCATAGCCTGCGACACACGTTTCAGCATGACATGTTGCCAGGCTGGTAGCTGTTGTAAACATGGATCCCAAAGGAAAAAAGAGAAAGATAGCTGATGAGAACAGAGGATTCAAGGAAGAATGGACAGAATCATTTGCTTTCATTGCCAATGCGGAAGGATTGCCTGTATGTTTGTTATTTAATGAGAAGCTGATAAATAACAAAAAGAGTAATTTGGAAAGACATTTCCATGGAAGGCATGCTAAATTTGCAGCCGACCACCCAAATGGGATTGAACGAAAAAGTGCGATTGCAGTACTACTGGAGAAATTAGAGGAGCGCAAAAGAAGACACAAAAGGAAACACACTCCCTGTTACCTGAAAAATCTTGAAGGACTTCCCAGACTGCCAGCATCAACCTATCCTCATAAGAACCGGAATCCAAATCCCAAAGATCAATTCCTTGCCCCCACCACAGTGGAACTTTCAAAAAGCAGAATGTAAGCCTTCTCTGAAGAAATTGACAAGACCTGCCAAAGGCGACCCTTCCTTTTCAGCATTTATACCTCGGACTTTAGCTATAGCACAGACAGCTGCCACCACCAGAAGTTCTCGGACGACTCCGCCATCGTGGGCCGTGTGTCAGAGGGGAACGAGCAGGAATACCGGTCGGTCATTGTTGACTTCGTGGACTGGTGTGAGCGCAACCACTTGTGCTTGAACACCAGGAAGACGAAGGAGATGGTGGTCGACTTCAGAAGAAGCACACTAACACACACACACACACACACACACACACACACACAATCACTAGTGAACGTCCAGGGACCGAACATTGAGATAGTGAACAGTTTCAAATACCTGGACGTTCACCTTAACAATAAACTGGACTGGTCCCACAACACCAACGCCCTGTACAAGAAGGGCCAGAGTCGCCTCCACCTTTTGAGGAGACTCAGGTCCTTCGGAGTATGCAGACCTCTACTCAGGACATTTTATGACTCTGTGGTAGCCTCTGCAATCCTCTACGCTGCCATCTGCTGGGCCCCGGGCAGCACAGAGCGGGACAGAAAGAGACTGAACAAGCTGGTCAGGAGGGCCAGCTCTGTCCTCGGCTGCCCACTGGACTCTGTGGAGGAGGTGAGTGAGAGGAGGATGGTAGCAAAGCTCACATCCATCATGAACAACAGCTCTCACCCACTGCACCAGACTGTAGAGAAGCTGAGTAGCTCCTTCAGTGGACGACTGAGACATCCTCAGTGCAGGAAGGAGCGCTACCGCAGGTCGTTCATTCCCACCGCTGTCAGACTGTACAACGCCACTTTGTAACTGTCTGTGAAAATACCGGTTATGTGCAATGAAAACCCCGTGCACTTTAATCAACCACATCTACCCCACTGACTGCGAACCATATCAACCCATCTACTCTGCCTTCAGATACATTACACTTTAATATAGGCCAGTCTATAAAGTCGTCCCTTTCTTTTCTTTCTTTTATTGTTTAATTTCTACTGTTTATGTATCTATTTATTTATTTACTTATATAATATATATATGTATGTGTGTATGTTTGTATTTGTATCTATTTTTGCACCCACTACTAATGGCACCTCAAGAGCCTGTAACAGTGAATTTCTCCATTGTGAAATTAATAAAGCTGTATCTTATCTTATCTTAAAGGATTCCACCCAAGTCTGAAAACTAGATTTAATAAACTCCTACTAACATCTGAAAAAAAAAACACATACCTAGAGGTTGTCGCAAAACAGTACATCCCTTGCTGGACAGAGTGCAACAAAGAACTCCTGAAAGAATACGAAAAGACCAATGACGGAAGCTTGGCAGACGAACTCTTACAATCACTGCATGAAAATCACAAAGAAAGATAGAAACGGTGGAGAACTTCGACCTTACCCACTTGAATCGCCATGCCTGGAAAATCATTAAAGAGTTGAACCCAGAACTTGAACCAGAGTTGAAACCCCCCCCCCCCCCCCCCCCCAGTGCGGCTAACTGGGTTATCAAAGGTGGGCCATGTCTCTCACTGTCTATGGTGAGAGGCATGTAAAAGAACCATTGCTGACTTTCGTAAAGAGTAGCTGCAAAGTCGTCAGCGTGTTTCTGTCCCTTGTTAAAAGGGTTGTGACAGGAAGGGCATCCGACGTAAAAACCTCTGCCAAATCAAAACGTGCGAATCAAATGATTCGCTGTGGCGACTCCCGAGTAAAAGGGAAAAAGCCGAAAGGAAGACAGATATATATATATATATATATATATATATATATATATATATATATATATATATATATATATATTTCCAGTGAGGGGTGTGGTGGTCTAGTGGGATAGGGCACTGGATCACTGATCCTAAGGTTGGGAGTTCGAGTCCCACTCTCCACACGGTTGTCACTGTCCCCCCAGTGCAGCTAACTGGGTTATCAAAGGCGGGCCATGTCTCTCACTGTCTATGGTGAGAGACATGTAAAAGAACCATTACTGACTTTCTTAAAGAGTAGCTGCATAGCCATCAGTGTGTTTCTGTCCCTTGCTAAAAGGTTGCATCAGGAAAGGACTCCGACGTAAAAAGAAAAACAACCCTATGCCAAATGAAACATGCGAATCATTCGCTGTGGGGACCCCTGATAAAGGGAAAAAGCTGAAAGAAAATCATCATATTTTTATATATATATTTCATTTGAGTACTCAACCCTACATCAATTACAGCATTTATTCATTCATTTTCTGTAACTTCTTAATCCTAATTAGAATTGCGGAGAGGCTGACGCCCATCTCAGCTGACTCTGGGCGAGGGCAGAATACACCCTGGACGGCTCGCCAGGCCATCGCAGGGCAGAAACATGCTGATGGCTGTGCAGGTACTCTTGTCGAAGGTCAGCCTGTGGTTCTTTTACATGAACCTCTCACCATAGACAGTGAGAGACTTTGATAACCCAGTTAGCTGCACTGGAGGGACAGTGACAACCTGTTGAGAGTGGGGCTTGAACCCTCAACCTTAGGATCAATGATCCAGCACCAATTACGGTATTTCGTGGACAGTTATTTAATAAGACTGTTGCTAGACCATTCAGAGGCAATAAAATACATTTTAAATCAATATATTTTCTTTTATCGGTAGTGTATTGTACAGTAGATATTGTACAGTGAGGGTTTGCACTGTGGCCACTAAGCAGAAGAGTTCTGGGATTGAACCTCAGATTTGAAGTTTATACGTTATCCTTGTGCTGCTGTGGGTTTCCTCCAGGTGCTCTTATTTCCTCCCACAGTCCAAAAACATGAAAATTAAGTCACCAGAATACTCCATAAATTGCACCTGTGTTAGCACAGCAATATATAATGTTCAGGGTGTGCCTTGCCTCTCATCCAAAGTAACCCAAGATTCCCTTCAGCTTTCCCTGTGACCCCAACCCATAAGGCGCACACTTACATGAAGACTTACTGAAAAAAGTCAATAATTAGACAAAATATTGATAAAAAATTATTTTGGTTTGATCCATTAATGGCATGCGCCATAGTCTGTCGCACTTAACAACGATGTCAGATAAAGAAATAATAGACCGCAGAACGCCGTGATCTCCCAGTGTTGCAAACTGTTATCAAAGGCCACAGGTGTGTAAAACAACCACTGTTGTTGCTCGAAAAGAGTTGGACATTGTATTGCATTGGTGTGTTTCTGCCCTGCTATGGCCTGACAAGCAGTCCAAGGATCTTGAACTGAAGGGCTTTATTTCTTTTATTACATGCTCATTTAAATACTTTGTACTGTAACTGCTTAATCCCAATTATAATCATGGGGAGACTGACCCCAATATCAGTCCTTCAGCAATTCAAGATCCCAGCACCACCTTGTTATGTCCCAATAAATTGGCCTGGCTCTATTCTGTGATTATGGCCACTTGCGGAACCGCATGCCACCACACACTGCATTGCCTCGAACTGTGCCTATTGTACTGTATATAGTTGTGTTTATACTTATTGCCTCTCCATTTAAAGTGAGCAACACGCACACTTGGTGTGGTGGACTGCCACACATTGGCGTGCCCTGCTCAAAGGCACTTTTTTTTTTTTTAAATAAATCTAAGGGCAACTAGTTTCTGTATTTCACCCAGCCAAAGTGAGCACCCACACTTGGCGCAATGAGCTTCCACACACATTGGGGGCACCCAGAGAACAGTTGGGGTGCCTTGCACCAGGGCACTTCAGCCAGTTATGTGGAGGAAGGGATGGTTCTGCTCACGCCTCCACTGCCAGACTTTTTGGGAATCAACCAACAACCCTTTGGTCCCAAGGGTGATCATCTTGCCCTTAGGCTACAGTTGCCAGAGTAAATGTGAAGGAAGGACAGGCGCTGCGAACTCCCACTGTGTAAGAAGGGAGAAGCGGTTTCATTTCACTTCATATCTGCGGTAGCAATAAAGGCACTTTACAAAAGTTATTTCACATCAGAAAAACACACGAGTTTTCAAAACGTGTCGTTTGCTGAATAGCTGCTGGTGATAAAACTGAGGATCAGATCATCGTGAGATAGGACATCCACGACAAAAACCATCAATTGGTCAAGCTTTATAATAATGGAGGGGCTCAGTTCTTATCATTCAGAGGAGTTGAATATCACATGCCTTGTGTGGCACTAAATACCATCACTGTCAATAATCAACACTCCCAAGATATGAGGCAACACTTCTATTTAAAAATCCCCAATAAACCTTTAATTAGAGCAGGTTTAACAAGTGACAAATTACATTAGACAATCTGAATCTTTAAAAAGCCTGGATTATTGTTCATGTTCTCCTCTGGCTTGCAGGTCAAGCATCTTGGTCAAAAACGTACAATGTGCTAAGACTGCTGCTGCATATTATTACTTTGTACAGATAAAAATGTGCATTATACAGAAGTACATCATAAAGGGGGCTGAAAAAAGAAGGAAAAAAAAAAGCTAGGAACCATTTCAATTCATTCTACTCCATACCAAAGCTTATATTCATACAAAATGTACAGTTAACAGGGAAAGGGGAAAAAAAAAAAAAAAAAAAAGGTAGCAGGGAAAGAAGCAAAGCTGGGTACACAAAGCCAAAAAAAAAAAAAAACAAACAAAAAAAAACACTGAGTACAGTAACGCATCAGCACGGAGATCATACAATTCTTTAAAGTAAAATGGGTCAACCCCTGCACTCAAAAAACACACCCACGGGGACAATGTGGGAACTGGGGTATTCTCTACGAATGTGACTTAATGACCGAACTGATGAACAATTTCTATTAAAATGCACCCATGAGTGTACATTTAGCTAGATGCGATAATGGTCAATTTTCTAAAACAAAATATTCGGGAGTTTTACTAAGGAACTGATTACGTCTGCTGATTACAGTAAAAATTCGGAAAATTTAAAAGCAAATACATTCCCAATAAGTGCAGCGCCAGTCCCTAGAACAGCACAAAATTAAGGCACGATTTGGTTATTTGCTGCAGAGAACATTGCACCAAGTTTTCTGTGCATTGTTTGTATATCTTGCTGCAAATACTATACTCCTACTGCAATGCATATAGAAATCATTTTACAAAATAATAACCCCATCATACGACTGCTTGGTCAAACCCACACTGTAATTCAACTTGCATCTACTCCAGGTGTTAATCTGAGCCTTGATAATTAAAAAGGGGACAATACATCATATAAATTTGCATTTTATTAACCTCAAATGAACCCCACAGCATACTTAAACAAAACATGACATACTTTGTGAAGATCAGCATGGCTTTTCTGTCCCATTTCACAGGGGGGGGAAAAAAAAAAAAAAAAAAAGCCCCACCCACAAAAAATAGGGCTAACAAGGGTGGGTACAATGACCTAAACTTCAACACCTGACCAGATTTGCAGATCCTGGTCGTGTGTAATACTTCAGCTGCACTTTAAATCACTTTGGTGGACAGAGGACATCTGTGGATAAGGAAAAATAACCAAAACATCATTCATAAAGAAACATGTACAACTTCAAAATAAAGAAAATAATAACAATACATTAGAGTACAATGGAATACAATCAAAATGGTGAAAATGTGAGGTGGGGGCATCACATTAAATTACAGAAGTAGCCAGTTACTCTGCACACATTTCAAAAACCAAGCGGCTTGTATAGCATGACTGTGCGGTCACAGCATCCCCTCTGGTAGGTGTTTTTCATTTGTTTGCAAGAAATGAATTAGAGCTTATGACAATCTGCAATTTTACGCAGACATTCATTTTAACCACCACCGAGCAACAAATATTTACAGCACTCCTTTACGAGTGTGTGTGCATGTGTGTGTGTGTGCGCGCGCATGCCACTGTTTTCGGACTAAAACCTACAAAGAAAGGAAATACATAAAGCTAAAAACGTTTTCAGGGAAATAAACACCCACACTACATGATACAATTTAAAGCATAAATATAGGGATATTGGAACCAGCACATGCAGCTATGTATAGCCCAACACACCTCCTTTTGACCAAGGAGAGGAGTAAACTGGAGAAACAAAACAGACAAGAATAGAACCACAGGCAGCAGCTTCATTTCGCTCATACATCCTCAAATCTGAATATTAGAATAAATTGGAAGCCATGATTCCTTGTTTAATCCATAAAGCCAGTCTATTAATAACAAAGGAACGAAAAAGAAAAGAAAAGGCATAATATAGACAACCGTGTCCATTGCACCCAAGTTTGAGAGGAGGGATGTGCATGACCAGCTGTCCCAAGCAAAGCGCTGGCAACTCTCAACATGTTCACTGCGCATAGCTCTCCTCTTTAGCTCCATCTCCAAGACAAACAAGCTGGCAGGATTGCAGCAGTCACTTCAGACCTGCTTACAAAAAAGACCACCATGTCCTGAATGAGGGGGGAAAAAAGCTCCTGAGCATGGCTCCAACTGTTGGGAAACACCCAGGAGAGGGAGGGTGGGGGGACTCTCAGAAAGAAGGGGGAAGAAAAGAAAAAAAGGGAAACACCAAGAGAACAAGAGTCAAGTCTCATGAGAAGCTCAGGAAGCTGGATGGGCTGGAGCGCTGGTGTAGCCGGGCCATGGTGTTCATGCTGGAGCTGGATGGTCTCAGGGGCGTGTTAGAGCCCAAGGCTTGCGGAAAACGCTGGTGGTAGCGGTCAAGACGTAGGTACTTAACGGTGACCAGCTTTCCTGGAACAGAGGGCACAAGACTCAATACAACAGCAGTTTGTAAATAAGTGTGCGATCAATGTAATCTGGGCTTCTTCCACAATTATTAAATCCATTTACCATCAAACCAAGAGCCATGCAGTGCCTTGAAAGCTTTCCCAGAATGCTCTGCTGAAAGGCATTTCACATAAACACAGCCCTGTGGGGACAAGAAGAACTCAGGATGAGAACATTTATACCACCAACAACGAGATTTCAGTCTGAATGAGCAGTTTTAAAAAGGGCTTTCACAACTTTATTTGTAAAGACAATACCGTCACAGTATGTTGATATGGAAAAGGCTCGTGCCAGATGCAGACACGTGCACAGACGAAAACAAAAAGAAACAAAACCCACCTCTCGGGAATTTTTATCAACGGCAATGTGGACGATTCCATCGTTATCACTGCATTTCTCCAAAATGGCTTCTTGAATAGCTAGATCCCAGTTTTCTCCCACCTCCCTAACAGACAGACAAAAAAAAAAAAAAAAAAAAAAAAAAAAAAAAAACACAACCCACACACGACTTGAGAAACCACATCTGCAAAATAACTGGAATGTCAGACTTGTTTGTGTAAACAAGCATTTAAACCAATTGAAGCCACAAAAGATGCTGTACTTTTTAAACCTTACACTGACTCCGAATAAAACCTTCCACAAACCTGATCCAGCACAGAACTTACATTACAGGGTCAAACATGTTGCGGATTTTCAGACATGGCGTTAAGCTGTTTGGTGGCGAATTCCTTCGATCCAGCGGAAATGCTGCAACACACAGCAAGCACAATGTTAGATATAAACGAGTAGATTTTTCACAAACACACAGTTTGAAGCCTCAAACAACATTATATGCAGAAGTACCTTTTCCCTGCCATACTTTTGATGGCATATTGCACATCTTGTCACAAGACAGGGGAGGCTGGAGCCATCGCCACACCAGGACATCTGCTCCGCCAATCCTCCGAGTTTCCGTTCGTATACGAGACTCATTCGCGGACAGGAATTTTTCAGCCCTATCCCACACTTTCATCATCACCTTCCTGAGATTGATATAAAGAATAGAGAAAGTAAACACGGGTAATGGGAAACAAAATTCATGTACATGTCCTTTATAACTGCCTTATAATAAACCTCTAGCATTTATTTTACAGGACAGTTAAGGCTATTAAAAAAAAAAGGGAAACAAAATTATACTGATCGGTCATATTTAATCAGGAGAAGGCATGGCACAGTGGTGACCCTTCTCAGGAGTGGCCAGCCTACCAAAATTACTCCAAGAGCACAGCGCAGACTAACCGGAGAAGTCACAAAGGACCCAAAAACCACTTCTGAACAACTACAACCCTCACTTGCCTCAGTTAATCTCAATGTTCATGACTCCACCATCAGAAAGACACTGGGCAAAAATGGCATCCATGGAAGAGTTCCGAGGCGAAAGCCACTGCTGACAAAAAGATCAAGGCACGACTGACTTTTGCCAAGAATCATCTGGATCATCCCCAAAGCTTTGGAGAAAATGTCCTCTGGACTGATGAAACTGTTGAACTTTTTGGGAGAAATGCATCCCGTTACATCTGGCGCAAAAACAACACTGCATTTGATAAAAAGAACATTGGGCCAACAGTGAAACATGGTGGTGGAAATGTGATGATCTGGGCCTGCTTTGCTACTTCAGGACTTGGGCGACTTGTCATGATTGATGGAACCATGAACTCTGCTCGCTACCAAGAAATCCTGGCGGAGAATGTTTGCCCATCAGTTCGAGACCTCAAGCGAAAGCACACCTGGGTTCTGCAGCAAGACAATGATCTTGAAGCTCACCAGCAAGTCCACTTCTGAATGGCTAAAAAAAAAAAAAAAAAAAAAAAAAAAACCCAAAAATGAGGGTTTTGGAGTGGCCTGGTCAGTCTCGACCTGAACCCTATTGAGATTCTGTGGCATGACCTTAAAAAGGCTGTTCACGCCTGAAAACCATCCAATCTGGTTGATCTTAAATGATTCTGCAGGGAAGAGTGGGCCAAAATCTCATGATAGTGATGTGAAAGACTCATCTCATCACAAACACTTGACTGCCGTTATTGCTGCAAAAGGTGATGGAACCAGCTATTAGTTTTTATTTTATTTATTTATTTGGTTGGGGGAGGTACTTATTCACACGGTCCCTTGTAGGTTCAGATGCCCCCCCCCCTTGATAAATGCAACTGGCACTGAAGAAACAAAATGCAGTTATCTTTGTATAATATTTAGGTTTGCTTGCTCTGAAATGGATGACGGTGACAAACGTGCAAAAAATGTCAGAAATTGGTCAGGGGCAAATACTTTTGCACAGCACTGTACATACTTTAAACATTACTCACACAAGTGAAACGCTTCAAGACATTCCCCTTACACTCATTAAAGTCTAGCACCAAAAGATGAAAAGAACACAAAAAGAAAGCTTTTGTTTTCACATCTAGAAATCCAAACAACTTTGTTTTCCAGGAAGCATAAAGACAGTTCGAGTCACCCTTAAATACTCCAAACTAATGTCCACACAGTTTAATTGAACATCGAGTATAATCCTGAGACATCACAAACAGCAGTCCTACAGCTTGCTTCTTCTTAATCATCAAATTCTAAAATAAAAATGCAGCATGCAAACCTCCACCGAGGTAGTGCAATCTCATTTTTACGACAGAAGATGTAGACGCAATGGGGCAGTGGTGGTCTAGGGCGCTGGATCGCTGATCCAAAGGTTGGGGGTTCAAGTCCCACTCTCCCCAAGGTTGTCACTGTCCCCCCCCCCCCCCAGTGCAGCTAACTGGGTTATCAAAGGCGGGCCATGTCTCTCACTGGCTATGGTGAGAGGCATGTAAAAAGAACCATTGCTGACTTCCATAAAGAGTAGCTGCAAAGTCGTCAGCGTGTTTCTGTCCCTTGCTAAAGGGTTGTGACAGGAAGGGCATCCGACGTAAAAACCTCTGCCAAATCAAACGTGCGAATCAGATGATTCGCTGTGGCGACTCCCGAGTAAAAGGGAAAAAGCCGAAAGGAAGACAGACAGACAAGACATAGACGCAATCTTATTATGGCAGAAGATGTAGAATTACAGTGACATCTTGTGGCTTAACCTGCAATTTCTAAGCTCTGTATTTGTTTATCCTGGTACCATTCAGTACCATCCGGTGCCAAATCTTTCAAAACCGTCCACTATGAAGAGCCTGACCCCAACCAAAAGTCATTCATCATTTGGTGAAAATTTTGTGGCATAGTTATTATTGTCACAAATAAACGACCAATCTCATAACCTCCCCCTTGGTCGAGGTAATAACTGACTATAGTAGTGTCGTTTTCTAGTTTCTCTGAAAAATCCACATGCATCGCAAGTTCAATTTTCAGGAAAGTCATCCCACCTGTCCTGAGGCTGCACGAGAGAGTCCCGTACATGAAGAATGGATAAATAAGGCTGCAGATCCTTATTCTCATGGCATGCCTCATTATGACTCCTCAGGACATCTGCACACAAAGCAATAAAGCTCTGATATTTCATTCTGTTTCTGTTGCACCTCAAAAAAAAAAAAATTATGCAAATAAAGCAGCGGGCGTATATACCTATAATTTTCTCCACCATGTCATACATCTGCCTGGTCTCCTCCTCCTCCCTTCTCCATCGGTACTTCATGTAACGCAGTACACCATAAACAATGCCAATTCCTAAGAGAAAGCAGGAAATAGACAGAGCAGCCCACAGTTGAACAAAGGGATCTAGGCAAAGTTTGAAGAGAGCGTGAGGTTGGATTTACATAAAAGGTTAAGCACTCTGCATTTTCTCTGAAACACTCAACCCTACACTTATCCAGATCAATCTGGCCTCAAATCACTGGATATGTTGAAATTATGTGCTTATGTTGAGAGATGTACCAGCGAGGATGAGGAACACTCTGAACATCACAGTGAAAAAGGCTCGTCGAAAGCGGCAAATGAAGGACATGCGAGGGTGAGTGGACTCCAGACGAGTAATATCGGACACGTCCTCCACCGGCTGCATAGGATCATCCGAAATCAACCTGTAAGCCCGCCAGCCGGGGATTAAAAAGACAACACATTTATAGTTGATCTACAGCTGCAGTCAGACACAAATAGCAATTAAAATATATATTCTTAATTTTTGGGGGCGCAGGGATAATATACATGAAATAATTTCCAAACTTGGTTCATTTCACCTTATACCAGAAAGGTCTCCGGATTTAATGATCCACTCCATGGCTGTTTCGATCCAATCGTCATAGCTTTTATTTTGCATCTAGATAAAGCAAGAATAAACAAGAGTGGATTCAAAGCCATTTTATTTATTTTTTTTAGAATAAAACAATCCTAGAGGTTAAATTTATGAGAAACTTAAATCGTAGTTCAACATCCCCTGTGATGGTACATCAAGGTCTGGTGCACGCTGTTAGTCTTCTACAATTTCCAAGTTCTCGCTCACGATTACCGCAAAATTGTACTAAACATGGTAAGCTTTTTACAAGGAAAAGTTCCTTTCAAATTTTCATGATTCTATCCCACAATCCCCCACGCTCATCACAAATTGCTCAAATCACAAAAGATCATGGCCCTAGTGTAAACCCATGGTAGAGAAGCCGTGGTTTTTTTTTTTTTTTTGGTGCTATACTGCAGGGGTCCCCAACCTTTTTATCACTGCGGACCAGTCAATACTTGATAATTTCTCCGGGGGGGTGCGGGGGGGAGTAATCAGATTGTTTATATTGTAAATCTAATTTATTTAAAGAAATTATTATTAAGTGGTGGTCTAGTGGTATAAGGCGCCGGATCGCTGATCCAAAGGTTAGGGGTTTGAGTCCCACTCTCCACAAGGTTCTCACTCCCCCCACAGTGCAGCTAACTGGGTTATCAAAGGCCAGCCATGTCTCTCACTGTCTATGGTGTGAGGCATGTAAAAGAACCATTGCTGACTTTCGACAAGAGTAGGCTGCAAAGCCGTCAACGTGTTTCCGCCCTGCGATGGCCTGGCGAGCTGTCCAGGGTGTACTCTGCCCTCGCCCCGAGTTGGCTGGGATGGGCACCAGCCTCCCCGCGACCCTAATTAGGATGAAGTGGTTACAGAAAATGAACTGATGAAATTATTATTAATAGTAAGATCAATAATAAATCACTCCATGAAATCTTTTTCAACAGCTGAAATAAAGTTGGTTGGGAAGTACAGCTTGAACTTTTCTTTATATAATAAACATCGGTGATGATGCACCAGCTGGGAGAATGAAGGCTCAGGCTCACCCAAAAATCCCCGCTATTGTTTGAAACATATCCAACTCGCCTCTGTTCATGTGCCATCCCTTGTGGGTTGCATTTTAGTGCTCAAATGACCAATATATAACCGAGAGGGTCCGGTCATTTTTTAAAATAAAAAGATTTTTTAAAAAAAAGATCGTTCAGACTCAAATAATAAATAAAACGGAAATAATGAATTCTTTCTCCTGCGGACCGGTGGTTGGGGCCCCTGTTATACTGTATTAGTGGTATAGGGTGCTGGATCACTGATCCTAAGGTTGGGGGTTCGAGTCCCACTCTCCACAAGGTTGCCACTGTCCCC
>CM045733.1:17637500-17662500 GCA_024760905.1 Plotosus lineatus
CATGGGTGCAAGTCTCATACACAGATGAATTAACTGTCTGTCAGATTGGCACAATCTACCATGCATACTCAATTAAGCAAAGAAAGTTGTAAAATGAATGAAAACCCGAATCCACAAATTACAGATATTTCTCTTTTAGCAGAATCCTCAGAGTGTATACTTATTTTTATATTAATATTTGTACGCATCTCTTTCTTCAAGTTTACTTACTGACTTGCACAAAAGAAAGAACTCTCTGCTTTGCTGGGATTCACATCAGTGCAGGCTGTGTTCGAAACGAGTTCAACGGCACCCTTGTGCACTTGAAAGACCGAAAGTCTGTCTAACCCACAGCAAGTACACTACTTTCGGTATTGAGCACCTCACATATTGTAAGCGTTGATTGGCCGTTTTAAGTTTCATGTAAAGTAACTCTATAAATAAGTGACTTATTTGAAATTAATGTTGATATTTTACACTTATGTTTATAATTGATTTAGGGGTGTTTGAGATATGATAATGGTATTTATGTATGTATAGTACAGTATGAGCGCCATATGTCTCACGTCATACGTCACTAACAATTTACGTTCAGCCGTCTGGAACCAATTAAAAACGTAAGTCGGGGAGCATCTGTATTTCCAAGGTACAGGATATTTACATGCAAAATTACAACAACAAAAAAAATCTGCTTCATGTTTTAGTGCAATCACAATAATGAGAGGGTGTATGCGATTGAGCCCGCCACCTCACTTTCGACATGTGACACACACAATTGGGTGCGACATGTAAATGTGAGTTAGTCTCGGACTAGATAATTCTGAAACTGCCTCATTTTCCTCCTTGAACTCGGACAGAGTAAACCCACACCTGCTTGTGTGGGTGCGTGGAGTCTGTGTTTCAGACCGAGTAGGACAGTGTTGTACATTATGTACTGGATGTTGTCTGGTATCTGTTGGGGGGGGGGGGGGGGGGTTGCGCTATAAGACGAATTGGATCAGATCCACTACATGGATTACAAATCATTTCCATGTTTCTCACCTAAATGATGCAAATTGGACAATAAAGTCAAACATACAGAAGCATCAAGTGCACCAATCACAAAGCTGACGTTACCCATCTCTTCAACCAACCAGTCAGCACAGAAATAGGAGTACACAAAGCCTAGCCTCTTACGTCATAATTGGGTAGGTGTGTACGGAACAATTCTGATTCTTCCCGTTTGTGCAGTTTTGCTCACGAGACATTTTAAACTCTACTGTATTCCCCATCTCAAAGCTAATCGCTCAACCAACAACAAACCGACGGTGGTTCATGCCGTTTTAAACTATATTCACCTGCGGTTTTGGCCAGATGCTCATGTAGATGAAGCAGAAGACTGAGAATGGTGTCTTTCTCTATGTGGTTCTAGAAACAAAAGAACAAGTACATTGTTTAAAATAGGAACAGATTCACCGCAGCTCAACCAAGTTCTCCCACTTCATGTGGTGAAGCTGATTAACATGAAATCATTCCATCACACGAGGAAGACACACAGATGACATTTTAAATTCTGCACAGATTTAACATGCCTTAATACAGTACAGTCCATAAATACCTGGGCACAGGCCCAAAAAATATATATTTAAAAAATGCACACATTTCAGTGTTCTATCACGGTACACTGGATTGAGATTAAATTAATGTGATTTTTAGCTTTCATTTGAAAACATTTACTTTAAAATGAGATGAACTCTAATAACCCCAGCACTTTTCATGTGCAACTCCCTCATTTTCTCCTTTCAGTTAAGCAATAAGAAGTTTACCTATAGGGAACCTGAAACTGTTGTACATATAGCAATCAGCCACAACATTAAAAACCACCTGAATGTCATCTTGATCCTACTTGTGTCACAAATATGGCTCTAACCCATATGGCACGAACACCACAAGAACTAAAGGAAGTTGGCACCAAGCAGTTTACAGCACATCCTTCATTTCCTCCAAGTTACAAGGTGGAGCCTCCATGGTGCGGACTGGTTTGTCCAGGTTAACCCACATGAGGAATTTGGAGGCCAATTTTCCCCGCGGTCCCAAAACAAAACACCACTTCATATTGTGATACAAGCATGAAATTCAATGTATTATTTAAACAATCTTCAAAGAAATTATCCCAGGCATCTCGATTGCCGATATTCATGATAGCGCCCACATTTTTTGAATCATATCTTCAGTATTTTAGTTCAGATTTGTACTGAATATACTTTTCTCTTGCTAGATGACTAGTGGGCTCAATGTTTGAGAGCATATAATACTTTTAAAATGTTATTCTAAAGTTGATTGAGGAAGAGAAATTACCATTCTATCAAAAATATTCAATTTCACAAAACGCTGTCAGATTCTGCAGTTTCCAATCCATGCTTTGTTATAGAACAGATGCGATTATTGTAGTAGGGAAAAAAAAGCCGATGCGAATTAGGAATGCTGGTCTTTTCCTGAATGTGGGGCATTTTCAAAGTTTCTCCAAAATATTACCAGGTATATGACAAGAACCTGAAACCAGAGACCGGACGACAGGGGGTGGGGATTACGAAAGACTATCAAGCAACCCGTACTAGATGAGGAACTAAATATCAATAATATAGTTTGGATATAATAAAAATGATCGCTTGCCGTATATACAGACACAGGACAGGAGTCAATAGACGAACAAAATTTCAGATCGAAATCTTGTGTCTTGCTGCTGTAAAAGCCCATTTGATGACGATAGCGCGTAATAGTTTGGTCCGGTTTGATTGCTTTCTGTAATCTCTGCGGATTTGGAGCAGGGATTTTCTCCAGTGCTCTCATCACAGAGCGAAGGCATCTTCCTGATGGTCCAGGTCGACCTGGCTCCGTGGTGGTCTTTCCTTCACTGTTGAACTTACCACCTTAGAGAGGAATCTTTCATTTTTTGGCCATTCGTAGCTGGCAGACGCCACTCTCTGCTTGACCCACAATTTGAGCGCTCACAATTCTTGAGTTCCTGGAGGGCTAGGCATGCTAGCACAATTTTGTGCAACTTTACACAGCAGTCTGAAAAGTGTTCACTAGACTTCAGTCATTAAAGTGTCAGATTTTCATAGACGTCGAATTGTGAGTCCGGAAGAAGGTGGGATAAACTAGTGAGAGATGGCCACCAATTAGAACAGTCCTCGGTTAAAAAAATAAATAAATAAATAAATAATAATAAAAAAAAAAGTTCAGTGAGGGCAAGACCACGACAGATCCACAAGGAAAATGCCTTCACTCTGAAGACAGCAGTGGAGAAAAATCCCGGTTACAAAACCACATGTTGCACAAGACATTCAAACCGACTCAAAAACTGCTGCATGCCATCTTCATTAAATGGCTTATTATGCCCGAGCAGCAAGACGCAAGTGTCTTTCAACCAATTAGTCCTGAAATTTTGGGAGTCTTCACTTCAGCCCAGTCTCTGGACATTATTTCTGTATGGTGAAACCTCACTTTTGGGTTGGCAGAAAGATTATACTGATGGAGCTTCTGCTACAAAAGGAGCACAAGCAAACAGTGGACATCAGAACAGCTAAGTTCGCGTGTGCCTGCTGTGCACTGATTGAGGAAAACCGGATAAAACGCAAAACCTGAAGAAGAAAGTGTCAGCCAACACTGCAAGTATAAATCATACTTCACGTTCGCCGATAGGACATTCATAAGAAAGATGAAGACACTACACACACCTTTCACAACTGTTAAACGCTGAATAAAGTTACTCACATATCGTTTATCGAAGTCCGCACCAAACGGGTGGCTTCTGGCTGCAAAAGAGAAAACAAGAGCAGCAGGAGTGGATTACTGAGCTACTGCATTTCCTTTTCATCACTGCTGAGGGCAGACACACAAGCTAAATATAAAAATAGTATGGGGAGCAGGGGTTTACAATTTATACATACACACACAAAAAAAAAAACATTATATACACACACACACACGATATATAACAGATATTCAAGATCAAAACTTTTAAAGAAAACTTCATCTTGAACAACAAGAACCTTTTAGAAATACTTTCAGTTCTTCGCCTCACAATACAGTAGGCCCCTGTTTTTTGCAATGGTTCAGTTCCGGCCCTTCCCGCGGATTAAAAAAAAAAAAAACAAAACAAAAATTAAAAATCCGTGAGTTATTGACGCCATTTTAAAACCCTATGCATGATATTACATGCACCAAAATATGCTTCTTAAACACATTCTATTGACAGTCTCTCATTAATACAGTAATAATGCAGTAAAATATAGTAATGATCAAGTAAAAACTTTAATTTTGGACTGATA
The DNA here is from genome assembly GCA_024760905.1 of Plotosus lineatus. Lineage (NCBI taxonomy): Eukaryota > Metazoa > Chordata > Actinopteri > Siluriformes > Plotosidae > Plotosus > Plotosus lineatus. The sequence goes on from CM045733.1 coordinate 17,641,793, forward strand.
ATATTTATTAATAAATAAAGTGCTTAGGCTCCTTACCAGAAGCTAGAGAAGACGCAGGGCGTTTGAGTGGCATCATTGCGCTTAAATATTAAAATCCACAAAAAAAAAAAAAACCCTTTACTTCGCAATTCTGGCAATCACATTGATAACACGTGTACGAAGGACAAAAAGGAGGTGTACACATTTGCAACTCAGCAGGAGGGAGAAACAAAAGCTCAGCCATTTTGAATTGTGCCAGTTACTCCCGGTTTTGTGCCAATCGACGATTATGTGGGGGCGCGAGCGCTGAACCGCAAATGGTCAAGGGCCTACTGTACACCCGAGATGAGCAGTCTTAAATGTATTAACTCAAACAGCTCTCTACAGAACAGCGGCCTTGCAGTCCCAAATACACTCAGAAAATAGAACAGTTTCAAACAGATCGAAACCCGTCTAACAGACCAAAGTCTGATCCAAAGTCACTATTAATGCTTGTAATGCATAAAGTGCTTGTAACCAACACTGTCTGAATTAAGGTACTTCTGTAACACAGGGAGATGCTTGTGTATGATGGTCGTGTCCACTTTCCAGGACGTATTCTTATTTCAGCTCAGTAACAGCATCTAACGCCGAATCACATTCTGTGTGGCCCCCCTTAAGATTTAAGGTTTTGTGTGGTTTTAAAAAAAAAAAAAAAAAAAAAAAAAAAAAAAGTTGGGTGGAGGCACTGATGGGAATCAGAAATTTCTCCGGCCTTATAACGCTGACCACTCGATTATTTTTCATTATTAGTAGTTAGACACTCAACAGTAGAATATTCATAAAATGTCTGTCTGTCTTCCTTTCGGCTTTTTCCCTTTTACTCGGGAGTCGCCACATGAATCATCTGATTCGCACGTTTGATTTGGCAGAGGTTTTTACGTCGGATGCCCTTCCTGTCACAACCCTTTTAGCAAGGGACAGAAACACGCTGACGGCTTTGCAGCTACTCTTTACGAAAGTCAGCAATGCTTCTTGTACACGCCTCTCACCATAGACAGTGAGAGACATGGCCCGCCTTTGATAACCCAGTTAGCTGCACTGGGGGCAGTGACAACCTTGTGGAGAGTGGGACTCGAACCCCCAACCTTTGGCTCAGCGATCCAGCGCCCTATACCACTAGACCACCACTGCCCTTTATATTAGATATTATATAGAATATTCACAAAATAACCTTGCAAAAAAAAAAAAAAAAAAAAAAAAAAAACCCACAATGACCTGGTGCCTCATTTAAAATCCTCATGCATCGTGTCCATCCATGGTGTCATCAACATCAACTTGAAATGTGATTTTAGGAAAAAAAACAGTAACTCAAACTCTATAATGAAAAATACTAAAACCATACAGAGAAACTAAACAACAAAATTATAATGCAACTTGTGCTGGCAGATACAATCAGACAGCCAGCAAACAATCAGGCATTGTACATGTGGCCAGACTGCCGACATCTCTAGAGAGAGAAGTAATTAGCCTGGCTTAGGCTTGTCTGTGACCTAAATGTCTGTCTGCCACTCGCTTTAGTCCAGACTCTCCCCAAGTACAACCCACACTCATGCTCTCAATACAGGTGGCGATTTCCTCCGATGGAGTGGCCGGCGCCGGTTATTAAATACAAGCACAATTCTTCTGAGTTTCCTCAGAATTAAAAGGGTTTGTAAATAAGTTGAGTGGTGTGTGTGTGTGTGTGTGTGTGTGTGTGAAAGCAGAAAATGTGGCAGGGTGTTCGGATCAGGGCTGAAAAGACAAAGCACAACAAACTGATTAAAAACAGAAAGGACGTCACCTGCTCAAAGCAGGGAAAACAAATATTAATCCACCCCAAACATAATGTGTTATGTGAGCAAATAAGTCTTTATTTATAATTAACCTACTTCTTATTTCAGCTTTTAAAGGTTTCAAATCCAATACTGCTCATAACATCAACGCATTCCACCTCCTGCACGCCACACACTGACCACAGCGAGGTCTGAGAAAATCATTCTTCCCATCAGGACATATTCATTCATTTAGTCACCTGATCCAAAATAGAGTCACGGAGGGGCTGCCGCCCATCGCTGCCGACTCGGGCTGAGTGCAGGTTACATCCCGGACAATGCAGGGTCAACACTCACACAACCATTCAATTCACACTCACACCGAGTGTCAATCTGGAACGGCCAATTAGCCTACCATGCATGTTTTTTGGACCATGGGAGGAAACCAGAGAAATCGAAGTACTCCGAGTGAGCCCACACAATGAGAATATGCAAACGCCACACAAACGCCTGAGCCGGGACTCAAACACACTTCTTGCTTAACCACCGTGCCGCCACAGCAGAGCAACCTCTTCTAATCCAGAAGAGTCCAATATAAAAATCATTAGAACTGATGTGGGGAGTGAGCGCACTCGCATATGCTGTTCACAAGAAGCCAGCAGGAGCATCTTTCATTGCGTGTCGCCCTGTTGTGTGGCATGAGCATCAAATCAAAAATATTCTGTGCTAGAAGCTTCATGCGTCTCACTGGAAGCACACACCAGCAATCACCCTGCCTGGTTTCAGAACCCAACCATGTAGTTCCTGTGGGTAGAAACTGGGATATGATCGCACTGGAGTAAAAGCCTCGCCAGTAAGTAAACACTGGATGTCAGCGATCATATACAAAGTCAGTAGGTAAAGTACGGAGTTTAAAAATCTATGCAGCCCAGCCAGTGGCATCGGTGCTGCTCGCCAGCCGAGCACTGGAAACAGAACAAGTCCGATACCACTTCCTGTCTCAGGTCTAGTCCACACAAACAGATGTTTTTTGTTTAGATAGATTTTTTTTTTTTTATTCCCCCCCCCCTCACTGCATTTTGGTTTTTCATTCACACAAGAACAGCCTTTCAGGATACAGAAAATTGTCGTTTTACTAAAATTCTTTTCAGCTGAAGGTGATTATTTTTTTATTTTGAAAGTCCACTGTTGACATGCAGCCCGTAATAAATTTTGGCATGTAACATCCCAGTGCGACGTTATCTCCACAGTCTGACGTCGTAATACGTCTCATTAGACGCTTTTATGAGGCAGCTGTATGCTTTCACATTTGTTAGCTGGACTGAGAGGTTTCTGAACTGATGTTGAATGGAAGGACTGGTAAGCTGTCCAGGGTGGGTCTGTCCTTGCCCAGAGTTGGCCAAGATGGTGACAGTAGCTGCCCAGGCATGCTAACTGATTAAGCTGTTCAGAAAATGAATGACTAAAAGTAAGGGTTGATTTTAGTGTCAATAATAGTAAAAGCCCACATTATTTTTAAGTGGCCATGTAGGCTCAGACTAGGCTTCAGTGACCAAGGTAATGCATGGGTCTGCAAACCACCATCTAAAACTTGATAAAATTCAATGAAACCTCTTCAAGTTTTCGTCATGTCATCAGGGATGTGCAAGTCCATTTCAGTCTCTATAAGAAGCAACTGAAAAGACCAATTTCTGCAACAAAAAAAGTGTTTAAATATTAAGTTTGTGCTGTCAAAAATGTAAGTTCTTTAAATCACTAGTGGATCGATGGGAGGCAGAAATATGAGCACCACCATATAGACTTAGTTTTGTTGCCATTTTATAAATAGCTAAATAAGTTACTGTGAGTATGCAAGCAACTCTTACAACATACAAGCAAACCTCGGTTTCCGACCACAATTCGTTCCAGACGGCTGGTCAAATTCCAGATCTACCCCCCCACCCATTACAAATAATGTACAGCTGCTCCCCAACTTATGTTTTACTTACCGTAGGTTCCGGACGGCCGAACGCATTACCATCTCAAAACACCCCAGAATCAATTATAAAACACTGTAAATTAATATCAAATAACATTTCAAATCAAATTCAAGCAAAATAATTTCAAATAGATAAAATTTTAATCAAATATAACCTTTAACATGCTCTGTGACGTGATCTTTCTGCTTGTAAATGGTTTCGATGGTTGACAGAGCCATTTGGAAGAAACGTGCAACATTCACGTTTTTCACCAGCATCAATTTTCTTGATAATAGCCATCTTCATTTCTAATGAGATGGCTTGGCGCTTTTTCTGATTACCACCATCACTAGTAGGCTTACACGTCTGACCAACCAATATTTGCTTAGGGTTGCAAATATGCAAAACAGTGTACCGTAAAACACAAAGATCACAGAGACGATGTCTTAACACAAGGGTAACATGCGGTGAACTGGGAAGAAGGAGGGACACGTTCAGTCTGCCGTTTGTAAACAATGGACACAAACTCGTCGTATTGCAGAGAGCACGCCAAATTAAAAATTTGATTTTTTTTATAAAAAAGTAAAATCGAAAAATACATAAAACGAATGAACGCAAGTCATGGAGCGTCTGTACACTAAAATAAAAACCACTGTACAGTTAATGCACAAGAATTTTTACCTTTGTGGTGGTGAGCAGTTGGTAAACGTAAATGTTGGATTGGAGAGGGAGAGAGGAAGAGGATCCCCTTCCATAACAGCTTCAGGTAAATCAGCCAAAAATGGGTTTTTTCCTCTTGCTACTCACTTTGGCACGGATGACTCTTCTTCAGGATGTTCCTTTCTTTTCTTGAACATTTCTAACACGGCTTGTTTCAAAACAAGCGTTGATGAGCAAAATGAGAAGTGGCTCATAACTTCATCATTAAAAAGGTGTTCACAGCACTGCTAACTTAGGCAGGGTGATACAGCTCAACAACTTCCAGACAGCATGCATTTCCTCTCCCTCTCGTTTTTGAATTTTTTGTTCGACTCCTGGGACAAAAAAAGCCGAATTTTTTGGTCGAATTCTGATTTGTTTGACGTGAACCGAGGTTTGTTTTTGTTTTTTAATCTAATAAACTGACTACTAGATACAGTAACAGTTTCAGCAAACCTGTAACTAGAACATAGATCAGAACAAACTATCCAATGAATGAATGAATAAAAAATAAATAAATAAAATAAATAGATCCCGGTGTTGGTGGCTCTTACCGGTAACCCCGTCTGAGGCTCCAGAGCCCCGCATGCGCAGGTACATCAGGCCGAGCAGCACGAAGAAGAGGCAGGCGGCGGTCAGCAGAAACATGGACAGGTAGTGTGCGCTGAAGCCGCCGGTGGCGGACACCTCGTCCCGTTTAAACTGCTCGAGCAGCTCGTCCTCTGGCCCCGTGGCCTTCCGTTTGTGGCTGTAGTTATGGTTGGAGCCGGTGTGGTTCGAGTGGTTGAAGGCGTATGGCGAAGCCAGGCTGTTGTAGGTGTTAAACCGGGATCTGAGTCCGGAGCTGCTCGCCGCGGCGGCGGCCTCTTCTTCGCCGTGATGACCGCCGCCGCCGCCGCCGCTGTCCTCGCCGTTTACACTCGTGAAGCGCGAAGTTCTCACATAGTTCCCGGTCACCTCACTCGTTTCTCTATCGTCCTCCACCGGCTCACACGCCATGTCCAGACGGACACCACCACCACCACCGGGCCGGAGGTCTGCCTCCTTTCCCCGGACGCTTTTATTATAAGAAGAAGGGGACGTGAACTTGGACAAACTCCTTCTCGAGAGTGGTCTGCGTTCCCGATCCCGTTCCTCCTCGTAGTCTTCCTCTTCGTCTGAATCAGAATAATCCCCGGACAGCTTGCCGCTGTAGGACCCTTTACTCCCGTTCAGAGTCCTCCCGGTATTCTCTTCCAGAGCGTCCGCGTCGTCCTCTTTCCCGGCTGCTGCTACATCGCGGTGCGCGTCCTCAAACATTGGACAGACCGAGGGGCTGCACCACGGAGACCCGAGGGTAGTTCTCTTTCTCTCCGGAAGCCCGAGGTTGGATTTGTTGCTACTGTTTAACCCGAGCCCGACAGTTCTGCGAGCGCCGGCGGTGGGTGTCTCTTGCGGAGTAGGCCTCACCGAGTACAGCGTCGAGCCTCGGTCCCTCCTGCCGCCGCCGCCGCTGTGGTTCAGGCCTGTTTTCTTCTGAGGCGCCTCAGCGTCGGACTCGTCCGAACTAAAGCCCAGTACAAACTTTCCACTCCTGTTTGCTCGCTTTTCGTTCAAAAACGGCCGAGCGCCTGGACTTCGAGTCGGGTACACATACGTGACGTCACTTGCCGTTGGTCGAGCCCGGAACGCTGAGGCGCCAGCCGCTGTGTGGCCGTTATTACCGCCGCCTCCGCTAGCGCCGCTACCACCGCTACTGCTATTGACGCTGCTGCCGTTTCTCCCTTTCACGCCCCTGGATCTCTGCTGTTGCTCCTCTCGTAGCTTTTTTAGTTTTTTTAAATAAACCGGCCGTGTGTTCTCTGTAACCGGGCCCGGAGTGAAGCCGAGGCGTTTCAACTCAGAAAAAAGCTCCTTGTCCGTGAGCTGCACGGACGCCATCTTTGCCCAAAACTCGCTCCGATATAAAGCGTTACAGGAAGTGACGTACAAGTAAAACTCTCAACCCCAGACAGTGAAGTTTTGCAGTTAAAAACAATTAAAGAGACGCAACCAGAGTAATAATCCCTCACCTAACATCCCCATTTTGTTCAGGAACTGACATAAAAAATATTTTTATTCCCTTCAGAAGCCCTCTCCCCGTGATTGTCCTCGAATGGACGTGATATAATTTATAGATCTAATCAAATGTAAACATTTGTAATTTATTCACAGGCTACTCTTGTTATTGATTGGTTCGCGATTATCCAATCACAGTGAAGTCATGACCCGTCTGAGCGTTTCAGACGTTAGAAATGACAAGCGTGGCCCGTTTCTTATTGTGACGTCATATAACTCGATGTATTGTTTTGTCGTGACATCCTACTTTGGTTACTGCATCAGTATATAAGTATATAAAGAAGTTTATTACTTTTTTTTACTGTTAAAAGGAAAAGCCAAAAGAAAAATCAATCAATGGATGGGCGTTAGTCCATCGCAGGTTACCTTCCCAGTATATTTTAAAATAAGATACAGCTTTATTAATCTCACAATGGAGAAATTCACTGTTACAGGCTCTTGAGGTACCATCAGTAGGGGGTGCAAAAATAGATACAAATACAAACATACACACATACATATATATTATATAAGTAAATAAATAAATAGATACATAAATAGTATAAATTAATAAACAATAAAAGAAAAGGGAACAACTTTGTAGACTGGCCTATATTCAAGTGTACATGTATCTGAGTGCAGAGTAGATGGGTTGATGTGGTTCACAGTCAGTGGGGTAGATGTGGTTGATGGGGTTTTTATTGCACATAACCGGTATTTTCACAGACAGTTACAAAGTGGCGTTGTACAGTCTGACAGCGGTGGGAATGAACGACCTGTGGTAGCGCTCCTTCCTGCACTGAGGATGTCTCAGTCGTCCACTGAAGGAGCTACTCAGCTTCTCTACAGTCTGGTGCAGTGGGTGAGAGCTGTTGACCAGGATGGATGTGAGCTTTGCTACCATCCTCCTCTCACTCACCTCCTCCACAGAGTCCAGTGGGCAGCCGAGGACAGAGCTGGCCCTCCTGATCAGCTTGTTCAGTCTCTTTCTGTCCCGCTCTGTGCTGCCCGGGGCCCAGCAGATGGCAGCGTAGAGCATTGCAGAGGCTACCACAGAGTCATAAAAAGTCCTGAGCAGAGGTCTGCATACTCCGAAGGACCTAAGTCTCCTCAGAAGGTGGAGGCGACTCTGGCCCTTCTTGTACAGGGCGTTGGTGTTGTGGGACCAGTCCAGTTTATTGTTAAGGTGAACGCCCAGGTATTTGAAACTGTCCACTGTCTCAATGTCCTGTCCCTGGACGTTCACTAGTGAGTGTGTGTGTTTGTGTGTGTGTGTGTGTGTGTGTGTGTGTGTGTGTTAGAGTGCTTCTTCTGAAGTCGACCACCATCTCCTTCGTCTTCCTAGTGTTCAAGCACAGGTAGTTGCGCTCACACCAGTCCACGAAGTCAACGATGACCGACCGGTACTCCTGCTCGTTCCCCTCTGACGCACGGCCCACGATGGCGGAGTCGTCCGAGAACTTCTGGAGGTGGCAGCTGTCTGTGTTTTTTTTACTGGTACCCATTTATACTGCTGGGTGAACTTGTGGTTGAGACCTTACCCAGGGGTCTTAGCACAGTGAGGGTCTCAGTGGGATTCGAACTCACAACCTCCCTGAGCACAGCACCCTCACCACTACACCACCGGCCCCACTACTGTTACTGGGAACTGATGTCACAATGTCATGAAATCACAATAATCTCTGTAACAGTGTAGAGTCAGTACTATGACTCCTGAGCAGCACAGCCTTTCCAACACGTGTCCCTCTCCCACCCAAGCTGTTAAAGCATGCCTACTAATGAGTGGCCTCCAACAGTCTTTTGATTTTTTTTAATTTTATTATTCTGTATTATTCCCATGCGGGAAACTGTTTCATCTGCATTTAACCCATTGAACGTGGAGCAGTGGGCTTCCATACCATTGGGGGTCACCCAAAGAACAGCTTTGGGGTGGATGTCTTGCTGAAGAGTGTTTCAGACATTAATGTGGAAGAAGGGAAGGTGCTGCTCACCCCCCCATCACCACAACCACACATTTTCCATGCTGGTTTGGGAATGGAACCAGCCACCATTCAGTCCCAAAAACCACGTCTGCCCTTTCATCCTTGAAAACTTGTCACGGCGGGATGGTTGGCTTGGGTGTTCCTCGAGTAAGCGCTTGAGAACATGACATATCTGTATGGTTGAGGTGGATTGTTCCTCCGTGCGTCTACACCAGGAGTGTCAAAATCATGCCACAAAAGGCCATGTGGCTGTAGGTTTTTGTTTCAACCAAGCAACAGCACAGCTGACTTTGCTCATTTAAACAACTAATTAGAGTCCTCATGCAATTGATTGGTCAGTCCCTGTCCAGACCACACTGATTAACCAATCAACTGCCTGAGGACTCAAATCATTTGTTTATATGAGCAAAGTCAAGTGTGCTGTACTTGGTTGAAACAAAAACCTGCAACCACATGGGCCTTTGTGGCATGAGTCTGACATCCCTGGTCTACACCCTTTGCATATATAAATGCTGTGGCTGTACTGTATCAGTTTCCATGGGGGTTCTTTGAGAAAGGGAAGAGCATGGTATATGAGTGGGGTCTTCCGACTGTCTTACCTCTCATCCGTATCAACTTTTCACTGAGCGCGAAAGAATGGTTTGATTCTCTGCAAGCATCATCACGCACTGTGTCATACACTCAGGCCTGTGGGAGGTGGTGTCTCATCTTGCTATCGTGTGTGTGTGTGTGTGTGGTGACTGGCAGAAATGTGAATAGGATGGTGGTTCAGTAGCTTTGGATGAGGTTGTCAGCTATGTCACGAACTCTGTTGCTGGAGCTCATTGTTCTATTTCCTTTAGTGCAGTAACAAGTTCATGGTTGTGTCAGTCTTGTGTCTCAGAGCTGCAACCTCTTGGTTGATCTGATACATGATGATGAGCTTTTTTTTTTTTTTTTTTTTTTTAATGGTGCACATCCTGATTTCCCTCGATTCCCTGGTGCGCTTGTTCTGATGCTCTGCTTTTGACTGAGTGTTGTGGTTCCTGGGTACTTCTCCTCTTACTGACTCTGCACTACTACTTGTGCATTCTGAAAAATTGGGCTTATTGGGTTCAGTTAAGTATTCAGATGGGAGTTGTTTGTCTCTTTTCAGTTGTCGTGACCTTCTGATCTGATCATTACTTATTAAGATCTGATCATTACTTATTAAAGGAGTATGGAAAAGTGAAGTTTCCTGAAACTTTTTTTTTTTTTAATAAATCTGTTGGGCATTTTACACCCCCAAGCCTAGTATGCTCATCAGAGCAGGAGTTCAAGTTCTTCTGGATGGGACACACTAGTCCACAGGTGTAAAGCTCATGCCACAAAGGGCCATGTGTCTGCAGGTTTTTGTTTCAATCAAGCAGCAGCAGCACACCTGACTTTGCTCATTTAAACAACTGATCTGACTCTTCAGACAGTTGATTGGACGGTCTCTGTACAGAGCACATAGATTAACCAATCAACAGCCTGAATATTCAAATATTTGTTTAAATGAGCAGAGTCAAGTGTGCTGCTGCTGCTGCTTGATTGAAACAAAAACCTGCAGCCACATGGCCCTTTTTTGTGGCCTGAATTTGACACCCATGCACTAGTCCATTACAGGTTACCTTGCCAGTATTTATTTATTTTTTTTAATGGAACAAATGCACATTTGTGGTTGAGACCTTGCCCAGGAATCTTGGCACTGTGGGGGTCTAACAGATTCAAACCCACAACCTCCTGATCATGAGCCCACCACCCTAATCAAAACCCCACTGGCCAATAACGATTTGCAGTCGTTAAATCAAATCATAGTTTTAAAAATGTGCTGTTTTAATTATTAAAAAAAAAAAATCATTAATAGATCATAAAATAAGTATCTATTGCATTGAATGTAGCAGTCAAACATTTATAAAGTTCGCATTCATTTACTTAGACATTTACAGTTATGTACTTGCACATAAAACAGGATTAATGAATACAATTTGTCATAAAATGTTTTAGTTTGGACAATAAATACAACACTTCTACACTTTTTTTTTTTTTTTTTTTCTAAATATTATAAATGAACAAGGCTTTACCAGATTGTTTATTTACTGTACATTAAAAAAAACAGACTCAACACGCTCTGACAATGCAGTAGTTGTAAGATTAAACGTCACACACATTCGGTATTTATAAAAAAAAAAAAAAAAAAAAAAGAGTAAAATCCAAGAAGGCCTTTCCAAAAAATCCAAGGTGATTGAGAATTTTGTTCCATTTTAGTGAAGTATCCTTTGGCGCCACCTAGTGGTCAGGACTGGTCATGAGCGCTGGTGATGTATTTAAAGCGAAGCGCACGGACATTTCATTCTGCAAACCGCACGCGTCGTGGAGATCAATTTATCGCGCAGGATTTAAAAATAAACTTGATATTATTAACACTATTAAACAGAGCCGTTAACCGCGGAAACAGGAGAATAGTGCGCAATGGCTTTGATAAATCTGATATTTCAGCTGTGTTTAAAAACTTACTTTATTGCAGTTTTGAGGAGTTTGTTAGTCGTGGCTGCACCCGAGCAGGGCAGTCTGTACATGTGGATCGATGCCAGGCAAGCAAGGATATTATTAGGTATAATAATAATAATAATAATAATTTATATATATATATATTTATTCATGGTGCCAGAATTGATGGTGACTCTCCATCACCATGCATTTGTATTGGGTGAGCAGTGGATCAGAACGCATGCTTGTCTGTAAGTCATGATTTCAGTTTATACAGAGTTGTTTGTTTGTTTGTTTTTTTCAGGGTTCGAGGAGGATATTTTAATTGTATCCGAAGGTAAAATGGCTCCTTTTACGCATGACTTCAGAAAAGCGCAGCAGCGGATGCCAGCCATCCCCGTTCATATCCATCACGTGAACTTCACCTGGCAAGTGTCTGATGATCAGGTAAACAATCCAGTGCACGTTTACATCCGGGATATTCCGCACCTTTTATATCAGAGTAAATTGGTCACGTGGCTGGAGCAAAAATCCCGAAAAGTCTTTTATTAGAACAAGTTATTGAATGCGCAAAAGTCTGTCTGTCTGTCTCTCTAGTCTAGCCAAGTCTAGTCTTGTGCTCGAAAGGATAATAAATAACTTGTGCTTTCGGAATAGCTGCAAATTTTGGCATTTGTTAAAAAGAAAGAAAGAAAATTCTCACAAAATTAGATGCACACAAAATAATAGTTATTCTGACAACTTACAGTAATGTCTTATTGTTTAATTTAAGCAATAAAAAAACACAAAAATAATAAAAAAAAAATTAAAACAAAACTTTTTTTTTTCTGTCATTTCTTTCTCTGATCACTTTCTGGATTATTACTCATAAAGCATTAATAAATCACTGTCCATTTACTATCTGTTCCTGCTTCCCCCTTTTTATTTATTTATTTATAATATAAAAGTCCCGGTTTTTTAATCTTCTTTGCATCTGTTGGGCTTTGAGGTCTCGGCGCATTAAAAGCTGCTGGATGATGGATCAAAGCGCCTCTGCTTCATCCGCCCCTCCAGGCACGTGACCTAAACATCCGGGCCATCGGCTTATTCATGCCCATGGGGGTTCCGTTTACATTTGATACATTAAATGAATATTATTCGCTTTGCAGATGTTTTATCAACAACAACAAGTCTATAAGGTTTAGCTTCTGGACATCTGACAGCTTGGTGGTACCAAGGTTCAATTCACTGCCCCACCCACCTTCCCATTAAAATCTTAATTAGTGAGTTATCCTCAGAGGTCTACTCCAAATCTATTTGTGCACACTTGAGCTTTGCTGTTGATTACAGTATGGTCATGTAGATTGGCATCCTGCATCATCTGGTGGTCTTGGGAGAGTCTGTGTGGAGGTTGCATGTTCTCCTAGTGCTTGTGTTGGTTTTCCTCTGGGATTTCCTCCCCCTGTCCAAAGACATGCTCGTTAGGCGAACTGGCAGTTCCAAATGACCTCTAGATGATTGGTGGCCTGGTCAGTGTGTTTCCACCTTGCAATGGCCTGGCGAGCTGTCCAGGGTGTACTCTACCCTCGCCTGGAGTCGGCTGGGATGGGCGCCAGCCTCACTATGACCCTAATTAGGATCATTACAGTTACAGAAAATGAAGTGAAGGAGTGTGAATGGTTGTGTGCTACAGCATTGGCTGAAATAGTTAACCGCCTCCCCATATGGCAGTTTGGCAAATGAGTGAGTGTGAATGATTCACCACACTCTAGTTCCCAAATTCCCCTTCACGATTTCAGAAAAGAAACAACCAAAAGCGTTTTAGTGACGGTATCGCTGGTAAACTGGTACCAAGCATCACCCTGAGCACTAACCTGATCTTAAATTTAGACTTGGTCCAGGGCCACGGTGAAGATCTTTGTTCTGGTGAAACTATAACCGACGTCTCTGGTGACGCGTTTGTGTTGAAGTGTTTGAGTGTCTGAGTGCTAATTCATCCATCGGAGACATCCAGAGGAACATTTGACAATATTTTTCACTAAATTGACGACAGATTAAGTGGACTTGGTTATTAATAATGAAATGGAAGTAGAACAAGGGTGAACCCATATATTTACAGTACAATATTACTGTCGGCGCTCCAGGATTCAAGCTTTGAACCTGAGCCGAGGATACGGCCTCTGTGGGGTTTCATGTGTTCTCTCTGTTTCCATATAGTTTCTCAGGGATTTTTTTGTTTTCTGCACACTTCTCAAACATAGAATGTTTCCTGTTTGGGAATGTGCATGGTGCCATGGGATTGATTGGCATCATCTCTAGGGTGTATTCTCACTTTACACCCAGTCTACCCAGCTTTGGATCCATTTTCTAAAGTTGGTCCTGGAGATATGTGTGTGTGTGTGTGTGTGTGTGTGTGTGTGTGTGTGTGTGTGTGTGTGTATGTATATATATATGTATATATATATATATATATATATATATATATATATATATATATATATAAATAAAAATACAGTGTGTGTGTGTGTGTATATATATATATATATTATATATATAATACATACACATATATATATATATATATAAAAATAAAAATACAGTATGTATGTGTGTGTATATATATATATATATATATATATATATATATATATATATATATATAAAAATAATACGGGATATATGTGTGTGTATATATATATATATAATGATTCAAATCAACTTTGTTAAACAAAAATTATTGCTAGATCAGGTCTCTCTCTCTCTCTCTCTCTCTCTCTCTCACATAACTGATTTGTTAGATCCTGCTGGCTTTAACAAATGACCTGCTCATGGAGATCATTAGTTTGCACTGAGATCATAATCCACAACTGGCATGTTGACTCAATAAAAAAAGAAAGTGGGGTTAAAGAGAGAGAGCGAGAGAGAGAAGTGTGCAGAAGGAGAATAAAAGAGAAAGGGTTCCTTGGCTCTGTTACTCCACACTTCAAAGCCCACCGCTGAGGCTTAAGAACAAAAAGCTCGGGGAATAAAAGGCTGGCGGTGAGAGTTATCTGTGTTGGTTATTACCATTCAGCAGAAGGATTAACGAAGCTCTCCGCACAGTCCACACAACCTGTGTATTTTTCTCTTTATCAAATAGCACCAATGCGCCAGAAATGGATAAGAAGATGATGATGAGGGAGACGGAAAAAAATGACCATCCTTTCCTTTTATCTTTGTTAGGGACATTGTGTGTGTGTGTGTGTATTTGGGGAGGGGGGTTGAGGAAGGGATTGGCAGGGCTTGTCATGCCACCACAGCCACTCTGACATGTATAATTTTCAACGCTTTGAGAACATTATATGGAGAGTAAAGCCTCATTTGTTATAAGGCAAATGAACCAAGTAACTTCCACACACTAAAACCAGTAGGGTGCATTGACTGCTTGTGGATATATGTGATTCTCTGTAGTGACAACTGACACAGCATGATAAAATGTACAAATCTGTCACCTTTCTTTTTGTCATGCATTCACTGGCCCCCAATGTCCCGAGAGGACGTCAGAGGCCTACACTTCAGCTACAGCACCTTTCCAACCGTTTGTTATTTGAAAAATATCAGCGCAAAGACTGTATCTCATTTCGCTGTACATAGGAGGATTACTTCTATGAGTTCCAGAGTCTTCGCTCCTTCGACAAGGACATCATGGATGACCCCATCGTCAATGTCCCACTCTTAGGCTCCGTACCTCATAAAACTTCAGGTGAAAAAGCATTTATGAACATATAATTATAGTACTATATTTAGATCATGGCACAATCAGAATTTTTTTTTTTTGTAGTCCAAAATAAAATATAGCAAAGAGCTTTGTTTATGCAGTGGTTCAGGTAGGCTTCCCTTGCCTGGAAGACCAAGATGGAGTTGCAGCATTTGAGGTGACCATTCTGGTAATGGACAGGGGTGGCAACATCGTCCTCAGGACCCCACACAATGCCATCTTCTTCAAGACCTGCCAGAAAGGTTAGCTTTTTCCACCTTTCCCATTTTTATTTATTAAAAAATAAATAATTAAATTCTGTATGCATGCTCCTTTTTTGATGTAGAAGTACGTCCGGCTGATCTGGAATCTTATATTATGGCATTGTATCATTTGCAAAGCTTATTGATGTGTTCATTTTCTACAAGCAGCAAGGCTAAATTTTACACTAATACACTTGTTTTATTTACATTTATGTCTTTGGCAGATGCCCTTACCCAGAGCAACTTACATTTGATTTCATTTGTACAACTAACCAGATGAGTTAATGACCTTGCTTAATGGTATAAAAGTGGCAGATTGCTGAAATTGACTGAGGCTTGAATCCCCCAACCTCCTGATCAGTATTTTAGAGCTTTAAAGAAAAATTAAACGCAAACTTAATAAAAGCTTGCATGCATAGTTTTTGTCCGTTTTTATTAAAACATACTGTTTAATGAACCTGTTTGTCATATAGAGATTGAAAACGGTTTGTTTGTTAATTTGCTACCTGTATACCGTTATTATTGCCATTAACTTGCCTTGAGAAGTGGGGGATTCACATTCTATTCTCATGATTTTACACTCTTGTGAGAGTTAAACAGCTGACTTCTCAAAAAAATTTGGTGGTTAATGCAAACCTCCAAACTGATTTTTGCAGTTTACATGTTCAAAATTGTCAAGAAAACCACCTGATGATTAAAATATGCATATAAACCTGGGAATTTGGCAGATTATCCTTTCATTTCATTTTAACACTTGCGCCACTACTGCTCACAGCTGTTTTATAAAGTATTGAGGCACTTATTGTAACGTATTATCTTTTCTAGAACAACTGACAACTAATTCAGAAGAACTTGTATTCCAAGGAACATAAAACAAGCCTACCATCAAATGCACTGAAATCTCGTCATTTACCACAACATAAGAAAAAAGCGTAGCTGAAGCGTTCTATAACAGACATTTATTTAACATACATGGAAGGAGTTGTCGTCAGCATTTTGTTACAGGAAGAAGGCAAATCGGAAAGCCTTCAGGATAGAGGACTTTTTGTTTCGTGGTTTCTTTGTAACATGACGAGCTGCATATAAGACCACCCATCACAGATGGGGTTGTCTGCCTTGGTTTTACTGATGTTCTGTTTCCCTCGGTTCACTTCTAATCTGGTGGTTTCAGCAAGATCCCTTAAAGTCATGTATCACCATCACATTTTCAGAATGTCCCAATACTGTATACCTAATATACTCAAGACATACGGAGTATGATTTCGGGTTTCAGCAGAAATCAAAGGTGGAGAAAGAACCAGCGCATGGTTTTTGATGTACATGTACAACAGTGCTCATACAGTCATTGCTTCAGGTACTTAAGCATATTTACATTACTTCAGTGTTAAAATCATAAACATTATGGACCATAACACTGCCAGAATTTTATTGGAGATATGAAGATGTTTAACTTCCATTGCAATCTTACTTTCAATATGAGGATAAAGAATTCAGTAGAAATCAGTGCTAGCCTCAGCTTGTTGCCTCTTAGCATGGACGATGTCCTTGTGTGTGGGTGGTTTTCAAATTGACTGAAGATTTTTTTTTTTTTTTTTTTTTTTTAATTTGTTTGATTTATTTTTTTTCTTTTGCTTGTTTGTTTTTGAATTATTAACTTTAGGAGAGCAAGAAAAGATAAGCTGTAAAGGAAATGACTGTCTCATATACGGAATAAACAGAAAATGAACCCATTTAACATGATTGTTTTAAATACGGCCGTAACTGATTGTAATATATGGTAGGTTTTGGATAAATAATAAAAACTTAGTTTGCTGATTGCTGTGCTATAAGAGGAATAAAACACTTTTGGAATGAGCTGCTATAAGAAAATAACACCTGCGCGCGCACATACGTGTGTGTGTGTGTGTGTGTGTATATATACATGTGTGTGTGTATATATATATATATATATATATATACACATACACGGATCCCTCACTACTTCGTGCTTCAATTCATGCTGCTTCAGTGCGTCGTGGTTTTTTTTAATATTTATCGAATTAAAAAAAAAAGGACATTTTGGAAGAATAGGGGAAGTGAAGGAAAATACCACAAAAACAAGGCCCATTATGCAAAAAAAAACCCCTAAACCAACCAAAAATCTCCAATCAAAACTACTTTTATTGTTGTGAGGTGTGCACGTGTGTGTATTTATATTTTATTTATATCTTGTGCATTATTTTTGAATGTTTAATTATTATTACTAAGCATTTATTGATATTATATACACATGTACGTATACGACAGTTGGGGGGGGTGATCCTACTTTGCGGATTTCAATGGTCGAGTGGGGATCTTGGTCCCAATTAACCGTGGAAAGTGGTGTGTGTGTGTGTGTGTGTGTGTGTGTTTTTATATATATTTGTGTGTGTGTATATGTATATGTGTGTGTGTGTATATATAAAATACACACGCACATATATATATATATATATATATATATATATATATATATATATATATATAATTTTTTTTTCTTTATTTCCTAGTCAAGGTTCTTTACAAATGATTTTGTGGTTCGCGCTGCATGATTTTTCTTTCATCTGAAATTCATCCATCAGGAAAAATGCAAAACTATGTAAGTTCGCTTGATTTGGGTGCCAAGGCCCAGCCTCTGCTCTCTGTCTGATGATAGACAAATAATCTTTGTGGTCAGACCTTAGTATAAACAACCATCAGATCTTCCTATGTTAAAATGCAGTTATTTTAAGCCCAAAAGAAGCATGGTTTGTATTAATAGAAAGAAAGTGCATGTATGTGAGGAATGATCTTGTAGCACACACAGACTGAATCATGCATCTGATGCCCTTGTGTGTATGAGCTCACTTAAAGAACTGATGAAAAAGAGAAGCAGAGATGTGATACGGGTCCCACCGTGTTTCACACACACAGGCCGTGGCTAGCCCATGATGTCATGTGAAATCTGCCAGCTGCAGCCCATGACCCCCCAGCACACACACCTAGTGTTGCATTCCTTAGACACCCTCCTCCACACACACACTCCACAGATCAAATGGTCCATATGGCTGTGGTCTCTCTGTGGGGAGGAAGAAGCACGTTCGCCAGTGACAGCTGAAGGTGGCCTTATGATCAAAACACAGGAAAATGCATCATCGTTGTTGTGAGCTGAGATTCTGTCCTGGCTTTGGCCGGAGGCTAAACCATAACTGGGCTCGGACAGGATTTGGAGCGATTTTTAAAAAGATGAGACATAATATTCCATATGTGTTTTATTTCTGTAACAGAGGAATGAATGTTGGTGCCAGATTGCCCTTAGGGCAGCTGGTCAGCTGTTGCAAATATTCCAGGCACTGCTACTGCTTGTATAAGGAGAGGAAATTGTTTTTAAAACATGTCTGGAAGCTCCACTGGTTTCCATGGAATGAACCTTTAATGTGACCAGAACACATGGCTTTCAGAAACGTTGCACAAAATTAGGACATGATCCATACAGCACCACTCCAGATCAGATTTAAAGAGTTAGATTTAAAATGGCAGATTTGACAGACTTGCTGACATCGTGGTTTCACCTCATCGCCTTCGCATTGCACGTTTTTCTTCTCAAGCATTGATGTTTTCTGCCTTTGAAGGCATGTGTGTGATGGATGCAGCTGCCCGTGTAGGGTCCTTAAAGTGGTGAAAGAAAAAGCAGAAAGTGAAGAGCCCTTGAAATCTCTTTATTCTCCTCTCTCCCTCTGAAGCAAAGTGTCCTGGCGGCTGTAGGAATGGAGGCTACTGCAGTGAGAGACATGTCTGTGAGTGCCGGGATGGTTTCTATGGCACACATTGTGAAAAAGGTAAAAGTTGCAATCCTGCAATAAATGTTTATTAAATACAGTACCGTATATAGGTGAAGTATGAAGAATTGTATTGCACATGATGGGCATGCACCGATGGCCCATCTAATGCAGATGGCAAAGCTATTATTGAGATGTACAGATGTTTCCCATACAATAACTACACAGCAGGTTGGGTTTGCAATTCCGTGTGTTTTTGATTAGTTTGCAGCTTCAGAGATGTGTTTTAAAATTCCTCTTTGTCCCTTTGAAACACCTAAAACCCACCTTCACTCTACAATTCCAGACTAGTGACATGCTGGATTGGACTTATTACTTGAGGGAGTGAGTTTCATAGAACAGATTTTATTTTCTTTAAATCAGTTATTTGAGCAGTCACTGTATTACTCTGAAATCTGTAGAATACATATACACGGTGTCTATACCTTTATAATTCTTTGCCACTGTACCTGGTCGCCAAGGTGGGGGGTGTGCCTTCAATGTAGTAAAAGCAGTTCTTCTCAATTTTTTTATGTGGCGCCCCCTGTAGGAAGAAACATTTCATGCCCCTACCACCCCGCGAGCGACTAACACCTCTGCATAATATTATATCTTTATTAACATTAAAAACAAAAAAAGAAGAAAATATAGTTCAACTTACAATAAAGAAAAACTTAATTAACATTGTTTTTAATCTGTAACACAAAAGATTTAAAGTGCATCAATGTGCCTGAAATAAAAAATATATATCCTTATTTAAACTCATTCAACTTGAGAGATTATCTTTCGGATTCTTCCCTTTATCAGGGGTCGCCACAGTGAATGATTCGCACGATTGATTTGGCAGAGGTTTATACGTCGGATGCCCTTCCTGTCACAACCCTTTTAGCAAGGGACAGAGACACGCGGACGACTTTGCAGCTACTCTACGAAAGTCAGCAATGGTTCTTTTACATGCCTCTCACCATAGACAGTGAGAGACATGACCCGCCTTTGATAACCCAGTTAGCTGCACTCGGGGGGACAGTGACAACCTTGTGGAGAGTGGGACTCGAACCCCCAACCTTAGGATCAGCAATCCAGCGCCCTATATCACTAGACCACCACTGCCCTGCTTAAACATATTCAACTTATTTATGTCTTAATATCTCCGTCTCGCTCCACCTTTCTTTGTTCCTGTTAGAAATTTTTCCGTGTTGTTTACTGCAGTTCATATCGTTTGCTTGTGTGAAGAAAAAAAAACCGCGACACCATAGCTCGACAATGAGTGCCACTGCCAACTACTGGAGTGGAGGTGCAATTACACTTAATTCTCATACACTATTCCAGAAAAGCATGTTCCCTAGGGTCGTCATACGCGCTCCCTCGGCATCATATCACCCCCCCCCCCCCCCGCATCACACCACGCCCCACTGTTTGAGAAGCACTGAGTTACAGTAATAAAAATCCAGCCATCTGTTTTCTGTACTGCTTATCTGTCTGGAACACTAGTGAAACTGAAGCCAAGCCCAGCTGACTTTCATCCAAGAGACATGGAACATTGATTGATTCATTAATTTTCTGAACTGTTCAATCCTAATTATGGTTGTGGGGAGACTGGAGCCCATCTTGGCCTACTCTGGGCAAAGATGGACCTTGCTAGGCCATTGCAAGGCAGAAGCACACTATAGACTACTCTTGATGAAAGTAAGCAATGGTTCTGTTCCATACCTCTCACCAGAGACATTGAGAGACATGGTCGGCCTCTGATAACCCAGTTAGCTGCACTGGGGGAACAGCAGTGACAACCCCAGTGATATTGGGGCTTGATTCAATTCAGTTCCTTTGTCATCGTAAAAACAGTGAAGAATAAGTTCAGCATCTCATTAAAAATGGCAGAACATAGATAAACACAAAAAACAAGATGAAGTGTATCAATTGAAGGGCAATGAATAAAAT
>CM045733.1:17667500-17690000 GCA_024760905.1 Plotosus lineatus
TAGCCCAGGTCAGGCGCTTCTGCCGCTGTTTCTGGGTCAAAAGATAAGATAAGATAAGATACAGCTTTATTAATCTCACAATGGAGAAATTCACTGTTACAGGCTCTTGAGGTACTATCAGTAGGGGGTGCAAAAATAGATACAAGTACAAACATACACACATACATATATATTATATAAGTAAATAAATAGATACATAAATAGTATAAATTACTAAACAATAAAAGAAAAGAATGGAGCAACTTTATAGACTGGCCTATATTAAAGTGTAATGTATCTGAGTGCAGAGTAGATGGGTTGATATGGTTCACAGTGGGGTAGATGTGGTTGATTAAAGTGCGCGGGGGTTTTTATTGCACATAACCGGTATTTTCACAGACAGTTACAAAGTGGCGTTGTACAGTCTGATAGCGGTGGGAATGAACGACCTGCGGTAGCGCTCCTTCCTGCACTGAGGATGCCTCAGTCGTCCACTGAAGGAGCTGCTTAGCTCCTCGACAGTCTGGTGCAGTGGGTGAGAGCTGTTGAACAGGATGGATGTGAGCTTTGCTACCATCCTCCTCTCACTCACCTCCTCCACAGAGTCCAGTGGGCAGCCGAGGACAGAGCTGGCCCTCCTGATCAGCTTGTTCAGTCTCTTTCTGTCCCGCTCTGTGCTGCCCGGGGCCCAGCAGATGGCAGCGTAGAGGATTGCAGAGGCTACCACAGAGTCATAAAATGTCCTGAGCAGAGGTCTGCATATGCCGAAGGACCTGAGTCTCCTCAGAAGGTGGAGGCGACTCTGGCCCTTCTTGTACAGGGCGTTGGTGTTGTGGGACCAGTCCAGTTTATTGTTAAGGTGAACACCCAGGTACTTGAAACTTGAAAAAAAGTGGCTTGACCTGAGAAATCCGGCAGCTGTAGCCCAGTCCACTGTTTCCACAGGTCCCCCAAGGTCTGGAATCGGCCCTTCTTCACAATCTTCCTCAAGATCTGGACACCTCTTCTGGTTGTGCAGCATTTTCTGCCACACTTTTTCCTTCCCACAGACGTCCCACAGAGGTGCCTTGATACAGCACTTTGAGAACAGCCTATTCGCTAAGAGATTTCTTTGTCTTACCCTCTTGCTTGAGGGTGTCAATGATGGCCTTCTGGAAAGCAGTTAGGTCGGCAGTCTTACCCATGATTGTGGTTTTGAGTAATGAACCAGGCTGGGAGTTTTTAAAAGCCTCAGGAATCCTTTGCAGGTGTTTACAGTTAATTGGTTGATTCAGATGATTAGGTTAATAGCTAGTTTAGACTACCTTTTCATGATGTGGGCAGTGGTGGTCTAGTGGGATAGGGCGCTGGATCGCTGATCCAAAGGTTGGGGGTTCGAGTCCCACTCTCCACAGGGTTGTCACTGCCCCCCCCCCCAGTGCATCTAACTGGGTTTTCAAAGGCGGGCCATGTCTCTCACTGTCTATGGTGAGAGGCATGTAAAAGAACCATTGCTGACTTTCGTAGAGTAGGCTGCAAAGTCGTCAGCGTGTTTCTGTCCCTTGCTAAAAAGGGTTGTGACAGGAAGGGCATCCGACATAAAAACCTCCGCCAAAATCAAACGTGCGAATCAGATGATTCGCTGTGGCGACTCCTGAGTAAAAGGGAAAATGCCAAAAGGAAGACAGACAGACAGAGTGCCTTTTCATGATATGCTAATTTTTTGAGATAGGAATTTTGGGTTTTCATGAGCTGTATGCCAAAATCATCAGTATTAAAACAATAAAAGACCTGAAATATTTCAGTTGGTGTGCAATGAATCTAAAATATATGAAAGTTTAATTTTTATCAGTACATTACAGAAAATAATGAACTTTATTACAATATGGTAATTTTTGTAGAAGGACTAGTATCTGATCCAAATGTACATTGCAGTGTTCCATTGTACTATTACTCGTGATATTTTAATACACAATTTTAAAACCCAGTATATTTAGATGAAAAATTTCTTTGGTTTAAATCTTACCTGACAGACACTTGCCAGTTTGTTAGAATTGATGGAGATTTTTCAGAACAGAAAAGGGTATTCCACAGGGTCCTGATTTAAGTCCCATATTATTTACTTCTAATATGCACTCCGTTAGCTTGGCGAGTTGTTCAGAGTGTAACCCGCTCTCACCCAGAGTCAACTGAGATGGACACCAGCCTCCCTGTGACCCTAATTAGGATTATGCAGTTCAGATAATCAATGAATGAATGATGCATCCCTTTAGACTTTCAGTGTTCTCTGCAATGCTGATGATACATAAATACGTAAATTAGAAGACTCGTAAGTCCTTGGATAGGAAAATTTAAAAAACATCCTAATAAATGATTTTATATATATGTTGGGGTAGGATGTGCACAGTGAAATATGAACAATATAGCGTTCATCTGGTGGAACATGAAGAGCCCCGGTTTATAATATACATGATTATAGCATGTTTAAGTAAATGCTTATTGATAAATTTCAGGTGAAGTGAAATAAAAAAGGTAATATTTAAGGCTTAATATTCTGGTGTCTTTTGGAGGCGAGAGAACGGGGGGAGCCCTTGCATTTGTCACTGGGTCATAATGGTCACATTATCACACTTTGACAACTTAATAACTGAAGTGTGTTCTCACACCCATGCCAAATGGACCAGCACTTATTTGGACAAACGTGACAATTTAACAATGGTAACAACGAGTGCTAAATTCCACTGTAACTAGTAGTTACCCAGTTACAACTTTAAAAATAATTCTAAAACAACAGACAGGATAAACGAACTGAGTTAATAATATTGGGTTTCTTTCAGTACCACTGTTTTTCATTCATTCATTTTTCTATAACCGCTTAATCTTAATTAGGGTCACAGGGAGGCTGGCGCCTATCCCAGCTGACTCTGGGCAAGGGCAGAGTACACCCAGGACAGCTCGCCAGGCCATCTCAGGGCGGAAACACACTGATGGTTATGTGGTCTACTCTTGTTGAAAGTCAGCAATGGTTCTTTTACATGCCTCTCACCATAGACAGTGAGAGACATGGCCGGCCTTTCATAACCCAGTTAGCGGCACTGGAGGATGGGGGGGGGGGCAGTGACAACCTGTTGATAGTGCGGCTTGTACCCCAACCTTAGGCTCAGTGATCTAGCACCTTTACTACCAGGCCACCACTGCCCAGACTGCTGCTTCTAATAATGTAAAATAGCTATGGCTTGGACTCGAAATGCAAAATCTTAACATTTAATTTTACACCAAATACATCAGTGTTGCCTGGGCACACCAATTTGTCATAAGTTTAAAACCACTGAGAGGTAAATAATAGAGATTACCTTATTACAAAGCCATCTGTCATGAGGTGGGGTGCATTAGGTAGAAGGTAAACAGTCTGTTCTCGAAGTTGATGTGTTGCAAGCAGGAAAAAGGGTCAAGTTGAAGAATCTAATGAGCACTGATAGCTGAAAAAGTTAATGCTGTCTGTTAATGTCTATTATAGAATGGTGTCTGAACATAGGATCATGGATAGTTGAATATTAGATAATCGGTGCAAACCACTGTACATCACAGAAAATGCATACAATGAGCACTTATTTTACATCATATGGACAGCTGAATGTGCGTTACTTTCCTAAGGAAGAGATAGAGGACATGTAGGACCATGAGGAAAAAAAGCAAGCTTCCTGAATCAGTATGATATCCTGAGTAACATTTTGCTGGAAAACCTTGGGTCCTCTAAACATCAATTGATGCTACTACAAAGAGCTTCATGAGCTTCTCTGTAATATATAGGTCTTCCAAGTATCTCGGGCTCTTTGGCGTTTTGCCCCTTAACCAGTATGCCTCGCCTGAGTGGGGCAGCAAAGACTGTGCAGTGATGGCCTTCACCTGCAGACTGGTATTTACCTCTGGTGGTGACTTAATTGGCTGCTGGGATCCAGCCTTCGTTTCTCTTAATCCAAAGCTAATGTGAGCTTGACTCTGCTGACGATCCTGTTTCTTTGATGGCTTTCTTTGACATGGAGGGTGACAGACCTATCTGACTAAGGAAACTTCTTGTTGATAGTGCGACAGCCTCTACAACCAACTTCTGTAGGCATCAGGATTGCTTTCCAGCCTCTTGTATCAGCTTCGTCTACTTGGTCTTGTATTTGGTGGCCTTGAGCTCGTGTGATGCTTCCAGTCTGTCCTCCCAGGGCACTGTGAGCTCCATGATAAGAATAGTGTGAGAGCTTCTTGACAGCAGTACCATGTCTGGCCGCAGAGAAGTGCTGGCTACTTCTTCTGGTCACCTAAGTTTCTTTTGTACATCGACATGCAACTCCCAGTCGGATGCTTGTGATATTAGTGAGCTTGTCTGAGTAGACTTGGCAGCCTTCGACTTGTCGCCTTCCTTGCGGAACTGTACTTGCTTTGGGCCTCTGTGTTAATTGGCGATTTACACCCATCCTATGCTGGTCTATCCATGCCGCGATCTCCTTCAGTACATTATCATGCCGCCAGCGCTACCTTCCTTCTCCAAGTGCTTTTGGACATGCTGAGAGAATGTGGTTGAGTGTGTCTGATTTGCAAAGGGAGCATGATGGGTCTTCTTCTTTGCCCCAGATTCTTAAGTTGGAGGGTGTTGGTAGGAGATCTGCCACAGTGTGAAACAGGAAACTGAGTTTTCCCTGGTCCATGGACTATACAGCTTTTCAAGTGAGTGGACATTGTAGAGCAGTCTCCCATCATGTCCAGCTACCTTGCTTTCCCAGTCCTGCCTTGATGAATTTGGTGTGTTCTGCCTCCTGTCTGACTCACTGGACAATCATGTCCCGCTTGGTCCTGCTGTCTGCCTTACCCCACTGTTAGGCCCAATGTTAATGTCTATGATAGAATGGTGTCTGAACACAGTGCATCATGGATAGTTGAATATTAGACAATTGGTGCAAACCACTGTACATCACTGAAAATGCCTACAATGGGCACTTCTTTTACATCATATGGACAGCTGAATGTGCGTTACTTTACTATCCCGAGTAACATTTTGCTGGAAAACCTTGGGTCCTAGATGTGTGAATGTTACTTTGATACTATCTAAACCTTAATGGTAAAGGTATTCCCAAATGACAGTATCTTCCTTCAGTAGGATAATCCACACGGTCATACTGTAAAAAAAAAAAAAAAAACTGTTCAGGAATGGATGAAGGAAAATTAGCTTCCATATTCCTCATCTGTGGGATATGCTGGACAAACAAGTCCAAACCATGCAGGCTCCACCTTGCCATTAAAGGATTTGTTGCAAACTGCTTGGGGCCAGATACTACAGCACACCCTTAGAGGTCTTAACAAGCCCATTTGTTATAGGTTCGAGCTGTTTTGGTAACACGAGTATAGCCCACAATAAATTGGTGGGTGTTTTTAATGTTATGGTTGATTTGGTGTATGCACAGTACGTACTGCAAGAACTGATCTGTTTATATAAGTATAGAGACAGTGAGACTTTGTTTGTGTACACTTTGCTTCACCCTTTCAATTCTTTCCTTTCTTTCCTGTCATCCTGCTTTAACCCGAACAATCCCCGCCCACCCCTTCTTGCTCAAACACGGACACAGGATGTTTTTGCGCAGTCAATCATTTCCATTTAGCTCTGTAGTTCATGTAATCCTGTTACTTGATATCTAAGGGGAAATACCACTAGGACATTAAAGTATATCATATACCTATGACACAGATTATGAGAAGTCCAGGAGTATTTCCTCGATGTAACTCTCACTGGAGTAGCTACTCTAATGGAATCAAAATATGCCTCGAGTCCCCTCAGGGCTTGGGTAATAACTCTGTCTGTGACGGGTAGCTACACTACTGGCATAAAAATACATCTCTAATCCCTCTAGGATTGAGTAACATGCTTTATATTAAAACTTCCAGTCTGTGTGAAGACATGTTGTACTAAAGATATCACATATCGTCTTTCCATTCATAAAAACTACATCGACAGTTTTAGGTATAAAATTGGCCTTTACGATTTAAAGGAATCGCCAGGCGTTTACAACAATGTCCATTTGAATGCTCCAGTTTTACGCAAGATCCCCTTACCTCATTTCAGTTACTTGCTACTTTGAGATCACTTTGTAGGCTGTAAATTACCTTGCAGTTGTAAAAAAAGAATAAAGAAATTGGTGTAATTATTGTCTTTTATAAGCTGCACAGTTTCCATTGCTTAATGGCTTTACATGGAAATCACAAACGTGTTTTTTTTTTTTTTTTTTCCCCCCTCCACTTGTTAACTTTTCTATTAATTGATGATTTAATTCACTAATCTCATGGTTGTGGGTTCAAGCCCCACTCTCAAATGGTTGTCACTGCTCCCCAGTACAGCTAACTGGGATATCAAAGGCTGGCCATGTCTCTCACTGTCTGTGATGAGAGGAAGGTAAAAGAACCACTGCTGACTTTCGTCACTAGTAGGCCGTCAGCATGTTTCTGCCCTGCGATGGCCTGGCGAGCTGTCCAGGTTGTACTCTGCCTTCAACCAGAGTTGGTTGAGATGGGCCTCCCCGTGACCATAATTAGGATTAAGCGGTTCAGGAAAAAGAATGAATGAATGAAAGTGACGTTTCATCTGTTTACCCATTGGCTCATCAGGTGTGACCTCATTCCCGGTTTGCGTAGTGTGAAGGGACTAGGAGTTCAACTCCTCCTGAATGAATTGCTAGTTCATCACTGATTTACCTTCCCAGTATTTTTACTGGTACCTACCCATATATAGTGCCATGTGGACAGAGTGGTGGTTACGCCAGGGCTCTTAGCATGGTGGGTTCTAACAGGGATTCAAACAGACAACCTCTCAATCATGAGCCCAGCACCCTAACCACTATACTAGCAGCCTCCAAAAATTGATGATACGCAGCCTCCAAAAATTGATGATACACTGTAAAAAAAAAAATACTGAAAAGGACAGAACTTGAATCTGTTTTGACTTCTGTACTTTTTTTGTTTTTGTTTTGTTAATGACTCTGTAATAAGGATATTTTGTCCACCACATAATCCAGCTAGTAGGGGCGCAGTGGTGGTCTAGTGGTATAGGGCGCTGGATCGCTGATCCAAAGGTTGGGGGTTCGAGTCCCACTCTCCACAAGGTTATCACTGTCCCCCTCCCAGTGCAGCTAACTGGGTTATCAAAGGCGGGCCATGTCTCTCACTGTCTATGGTGAGAGGCATGTAAAAGACCCATTGCTGACTTTTGTAAAGAGTAGCTGCAAAGCCATCAGCGTGTTTCTGCCCCTTGCTAAAGAGGGTTGTGACAGGAAGGGCATCCGACGTAAAAACCTCTGCCAAATCAATCGTGCGAATCAGATGATTCGCTGTAGCGACTCCCGAGTAAAAGGGAAAAAGCCGAAAGGAAGACCGACACAATCCAGCTAGCAAGGCTAATGTTAGCCTGTTAGTGTCCACTCGGATAAATTAAATAAATTGCTGTAAATTGATATGATAGGGTTAGCGCTGCCCGGGTGGTAGGGTGCTGGATTATTCATCCTAAGGTCGGGGTTTCAAGCCCCATTATCAACAGGCTGTCACTACTGTCCCCTCAGTGCACATAACTGGGTTATCAAAAGCTGGCAATGACTCTCACTGTCTGTGGTGAGGCTGAGTAAAAGAACCATTGCTGTCTTTTGTAAAGAGAAGGCTGCGTAGCTGTCAGTGTGTTTCTGCCCTGCGATGACTTGTACTCTGCTTATGCCCAAAGTCAACCGAGATGTGTGTCAGCCTCCCTATGACCTATGACCTTGACTAGAATTAAGCGGTTCAGAAAATGAATGAATAGATATGGTGTTGACTGACACATTACATATCTTATACCGGACATAACACAACTTGGGTTATTGCACTTCATGTGTTTACTGATAATTCTTATATCACTTTCACTCACTCGCTTGCCAAACCACTTAACCCTACTAGCATTGTGGAGAGACTGGAGCCTATCTCAGCCAACAGGGCATAAAGGAAAGGTGCACCTTTTAACAGCTTGCCAGAACATCACCGGGTAACATGCATACATTCACATTCAGTCAGACCTGGGGAACTTTGGAACATGTCTTCGGACTGTGGGAGGAAACTGCAGTACCCAGAGGGAACCTACTCGATCATTCTCATATCGGTACAATACCCTAAAATTTCACTAAGACTCGAATTATAGGAAAAAAAAAAAATTAAACCAGAACAATACTGTATTATAATTTACCAGGAACTGTTGGCCTGTACATTATGATGTGTCCCGCAGCAGTTGTGTCTCTATTGTTTTTCCTGTAGGTAAATGCAGGCAGCAGTGCGGACATGGAGGCAAATGTATAGGAATAAATAAATGCAAATGCAGCAAAGGCTACCATGGAGATCTGTGTTCAAAAGGTAAGAAAATAATCCTCCTTCATGAGTCCTTACCCACATTCCCTTTGCAAATGATAATGACATTTTTAATCTTTTAGTTTTTCCTCACAAACATTACTAAAGTCACATCTTACCACAAGTTGACTCAAACTTTGTATAGAATGTAGTCAGAAGCACTTTTACCCAAACACGTACAAATGATCCAATAGGTCCAGTACCGCAACCACTGGGGGCAGAGGTGGCCTAGTGGTATAGGTGCTGGATCGCTGATCCTAAAGGTTGGGGGTTTGAGTCCCACTCTCCACAAGGTTGTCACTGCCACACACACAACCCCCCTCCCCAGGACAGCTAACTGGGTTATCAAAGGCCGGCCATGTCTCTCACTGTCTATGGTGTGAGGTTCATGTAAACGAACCATTGCTGACTTTTGACCAGAGTAACTGCAAAGCCGTCAGCGTGTTTCCGCCCTGCGATGGCCTAGCAAGCTGTTCAGGGTGTACTTTGCCATCAAACATCAATTCACACTCACATCCACACTTGTAGAGTAATTTAGAGCAGTAAATTGAACTAATATGCATACCGCTGGGTTACGGGAATAAACTAGAGTGCTTGGAAGAAATCCACAGAAGCACGGGGTAAACAAGTTAATACATTAAGATGGAAGCCTGGAACTTTTACAGTGTTAATCAACATGGTGAATCACCACAAAGTGGTAATCTAAACCTTCGACTAAGTCGGTTGAAATGGGCACCAGCCTCCCTGAAACCCTAATAAGGATTCAGCGGTTAGAAAATGGATGAATAATTAATTTGAATTAAATTTCCACATTTAGACTTGTAGTTATATTATATACAGTAGTTAATATTCAGTATTCATTTATTATATTCCCATAATTTTAAATTTATATAATTCCATTTTTGTTTATTTTATATTACTGTACATTATAATACATGAAAGATATTTTGTGATGCTGCTATTTCCAGACAAGCGCGCGCGCACGCACACACACACACACACACACACACACACACACATACTCAAAATGTTGTTGAATGCACAGCTGGTGGTCTATGGGCTCGCAAAGCAGATTATGAACAGCAACACTTCCTCTGTAAATCCTAAGGCTAAACATTGTGTCTCTGTTTGTTTACGTTCTTTATGTGCTGGTGTGTGTGTGTGTGTGTGTGTGTGTATGCAGCTGTCTGTGAACCCAGCTGTGGAGTACATGGGACCTGCATAGAGCCCAACAGGTGTCAGTGCCAGGAGGGTTGGCATGGACGTCACTGTAATAAGAGTGAGTGAGGAACCTGACCACAGCACACAGTGTTCATTCTAAAACCTCTCGGCCCTCCAGGCACTTTCCCAAGCATCAGCTACTAACTACATGCCGTAAACACACGAGCACATTTAATCCACTGGAACTCTACAGCTTGATGGGGGTGCTTCCGAAGGCGCAAATGAAAGTAAGAGTGGTATGTTGGGTAGGACTGACTCGTCTCTCCATCTTTGTTTTATTCAATCCTACAACAGTCGAGGAAAAAGGTTCATATTACAGGCTCCATGTACTTGCTTGCCACCGCCTGCCTCTGTGCCCTCTTAGCCACATGTGGTTAAAAGCATTAAATGCCTTGTAGCATATTACAGTGGTACCTCACCTTTACCAAAGTCTCACCAAACGAAAAATGCAGGTTACGAAACACATTTTCCTAAATGTTATGTCTCTGTATACGAAACAAGTTCACATTACAAAAGCGCCGTCTTAAAAATTCAAACAATGCATGAGCTGCTCTCCCATCAATGACGTTCAAACATCCCGCCCCGCTGGCCTCCCATTGGCTAACAACTGAGCTGTTGTTCATGTCGCCTTCACGCGAGCACCATCTTGGACAGGTCCACCTGATGCCATATTGGACAGGGATCCCATTGGCTAGGAGGGATGACGCAGCTACCTCCCATCGCCTATTATGGTGCTGATCCACCATGATGCTTTCCGTGTAAAGGACAGAGCTACTGTTGTTTTTATGCTTTATATCTTGAGTCGGGCTTTTAATCTTCCATAAACATTTGTAAGATTATAACTCTGCTAAGAAGACATGGTCAACGCTCACACGTGCGCGCACGTGCGTGTGATTTCCGGTGCGAGTGAGAAGAAACGGGCTCAAGTGATATCGCAAAGGAATATGGCCAAACCCGTCGACCATCGGTACGATATTGAAGCAGGAGGTCTTAAAAGGAAGGCTTTTATCATTTTTAAAGGGTTTACGGGGTAGTATTGGGAGCCTTGGAGCGAATCATGCGTTTTACATATAAAATGCGGTTCAATTTACGAAAAATGCAGGTTATGAAAAAGGCTCTGATGGGCAGTGGTGGTCTAGTGGTATAGGGCGCTGGATCGCTGATCCAAAGGTTGGGGGTTCGAGTCCCACCCTCCACAAGGTTGTCACTGTCCCTCCCAGTGCAGCTAACTGGGTTATCAAAGGCAGGCCATGTCTCTCACTGTCTATGGTGAGAGGCATGTAAAAGAACCATTGCTGACTTTCGTAAAGAGTCGCTGCAAAGCCGTCAGCATGTTTCTGTCCCTTGCTAAAAGGGTTGTGACAGGAAGGGCATCCGACGTAAAAACCTCTGCCAAATCAAACGTGCGAATCAGATGATTCGCTGTGGCGACTCCCGAGTAAAATGGAAAAAGCCGAAAGGAAGACAGACGGACATGAAAAAGGCTCTGGAACGGATTAATTTCATAAAGTGAGGTACCACTGTACTTTTAGATATTTTTGTTGATTAGAATTGTGATTACAAGGATCCCTCACTTTCCGCGGTTAATGGGGACCAAGACACCCCCCTCCGCGACCGCCGATTTCCACGAAGTAGGATCGACCTCCCTGACTGACGTATACGTACATGTGTATATAATATCAATAAATATATAATCAACACTATAAATGCTTATAATAACAAACATTCAAAAATACTGCACAAGATGTAAATAAAATATAAATACAGACGCACGCGCAAACACATGCTCAGATGCACACCTCACATAAAAATGTAAGTAGTTTTGTTGGGGGGTTTTGGGTTGTTTTTTCAGTTTTTTTGCATAATTGGCCTTGTTTTGTGGCATTTTCCTCAACTTTTTCCCTATTCTTCCTAAATTTCCTTATTTTTATATTATTTTTTGATGAATATTTTTGAAAAACCCGTTATGCACTGATGCCGCAGAAACTGAAGCATGAAGTAGCGAGGGATCACTGTGTGTGGTTTAACATGATTTTAATCTCAAAATTGTTTGAATAATGGTTTTTACTGAGTTTCTTAGGAATATTTTACGAGATAAACAGATGTTTTCTTTTGCTATAACATTTGCTTTTATTATATAATGTGAGAAAACGATGAGAGAAATCTTTCGTAAGTTCTGTTCAAGTTTACAAGTTGGAACAATTTATGATGCACCTGCAATGCTTGAACAGATACTGAACGATGTGCATGCTTATTTTCAGTGGCAAGATGAGCATTACAGCATAATTATTAAAGTATATCAATAATTGGTTAACTAACTAACTAATAGTTAATTAACTAATGCATCAAATGAAGCCATTGATCTGGTTAATTTCTTCATTTCAACCTTACATTTGTTCGGGGTGCAAATCAGCTCTTCCCCTCAGTTGGAAAAGAGGTGCTCAGGCCTGCTTCTCTTTTTTTTTTTTTTTTTTTTTTTTTTTCTTCTTTAAGTCAACAAGTCACAAGTTGCTCAACAGAGTGTGAAAACTCATCAGAGTGGAAATTACAATTCACTTGACAAGCACCAGCAGGCTATAAAAATGACAAATGGCTTGTGTAAATGGTTTGCAGTGAGCGAGTAATTAACTGAGATAAGTGCAACCAAATTACAAGCGGACGGTTCTTTTGATTCTTAAGCATCAGGTTCATTTTCTATCTTTATTTTTACAGGATATCGTGGGGGATCATCACACCTCCACCGCCAAACAAACCTCAGACCCAAATCCCACACCTCATCAGGGAAAGAAACCAAGGAGGAAACTCGGCGCTCATCGGAGAGCAACTACATAGTTTAAGTTTCTTGAGGTCCTTTATGAGCTCATCTGCCCCTGATCCAGCCTCTTGAGGGACTCATCCTCATTCTCCACAAGAGTCTCCCATCTTAGACGGCTGTTTCCTCCAGATCCAGACTTTCTCCAACCCAGTATTCCCTTTCAGAATTCCTTTGATACAGTATCTCTCAACCCCGACTGACTCTCCTTCTATCCTGCTGACATTGGAGGGAGTTGCCTCTGCTGGAAACATGGACATGAATCACAGGGCCAGAAGTTCTCATAGACCAGAAGTTCTTTTGTGTGGGTGTGATTTGACTGAGGATGGTAATTACTGCGTCCAGCTCATGTGGATGGGTTGGATAGTCTGTCTGTTTCTCTTTATCGCTTCCTCTTCTATATAAACACAATGAACAGACTGTTAAACAACATCTGTTATGTTACTTTTCTCTGTATTCTGTAGTATATATGCAATACGAAATGGAAATGTACTGTTAGATGTTATGAGAAAGTAGTGAACTCGGTGAGTACTTAGTATCATGTAACAAGCAGATAAGCTGTGTATAGGCACACAAAAGCAATTAATAAAGGACTGTTATTATTAAATGAGTGCAAAACCACTCATTTTTTTTAATCCATTTATATTTTAGAATGTGCAACACTATAGCCTTGTCTACACTGTCATTTAAACCTGTCGTACAGCCTTCTCGAAGTTACGGGTGTATGAAATAAAATGTCAAAAATTGTCCTCTCAGAATGTTAAACAATCATTTAAAAATTCCTGAATCCAGAATTTGACCCAGATTAGCTTCAACACCTAATCAAGTCTTCCTGTGGTAGAAATTTAATGACAATATGCACATAAGTTTGTCTCTGCACCTTTTTTTGTATATGTGGAGGAGAAATCCTGCTGATGAGGGATAAAATACTATAACCTCCTTGGTGGTGATGATGATTTCTTCAACCACATTTTCTCCCTGATTTAACTGTATCCAATTTCCACCCATCAGGTATTGCCTTGCCTATCACAGGACCACCACGTACCAGGGAGGGACAAAAGCATGCACATGCTCCCACCGTGACATGCAATGCTAGCTACCCACCTCTTTTTTTTTTTTTTTTTTTTTTTTTTTGAACTGTAGCACATGCTCCTTTTGGGGACAGTCTAACATACTCGGAGGGAAAGCACTATCTGCCCCCAAATACGAATGAGCTCACAGACGTCCATGATTGGCTGGTGATCACTGTGCGTGACGGGGAAGTGTGTGTGTGTGTGTGTGTGTGTGTATGCTGTCTCGTCCTCCCATGAGAGCTTAGCCACTTAGCCACCATAGACTCCTGGCTGCCGATAGCTGTGGTGTTGACCCGGATTCAAACTTGCAATCTCTGGTTTAACTTGGTGACGATCATAACCTCAGTCCTTTAGTTTAGAGCGGCCATTTTTTTACCTTTATTTGGTAGATTTGTATTATGTAAACCCAAGATGGGAGACAGGAATTTGCAGAATCTCATTAAGAACCGGTATATTATTTTTTTCTTCAACACAACAGAAAAAGAAAAAATAGAAAATTTTAATTTCGCGCCGCCTTGTGTTCTTTAAAAAAAAGTCAAAACTAGTATATTTATGGTATTTAGCAGACACTCTTCCCCAGAGCAACATTCATGTTATTTATATACAGCTGAGCAATTGCGGTGGCAGTGACAGCATGGTAGTACTGGGCTTTGAACAGGAGGATTACTAACCCAGAGCCCAAAGCACTGAACCATCACCCCCAGAAAACTTACTGACTGTTCAAAAGCAGCGACATCTATCCATCCACCCATCTATTATCTGCATTACTTATTCACCAGGGGCATGGTGGAAGCTGGCATCAGTTTCAGCTGACTTCAATTCAATTTTATTTGTACAGCGCTTTTTACAATTGACTTTGTTTCTAAGTAGTTTTACATAATAAAAGAAATATTTTACAAAGTAGAAAGTTTAAACATTTTCTACAACCCCGACACATCCCTTATGAGCAAGCCTGTGGTGACGATGGCAAGGGAAAACTTCCTCAAAACCTTGAGAGGAACTAGGCCCAAAAGGGAAACCCTTCCTCATTTGGGTGGAACCATAAAAATACATTACAGTCCAACATGAAGTCTGATTTGTTATACCACAACTGTAAGCCCTAAATAATTGTAAGAAGAGAATCTATATCACCTGCAATGAAAAGTCAACTTCACAGTCTGTGAGTGCACATCTAGGTTCATATGGATCTTCATCAGCAGGAGCGAGAGGCTTCCAAGATAAGAACTCCAGTCAGCATCAGCACACCAGGACAGACGACAAGACTCAGAAATTATTAGGATCAGAAGGATCAGGATCACAGGCTTCCCAGAAGTATCATGTGCACCTCAACAAAAACACAGAGGGGTGAGAAAGGGAGAGGGGATAGATGGATGGATAGATAGATAGAGGGGTGAGTTCTTCAAACAGTCCAAAGACATTCACATTAGGCTAACTGGCTGTCCCAAATCAGTTGAGAGTGTGAATGCTTGAGTGTGTGTTGGCCCTGTGATGGTCTGTCGAGCTGTTCAAGGTGTACCCTGCCTTCACACAGTGTAGGCTTCAGCCTCCCGGTGACCATAATAGGATTAAGTGGTTCTGCAAATGAGAATGAGATTACTTACGACAGAAAATATGTAGATGAGATATTAAGAGACCTGGAGCTATTTAATTAAACAATATAGGGCCACACCCAAAAATCAGAAGTAAAAATTAATATTATAAAAAATATGACATCCACAGTTACTTCCAAATTCCGAGATATAATAATTATTGTTTTCATCTTAATGCACTTTTTTGTGTGGTATGTGAAATCTAATGCATATTAATTAATTATATAGTTGCTTCTTAGTTTACACATTTGGTTGCACACGGACATCGTGCATATATTACAATGGAACAGAACAGCCTCTACACAGCACTTGGTTTTCTCATGAAGACATTTTCAGACAGTTTTATAAGTAGCATTTTCATTCGGTGTTAGTCATTTCTCCAACAAGCTGTGGAAACGTACAAGTCGGTGAAATGAAAAGGTCGGTGAAGCCAGCACGTCGAAGAGAGAGTTGTGCGCTGGCTGCAGTGTGTAACTCGTTTCACATCAGGCTTGATACTTCAAGCTTTGTTCTTACATCTCTTACCAGCCCATGCACTCATACATGTGAAAATGACTGACAGTGTCACGCTACCGCTAATCCCACCATGCCTTATACTGATGAGAATGATAATATAATTAGGGGAAAAAACAGGATTTTATCAAGTAAACAGATAAAAAAGATGCATTGGATAAAGGATATACTGTATTGAATTCTTCGACTTTCACCCAGATTGAATTTTTATTTCATCATTTTCGAAATTTTGAAGTCACATCTTAAATGTAGAAAACAAATTAATAACTCTATACATTATAAATATGCATTACCTCAATTATCATTCATTTTAAGAATCACTTAATCCTAATTAGGGTCGCGTGGCGGCTGGCACCCATCTCAGCTGACTCCAGGCGAGAGCAGGGTACACCCTGGACAACTCATCATGCCGTCACAGGGCCTACACTCAACTCACACAACCATTCATACGCCCACTCACACCTAGGGATGATTTGGAAGAGCCATTTAAACTACTGCACATCTTTTTGGATTATGGGACGAAACCCACGCAAGCACAGGTAGACTATGCAAACTCCTCACAGAAATGACTGCGCTGGCTATTGAACCCAGGACCTTCTTGCTGTGAGGCGGATGTGCTACCCACTATGCCACCGTGCTGCCTCACAACTCAATCAAATAAAATTTTATTTTTAGACTCAATCTTCAGGATCTCAGCTTATTCATATCAAAAGCATTGACTAATAGTTCATGAAAATCGTTCAGGCAGTATTGACAGGGTGGGGCAGTAGTTACCGCATCTGATTCACAGCAAGAAAGGCATTGGTTCGAGTTATGGACTGAAAGAGATCATTTCTGTTTGGAGTTTGCATGTTCTCTGGTTACTTCAGTTTCCGCCCAAAGTCCAAATACATGCACATTTGCCTTCATGCTAGGACTGTTCCAGATTGTCTGTGAATAGTTATGTGTGTGATGGACTGCTGAGCTGTTCAGGGTGTACCCTGCCTTCCCTGCGAGTCAGCTCAGATCGGCTCCAGTCGAATTAATGAATGAATATTTAGTTATAAGTCTATGATGGCAATACATCATTACATTCAGCTGAGCCAATACGGTGGTACTTCACCTTATGAAATTAATCTGTTTCAGAGACTTTTTCGTAAGTTGAACTGCATTTTACTTGTAAAACGTGTGATTCGTTCCAAGGCTCCCAATACTACCCCCT
Organism: Plotosus lineatus; assembly: GCA_024760905.1. NCBI lineage: Eukaryota > Metazoa > Chordata > Actinopteri > Siluriformes > Plotosidae > Plotosus > Plotosus lineatus. The sequence continues at coordinate 17,684,268 of CM045733.1, forward strand.
AAACCCTTTAAAAATGATAAAAGCATACCTTTTAAGACCTCCTTCTGCTTCAATATCATACCGATGGTAGACAGGTTTGGCCATATTCTTTTGCGATATCACTCAACCGCATGCCACGAGCTCATTTCTTCTTCTCACTCGCACCGGAAATCACACGTGTGTGTGTGTGTGTGTGTGTGTGTGTTTGTGCGCGCACGTGCACGTGTGTTGACCATGTCTTCTTAGTAGAGTTATAATCTTACAAATGTTCATGGAAGGTTAAAAGCCTGAGTCAAGAAATAAAGCATGAAACAACAATAACGCTGTCCTTTACACGAAAAGCATTATGGAAGATGCAGCTCCATAATAGCCTATGGGAGGGAGCTGTGTCATCCCTCCTAGCCAATGGGAGGTAAGCGGGGCGGGATGTTGGAAGATAGCCAATGGGAGGTAGCTGCGTCATCCCTCCTAGCCACTGAGAGGCCAGCGGGGTGGGATGTTTGAACGTCATTGATGGGAGAGCAGCTCGTTTACTGTTTGAATGTTTGAATGGCGTGTTTTAATGTTTGAATGGCGTGTTTGGCGTGCTTCGTAAGTAGAACTTTTTTCGTATACAGAGACAAAAAATTTTGGAAAACGTTTTTCGTAACCTGGATTTTTCGTTTGCTGGGACTATCGTAAGGTGAGGTACAGTATGCCCTTGATTATTCGCGGTTTTGCACCCATGGTTTGAGTATTCGCTGACTGCCGTGCAACCGGCACGTAATTCAAATTCAGTCAATTGCTGTCCTCCTTTCTCCTGATTAGTTGAGCTGATGTCCCGCCCCTTTTTCCTCATTCACGCACAAGTTTCCAATGAGCCTCTTTTTTGTGTGTTTTAATTACCAGTTAAGCTCTATGATACCACTCAAACGCTATGCGTCTTCTCTGGCTAAGCGATAGAAAACGCTGGATGTCTCATCTGAAGAAATAAGACTTTCTCCTGAGAAACGACAGTTTTCTCTGAACTGTTGTATTAAAATCTTTTTCAATTATTATTCCGGTACAGTACCTAAGTTCATGTTTATGCGTGAGATTTTATGTTGTGTAGCATGTTTAACAAACGATGCCAAAAGGATAAGATTTATTACAGTTCTCTTCATGTCCTTTTACATTGAACTTGGAGTGATGTCTTGGAGTGACCCAGAGGGCGACGTCGCGGAGATCTTAGAGTCAGATTGTTTCTTTGTTCATTTTAATTTGTTTCATTTGTTGTTTTGTTTCTTCATGTTTTGCACTATGCTCGTCTACGACCAGTCGACTCTACTACAGCTATAAGATCGGAGTATCTTCGGGCATGTAGAACTAAGCATGCTCAACTGGGCTTCTTGTTAGCCGGGGTGCGGTTAGCAATGAGCTAATGCTAGCCGCACCCCATCTAACAAGAAGCCCAGGCGGGAAGGGGCCAGATGACAACTCCGGCGCTTGGGATTGCAGGGGATGAAGGCCGTGTAGCTGGCTAGTGCAATCACCTCATCGGGTGTACTCTCCTCGAGCCATGTTTCACAGAAACACAGTCCTCTAGATCCCTCTGCGCTGCAATCTGAGCATGAAGCTCGTCCATCTTGTTTCGCAGGGACTGAACATTTTCAAGCAGTATGGCCGGAAGTGCTAACCAAGCGCCGGAGACTGAGAACTCCGCCTGGGCTTATTGTTAGCCGGGGTGCGGTTAGCATTGAGCTCCCATCGCATATTAGCTCACGATAGAAGTTGTTGTGTGCTTAGTTGCCCGAAGCTGAAGCTGCTCATAGCTGTAGTAGGGTCGACCGATCATAGACGAGCATAGTGCAAGACATGAACAAACAAATAAAACAAATTAAAACAAAGAAACAATTTGACTCTGAGAACTCCGCCATGTTGCCCTCTAGGCAGCGCCATCTTGGAAACTTCACTCCAGGTTCAATGTAAAAGGACATGAAGGGTAAGAAAGTTTATCCTTTTGGTATCGTTTGTTAAACATGCTACAGAATATAAAATCTCACGCACAAACATTCTCAGAATTAACTTAGGGACTGTACTGGAATAATAATTGAAAAAGACTTTAAAATGAGTGCTTTACAACAGTATATGCTGTATAAAGTTTATATTTTATCATCAATAAAAATAAGAGTAAAAATTGAAAAGTTTTTCTGAATCATTACTATATTTTACTACATTAATACTGTATTAATGAGTAAGACTGTCTATAGAATGTGTTTAAGAAGCATATTTTAGCGCATGTAATAGATACATAGTATTTTACTTCCAGCTGCTCATTCATACATGTGACGTGATACATGGCGTTTTACTTCTGGGTACAGAACCCGCGTATTATCTCGATTCACGGGAGGGCTCGGGACCGAACCCCCGCGAATGTCGAGGGCCTACTGTACCACTGTATTCCACCAGACCTAAATACACCAAGACGAACAAAATAAAAAGGAATAACTAGCCATGAGATAATCTGTAAGGTCAGTCCAAAGATTTATGAATTTGAACATGAAAAGAAATGTAATTTATCACAACTGAGCATTTGTGATTTTTGCAGATGTTTTACAGATGTTCCCACAAGTTTTAAGTCGGTACTAACAATATGATGGTAAACACCTTATGTTTAACTGTTAAGCTATAATCTCCGTTTACGTCTCCCATTGGCCAAGTGATATACATATGTTTACTAATTCGAATCTCAAATAATTTACATCCCAACCCGTTTTCTTCAGCTGTAATCTATACAGTACTCGCCTTTCATATCTGCTGAACAGGGTTAGGGTGCTCATGGTTGGATTATGCATCATCCAGTCTCTTGCCATCTTGGCATACATAGTATCTGTTATAACTCCACCAGATGTTTCACAGCAACATTTCTCTCTTTTTCTTTTTTTCCAAACTGTGGTCCATTCTTTGTAAAAGTTACTTACTGGTTTGCTAGTAACACCCATTTTTATTTATTTGGTTTTTAATATCATGTAAAGTAAGTCTGTTGAGCTTTTTATACCCTAGCCTACTGGCTCATCAGGCCAAAGCTTATCATTAGTTTCCATAACATGGAGCAATTTGGAGTTCAACTCCTCCTGGATGGGATTCCTTCGCAGGCTACCTTCCCTGTATTTTTTTTTACTGGTGTTCATTTATACTGCTAGGCGGGGTGGGGCGGGGCAGGGCGGGGCAGGGCGAGGCGGGGTGGGGCAGGGCGGGGCAGGGCGGGGCAGGGCGGGGCAGGGCGGGGCAGGGTGGGGCAGGGCGGGGTCTAACAGGTATTTGAATCCACAACCTCTAGCACCATAACCACCACGCCACCAGAGCCAATATCATAGAAACAATTTCTACAATAAGTGGATACGACCAAAAAAAGGCTATACGCAACTGCATGCAGGTGTTCTAATATGACGGCTTTTTAGACGAAAGGTACACATTTCATTTCAAAGGATTTTTAAAAATTCTTTTCATTTTTTCTGTTCCGTCAAGTGGTTCAGGTACAGTGAATGATCTGAAAAGTAAAGGTAAGGTAAAGTCTGTTGGGATTTTTACACCTGAGCCGAGTGGCTCATTGTGCTGGTGCATATCCCCGGTTTCTGTAGCGTGAAGCGACCAGGAGTTCAACTCCTCCTGGAGGGGACGCTAGTCCATCGCAGGTTATCTTCCCAGTATATTTTTACTGGTACCCATTTATACTGCTGGGTGAACAGAGGCACACTTGTGGTTGAGACCTTGCCCAGGGGTCTTAGCACAGTGGGGGTCTCAGTGGGATTCGAACTCACAACCTCCCGATCATGAGCACAGCAGCCTAATCACTACACCGCCGGCCCCGACTGATCTGAGAAACATAACAAAATTAAGCGGATTGTGACAATTTACTTCAAAGAAAAAACAAGATAATCAGCTTCACAGTCTCCAGACATAAACCCCACCAAGGTAGTTTGGTACCAGTTTGGTACCCATCCGGGTACCACGGTTTCCTCCTATAGTCTAAAAACATGCACAGTGGACTGATGAGCTGTTTCAAATCTTCCTTAGATGTGTGTGTGTGTGTGTCTGTGTGTGAATGGTTGTGTGAGTTTTGGCCCTGTGATGGCCTGGCAAGCTGTCCAGGGTGTACCCCTCCCTCGCCCAGAGCTGGCTGAGATGGGCAACAGCCTCCCCATGGCCCTAATGAATGAATTAATGTGTTACATAAAACAACTCCACAAATTCTTTTTCATATCATTAAATTTTTGTTCTATGCTGTAATTTCTAACTTTTGTATGAGATATGTAGAAAATAACAAAAATACCGGGGAATTAGCTCAGTCGGTAGAGCGTTCGCTTTATCCTCCTGAAGGTCAGAGTTTGAATCTGGCTGCGTCATACCATGAGATGTTAAAATTTGGGAGTTGTTGCTTCCTGCTTGGCGCTCAGCATCAAAAGGATAGAACAACACAACAACTGGTGCCGTACAGTGGCGACGGGTACCCGAAGTGCAGGGAGCGCTGGGGTCTCATACGCATTGAGCATACCCGTGTATGAAATTGTGCTATATAACCATCCACAATAATAATAATAATAAAAAAAGTACTGTCTCCTTCTTTTCCTTTTGGCTGTTCCCTTCAGAGGTCTCCACATCAAATCATCTGTCTCCATCCTCATGGAAGTCCAATTAACGATTCGCACGTTTGATTTAACATAGGTTTTTACATCGGATGCCCTTCCTGACACAACCCTTTAGCAAGGGGCAGAAACACGCTGACGGCTACGCAGCTACTATTGATGAAAGTCAGCAATGGTTCTTTTACAGCCTCACACCATAGACAGTGAGAGACATGGCCGGCCTTTGATAACCCAGTTACCTGCACTAGGGGGGGGGGGACAGTGACAACCTTGTGGAGAGTGGGACTTGAACACCCCCCCCACACACACACACACACCTGAATTTCGTTCCACAGGAAATTGAGTGTGTGCGCGCGCGTGTGTGTGTGTGTGTGTGTGTGTGTGTGTGTGTGTGTGTGTGTGTGTGTATGTGCAGTCAATGAGTGCACGCTCAATCATTGTAAGTTATTACCTTTTGTCATATCTATATACAGTATTGTTCATGTTATTATCACTAAACATTTGAGGGAAATTGTACTACAGTAAAGTAATATTGTGATAGTTAATACATTTACATAGACAGGAACTTTCCAAAATTTCTAACGCCAGGATCTACCTCAGGAATTGAGTACCCATAACTTGCAAAAGTTCAGTAAATGGATGTGTTTGCTCCACCGGTCATTTAGTACAGTGAGACATTCAACTGCATAAATAAACATTTTAAAATGTGGGGAAAAAAGGAGGTGTTCTAAAATTTTGGCTCCGAAGTCCTTGTCTCTAATTTTTTGATGAACAGAACTATACGGCTACCCAACAAAGTGCCAAAACTGACTCATAGTCACTCTTAGTCAGAGGCATTATTTGAGATACAAGCCTGCTGCATCATCTTGTAAGTCTTTGTCATCTGAAAAGAATTTCCACCTTCAAATACCAGCCTAGTAAAATGCCTAACTCTCACCACCTGCAATGGGTAATGAGTGGATTCCTTAGTGCTGACACACACACACACACACACACACACACACACACACACACACACACAGTGCACATGCCCAGCGCTATGACTCACTTTGCCACCCACCTTCCAGACTCATATTATGCACATACCTATCCTAAACAAACTAAACATAGTGTATAATCTCATGTCCAGAGCAGAAACATAAATAATTCC
>CM045733.1:17695000-17760000 GCA_024760905.1 Plotosus lineatus
AGCTTCATGCTCAGATTGCAGCGCAGAGGGATCTACAGGACTGTGTTTCTGTGAAACATGGCTCGAGGAGAGTACACCCGATAAGGCGATTATACCAGCTGGCGACACGGCCTTCATCCCCTGCTATCCCAAGCACCGGAGTCGTCGTTCGGCCCCTTCCCGCCTCGGCTTCTTTGTTAGCTGGGATGCGGCTCACTGCCTACCATAGCATGTCAGCTCTGCTAGCCATATACATATATATATATATATATATATATATATATATATTTTTTTTTTTTTTTTTTTTTTTTTTTTTGAACAATAAAATAGACAGAGAAACGATGACTTCCAGCAGCATATCGTAAATTCCAAACAAAACACAAAATGAATTTTTTAAACAAAGCAGGTTGGCACAGTGGTGTAGTGGTTAGTACATCCATATCACAGCAAGAAGGTTGTGGGTTCAAGTAGTGAGCTTGGTGATGGTGAGGTGGCAGTGATGGCATAGTGAATAAGGCTCTGGGTTATTGATCAGAAGGGGAGGTGTTCAAGTGCCAAGCTGTTGTGGTTGGACCCTTAACCTGCAACTGACAGGTGCCTGAGAAAAATGCCATAAATATAAAATAAATGTTTCTTGGTACAGCTTTTACTTCTCCCTGTGCTGGTGTGAGTTTCCTCTGTGAAATCCAGTTTTCACAGTCCAAAGACATGCATGAGGCAAACTGGCCGTTCCGAATTGAGCATAGGCTATGTGTGTGAATGATAGTGTGTGTGTTGGCCCTTCACTGAATTGGCAAGCTGTTCAGGGTGGGGTACCCTCTCGCCGAGAGTCGGCTGAGCTAGGCTCTAACCTCACTGTGACCCACCTTTTGTTTTTTTTTTTTTTAGATTTTTACATTTTTTTTTTTAATTTTTTACTTCTGGATTTAACCCATGCGCACACACACACACACACACACACACGGAGCAGGGAGCTGCTACACATTGCAGTGTATGGAGAGCAGTTTGGGGTTAGGTGCTTTGCGCAAGGGCACTTCAGTTGTGAAGGTGGAGGTAGGGAAGATGTAGACCCGCCCCCACTACACATTTTCCTTGTTGGTTTGAAAATTGAACCAGCAACCTTTTGGCTCCAAAGCCACTTCTCTAACTATTTAGCCACGACTGCCCCAGTTCAGCAAATGTATGATTTAATCAAAAAAGATTTTGTCAAAATAATGCAGAAATGAACTAATGAAGAATGTTAAAAAAAAAAAAAAAAAAAAACAGAAACCACCTTTCAGAATACCAAGCAAAAATTGCATTAATTTTCCTCCAGAGCTTCACCAGAACAATAAACAGTCAACTTTGAAATTACTGGTTCTCTTTTGAGGACTGGGCAAAAAATTATTGTTTAAAATAAACATGACTGTTTTGTGGCTGGCGCATGAAGGAATCCTAAATTCCAGCACATACCAGGGCATTGTAGTCTGAACTGGAAAGAGCTGCGCAACCCACATACACATCCTTAAACGAGTGTAAAATATTTGGCATGGAAGGACAGACTAAACCTCAAGGTATCTCCAGTGTTGTTAGACATTACATGTGGAGACTCTGTGCTGATATTCTTTCCAGATATTGCTTTACTTTATAAGGCTGTACACAAGCCAGAACTAGCATTCTGCAGAAAAAAATGGTTGCCACTTAAAAAGCTACTTACTGTTATAAGTTTAAATCTATATTGTTTTGAACAAAAATAAAGAAACTGTAAAGTATATATGCATATATATATATATATATATATATATATATATATATATATATGTATACATATATATTTCTGTGTGTATATATATATATATATATATATATATATATATATATATATATATGTATACATACTAGTCCCTCTCAAAAAATTAGCATATTGTGATAAAGTTAATTATTTTCTGTAATGTACTGATAAAAATTAAACTTTCATATATTTTAGATTCATTGCACACCAACTGAAATATTTCAGGTCTTTTATTGTTTTAATACTGATGATTTTGGCATACAGCTCATGAAAACCCAAAATTCCTATCTCAAAAAATTAGCATATAATGAAAAGGTACTCTAAACGAGCTATTAACCTAATCATCTGAATCAACCAATTAACTTATCGGTGCTTATCCCCGGTTTCCATCGCATGAAGCGACAAGGATTTCAACTCCTCCTGGATGGGACGCTAGTCCATCGCAGGTTACCTTCCCAGTATATTTTTACTGGTACCCATTTATACTGCTGGGTGAACAGAGGCACACATGTGGTTGAGACCTTGCCCAGGGGTCTTAGCATAGTGAGGGTCTAACTGGGATTTGAACACATAACCTCCCGATCATCAGCCCAGCACCTTAACCACTAGGCCACCGGCCCCAACTTTTTCCATATTTCTCCGGAATTTCCTTTTTTTTTTTTTTTTTTTTTTTTTTTTCGATGAATATTTTTGAAAAACCCACGATGCACTGAAGCTGCAGAAACTGAAGCAAGAAGTCGCGAGGGATCGCTGTATTCCATCCATACCTATATGAGCAATCGCATGTTCTGATTGGCTGATCTACTACTAGGATATCAGCTCATATACAATTAGTTGCTATGTGCCTACCCAGGGGGGGGTTTACATTAATTCTAGCCTTATTACAAAAAAAAGGCAAATAAAATTAGAATATAACTATCTGAAGGTAAGAAAATATTTTTTTTATTCAAAAAGGTTACCCCTATACAACACCAAAAAAAACAACAAAAACACCAACCAAGCAAGCAAACCTTCAACTTTATCCACATAGCTTTTGATGAATAATTATTGAATATCAACTGTTACCACTGACGGTCACTGCATGTGTGCCAAAACCAGAAATGAGTCCAAAAAAAAAAAAAAAAGAAAAAAAAAGAAAGAAAGATAAACTTTTTTAGCATACCGGCAGACAGTAATTACTTCGAAAGACTTCTGTCTTGTTTTGTCCGGGGGAAAAGGGAGCAGGACAGCATGTAAACAATATACTGTAATATGTTCTAATGTGAGGATTTCAACTGGAGCAAAAAGGTCTTGTTTTCTGCCTCTTGGGGCAGTGTGTGCGTGCATGCCAGTGATTTAAATCATTCTCTCGGCATGGAGTAGAAAGACAGAAGCAACAAAAGCGGACTCATTCAGCCGCTGTGCCACAAGGCTCCGATTTGAGTCGCCATGAGAGAGACACACAGAGACAAGACATCAAAGGATAAGCTGGAGAATAGATGGCCTAATCCAAGAGATCAGCACTGTCTCCGTTCACAATCGGCCTCTGCAAAAATACAGAAAGCACGCAGAGTGATGGAGAGGATGGATGAGTGCTGTGTGCAGAAATCGATGTGGTTCCATTGGTATATACATAGCTCATACAAATACATGATTAAAAAAAAAACAAAAAAAAAAAAAAAAAAAAAAAACATGAAGATGGAGACAATATCCCTGTGTGTGTTATAAACACATCTGTATGTCTAGACAAGCACAACACAGTGTGTTATTCCTTTAGTACTTTTCCACAAAGAGCATTGCTCATGTTTAACACAATGTATGTTAAAATCATTCTTGAACATAATATTGTTTTTGCAAGAGTGCCAGCACATCAACCACCAGCTTCAGCAGAAACAGACACCAGGAGGGAAGCAACACCATAAAACAAGCATTGGAGCACATGCAGGGGAAAATTGACTGCGTTTAATGCTTGGATTCCAGCAAACAGGGCACAGAGAGGAGGTTAAATGCAGCAGTCCACAACCTCTTGGTGGGAAGTCCAAAGCCCCTACTGCTTTGCTCTGGAGCTGCCAAATAAGATCAGAGAGAAACCTGCTGTGCCGTCATCACAAAACACAAGTCTCGCGCACAATGGAAAATATGCTTCAGATTAAAGTTGGCCAAATTAGAAAGGGGATTTAAAAAGCAACAAGGGTGGGGATAGAACAAATCAAAAAGAAACATAAAAGTACATCCAGATTTGTGCTGGATTCAGCAGACATAGACTGGGTTGGGAATGGGTGTGTTCTGATGAGTAATTGCTCCAAGAGCAGTTATTGGCCAAACATTTGGAAAGAGGATTTGAATGCAAGTAGGATTTTGAGCTCAATAATGCCACACCAAATGCAAAGTAAATAAAATGGAAATGTTTTTAAGAATTTTTAACGTGTATGGACAACACACTGACACTGAGTTAATGAGGTGTAGGTGTGTGTGTGTGTGTGTGTGTGTGTGTGTGTGTGTGTGTGTGTGTATCAGTCACCGTAGGTTAACTTCTTATTTTTATTTTGGCTTTTTACCTTTTTCAGGGGTCGCCACAGCGAATCATGTGATTCGGCATAGGCTTTTAACGTCGGATGCCCCTCTTGATTCAACCCTTCAGCAAGGAGGCAGAAACACGCTGACGGCTTTGCAGCTCCTCTTTACGAATGTCAGCAACGGTTCTTTTACATCAACCTCTCACCATAGACAATGACAGACATGGCCCGCCTTTGATAACCCAGTTAGCTGCATGGGGGGGGGGGGGGTGTAGTGACAACCTTGTGGAGAGTGGGACTCAAACCCCCAACCTTAGGATCAACAACCCCTATACCACCAGGCCACCACTGCCCAGTCACAGTAGGTTAACTGGCTGTTCCAAATCACCCATATGTGTGAGTGTGAGTATGAACGGTTGTGAGTGTTGGCCCCATAATGTTCTGGCGAGCTGTTCAGGGTGTCGCCCCGCCCACCCAGAGTTGACCGAGATGAGCGCCAGCCTCTCTGCGACCCTAATTAGGATGAAGTGGGTCAGAAAAATGAATGAATGAATGAATGTTTTTCAGAATGTAGCATTGAGTTGATTGGGTCCGCTTTGTTATTGCGATGCCTGAGCCACTGGCAAATTCTCGCATTTTATTGAACCACGTTATCACCATTGCATTGTTGCTTCAGTTGGTCTGGTAGAGGCTCAGCAACATTATTTAGCAATACAGTACAATGAAGCCCATTGGCTATCTGAATGTACTAAATGACCAGGTTAACCCATCAGTGAACTTTTTCGTTTCTGATGCCACAGGGTTCCAATCCTGAATAATGTCGTCATCGAGTCAACATATCAGTAAAAAAAAAATAAAAATGAACGCAACTCTGGTTGGAAATAAATGTTGTGATGTTTATTCAGTTTGTTGAAACACTGCCATGGCAATTACTTGCTGTAACCAAGCATATCGGCAAGTCCAATAATATTCGAGTGTGGGACATTTTTTGGGCCCAGGCAGTGTAAATGTAAACAAATCATTTGGAAAACTTTTAATATTCGTCACATAATCTAAAGCCACCTTCGTATGGGATAAACATGCCGGCTTGGTTTAGCCCTTACAAATGAAGCCTCGTGTTTTATGTATGGACGTTGCCTAATTTCCTGTTGACTAGTGAAGAGAAAGGAAACTCAAATTACACTCAAATTAGATTACCAAAAGCCGGAACAACAACAAAAAAAAATACATCGAAGGATATGAAGAAGCTAAAGCTGGGGCTGATTTCTTTCTAGCCCAGACTGTACGTGTAATAAAATGAACAGGATTCCCTGACTGTTTTATATATTTTATTCATTTTTTTAAACAAAATACATATGCAAGCGCGTGGAAAGCAAGTTTGTTACGTGCTCTATTCTGAGAACTCTTCAGAATTTATGAAGGAAAGGAATTTTCATGCATTTTGGGATTGTTTCTTGGACCCTCTCGGATGTTTCAAGGTTCCATTTTGCAGTTCGTCATCGAAGCGTTCAAGGTTCCTCCAGACAGATAATGGAACCTTTTCATAAGGCAGAGCAAAGTCAGAGGAACTAAACAAGAAAATACACTACTGCAATGTTGCACGCAAGAGTAACAAGTAATATTTTTATTATTTACTGCATCACTGTGCCATACTTGCGGATGTACAGTATATGGATAAGACTGTGGATGGACAGTAGGACATAGTAATGACATGTATAGACAACTCTATGGCACTGGGTAAATAAGGTGTGTGTGTGTGTCAGTAGGTTTATTCTGTGAAAATGAACAGTAGGGTGTGTCAGTCAGTGCACTTTAGTGCGAGTGAACCTGGATGTACACAGGATGCTCTCTCTCTCTCTCTCTCTCTCTCTCTGCCAGACAGTGCTGCCACTTGAAAGACAAAAAACATTAAGATCAAAGTCTTACTCTCATCCCACAAGAATTTCTAAGTGTCCCCATCCTCCTCAACATCAACCAGAATGGAATTTTAAGTGGATTTTACCATGTTTTTCAGAAGCTGACAGAGTTTTGAGGAGAACGGATGGCTAATTGTCTTCTTCTTCTTTCTTCTTTTCCTTTCGGCTGTTCCCTTCAGGGGTCGTCACAGCAAATGATCTGCCTCCATCTCTCCCTATCCTCTGCATCTTCTACTCTTACTCCAACGACCTTCATGTCCGCCTTCACCACATCCATAAATCTTCTCTTTGGTCTTCCTCTGGGCCTTCTGCCTGGTAGTTCCAATCTCAGCATCCTACGACCAATATACTCACTATCCCTCCTCTGTACATGTCCAAACCATCTCAATCTAGCCTCTCTGACTTTGTCTCCAAAACATCTTACATGTGCTGTCCCTCTGATGTACTCATTCCTGATCCTGTCCATCCTCATTACTCCCAAAGAGAACCTCAACATTTTCATCTCTGCTACCTCCAACTCTGCCTCCTGTCTTTTCCCCAGGGCCACTGTCTCTAAACCATACAACATCGCTGGCCTCACCACCGTCTTGTACACTTTTTCCCTTCATTCTTGCCGAACGGATGGCTAATTGTGACCCCTTAAATAAACTAGGACCACACTCAGACTCAAGAGGTCTCTCTCTCTCTCTCTCTCTCTCTCTCTCTCTCTCACACACACACACACAATTTTAAACATCTCACGCAAAACTACTCATTGATTCGGGAATGTGGACAATCCAATCTGCAATTACATCAACTTGATCAGGACTTACATTCACACCTACAGTGGATTGAAAGGTTATATTTGGGGTGTTGGCGATCCCTTGTGGAAAAAATGAGGATAGCACAAACAAAGCAACCATTTTTGTATTTTACACAACCATGCACGAATTGGCAGTGGTGGCCTAGTGGTATAGGGTGCTGGATCGCTGATCCTAAGGTTGGGGGGGTTCGAAACCCCCCTCTCCCCCCCACACACACACCCCAGAGCAGCAAACTGGGTTATCAAAGGCCGGCCATGTCTCTCACTGTCTATGGTGAGAGGTTCATGTAAAGGAACCATTGCTAAGTTATGTAAAGAGTAGCTCCATAGCCATCAGCGTGTTTCTGCCCCTTGCTAAAGGGGTGTGTCAGGAAGGGCATCCAATATAAAAACCTACGCCAAATCGAATATGCGAATTATTAATATGACTTCCATGAAGATGGGGGCAGATGATTGGCTGTGGTGACCCCTGAAAGGGAACAGCCAAAAGGAAAAGAAGATGCATGAATTGGAATTATGTCATCATGAAGAGCACTGTTTTTTGTTTCATTAGCGGGGCCGGTGGTGTAGTGGTTCGGGTGCTGCGCTCATGATCGGGAGGTTGTGTGTTCAAATCCCAGTTTGATCCCCACTGTGCTAAGACCACTGGGCAAGGTCTCAACCTCAAGTGTGCCTCTGTTCACCCAGCAGTTTCAATAGGTACCAGTAAAAAAATACTGGGAAGGTAACCTGTGATGAACTAACGTCCTATCCAGGAGGAGTTGAACTTCGCGTCGCTTCATGCTATGAAAACTGGGGATAAGCACCGGTCCAATGAACCACTATGGCTCGGGTGTAAAAAGCCTAATGGACTTTACCTTTTATTTTCATTAATTCATCTATCCATTTTCCAAGCTGCTTAATCCTGATTATGGCTGCAGAGAAGCTGGTGCCCATCTTAGCCTACTCTGGGAAAAGGCAGAGTACACCCTGAACCATTGTACAACATCAGACCACTGAATCACTGCATCTACTCGCGATTAGGAGCTGCAAATTATCCTACTGTGCACATTTTTGGAATGCGGGAGGAAACAGAAATACCTGGACGAAACCTACACAAGCATAAGAACAACATGCAAACACCACACAGAAACACCTGAGCCTGGGACTTGAACCCAGATCTGCTTGCTGTGAGGTGGACATGCAAACCACTGCGCCACCATACCACCCATTTTTATTTTATGCAGTAAATTATGTATCGGGCAGTGGTGGCCTGATGGCAAGGGGCTGGATTACCGATCACAAGGTCAGGGGTTCAAGCCCCACTCTCAACGGTTGTCACTGCTGTTCCCCCCAGTGCAGCTAACTGGGTTATCAAAGGCCGACCATGTCTCTCACTGTCTGTAGTGTTAGGCTGTAAAAGAACCACTGCTGACTTTAGACAAAAGTAGCTGCATCGCCATCAGTGTATTTCTGCCCTGTGATAGCCTGACGAGCTGTCCAGGGTGTACTCTGCCGTCACCCAGAGCCGGCTGAGATCTGTGCCAGCCTCCCCGTGACCCTAGTTAGGATTAAGCAGTTCAGAAAATGAATGAAATTATAAACTTACTAAGAGTGTGACAGCAGCAGGAGATAATCATGTCACGGGCATGTGTCTTGGGCCGGTGGCGTAGTGGTTAGAGGGCTGGGCTCATGATCAGCAGGTTGTGTTCAAATCCCAGTTAGACCCCCACTGTGCTAAGACCCCTGGGCAAGGTCTCCATCATGAGTGGGCCTCTGTTCACCCAGCAGTGTAAATGGGTACCAGTAAAATATACTGGGAAGGTAACCTGCAATGGACAAGCGTCCCATCCAGGGGGTTTTGGACTTCTGGTTGCTTCACACTATGGAAACTGGGGATAAGCACCGGCCTGATGAGCCACAAGGCTCAGGTGTAAAAAACCAACAGACTTTACCTTACCTTACCTTTCACCCCTAAAGTCCATCCTTTAGAACCACCTTTTGTTGCAATTTCAGCTGCTAGTCACTTTGAATAAGGCTCTATGAGCTTGTCACATCTTGCCACTGGGATTTGGGGCCATCCTCAAGGCAAAACCGCTTCAGCTCCTTCATGTTGGATGGGTTCTGCTTGTTAACAGTCTGACCACAGATTCCCAATTGGATTGAGGTCTGGGCTTTGACTAGGCTATTTCAACACATTTAAATGTTTCCTCTTAAACCACTCGAGTGTTGCTTTAGCAGTATGCTTCGGGTCATTGTCCTGCCTGAAGGTGAACCTCCATCCCATTCTCAAATCACAGGCAGACTGAAACAGGTTTTGTTCAAGAATATCCCTGTCTTTAACACCATCTATCTTTCCATAGACTCCGATCAGTTTCCCAGTCCCTGCTGCTGAAAAACATCCCCACAGCATGATGCCGCCACCACCATGTTTCAATGTGGAGATGGTGTCCTTCGAATGCAATGTGTTTGGTTTGTGCCAGATGATACGTTTTCCTTGGTGGCAGAAGAAAAAAAAGTTACATTTTAGCTTCATCTGACCAGAACACCTTCCACCATACACTTGGGGAGTCGCCCACATGGCCATTGGCAAACTCAAAACGTGCCTTCTTAGTTTTAACACTCAGTCATGGCTTTTTTCTGGCCAGTCTTCCATAAGACCCAGCTCTATGGAGTATAAGGACTTGTTCCTGTCCCAAGCACAGATACAACAATCTATGCTGACAAACTCTGCAGCTCCTTCAGAGTTGCCTTTGGCTGTCGCTCTGATTAATACCCTCCTTGCCCAGTCTGTGAGTTTTGGTGGGCGGTCCTCTCTTTTTTTCCTCACAAGTTTGTTGTGGTACCATAATCTTTTCATTAGAACATGATGGATTTCATGGTGGTCTGGAGATCAGCAAAGATTTTGATTTTTTTTTTTAATAACCCAACTCTGACATGTACTTCTCAGCTACTTTGTCCATGACTTGTTTGAAGAGCTCCTTGGTCCTCATGGTGTGATGGCTCTTGCTTAGTCTGAGGCCTTTCAGAAAAGGTGTGTTTATACTGACTGATCATGTGACACTTAGATTGTACACAAGTGGACTTCATTTCATGAATTATGGAACTTCTGAAGGTAATTGGTTGCACCAGATAGGCTTCACAGCAAAAGGGGTGAAACATATGCATATGCCAATTTACACATTTTTTAAAATTCTTTTTTTAATGTATAATTTTCCTCATTTCACTTCAACAACTGTGCATTTACATGCAGGATTTTACTGGGAATTAGGGGAAATTATGGGATTCAATCAAATAGTCTACACTCAAAATGCACTGAGGAATTTTTGAGGTACTGGAAAGTTTCACACCCTGAACAATGACACTACACGGTTAAGGCAGAATAACCTGTGGGACAGTTCAAAGCTCTGTGAATGAATTATTAATTCACATTTGTCCACACTCTCCAGAGTGTACCCCGCCCTCACCCAGAGTTGGCTGAGATGGCTGCAGGCTTCCCAGTGACCCTAATTAGGATTAAGCGATTCAGAAAATGAATGAATGAATTTACACCTGCAGCAATTTAGACCAGCCAGTTAGGGTTGCAGGGAGGCTGACTTATCACACCCTCACACTTAGACCTAGAGGCAATTTGGATCAGCCAATTAGACGAATGTGCACATCTTTGAACTGTGGGAAGAAACCAAAGTACCCTGCGGAAACACGCACAAGCATGGGGACAACATGCAAACTTCACACAACTCACCAAGTCTGGGAAACAAACCCAATACCTTCTAGCTGTGAGGTGGACGTATTATCCACTACACCACCGTGAGGCCCATGAACAAAGCAAGTATACCAAAGTCCGCGTGGGATTTTTTTTTTTTTTTTTTTAATTAAACTTTTGCTTCAATGTTTAAAGCACAAAAGTATAGGATGTTCATCACCATCATTCATTTTCCGTAACCGCTTAATTCTAATTAGTGTCGCGAGGAGGCTGGTGCACATCTCAGCAAACTCTAGGAGAGGGCAGAGTACACCCTGGACAGCTCGCCAGGCCATCACAGGACAGAAACAGCTATGGTTCTTTTACAGCCTCACACCATGGACAGTGAGAGTCATGCCAGCCTTCAATAACCCAGTTGGCTGCACAGAGGGGGACAATGACAACAGGGACAGTGAGAGTGGGGCTTGAACCCTCAACCTTGGGATTAGCGATCCAGTGCCATTTACCACCAGGTCACCACTACCCCAAAATTATTTTTAATGTGGAAGTATCCTTCATTCATTCATTATCTGAATCGCTTCATGCTAATCAGGGTGGCTGGCGCTCGTGTCAGCTGATTCCGGGCGAGGGTGGGGTACACCATTGGACAGCTCGCCAGGCCATCGCAGGGCCAACACTCACATAGTTTAGGATGTTTTGTATGCTAAAACATTAAAATTTCCTTTTACTGGAAAAAAGAACCCAACCATTCTCCACATACACAACAACACAAGCTCGCTGAGGTTTTCCAATGTTGGAAAGGAAGAACACAAGTGGTCTGCACAGATGATCAACCTTACCGAAAACCTTTGGGACGGACTGGAACACTGACCTGAAACCAGTACCTCGCTTCGTTCCTATTCTCATAGTTGGATGAGCACAAATCCCCACGGTCACGATTAAAAAATTTTGGAGTACTTTGAACAAGAGTGGAGGTCATTAGAACATCAAAGTGGTGATCAAGTCTATATTTAATAGTCATGACTTTGGATGGAGATCTTCAAGAAGCACATATGGGAGCGATACGTACTTGGGCTTTTACACAGACATTTGGTATGTCGTGTACATGTGCAGGTCATTACAGTCCACATTTATACCTAACAGAACCGCAGATTGTAATCCGCCCAACCACAGTGCCTTCCTTCTTTTATTATAAAATTACCTCGTCCATCTGCTTCCTGCAGGAATTTGTTTGAAAACAGATATGACCGACTCAATGGGAGTGGTGTTTGCACTTTGCCATTTCAGGGTAAAGTCTCATGAACATCCATGTAGTAACGATGTGTACCGCCGCTTGAAAAATTATCGCTAAAACATATACATCACCCGAAAACTGGAAGCTATCAGGTTATATTTTCTACCAGAAAGAATCACTTCAGTTCTCTTAATTTACTGCGACACATAATCAGATGTTATCTCTCCGAAGCCTGCAGTGCTGCTCACAACCGGAAGCAAAGTCGTCTCATTGTGTGGCGGTAATGAAACCGACCTCACTGTCAGTGAATGTAATTAGTAATGCATTGCAGATGATCCTTCACTTCTTCTGGTTGGGGGTGTGTGTGGGTGTGGGGAGGTGTGGGGGTGGGTGTGGGGAGGTGTGGGCTCTGTGTGTGTGTTTGGACTGCCTTCTCACAATGAAATAAACGTGAACACCATGAGCAGTCAAATATTTAATATCTTAATTAATTTTATACATACATTTCATCCCGGGTTGATTATTCAGTTGATAAAACATCCAGCAATTTTAATTTAAAAATTCAATAACATGCTTTCCCACTGAGCTAGAATTTCCCCAAAAATATTGCACATCTAGATATGTTTAGAAATTACAACAAAATGAAAAGTAAGCAGAATGATTGTATTCACAGGAGAATATTTAAAATACAGCTTCTATCCCATGGGACCGCACAGAGAAGCCGGTTCGGAATGAACTCGCTGAAGAAACACTCAACGCCTCGAATTCACTCATCTATTGACCCGCTTAATCCTACCAGGGTCACGGAGCCTATCTCAGTTGAAACTGCTCATCAGACCAGGGCCTCATTGAATCATTGAATGATGCAGTTTCCCAGTTGATGTCACCACACACAGTTTCTTTTTATATTCTAATAACTTTTAATTAATTTAAAGTAGCACTGAGTCAAAAAGGAGCATTAACCGTCCTCACATGACCAAGTGCTGTGTCATGCATTCATCCAAACATGTCACATTAGGCTTTATATATATTTTTTTTAAACGATGCCTCCCCCATGTCATCAAAATGTTCTCCCTCATTATTACTAGCGCTGCAGATCAGGTTAGCGGCTGTACAGGCCTCCACGATCAGCTCTGTTTTACCATTCAGAACTTCTGACCATAATTCAAATACTTATTAGCCCCTTATTATTATCCTTCAAAAAAAAAAAAAAAAAAAAAAAAAAAAACTTTCATCACATACATGAAAAGGAAAATACATGGAATCACATGACAAATCAGTGAACTGGCAACATTAACCTGGATAAGTTTGTTCCCGGTTACAACCTGTAAACTTCTTCGTAAAAATCAAAGAACCTGAAATTCAATACGTTCAATCACCGAGTTACTGGAGCTCGACCAATCACGATCGGAAACAATGTAAAATTCAAGTCTTTGCATATTCGTAATTGCACTAAACTGGAACATAAGAACGCAACATACATTTATACCAATAAAGCTTCTCGGGATTACATATGCAACACGAGTTACATTTGTGGGGCCGGTGGCGTACTGGTTAGGATGCCGCACTCATGATCAGGAGGTTGTGTGTTCAAATCCCAGTTAGACCCCCACTTTGCTCAGACCCCTGAGCAAGGTCTTAACCACAAGTGTGCCTCTGATCACCCAGCAGTATAAATGGGTACCAGTAAAAATATACTGGGAAGGTAACCTGCGATGGACTAGCGTCCCATCCAGGAGGAGTTGTATTACTGGTGGCTTCACGCTACGGAAACCGGGGATAAGCACCGGCCTGATGAGCCACTATGGCTCGGGTGTAAAAAGCCCAACAGACTTAGGAGTTACATTTCTCTTCAAAAAACACAACAAAAAACACATTACATCCCGGGAATGTAAATCTGTGTAAAAATGAGGGATGTAAACCTCAGACCTCCACCTCAAGGAAGTCCCATTGTTAAAAGACCACCGTGTAGGATTCAGTTAATTACCACCACATAAACACCCCTCCCTCAGCAGTCTCTCATAATGATTGGTCCATTCAATGAGTACGAGGAATTCAGGATTTCTGGGTTCCCCAAGTCAGAAATATAATTTACAACCCTCTAAAGAAATTGAAGTCCCACCTTCGTATCTCACCCAAATCTAACCTTAAAATCCAAGATGGCCGCTTTATCCACCAACAAAGTGAAAGGTGTACTAGTAGCCTTAATCCAGGGGTGCTCAATCCTGCTGCTGGAGATCTACCTTCCAGATGACTTTATCTCCAATCCTAATGTGGCCCATATGACATGTAAGATCCAGTCAGGTCTTGATTAGATGATTGGATGGTTAGGTGGGCATGATTAGGGTTGGAGTGAATGTCTTCTGGAAGGTAGATCTCCAAGAGCAGGATTGAGCACCCCTGCCTTAATTAAACATAAGAGGGGCATCAACGACGCCTGAGGCGAATAATTTACATAGTATATACTACAAACAATGATGTGAAATCTCAATGATGATCTTCTTTTCGTTTCAAATGTTTCCTTTGGGGGTCACCACAGCGAAATATCTGCCTCCATCTCACCCTGTCCTCCGCATCTTCTCTTGGATCAACTACTTTCATGCCTTCCTTCACCACATCCATAGCTCTTCTTTGGTCTTCCTCCAAGCCTTCTGCCTGGTAGTGCCAACCTCAGCATCCTACTACGAATATATTCACTAACCCTCCTCTGTACATGTCCAAAACATCTCAATCTAGCCTCTCTGACTTTGTCTCCAGAACCTCTAACATGTGCTGTTCCTCTGATGTACTCATTAAATTAAACTGGATTAACGTACTGAAACTCAGTTTTGGCGTATATTGCACAAAAATATTAATAAAAACATACTAAAATTAGATTTTTGTTACATATCATTTGTAAAGCAAGACAAGCCTGCACCATCACAATGGTGACGCAGGCTTCATTTTAAAGATTAAAGTGACTTCTTGCCAAGTTATACAACTTTCTTCAGTCTTTGGGATGCCATTTTGTTGCTGTGTAGTAGATCATGTTTTATTTGCATCTCATTAAACAAGTCATACACACGACCATCCTCTCTCTCTCTCTCTCTCTCTCTCTCTGTCTGTCTCTCTGTGCAGGCTGCTATAGTATTCGTCCGTACGAGACTCCGTACTGCATCTCTATCATCTAGCATCACTAAGAATTGCTAAATGGGCTTGAAATTGCTGCTATTTGGTTTTCAAATGCTTTTATTAGGATGCAGCCAACTCAGGTAAAACTTCATTCCCAGTGGAAATGGAATAAGACATCACAGCCTCAGAGTACTTCCATTCGCACCCTTGCATTTAAAGTGTTCGATTATAGGTATGACCTGAATTTTTTTTTTCTAACTCAATTCAAACACCTTCACAAATATCTTTCTAGAATCCCTGGTGCCATGTGTAGAAACCTGAAACAGAGATTGCCCATTCTGTGTTACTGTGGAAACGTGGCAGCGCCGCAGTAGAGGAGCCAATCTCAATGTAGCTCTAATGATCCGATTTAAGCCTTATGAAACCACAACAACTTATAGTTACAGGTAATTCTACTCCAATAAAAACATATTGATGAATACGAGCTCACATACAACACCACATCTTCCACTTAAATTCTACACAGTGGACATCTAAAACAATTAATAGCCATTTGATTCTCCCAGTGAATCAGCTGTGATTATGATAAATAACTAATTTCACTGTCTCTGACCATTATGCAAGCAACGGTGTTGACACCAGGGGTATGGGTCATTTATAAATGATAATGATCTAGACAAGGCATGGAGTTATGGGTAAAATCCCATAACCTGATTGAACATCAACTTTTTTTTTTTTTTTTCTCAGGAGCTGTCTATAATTTATTTATAAGAAATTATTTACAATACAGACGCTCCCCAGCTTACGAACGAGTTAGGTTCCAGACGGCTGTTCGTTAGATGAATTTATTTGTAAGTTGTTACAGGTCATTCTTTAGATGGGAACTTAAGTTTTAACCTTGTGTAAGTAATCTATTCGAATTTGTACTTTATACGATCTCTCGCTCTCTACATAATCATCTGTACATTATCAATATCATTATGTTCCTTGTTTAAACTCCTGGTTCCTCTCAAGCACAGCACAGCGGATCTGATCCGATTTACAGTTTCACTCTTATCCAGTTCTTTATAATACTGGAGTCAATTTATTTCTTCTTTGAAAATTTTGGCACGAGTTCAGAAATGTATCGTTCTGCTTCTCTTCCTGGACCTGGTAGAAAGCACGTGTCAGCCATGTCATTCTGCCGGAGCCTAGTATTAAATGTACCGCAGGATAATGTTTAATCATATTTCATATTTATAATATTCCATTTCTATTTCTACTTGATCTTCAATTTCATTTCACTTTCGACCTCGGACGGCCCTGTTCGTATCTCCAGATGTTTGTAAAACGAATGTTCGCAAGTTGGGGAGCGTCTGTAATTAGAAACTATAACCAGTTCATGACTGGTGCTTTGATTCCAATTCACTAAAGAAAATGACAAAGTAAACAGAATATTAGGAGGTTGCAAGACAACAAGTTTCCACTTGGTGCCAGTTTATTACATACATCAGCATTCCTGCATTATTTGAGTCATTTTGGTGTAAAAGTACTGGAAAACCCAAATAAACCAGTTCTGTGATGCTTCCATTACACTGTGCTCTGAGAGGTTTATTATTACCACTTATAAATTATTAGATCTTACCCTCACCATCAGATTTATTAACGGATAATTTCAGTTGAACCTTATTGCCATATTCCCGAAAATATAATAATATTAGCTAAAGTGGCCCGTCAGTTAAAGTCTATAGAAGGTTTCTCTAATAGAGTGGCAATCATCATTCTTTAATGAGCATGTTAGGGATATGGCCTTAAAGAATGGCCGAAAGAATCAAAATGCCAGTATTTCCAGTATGTAAGTGATTATTTCAAACACCACCACAGCCCAGACACCCCCTGCATCATCTTACGGAAGGCATGTTCTCCCATCAGTTCTTCTTCATTGAGTCAAGTATGCGCAGAATGTGCAGGAAGAGGTTAATTATATCCAGGTAGAGGTTGATAGAGGCCAGGATGTGTTCCTCAGGTGACAGCTTGCGCATCAGAACGTGTGTGTCGTAGATGATGAAGCCACAGAAGAGCAGAGCGCCAGCACCGGCGAACACCAGCTCCACAGTGTCATTGTGGAAGAAAATCTAGTTGGCAGAAGAACACAGTTAGAACGACGGGGAGGAAACTGTGCTGATATTCAGACTGAATAAAAGTACCGCATTAGACTGATTAGTCAGGCTTACGCTCATAAAGCTGGCGATGATTAGAATCCACAGGCCAGCAAACAGTCTGGAGAATAAAACGGGAAACGTGAGAGATCAGTGTAAACATCTGTCTGAAACATAAAAGGGCAAATGTGAGCTGGACGGTGAGAACTACCCGGCTCCAAGCTTGCTGAAATCCCGTTTGGATTGGAATGTGTAAGCGGTCAGGCCAGCGAAGACAGCTGAGGTGAGAACAAAAGCCTGGAAGACCACGGAGTATTCATAAAACGTCACTGAAAAGCAGGAGAAATTGTTTTTGGTTTAATATTCCAAAAATAAAACATGAAGAAAACAAATACAGGGATCCCTCACTTTCTGCGGTTAATTGGGACCGAGACCCGCGACTGCTGAATTCCGCAAGTAGGATCAACCTTGAGCCCCCCCCTCCGACATACATACGTGTATATGTATGTATATAATATCAATAAGTACATATTTATTGACATAAATGCTTATAATAACATTTAAACATTCAAAAATAATGCATAAGATGTAAATAAAATATAAATACACAGGTGCGCGCGCACACAGGCACACAGAAGCGTGCGCGTGCACACACTTAGACGCGCGCCTCACATAAAATGTAAGTAGTTTTGATGGGGGTTTTTTTTTCTATAATTGGCCTTGTTTTCGTAGTATTTTCCTTAATTTTTCCCCAACTCTTCCTTAATTTCGAATTCGATGAATATTGGAAAAAAAAAAAAACAAACAAACAAAAAAAAAAAACGCGATGCACTGAAGCTGCATGAATTGAAGCGCGAAGTAGCGAGGGATCCCTGTACTGCTGTCTTGTCTCATAAATCTTCATCATTATTATTGATCACTGGGTGTGTTCACGTATCCTATCAGTCGATACATGGTTCTTAAACAAAAGTTCAAGCTATTAAACTAGTACAGAAAAAAAATCCCAACAACAACAACAAGAAGAAAATAATTAAAAAAAGAAAAAAAATGTTTGAACTGCAATAGGTGGCTATTTTTTCTATCAAGGGTTTGCGAGATTCAGGTGTGGTTCTGACAGCAGAACACCACCACTGTGATTTCAAGGCATCATACGGCCTTCATTATTAAATACTAATTAGGAACTGTTACTCTGTTCATAGTGGCCAAACCAGGCTTCAAAGCCTAATCTGGCTGGGTATGATAAGAATATTTACACGTCTCCTTCCGGTCTGCCTCTGAGGTAGAGACTAGGTGGAGCAGAGGAGGAGGAAAACTTACCTGTTGTACCTACGGACACGGCTTCCAACACAGTCTGCAACAACAAGAAGAAAAACAGTGTAAGCCTCGCACCGTAAACAGGCCTTCTTCAATACAGATTTATAAAATGTGCAGTTGGACCAAATTCTGTAGATGTTTGGATATAAAATTAATATAAATATGTGGAGACACAGTTCCAGGACCATTAAACATTAGTTTATGGCTATAATGGCCCAGTGATTTAGGCCCTGGTTTACTGAACTGAAGGTCAGGGGTTCAAGTCCCAGTACCACCGTGATGCCACTATTGGGCCCTAACCCTCATTTACTTAATTGTATAAAAAATAATAAATGTCAATCAGTCTGGATGAGGGCGTCTGCCAAATACCATCAATGGAAATGCAAATAAAGATGGAATCGAGTTATATTTTGTATAAAGATTCGGTGTCAAGAAAGCAGCAGAACTGTAACAAGTAACGATATCAACAAAGACAATCATTCATATCGATGGAAATTACTTTCATGAACAATACCAGACACGGATTGGGTTCATATGATATATTTGTTAGGAGACTGCAATGCGAGCTCAATTTCTCAGAACTGTTCAGCCCAACGAGATTCCAACACGTCCATCTCCATCCACTCCATACTGGGCCCAAAAACTCTTGAATCCTTTGAATTGCATAATAAAGCTATTTAGCGAATACAGACTAGCGGTTCACATTCATGGCATATTTACAGGGATCCCTCACTTTCCGCGGTTAATGGAACTGAAACTCTCCCTGTGATGTGAACACCCCCCCCTCCCCGGAATTGTTGATTTCTGCGAAGTAGGATCGACTCCCCTGACTGATGTATATGTAAATGTACAGGGATCCCTCACTACTTTGCGTTTCAATGCATCACGGTTTTTTTTTTAAATATTCATCGAATTAAAAAAAATAAGGAAATTAAGGAAAAGTAGGGAAAAAGTTAAGGAAAATGCCACAAAAACAAGGCAAATTATGCAAAAAAAAAACCCCCAAACAAATAAAAACAAAAACTTCAAACCCCATCAAAACTACTTACATTTTTATCAAAACCCGTGATGCACTGAAGCCGCAGAAACTGAAGCACAACGTAGCGAGGGATCACTGTGTCCGATTTTTTGGCAACTATCATAAATTTGGGTGAAAGTTGTGCTATAACTACTTTAATCAAAACAATACAACAGCATCAGTTTTGACTGGGGCGACGGACCAAATTAGAACAAATTTTAATATGAAACATGAAGAATTAACATAAATAAACAAACGTTAGGTCTAAAAATAAATAAATTCATTAAATAATTAATAAAATGTCTCTAAATATGCCCTGCGCTCGCCTGGCAAGCTGTCCGTGGTGTACCCCACCCTCGGCCAGAGTCAGCCGAGATGGGTGCCATCCTCCCTGTGACCCTAATTAGGATTAATTGGTTTAGAAAACGAATGATTTTGGATAACTGAATGTCTCTAAACATTGTTTTAACAAAACGCCACATAATCTGACCAGACACAAGTGAAGGTTATAAAAACCATGTCTGGTACTGTATGTGCTCTCTGGCTCAGAGATCTTCCTTCACTGATATAAATGTATATAATAGGATGAACCACCACAAGGATCCGTTACAAAAGCAAAATATATAATTTGCTCAATAGATTTTTCCCGTCCTACGGTAATTCTTCAAGTCCCCAGTTCTATCTGGTGACGTTTAATGTTGGGTCTACATCCAGACTGTGGTTAGCCTGCTCCAGCCTCTATCAGGCGATGAATCATCATTACAAAACCTGAACCGTATCGAGCAGTTTCAAAATCACGGCACATTCGGAAGAGACCCTCACATCAAGAAGGTCCCGGGTTCGAGTCCCAGGTTCAGGTGTTTCTATGTGGCATTTCCATGTCCTTCTCTTGCTTGTGTGGGCTTCCTTTGGGCAGTCTGCTTTCCTCCCAAACTGCCCCTAGAAGTGAGTGCAAGTGTGAATGTGTTGTGGTGTCCCTGCAGTGGTCTGGCGGCACTGTTCAGGATGTACCCCACCTTTACCCTGATTTAGCTGATCCTCAACCCTCGTAGGAGTACACGGGTTGGCAAAATGATGAGATGAGTACTCCTTGGGATCATAACATGCAGCATACACATATTTCGCTGTATGAAGTTGACTAGCTGAGCATTCCAGTCCCGAGTGTCTTTTCCCACTTGATTAGGGCTGGAATATGAAACCTAGGAAATGAGAATGAACAGGAATATACATGACAGACTCTACTCACAAATCCAAGGAGTAAATAGAGATTGATGGGATGCTGGTGGCGATAAATGGCCAAGGCGATGATCAGAAACAGAGATCCAATTGCAGACAGCAAGACCAGTGCGGGGCTGTGGTGGGGGAAGACAAGCCTCCATGAGTCACTATAATACTGCATTACATTCAGGGTGCACTCCTGATTTCAGTGTTTTTACCTTGAATGCAGAAAGCTTTTGATGGGTTCACAGAACATAAACAGGGCAGACAAAGCTGTGGTCAGAATAATCTGCATTGACAGGATTGTGTAGACTTTGCGTAGGAAATCTACAAGGAAACAAAATCAGCACCAAAAAGCTTTTCAGTGTTAATCAGTGTGTTAGCTTTAGCATCGATGCTAACCCCATGACGCATTTTAATCAACTGTGGATTTCAAAGCTCACACTAATCCAACTACAGCTTCAAAACCATGAGACACAGTTTATTATATTACGCATTAAATTCATTCGTGTACACTGTGTTAATTTATCCATGCATTTCGCAGAAATATTCTGCTATTTGTTTACATTAGCCACACAGCTAGTTAGCAAAATAATAACAACAACTATGTCTCCTAGCTGACTTGTTTTGGACACTATTTGCCTCTTACCCATACGGATTTGTACGCTTGCCGTCGCAACATTTGTGCCATAATTAAAATCATCCTCAATTGAGGACCTCGGATATTTCTCTTGATTCATGTTGGATAATCGACGACTCAATTCACACTTCCTGGTTCTGTTTCGTAGGCTTTTCTTTTTCTTCCGTTTTGTTTCGAGCTCCCTGAAGAGTTCTACTGCCGCCTAGAGGTGAACGTAAAGTATTACAGTATTTACAGAACTGCTTAATCAATCCTACAATGGTTGCAGGGAGGCTCGGGCCTATCTCAGCTGCCTCTGGACGAAGGTGGAGTACACCCTCAACAACTCCCCAGACCATCGTAGGGTCACACAATCATTCACACTTACATCCTCACCTTTCCTGATCCATGCGATTGCCTGACGATTGCTATCTCGGGTATACTCAGCCACTAGGCAGACTTCACACCAAAGTCTTGAAGCACGAAAGCATTCGTCTCACCACAAAACTCAAAATCTACAATGCTGTGGTCATAACGTCCTTGTTGTACGGTTGCGAGACATGGACTGCGTAGCAAAGACACATCAGAAAGCTTGAGCAGTTTCACCAGCGCTCCCTCCGCTCAATCCTGAAGATACGATGGCAGGACCGTGTCACAAACAAGGAGGTCTTAGACAGAGCCAACACCACCAGCATCAAAGCCAAGCTCATCAAAGCCCAACTTCGGTGGACAGAACATGTCATCTGGATGGAGAAGTCCAGAATCCCACGCCAACTCTTCTATGGAGACCGTATCTTCATGATGGGGCGGACGGAGCGTTGGTGGGCTAGAACTGGTTAAAGGAAACCGCAGCCAAGGTCGACCAATGAAGAGATACAAGGACAACCTCAAGGAAAACCTCAAATGGGCAGATATTAAGCCTGGCCAACTCGAGCTGACAGGTAATGACAGACAGCTCTGGCACTCCTTGACCCAACGCACAGCTGTAGCCTTTGAGGATGGCCGCCGTTTGCGCCTTGAAGCAGCCCACCAATGGAGACACCGAATGTCATCAACTGTCATCTCGACAACAAGCGTGTCTTTCCCAACCTGCAACAGAGTGAGCGCTTCGGCCTTTGTACTCCGAAGTCACATGCGTACTCACCATTGAGTGCACAACCAATCATCTTCCTCGATTCGAGAGACAACCAAGAGATTATCTTTATTTGTCGGCAGTGCAGCTCTTACTAACATTTAAAGTTAATTTTTAGTGTAAACTTGATTGACAGCCACCCAGAAACGGAATGATTGAAACAATAAGTTTGTGCAATCACCGCTCCTCCTCCTCCTCCTCCTGCCTCCTCCACTCAATATACATCAAGTCACATGTCTCATCTGAATGTGTACAGATCACATGGTGATTTTAATGAGTATATTTTCTCATCCTTCTTGAAATTAATTCCTGGTCCCTGCCAACACACACATTTCTTGATCACTTTTGGATGATGATCTGTCTGGTATCAGCTGCAGCAGATTTTAATCTTGGTTTGAAAGATACGAGATGAAGCAACTCAGAGTGCGAGTCCATCACTGCTATTATTATTATTATTATTATTAGGTGTAATAGTGGTGGCATTTTCATTCATTCATTTTCTGAGCAGCTTACTCCTACTGAGGGTCACAGAGAGGCTGGCGCCTATCTCAGCCAGCTCTGGGTGAGCGCAGGGTACACTCTGGAAAGCTTGCCTGGCCATCACAGGACAGAAACATGCTAATGCTAATGCTGATGCTAATGCTAATGCAGCTACTCTTGACAAAAGTCAGCAATGGTTCTTTTACAGCTTCACACACACCACAGGCAGTGAGAGACATGGTCGGCCTTTGATAACCCAGTTAGCTGCACTGGGGGGACAGCAGTGGGACTTGAACCCCCAATCTTGGGATCGGTAATCCAGCACCTTACCACCAGGCCAGCACTTCCCATTTTCATTCATTCATTCATTTTCTGAACCTCTAAATCCTAATTAGGGTTGCAAGGAGACTGGTGCCCATCCCAGCCAACCCCAATGCCAATCCCATCCCGGCAAGGGCAGGTACACCCTGGACAGCTCACTAGGCCATAACTCATGGAACCATTTATACTCACATTCACACCAAGGGGTGATTTGGAACAGCCAATTAACTTACTGTGCATGTTTTTGGACTGTGGGAGGAAACCGGAGTACCCTGAGGAAACCCACGCAAGCACGGGGAGAACATGCAAACTCCACACGGAAATGCCGTTGCCAAGCCCAGGACTTGAACCCAAGACCTTCTTGCTGTTAAAAGCGGATGTTCTAACTACTATGCCACATTTTGAAAAAAAAAAAAAAAAAATTACAGATTGCCTCCTAGAGATTATTTTTAAGATCTCATTATATGGAGAAATCAGACCAATTATTTACTGAATATCCCCCCCCCCCCACCCCCCATGCTGTAACTAGGCTGATTGGTTCACTTCACCATCCAAATCCAGCCAGGAGCCCCTCTGTGCTCAGGCCCGAGGCCTTCAGCCTCATATAGCCAATCTTATGATCCGGGCCCGGCCAAGATGTTCTACATCTCAGTGACATTTCTATGTCTCAGACCTTTCATGTCTTGCCTCATTTTCACAGCTTTTAAAGGCTGAGTGACATGAATGTCCACCAGGGGGCATAAATTACTAAGGACAACAATTGCTCAGGCAATACATTGTGCTTTCTATTTTGACTGATTTCTTGACACACCATCAATTTCAGTGAATGCTTTACTGGTAAATGTCAAAGCAAAGATGTCGCATATACCAGGAACACCTGGTGGAAGGTGGAAACACAGTCACTGAATGGGGCTCCAGTCTCTCTCTCTTACACACACACACACACACACACACACTTTTATTTTTCACATACATCTCACTGAAATTATTATATTTTGTATATCCAAGCTTCAGGGTGGTATAGTTGTTAGTATGTTCTTCATACAGCAAGAAGGTCGTAGGTTCGATTCCCGGGCTCATCATTTCTGTATTTGCATGTTCTCCCAGTGCTTGCATGGGCGCCCTCCTGTCTGTCTGTCTGTCTTCCTTTCGGCTTTTTCCCTTTCACTCGGAAGTCGCCACAGCGAATCATCTGATTCGCACGTTTGATTTGGCAGAGGTTTTTTTTTTTTTACGTCGGATGCCCTTCCTGTCACAACCCTTTTTAGCAAGAAACACGCTGACGACTTTGCAGCTACTCTTTACGAAAGTCAGCAATGGTTCTTTTACATGCCTCTCACCATAGACAGTGAGAGACATGGCCCGCCTTTGATAACCCAGTTAGCTGCACTGGGGGGACAGTGACAACCTTGTGGAGAGTGGGACTCGAACCCCCAACCTTTGGATCAGCGATCCAGTGCCCTACACCACTAGACCACCCTCCTGGTACCCCGGAATCCTCCCACACTCCAAAGACATGCACATTGGCCTAACTAGATGTTCCAAATTGACTCCAGGTGTGAGTGTAAACAGTTGTGTGCATGTTGGCCCTGTGATGCCCAGATGAGCTGTTCAGGATGTATCCTGCCTTCGATCAGTGCCAGCTGAGATAGGCACCAGACATCCCATGACCCTAGTAGTATTAACGTTTAGCAAATGAGTGAGGGTGGGTGAGTGAGTTCATCCCAGCTTGACAGCCATGACAGCCCTGGAGCAGGGAAAGTTAAGGGCCTTGGCACAAGAGACCAACAGCAGCAGCTTAGCAGTGCCAAGGCTTCAACCTTGACCCACAAGTGATGCTTGCAATTTAGTGCAGTGTAGGCAATTCTCCTACTGACTCAAGTTTAGGATCCAACCAGAAACCATGGAACTCTGTGGTGGCAACCAGTGCATGGTGTTGCGTCTTTTGTTTTTCGTGGAAAAATAAATGTCGGTGATCAACGTATTCACCTGTTGGCATGTGAGTTGGGCAGTAAATATTCGCCAATCATCAAGTGCAGCAGATGTTCTAACGGTCTGTGGTGGCAAGCGCCCTCCTTCATGTGGTGGTCTGCTGAGTGGACCAAGCCACTAAGAAGTTAATGGCTAAAGGAACCAAGATGTCTTGTTGGAACCCATTTCATGAGCATTTCCTCTTCAGGTGGTTTGATGTATTCAAACTGATCCATGATCCCAGGGATGTGATAAACAGGCCCGACACCATAGTATGAGAAACATCCCCATATCAGGATGCTTACACCACCATGTTTCACCGTCTTCACAGTGTACTGCGGCTTTAATTCAGTAAACACTGAACTGAGGATTAGTCAATGTGCTCTTCGGCAAATTGCAACCTCTTCAGCACACCGGGGTTTTTTTCTTCCCCCAACAGTTGGACTTTGCGGGGGCATCTTGCTGATAGCTCGGTATCACATGGGCGTCTTTTAATTGTAACAGGCCTCACAGGTAATTTAATGACCTTCTTTGATCTTCCTAGAGCTGATTGGTGGTTGAGTCCTTGCCATTTTTTTCTCTTCTTTGATCCATTCAAATTGTAGTTTTTTTTTTGTTTTCTTCCATGTCGTTCAGGTTCTGGTTGCCATTTGAAAGCATTTGTGTCATTTTAACTGAGCAGCCTCTCATTTTCTGATCTTCTTGATATGTTTCCTCCTCTCCAATCAACATTTTAATCAAGCTGCACTGTTCTTCTGAACAATGTCTGGAACAACCCATTTTCCTCAGAGTTTCAGAGAGAAATGTTCTATAACCAGCACGTACAACATTTGCTGGCTTCCTCTCTTAAATAACGAATGACGTCACTAATTGAATTCCACACTGCTATTATTTTGAACACGCCCCTTTTAATCAGTGATTCAATTACACAGAATCAGCAGCATGCGGGTCATGACTGTTGGGTCTGTTGGATTCCATTATTGCTACACCTGATAGTCAATTATTTGCGAGGTAAAAATATCATTTCTACTAAAAACACTGATTGATCAGGTTAGTGATGTCCGACTGATATTATTTTGAGCACAACTACAGTACTTCAAGAAAAATGTGCAGCAGGTCCCGTTTTTAATGCCTGATGACAATTTAGTTGAATTTTCAGCTTGATTCAGTAATGATGTCATCTAAAGCATGCAGAACATTACTGATGTTAACTGTTCGTACTTTTCTTATAACAACATTCAGGATCTTGTTCTGATTGGCTGTCCAATCTTCTCCTCACTCTTCAACTCCGACAATGTGAAACACAATATAAAAATCACAGAAAACAACAGCATCCTGACTGATCATAGTTATTCTAGTGGTTTAAATTAATGAAAGCTGGAGGTCTGATTTGCTCACCCGGCATCTGGGGTGCAATCAGTGAGCTATTACCAGGCTACTGATGGAAGAACACATAAGTATTTCATTTATTCATCTACAAAACGGTTCCCCTAGATTTCTGCAGTTAAAAATAGTGAAAATAATTCTGGCAGCACTTTCAATACATCTGGATTAAACACAATGGGGGGGGGGGTGATGGTGTACTACTGCCCAGAACATCTAGCACATAGCAAGAGGGTCCTGGGTTTGGGCGTTTCTGCACTGAGTCTGCATATTATCCCCGTGCCTGTGTGGGTTTGCTTGGGGTTCTCTGGTTTCCTCCCACGGTCCAAAGACATGCACATCAGGTATGTGAGTGACAGGTGTGGATGTGAGAGTGAACGGTTGGATGTTGCCTTGCGATGTTTTCCCCATGACCCTAATACAGTGCTTCTCAAATAGTGGGGTGTGCCCCCCTTGGAGGTCGTGGTATGATGCCAGCGGGGCACGGTGTGATGCCAGGGGATGGGTGGATGGGGGGGCAGGGTTTTATGAGCCTGGGGAGCATGCTTTTCTGAAATTAATATAATTAAGTGTAATTGCACCTCCACTCCACTAGTTTGCAGTAGCGCTCTCTCATTGTTGCGCCATGGTGTAGCGTTTTTTTCGCATGAACAAACGACATGAAGCGCAGGAAACAACCCCTCAAGAAACAACATGGAAAAATTTCTAACAGGAACGAAGAGAAAGGTGGAGAGAGACGGAGATATTAAGACATAAATAAGCTGAATGAGTTTAAATAAGGATGTATTTTTTTTTTTTATTTCAGGCACATTGGTGCGCTGTAAATCTTTTCTATTACAGATTTAAAAAAAATGTTAATGAAGTTTTTCTTTATTGTAAGGTGAAATATATTTCTTTTATTTTTGTTTTTTAATGTTAATAAAGATACAATGGTATGTAGAGGTGCACTAATAACAATTCTATAGACAAATAATACTACAGTATTTATAGTCGCTCGTGGGTTGGTGGGGGGTGTGAATTGTTTTTTTCTTCTGGAGGGGGGGTCACAGAAAATAATTGAGAAGCACTGCCCTAATAAGAAGACAAGGTAAAGGTAAAGTCCTTTGAGCGTTTTACACCCGAGCCATAATGGCTCTTCAGGCCGGTGCTTATCTCCGGTTTCTATAGCGTGAAGCGACCAAGAGTGCAACTCCTCCTGCATGGGACGCTAGTCCATCGCAGGTTACCTTCCCAGTATATTTTTGCTGGTACCCATTTACACTGCTGGGTGAACAGAGGCACACTTGTGGTTAAGACCGTGCCCAGGGGTCTTCACACAGTGGGGGTCTAATTGGGATTTGAACACACAACCTCCCGATCATGAGCACAGCACCCTAACATCTACACCACCGGCCCCTGTAGTAAGACTAAGCAAGTGAAATTTGGAAAATTCTGGAGAATTTTAGACACCTGCAAAATCCTGCAAAAATGGAAAAACTTGACATCACTTTCTTACAAACCGTTGGAGTGTCAATCAAAAAACCGAGCACTTTGATAGGCTTAAGTTCACTCTGTATATCTTTTATTGTTTCTCCTTTTTTTGTTGGCCATATAAAGGTTTACAGCTGTAGGAATCCCCAAAGTTATACATAGACGATAAATATCATGCTAACAAAGTATTAAATTTGTACAAAAATACTTTACAGCTCATAATGCCTGTCCATTAGAAATAAAAATACAATATTTTTAGGGAACTAACAGTGAAATTGAGTCATTAATTCATCATACAGTGAAAATGGATACCCACTATTTTAATTGGCAGTGCTTAAATCCACATAAAATGACGACACAAAATGAGCATTACTGTAGAATGTGTAAAAAAAAAAAAAAAAAAAAAAAAAAAAAAGGTATCAACCAAATGCATGTTTGTCATTACACATTATTTGCAGTAACACCATGTAAAAAAAAAAACACGACTCCCAGATATCACGATGCTCACAGGAAAAACTTGAAAAGCGTGACGAGCAAAAAATAAAATAAAAATAGTTACATGACATCAGAAAACAGAAGATCTCGAATCCAGTGCATGAGATCAGGGAATGAACCCGTACCTGAAGGAACAGAACACAGTCGCTCCAGAACCAAAAAGTCTCTGTAAAGAAAACACCAGGTGGGCGTCGCCCAAGATGAGGGGATGATCAGGAATCGGATTGAATCGCTTGTGTGCCAGTTTAAATAGTGAGTAGTCAAGAGTGTGTGAACACACACACACACACACACACACACACACACACACACACACACACACACACACACACGTGAAGTATTTGCTGCCATTAGCAGTAGTTTTACCTTTTCTACTGTTTTTTTATTTGTTTTTCTGAGTAAAGCTACAGCTTTTTTTTTTTTTATATATACTATATATGAAATAATTCAATGAATGATATTCTGCCACACAGAACCTCATTCGTACATGACTTAACACTCAAGTGCCACTGTTTTTTTTTTGTTTGTTTCTCTTAACAAATAGTTTATACACACCTTTGGGCCAACGCCCTGTTCGGAAAAAAAAAAACACATTAAACATACAAAACCATACCAGTACCACATACAGTAGATTAGTATTATTAAGTTGATATTCACTTTAACAAGGGAGGACTATAATAGACTAGAAGTTGTTTTCGGGCTTTTCATGTCTCTCAACTTCATGCTGCTTCTTTTTTTTTTTTTCTTTTTTTTCTTTAAATAAATATTAAAAGTGGTGGTGATTGAAAAGATTCTCCAAACAGTCAAAAATCCGTGTTTGGAATGAAGACTCCAGTGTTATACCGACACATCAACATTGCGTTACCTTGTAATGGGGTCTGGTGGACATGGGACTGGTCACTGCTCTTCATTCATGGGCCGTCCAGAACAGGATGAGACGAGACGAGAATTTGGGACACTACGGACTGGATATTTGGTCTCTCTGCTTTGTGCTAGCAATAGACGTTTAAAACTAAAACAAAAAAGCTACACAAAGCCACATTTGTTTTTGTTGTTGTTTTTTTTTTTTACAATCTGCCTCAGCTACACATTTAAAGACTGAATCCAAAATACATCATATTTACCCCGATCTCCTACCGGTCGTCTTGGAATAGTAAGGCAAGCTGATTGCTCAATGCATCTTTTCCTTCACACACGGCTCATTTATAAACTATTTGCCATCACGAATAAAAATAGATTTCCGTCCAATTCTAAGGTAAAGTGCCGAAGCAAGCACGGCTTCTTTCTCATCATGAACTCAGTATGATGGTTAAGTTTAAACATCTGGATGGATTTAACCCAGGAATCAAATCATGACCTTGTAAGTGAGTTGGTTTTTTTCTTTTTTTTGTATTTTTTGTGAGTGTGTGTAGATTTTTTTTCCTGTACAGTCACACCTCTACTATTATAAAATGGTCCTCAAAAGGTCCCATGCATTGTGCCACCCAACCCACTGGGGCTGACTAGCGGTTTACCGTTTTAGGAAAAGTATTAATTTCACGTTGCTGAGTGCGTGCTGAATGTTTTGTCCTGCTAACTGAGACATCCCATGGCATTACTTGTGAGGAAATACACAGGGATCCGCTATATACATACACACACACACACACACACACACACACACACACACACACACACACACAAAAGAAAAGAGCAAGAGGAGGGAGGGGTGGAGGAAACGAGGAGAACAGCTGAAGTTAGAACAAATAGAATACATAACGTGGAAATTGCTCTGGCCAATACACACAGGATGAAATCCTGTTCACACACACACACACACACACACACACACACACACACACACACACACACATATATACACACAGGCCAGTCCATATTCATGTGTAAACGTCTTAAAAGATTCCCTATGCTTCTTTCCCTCCATTTAAATGTTTATTGGCAATAAAAACGAAGGATGGCACTGGTTCAGTTTTCCCAGAGGTCAGTACGGTCTGTATCGCTCCGTATTCACCAGTGTCATTTTCACAAAAGTAAACACGCAGGGGAGCCCCCCCCCCCTCCCCCCTCAGTGTGTGTGTGGCTCATGCTGTGGCTCAGGAAAGAGGCTGCATGTGCTATATGCCGGAAGAGCTCCAGCCCACTCCAGCAGGGGGTGGTGTGGTGTTAGTGTGATGTGGTGGGGTGGGGTGGGGTGTGTTTGTCAGGAGGAGTTCACTTAGCACCATAATGAGCACGTGAGCCTGTGCTGAGGAGAGTGGGATGGGGCTTTGCTATAAGGTCTTGTTGGGGTCTCTGTCCTCTGACCCTGCCAGCCTGGAGTTCAGCTGAGCGGCCTCCCGTGGGAGGGGCTCGGCTGGGTCAGTCCAGCCCACAGGCTCGTCACCGGGAAGTTGGTTCAGTTCTGAGGGTGATGTTGAAGCTGACGTTGGGTTTCGGCTGATCACCAGGTCCAGCTTGTTCCCCGATTCTGCGATCAGAGGAACCACCAAACAGCAGTCAAAGTCTCTAGTTCGGACATGGTTGATCTGTAACGGACAAAATATGCGATGCATCAAAAATTCAGTCACAGCTTAACATTGAGGAGTAACAAGGACGTGCCGGAATAAGCGTTTCTGGATTCATTCATTCATTTTCTGAACCACTTAGTCCTAATTAGGGTCACGGGGAGGCTGGCGCCCATCTCAGCCGACTCTGGGAAAGGGTGGGGTACATCCTGGACAGCTCACCAGGCCATCGCAGGATTTCTGGATATACAGTGATCCCTCGCTACTTCGTGCTTCAGTTTTTGCGGCTTCAGTGCATCGTGGGTTTTTCAAAAATATTCATTGAGAATAAAAAAAATAAGTAAATTAAGGAAAAATATGGAAAAAGTTAAGGAAAACGCAGCAAAACAAGGCCAATTATGAAAAAAAAAACCCAAACAAACAAAAACAAAAAACAAGCCAAAACCCCCCAACAAAATGACTCACATTTTTATATGAGGTGCGCATATGAGTGTGTGTATTTACATTTTATTTATATCTTATGCATTATTTTTGAATGTTTAATTGTTATTATCAGTATTTATAGTCCCCTCCCTGAATCGCCACCTTATCGTGGTGGAGGGGTTTGCGTGACCTAATGATCCTAGGAGCTATGTTGTCGGGGGCATAATGCCCCTGGTAGGGTCACCCAAGGCAAACAGGTCCTGGGTGAAGGTCCAGACAAAGTGCGGTTCAGAAGACCCCTATTCAGAAGACCCCTATGCCATCTCGGAGTAAACATTTGAAGCAGTCTCCCTTGCCCGAACGCGGGTCACCAGGGTTCCCTCCTGGAGCCAGGCCCAGGGGAGGGGCTCGAAGGCGAGCGCCTGGTGGTCGGGCTTATGCCCATGGAGCCTGGCCGGGCCTAGCCCGAAAAGCAGACATGGGTCCGCCCTCCCATGGACCCACCACCCGTGGGAGGAGTTTTAGGGGTCGGGTGCAGTGTGAGTTGGGTGGCAGCCAAAGGCATGGGTTCTGTCGGACCGATCCTCGGCTACTTACTCTGACCCTCGGGACATGGAATGTCACCTCTCTGGCAGGGAAGGAGCCTGATTTGGTGCGTGAGGTGGAGAGATACCGACTAGATATAGTCGGGCTCACCTCAACGCATAGCTTGGGCTCTGGGAACCATCCATCTCGAAAGAGGCTGGACCTTCTTCTATTCTGGAGTTGCTCATGAGGAGAGGCGGCGAGCCGGTGTGGGTATTCTTGTTGCCCCCCCGTCTCGGTGCCCAAATGTTGGGGTTCTCCCCGGTTGACGAAAGGGTAGCTTCCCTCCGTCTTCAGGTGGGGGGACGGGTCCTGACTGTTATTTGTGCTTATGCACCAAATGACAGTTCAGAGTACACACCCTTTTTGGAGTCTTTGGGGGTGTTGGAGAACGCTCCCTCGGAAGACTCGCTCGTTGCCTTGGAAGACTTCAACGCCCATGTGGGCAACAATAGTGTGACCTGGAAGGGTGTGATCGGTAGGTACGGCCTCTCCAGTCTGAATCCGAATGGTGTTTCGTTGTTGGACTTCTGTGCTCGTCATAGTTTGTCTATCACGAACACCATGTTCGAACATAAGGGTGTCCATAAGTGCACTTGGCACCAGGACACCCTAGGTTGCAGTTCGATGACTGACTTTGTAGTCGTGTCATCGGACTTACGACCATATGTTCTGGACACTCGGGTGAAGACAGGAGCTGAGCTGTCTACCAATCACTACCTGGTGGTGAGTTGGCTTCGGTGGTGGGGGAGGTTGCCTTCCAGACCTGGCAGGCCCAAACGTGTAATCAGGGTCTGCTGGGAACGTTTGGCTGACTCCCCTGTCCGAGAGGCCTTTAACTCCCACCTCCGGCAGAGCTACAACCACGTTCCGGAGGAGGCGGGGGACATGGAATCCGAATGGGCCATGTTTCGTGCCTCCATTGCTGAGGCGGCAGCCCATAGCTGTGGCCGTAAGGTCGTCGATGCTTGTCGTGGCGGTAATCCCCGAACCCGGTGGTGGACACCTGCGGTGAAGGAGGCCGTCCAGCTGAAGAAGGAGGCCTATCGGGTTTTATTAGCCTGTGGGACTCCTGAGGCAGCAAACGGGTACCGGCAGGCCAAACATGCTGCAGCCGAGGCTGTCGCAGATGTAAAATATCGGGCGTGGGAGGAGTTCGGTGAGGGCCTGGAGAGTGATTATCGGTTGGCCTCAAAAAGGTTCTGGGCCACCATCCGACGCCTCAGGAGGGGGAAGCAGTTCTTCACAAACACTGTTTACAGTGGAGGTGGGGAGCTGCTTACCTTGACTGGGGATGTCGTCAAGAGGTGGAGGGAATACTTTGAGGACCTCCTCAATCCCGCCAACACGCCCTCCGTGGAAGAGGAAGACCCTGGGGGTTCGGGTGAGGGTCCGCCCATCACTGGAGTGGAGGTCACTGAGGTTGTTAAAAAGCTCCTCGGTGGTCGAGCTCCGGGGTTGGACGAGATCCGCCCGGAATATCTCAGGGCTCTGGATGTTGTAGGACTGTCTTGGTTGACACGTCTCTGCAACATCGCGTGGTCATCAGGGGCTGTACCTCTGGATTGGCAAACTGGGGTGGTGGTCCCAATTTTTAAGAAGGGGGACCGGAGGGTGTGTTCCAATTATCGGGGAATTACACTCCTCAGCCTACCTGGGAAAGTCTATGCAGGGTACTAGAGAGGAGGAACCGACCGATAGTTGAACCACGGATTCAGGAGGAACAATGTGGTTTTCGTCCTGGCCGCAGCACTCTTGACCAACTCTATACGCTCCACAGGATTCTGGAGGGGGCATGGGAGTTTGCCCAATCTGTCCACATGTGCTTTGTGGATTTGGAGAAGGCTTTCGACCGTGTCCCTCGAACGATCTTGTGGGGCGTGCTCCGAGAGTACGGCGTTCCGGATCCGTTGCTACGAGCTATTCAGTCGCTGTATCACCGGAGCCAGAGTTTGGTCTGTATTGGTAACAGCAGGTCGGATTCGTTTCCAGTGGGAGTTGGAGTCCGCCAAGGCTGTCCTTTGTCACCGATTCTGTTCACAATTTTTATGGACAGAATTTCTAGGCGCAGTCGAGGCGATGAGGGGTTCTGGTTTGGTGGCCATCGGATATCATTTCTGCTTTTTGCGGATGATGTTGTCCACTTGGCTTCATCAAGTCGGGCCCTCCAGCTCTCATTGGAGCGATTCGCAGCTGAGTGCGAAGCAGCCGGGATGAAGATCAGTACCTCCAAGTCCGAGGCCATGGTTCTCAGTCGGACAAGGGTGGAATGCACCCTCCGGGTCAGGAATGAGGTCCTGCCCCAAGTGGAGGAGTTTAAGTATCTTGGGGTCTTGTTTATGAGTGAGGGAAGGATGGAGCGAGAGATTGACAGACGGATCGCTGCAGCCTCTGCTGTTAAGCGGTGCCTGTACCGGTCCGTCGTGGTGAAGAAGGAGCTGAGCCGCAAGGCAATCTACGTTCCAACCCTCTAAGATCTACGTTCCAACCCTCACCTATGGTCACAAGCTTTGGGTAATGACCGAAAGAACAAGATCACGGATACAAGCGGCTGAAATGAGCTTCCTTCGCCGGGTGGCGGGGTTCTCCCTTAGAGATAAGGTGAGAAGCTCCGCCATCCGGGGAGAGCTCGGAGTAGATCCGCTGCTCCTCCGCATTGAGAGGGGCCAGTTGAGGTGGCTCGGGCATCTGGTCAGAATGCCCCCCCGGACGCCTCCCTGGTGTGGTGTTTCGGGCATGTCCAACCGGGAAGAGACCCCGGGGTCGACCTAGAACACGCTGGAGGGACTAGGTCTCTCGGCTTGTCTGGGACCGCCTCGGTGTCCCCCCCGGGAGAGTTGGAGGAAGTAGCTCGGGAGAGGGACGTCTGGACCTCTTTGCTGAGGTTGCTGCCCCCCGCGACCTGACCCTGGACTAAGCGGAAGAAGAAGATGATGATGATGATAAAGTATTTATAGTGTTGAATATGTATTTATTGATATTACGTCAGTTGGGGGGGTGTCGATCCTATTTCACAGAAATCGGCTGTCGCAGGTGTGTGTGTGTGTGTGTGTGTGTGTGTGTCTCGGTCCCCATTAACCGCGGAAAGTGAGGGATCCCCCTGTAGACTCTAAAATCCTGATAAAACTCATTATACTGTAATATAAGCAACAATACATTTAATCTGACTGGTTGACAGGGGTAATGAAATGCGTATGTATGGGTGCAAGTTAGTGTTCGCTCGCTGCACT
Source organism: Plotosus lineatus (assembly GCA_024760905.1). Taxonomy (NCBI): domain Eukaryota; kingdom Metazoa; phylum Chordata; class Actinopteri; order Siluriformes; family Plotosidae; genus Plotosus; species Plotosus lineatus. Next base: position 17,730,295 of record CM045733.1, read on the forward strand.
GTGTACGATGACCTTGAGCAGCTTCCAGAGAAACATTCAGCATTTTCTTGGAGAAACTGTGTCCAGGAAAAATCCAAAGAGACACAGAGATTATAAAGTCACGCAAAGTTCTCACTGCTCATCAGAAACCTCTTTGTTGAAGGGAATTAAGATCGAAATGCTATCAAAATACCCTTTGCAGAAGTGGGCAAACAATGTGAATTAAAAAGAGAACCATTTTAAATGGCGACATCATAAACTAGTTCTTAACCCTGTGTGCTTGATCTGTACGGAGAAATCTCCACACCTGGACTTTTTTGCACAAATCTCGCCTTCGGTGTGGTCTGTACTAAAAACATTGGGCTGGGATTTCTCTGTGCAGATCTCACACTCATTTCATGCAGTTTTTTATGAGTTTAGAGCAGAAAATATAAAGAACACAATTGTGAATGCCAAAGAAAATATTCAATGAAGATTTTTACTTTCTAGCACTTTTACAGACTCCGACAAGTGAGCTTACAGACGCTGGAGAGAACGTATTCTAATATAGTACCGTTAGGGAGCCCAGGGTCGACCCAGAACACGGTGGAGAGACTAGATCTCTTGGCTGGTCTGAGAACGTCTCGGGACCTGCATCTCACTGCTTTGGCTGCTGTCCCTACAACCCGACCCCAGATAAAGTGGAAGATGATGTCTGATTAATTGAATTAATTTGCAAGCAGCAGTGGTGGCTGTTTAAAATCTGACCTTAATTTACGTAATCACGCATTTTACATTCAGCCAGTTACTATGTCTGTGTTGAGAGTGGGCGGAATGGTGGTGGAACAGTTAACACGTTCGCTCCATTTCAAGAAGATCCTTTGTTTGAGCGCCGCGCTCAGGCCTTTCTGTGTGGAGTTTACACTTGCATGAGTTTCCTACATGTACCCCGGTTTCCTCCCACAGTCCAAAAACATGCACATTACGCTACTTGGCTATTCCAAACTGCCCCAGGTGTACGTGTTGGTCCTGCAATGAATTGATGAGCTTTTCAGGGTGTACCCTGTCTTCAGTCAGTGTTGCCTGAGACAGGCTCCAGCCTCCCCAACATTCCAATAGGATTATGTGAATCGGCAAACGAGTGAGTGAGTGTGTGTGTTGATCACCACCCAAATCTAATAGAGTGTTACTTTTGCCGTACTTCACCCCTCCAAAAATATCTTAAAAAAATTGCTTCGAACCTTTTGCATAAAGTTGCGAACGAACAGACAAACAAACAGACCTTTGCAGTGGTATCTCGAAATTCTTGATACAAGCTTCCTCGCTGGCACACAATTTGATCTCCTAAATATTTCGTAAAATTGTTTCCACTGGTAGTGATTTGTGTGGAATGGTAAAAAAAAAAGACTGTTTTATTTTATTATTTTAAAGTGGATGCTTGATGTCCACACTGTGCTCTATTTTATTAAACATGGTTTTATAACCAGTAAAACATGTGCTGATGGTTTATGTATAAGGTGACATATCCTTAGTGTTCATAAGTATGAATTATAAAGACATTTATAAAACGAAGAGTAACATTTACACGTTCCTGCAGGCTGCTGAGGAAGAAATTGCTCAAATTCAATAACCTCAATAGTATTTCACTCTGGTTTGAAAATTAGAAACTAAATCAAGCATTATGCTAATGAAACCTTTAGTATTCCAGAGAACATGGCAAAGAACCCATTGATCACCAGCAAACCGCATTACAGGGAGCCCTCACTTTCAGTGGTTAATGGGGACCGAGAACCCCACCCCACCCGGACCACCGATTTCCGTGAAGTAGGATCGAATCTCTGCCTGACGTATATGTACTTGTATATGTGTATATAATACCAATAAATACATATTCAACATTATAAATGCTCATAATAACAATTAAACATTCAAAAATAATGCATAAGATGTAAATAATGCATAAGAAAAATAATGCATGAGATTTAAATAATGTAAATGTAAATATAAATAATGCATAAGAAAAATAATGCATAAGATAAAATAAATAATAAATAAAAATACAAATACACATATGCAGACACGCGCACACAAAGTCCGATGTGCACCTCACATAAGAATGTCAGCAGTTTTGTTGGGGGGTTTTGGGTTGTTGTTTTGGGTTTTTTTTTGTTTGGGTTTTTTTGCCTAATTGGTCTTGTTTTATGGCATTTTTCTTAACTTTCCCCCTATTTTCCCTTTTTCTTTGATAAATATTTTTGAAAAACCCGCTTTGCACTGAAGCACGTAGTAGCGAGGGATCACCATATTTCCATTGCTTACAGTTCTTATACTGTCGAAACAAGCTCATACGTCTTGAACTGTTTTGTGTCTGTGTTAAGAGCACAATGAACATTCATTTATCCATTAATTTTCTGAACCACCTAATCCTAATTAAGGTCGTGGGGAAGCTGGTGTCCATCTCTGCCGACTCCGAGTGAGGGCGGGGTACACTCAGGACAGCTTGACAGGCCATTGCACTGCAGAAACATGCTGATGGCAATCCAATAGCCAACTCTTTTTGAATGACACCAATGGTTCTTTTACATGCATCTTACCACAGACAGTCAGAGACATGCCTGGCCTTTGATAACCCAGTTAGCTGCACTTGGTGGGTGGGGTTGACAACTCAATGATAAGAGTCTGAACATTGCGATCAGTCAGCCAGCACTTTATCCACCTATCCACCCCTGCCCAGCTCTATAAACATGTTAAAATTCAATCGTTCTATTGATTCATATCCACAAGATGCATAAGAAGAGACAGTCTGTGGTTTTAAGACGAGGCTGAAAACTTGCTTGTTTAGTGGAGCATTTTGTTAATAGGCTTTTATTAGGTAAAGTATCAGATCTAAAGGTCTCAGGCATAGAGTTTTCCAGTAAACTGTCGTTCCCCAAACTCTACATGCTCACCCAGGTCCGTTGACAATGGATTGGCTGATTGTCAAACCTCACAGGTTGCCCTCATGTCTGCCTTTCTTCTGACTCTCTTTTAGTTAGGCTGCCATAGTGAAGTAATGCCAGAGTCCCTGCATACACTCATCAGTAATAAATTATTCGATTACCAATACACGATTAACAGTATACCTAACAAACCCCCCTCACCCCCGCGCTTTGTTTTTGCTGAGATACACATGCTGCTTCTAGGATGTCGGTGATCCCGATCCTTCTGATCCCTCTGCTTTCTGAGTCTTGTGGTCTATCCTGGTGTGCTGACGCTGGCTAGAGTTCTCATCTTGGAATCCTTTTGCTGTTAAAAAGCCATATAGACTTAGATGTGCACTCACAGACTGTGAAGATGACTTTTCACTGCTGGAGATATAAACACTCTTCCCACAATTATTTAGGACTCAGAGTTGTGTAATAGAGGCACTGGTGGCCTGGTGGTAAGGTGTTGGATCACTGATCCCAAGGTTGGAGTTCAAGCCCCAGTCTCAACATGTTGTCATTGTGTCTCCAGTGCAGCTAACTGGGTCATCAAATGCCGGCCGTGTCTCTCACTGTCTATGGTGAGAGGCATGTAAAAGAACCATTTCTGACTTTCGGCAAGAGTAGACTGCAAAGCCGTCAGCGTGTTTCCACCCTGGGATGGCCTGGCGAGCTGTCCAGGGAGTACTCTGCCCTTGCCCAGAGTTGGCTGAGATGGGCAACAGCCTCCCTGTGACCTTAATATGATTAAGCGGTTCAGAAAATGAATGAATGAGTTGTGTAATGAAGATTCTTTTATATAGTTTGAATTTTTATGGTTCCATCCATATGAGGATGGGTTTCCCATTTGGGCCTGGTCTTCTCAAGGTTTTTGACGGAGCTTTTCTTGCCACCATCGCTGCAGGCGTGCTCATTTTGGATGTATATGGTTTGTAGAAAATGTTTAAACTCCTTTCTGCTTTGTAAAGCAGCTTTGCGATTATGTCAGTTCTAAAAGGCTCTCTGCAAATAAAACTAAATTGAATTGAATAACAGTGAGAGAACTTTTCAGCCTAGAAAATTGACTGATTCCCACCACTACGCATCAAATCTCAAGCACTTATACTGAATTTAGGCCGAACGTGTCCTCGGTTGAACTCAGTTGGGAAAGATGGAAAGGTGCTAAACTAACAAGTGTTGGACCCTGAAGAGCCGACACGTATACATGTTGAAAACACTCTCTGACTGTGGTTGAATTCTGGGTAACCCTGTCAGTTGATGGTAGAAGGAAGAAATGTATAAAGATGGATCTGATAGTGTTATATCTGTGTATAATGGACACCCAGGACAAAAACAAACGGTTAAGGGCAATCTGCTATGCAACGTCAAGACTTTCTATGAAATGGAATATGAGTGAGTGAGCGAAAAACAGAGAGACACAGTCATGATACAATACCTGCAGAAGGTGTGCAGGAAATGTCAAATATCTCTTGAAAGAATCCTTTATCTGATGGACCTCAGGAGGCAACAATACAGTTTAATGGAGCACATTAAACTATTTCCCTGCTTTATTTATAATAGCTTTATTTATACATTTCCGCCCGATCCAAGTAAAATCTCTCTCTCTCTCTCTCTCTCTCTCTCTCTCTCTCTCTCTCTCTCTCAGTCCTCTAGAAGATGTAAAAGGTCTTGTACTCCACAGTACTTCATGCCTAAAAGGTTACATTTCAACAAGATAATAATTTGTACAAGTAGAACAAAGTTTTAAATATCGAAACACTAGACTGTGCTTTGGTGTCTCAGCATGATGTGATGGACAGTCTCTGTCTCAGGCTCTCTGCTCATGAGAGCATCTGATACCTTTGTAAATGTTCCTGACCATGACTTGAGAATTCTAAGAATTTGGTTTGAAGCAGATAGTTGGAACGGACGAGAATATCGCAAGTTTACTAACAGGCTTCAAGAAAAGGTTTTGCTCATCATCTCAAATGTCACTCAGCCTCTGGTTCATTATTTATTGGGGGGGGGGGGGGGGGGGCATTGTCTATTTTTATTGGCAAAAAGTACCAGATTTGCAAGTGGACGTCCGGCTTTGTGAGATGATACAACTGGAACTAAGCACACATTTGCCAGGATATACAGAGTCCCACATCTGTTTTTTGCTCCTGAGCTTTGTTGTTTGATAAATAATTCCTATTGGTGCTGATTCCTCAGAGGTCTGGCCTGGCCAACACTGACATTAACTAGATCTTTAACACTTTGAGCTCCGTGTATTGTGATATCCTACCTGTAGCAGCCTGTCATAGGGTTTGAGCCCCGCCACCTCAGCTGGACCGCCTGGGCGAATGTTATTGACATACACTCCCTTCTCCAGCAGCCCATCAGACACACTGAACCCAAAGTCCTCCAGATCTGACTCTTTGTTCAGACTCACCTGCAGTAAACACAAGAAAGTTGGTGATCTCTGACGTATTATCCGAGCACGGTGTTATTCGTATTAATAATAGTGACTACCTTGTGTAGCTCAACAGGGTTTGGGGACACAATGTCCTTGATCTCTTGCTGCATCTTCCTCATGGCAAAAGCTTTGCGTCCACTGTCGCTGGGAAGCGTGTTGCTACGGTTGCCCTGGTTATACTGTGCCTTGTTGCTACCACGTTCCTGGAAGCTGGACTGCCTTCCCAGCTGACAGCGTGCCGGCGCCGGGTCATGGTTCAGACTCAGTGTACTGCCAGACATGATAGTGGCCTGTAGTGAAGTGGGTGGGGGGTACAGGAACAGTAGCACAGTGAGATGCTGAAAGCTACAAAGGAACACAATGCTCCTTGAATATACCTCACACCCTCTACTGATTCTACATCATTTAAATAGTTGTAAATGTTATTACACAGACACTCAGTAGGGGGCTGCTGTTGATTCTAGCCCTCTCTTGATCAAAGAGATGGTTAGACACAAAGAACCAGTCGCAAAAACAATTAGAAACCATCTGCTTGCTTCAGAGAAATCATTCATCACTATATCAATGCACAAACACTCTTGCTATCATGCATTGTAGCTGACTGAGGACAAACACATAGTACAATCTCAAAGAGTTCCACCATGGACAGCCATGGCAAGAACTAATCACACACACTTTACAACTCAGATGGATTTTGGGCATCACAATGTTTGGTGGTGGCATTTGACGAAACCAGGTTAAAGGATGTATGGTTAAACAAGACTGAAAGTCCAATAAACAAATAAATAAATAAATAAAAAAAGCCTTGCAGGGGGCTCTCCCATCATGCTTTGCACGAGCCCACATGCCTGTTTCTCCAGATCTGCATCATTGGACAGTTCTGAGTTATCGGTACCCAAACTGTACTGTACAGGAGAGTCCTGGCTGATGATGGATGTCAGCGCAAGACTGAGCTTTCCATCTCACCAAGGTGATGCATTTTTAAAAATCCAAATAGTCAACAAACAATTAGTCATGCACTTTTACAAAAAAACAGAATTTGTTCACTCCAGATGACATGGGGTTTCTATCCACGTGAGCTATTTTGGGGGGTAATGTTTTATTATTATTATTATTATGATTATTATTATTATTATTATGATTATTATTATTATTATTATTATTATTATTATTATTATTGCTCATAATACACAATAGTAATACTAATCAAATACAACAGAATTATGTCTCCGAGTGACTCTTAAGTGTCTAAACAGCACTGCAGCATGTGACCTTGAAATAATCTGCGATATTAAATGTAAATTATGGTCCGTTGCATCTCTAACTCAGTCAGAACTAATATTAGAGAGTATGTGCAGTACATGACCAAAGTGAATGATCCATTTAATATGACTAAGTGCCTGACTGAATAAAGAAAAAAAAAAAAAACCCTAAACTGATATCTATCAGTATGTAAAGGGGACTCTCTTAGTTTGAGCCAATCAACAGTTGTTTATATCTTTTGAATGCACCCCCCAAGGTTTGTAATGGTTTGTAATGGTTATGTGTTATGGACCCTGCCCTCCCTTCGGACCCTCCCCCCCAGCCTTAAGCAAGCGTGAGACTCTGAGCCACACAGCACAGGGAGAGCTCCAGGATGCCAGTGCTACAAGCAGAGAGGAAGCCCAAAAAAGGAAAGGGGGTACCAAGACGGCCAGGTTTCTCTTAGTCAGAAGCCTGTTTGGCTTGTCCTGGAAAGAGAAGGAGCAGTTACACAAAACCAAAGGCATGACAGCGTGCGTCTGTAGACGGGGGTTTGGGGAGGGGGAGGGGGGTGTATGGCAGGAGGGTGGGGCGCTGGAAGAAGTGCAAGGGTATGTTAAAAACTGGGAATGGTCACAATTAGGGAATGAAATGAATTTTGCTTTGTATGATTAAGTGTTGTGATTGTGGTACCTCGAGTTCACGAAGGATCCCAGATTGGCCACACGTCTCCAGGTCCTCCAGCGCCTGGGACCAAAAGTTCTCCTCCTGATCCGGCTCTGTGCCGTCATGACCCACGGTGAACCTGGCGATGACAAGCAAAAAGAGGTTTTAATACTCTAACCGTGCTGCTACTACTGCAGCCAATGAGCAGGCAGGCACCACAGGTATGAGCACAGAACACGACCAATGGGGCTGTGCAGGCACTGGTGGTGAAGGTGTGGCTTGAAAAAGAATAAAAGAAAATGGGACACACTGCCCGGGTGTGGCTGGACACAAAGATGGTGACGCGATGCCAGGCTGTGATACCCATGTAAGGCCACGTGGCTTAGGGGCATGGGGTGAGGGGCCACGCTGGGTTTGGAAAATGGGGCATATGGCACTGAGCCTCACCTGCTGTCTGAGATAAGGCCAGTAGGCAGCGTGGCGGCTCTGCAGACAGGTAACGGAGAGACGCTTCAATCAACATGGTCACATGAAACATTAATAAAAAGCAGTCTCCCGCATAGAGCAGGAGCGCAGAAGCCTTGTGTCTCACCACAAAACAGGAGCTCTCATTATTATTGCAAGATAATAATAATAATAATAATAACACACTCATGCTTTCTAAAGCGACCTGAACTGTAAAATATATCCTTGTGAAGTTTCTTTCATTCAGAATACAGTGGTACCTCACCTTACGAAATTAATCCGCTCCAGAGCCTTTTTCTTAACCTGGATTTTTCGTAAATTGAGACGCATTTTACGTGCAAAACGTGTGATTCGTTCCAAGGCCCCCAATACTACCCCCTAAACCCTTTAAAAATGATAAAAGTATACCTTTTAAGGCCTCCTTCTGCTTCAATATCGTACCGATGGTAGACGGGTTTGGCCATATTCCTTTTCGATATCACTCAACCGCATGCCACGAGCCCGCTTCTTCTTTTCATTCGCACCGGAAATCATACACATGCGCATACGTGCGTGTATGTCTTGATCATGTCTTCTTAGGCGAGTTATAATCTTTCAAATGTTTATGGAAGGTTAAAAGCCTGAGTCAAAAATAAAGCAAGAAACACATGAAACAACAGTAACTCTGTCCTTTACACGAAAAGCATTATGGGAGATGCAGCTCCATAATAGCCAATGGGAGGGAGTTGCGTCATCCCTCCAAGCCAATGGGAGGCCAGCGGGGCAGGATGTTGGGAGATAGCCAATGGGAGGTAGCTGCGTCATCCCTCCTAGCCAATGGAAGGCCAGCGGGGTGGGATGTTTGAACGTCATTGATGGGAGAGCAGCTCGTGCATTGTTTGAATGTTTGAATGGCGTGTTTAGCGCGTTTCGTAAGGAGAACTTGTTTCGTATACAGAGAAAAAAAATTTTGGAAAATGTTTTTTGTAACCTGGATTTTTCGTTTGCTGGGACTATCGTAAAGTGAGGTACCACTGTATACATTTAATACCATATACAATGCTTAATAAACTTATTCAACAATTAAACTGTTGTAGTTAGTGAAGGAAAATAAATTTTGTATAATAAAAAAAAACACAACAACAATTTAACAGAAAATGAGTATTATGGCATCTATACCAGTGAGCATTCATGCAAGCATTATTTAATTTACATATTTTGCCATGGTTTCTGCACCCATTGTCTTGCAAATGTTTCTAACTGTTCTTAAATACTGCGTTTGGCAGAAATCTCTATGTGAGCAATTTAATAATTGATTAAATGTACAGTGTGTAAGATTTAGCGGTGTCTAACCAACTGAACACTAACTGCAACCGACTGAAATTGAATTTTTCAACCCCTCCTCGTGGAAGTCAGTATGGTTCTGGGCGACTGTAGAAACATAGGGGTGTAAGATGGCAGCCTCGATGAAGGGGACTCGTTTCCTACATAGATATAAAGTGCATTTTTTTTAATGATTAGAGATTAATCACAACTTAATTATCGATGGAATACTTAATGTCTGTTAACACTCACTTATTTGCCTAACTGCTTAATCTGACTTGGGTCATGAGAAGGCCTATCTCAGACAAAACCGGGTGACCAACCAAACCAACACTGGGGCCAACATACTCATTTACAGGGATCCCTCACTTTCCGTGGTTAATGGGGACCAACCCCCCCGCGCGACCGCCGATTTCCGCAAAGTAGGATTGACCCCCCCCCGACTGACATATACATACATGTATATGTGTACGTAATATCAATAAACATATATTCGACACTATAAGTGCTTATTATAATATTAAACATTCAAAAATAATGCATAAGTGTAAACAAAATATAAATACACACATACACACAGATGTGAGCGCACACACTCAGATACGCACCTCACATAAAAATATAAGTAGTTTTGTTGGGGGGTTTTGGGTTTTTTTTTTTTTTTTTTGCTTGTTTGGGTTTTTTTTTTTGTTGTTGAATAATTGGCCTTGTTTTGTGGCATTTTCCTTAACTTTTTTACTAATTTTTCTTAATTTCCTTATTTTTCAATGAATATTTTTGAAAAACCCGCGATGCACTGAAGCCGTGGGAACTGAAGCACGAAGTAGCGACGGATCATTGCAGAGCATTTTGTAGATACGCTTATCCAGAACGACTTACATTTTTTAATACAGGTCAGCACTTAAGGGTTTAGGTCCTTGCTCAAGGGCCCAACAGTGGCATCTTGAGACTGGGAATTGAACCCATGACCTTTTGACCAGTAAACCAGAACCTAACCATTTGAGCCGCCACTGTCCCTTTACACTCACTCAAACCTAGGGGCAATTTGGAAAAGCCAATTGTCCTAATGGGCATGTTGGCGTAGTGGTAAGCATGTCTGTCTCACAGTAAGAAGGTCCTGAGAGAGTCCAGGGTTCAGGCATTTCTGTGTGGAGTTTGCATGTTCCCCCTGTACTCTTATGGGCTTCCTCCAGGTATTTTGGATTTCTCTCACAGTCCAAAAACATGCGCATCTCGCCAACTGGCTGTTCCAAATTTCCTCTAGGTGTGAGCGTGAATGGTTGTGTGTGTGTCACCACTGCAATGGCCCAGTGAGCTGCTCAGGGTGCACTCTGCCTTTGCCACGAGATAGACTTCCTGTGACCCAAACAGCATTAAACGGTTCAGCAACTGAGTGCATTCAGATAATCAATTCTGGTAGTTGTCTTCATGATGGATACAAATCCACAGCTAAAAGCAATTAACATTTCTCTTAATCACGACAGGTGTCTTCATAAATTCGTTAAGTACGATATACGAATTAGTACACCATGTTGGCCTATAATTTTATGACGCTCCATTTACACTCGTCAGACTTTGAGCCTCTCTGTGCCTTCACTGAATTGATGAAAACCTCAGTGAGGAAGTCAACCTCATCAACTCATGCATTACAGAAGCCTGTACTCAAGGCAAGTGATAATGACAATTCCTGAGGTCTACATCACTCTGTTCCGAGGCATTTCTAGTAAACATTTTTGTTATATTTTGCATGGTATACACAACGTTCTGAAAAATCTCTGAGTAATACTATTAAATCCCATCAAAGAGAAACCTTAAAAAAAAAAAAAAAAAAAGAAACGACACAAAGGGGATTATACCAAGACGAGCTGTAATCTTCTCATTTCATGACATTACACTAAGGAGGCATTTCTGCAGCTCATTCTCTAAGTGTACACACAATAACTTTAGTTATTATTGTTCATAATACAGTACAGGGATCCCTCGCTACTTCGCGTTTCAATTCATGTGGCTTCAGCGCATCGTGTTTTATTTTTTATTTTTTAATAATCATCGAATTAAAAAAATAAGGAAATTAATGAAGAATATGGGAGAACGTTAAGGAAAATGCCACAAAACAAGGCCAATTATGCAAAAAAAAAAAAAAAACCCAAACAAAAACAAAAACAACCCAAAACCCCCCAACAAAACTACTTACATTTTTATGTGAGGTGCGCATCTCTGCGTGCAAGCGCGTGCACGTCTGTATGTGTGTATTTATATTTTATTTACATCTTATGCATTATTTCTGAATGTTTAATTGTTATTATAAGCATTTATAGCACTGAATATGTATTTATTGATATTATATAGTACACATATACATGCACATATACGTCAGTCAGGGTGGGTTGATCCTACTTCGAATTCGGCAGTCGCAGGGGGAGCTTGGTCCCAATTAACCGCGGAAAGTGAGGGATCCCTGTAATCTTTAATATATATATTATTATATATTATAATATTAATAACTATTAATATATATATCTTGAAATAATCTTTAATAACCATTAACCATCCATTTAGCTTAATGTAGCATATATATATCAGGTGAACCGGCCTAATGTGGGACTTTTTTCCCTTCTTGTTAATGATTTAAATCAATTTGGTCAGCAAATGAACGTGAGTGATGTACCTGTATTTGCACAAAAATATCACCTAAGCTCTCAGCACAACATATTTTAATCACAATATTACACTGCATACTCAGCTGTCAGTACTTACATTCATTGGATGTTTAATCAGGTAAATCTACCACATAGGTGCATATGATAGGTACACAATCATGGACTGTAGCCCAGTAGTTGCTATTAGTCATACCCTCCTCTTCTCCCTCCATCAGGGACCACCAGTGAGCAGGTATTAATTAAGTGGTGAGTGAGTCTCAATACGGCAGGAATAGTGACATGACAATGGCATGATAGTGTGTGATGTGGTGTGTATGAGTGTATCACAGCAATGCAGTGCTGTTTCTTATTCACTATCTGGTCAGTGGTGGTCCCATAGTAGCCTCTGTCCGCTAAACATTTGGGATACACTTCGTCATCTTACACCTACTGACTGCCCAATGTGGTAGGTGCACCTGATTCATTTTCCCCCATAAAAGTATAATTACAAAGCAAATGAAGTATAAACATTAGTATAGATTCAACTTTTAAAAATATGTTAATTTGCTTAGTATAGCAGCCTGTGCATGTAGATATGCTAATGCTAAGTACCCGCTAGCAGTAGGTTTGTCCCATTCATCATCACTAAGGCCCAGGTCCTGAAGGATGTTGCTCTTCTGACGGTTGCTGCCTGGAGATACACTGCCACGACTCACTTTGGCGTTCCTCCACTCGTGGCTTTGGAAACTGTAGCCTGATGCTTGGAAGCCTGTTGGGGCTGGAACACAAGCGCACACACATATCTTTAGCTGTAGACTGAATCAGCCTTTAACTTTGGAATTAGTTTAGGCAGACTTGAGGAAAGGCATCATTATTTATAAGATTAAAACTGTCACAGCCTTGAGCGCCACACTGTGGGCCAATACCACATGTTATAGGTTTGGCCCTGTTATTGGTCCACTTAAAGTGCCACGTCTTAATGGCCTTGTGGTCAGTCACTCCTAAACTTCGCCAGGCCATTCGTAAATTTCTATGGCCTTGATTTTAGTAGATTTCTTGGTTTTTAACTGTTCTCTTGGAAGCCCATAAAATATAAGACGATCAATGTATATCAGTCTTTATACCAAATAACTGTGCTCAGCGGTCCCGCTGCATGGCTCTTTTCCTTCAGTCACATTTCAAGTTACTCTGAAGATATCAGACTGGCTTTCTGACATCTCTTCGTTGATGAAGGATCTGTAAATCAACCATGACAAAACTTAACTGAGATACTGCTGGACCCATCAATCACCATCAACACCCTCACACTCTCGCTGGCATACATGACTGGGAAAGAATCTTAGTGTAATTTTAGATGACACACTTTTCTTCTCTGATCACATTACATCAATCACCATAGCCTGCAGAGCACTTTGAAGAATACCGTTTCTGATTACAAGATTTGGAGAGCTCGGGTTCCCGTGTAAGCCCGAGCTATTTCTGAAGCATTCTGAAGACTCCTGTCTATCCAGTTCATAACCTCCTAACATTCCCTGCTGTGACCTCACTCCTGATGTAGTACCACATAGCTTTCACCTGTCTTGACATTTTTGCCGTCAAAGAACTCCACGGTGTTTTAATGCACACTAGTCATAAGTCACAGATCCAATCTCAGATTTTATTCACTTTATTTAATCATAGCCAGTTACTACCCATCACGTATTGCCTCTCGATTGCACGACCACTACCAACGAAGGAGAGGCCGAAGCAAGCACACGCCCCAGTCTTTGTAATAACGAAACTGCTATCTTCCTACACTATACCTCGCTACTTCGCGCTTCAATTCATGTGGCTTCAGTACATCATGGTTTGTTTTTTAGTTGTTTTTTTTTTTTTAAATATTCATCAAATTTAAAAATAAGGAAATTAAGGAAGAATACGGGAAAAAGTTAAGGAAAATGTCGCAAAAACAAGTCCAATTATGCAAAAAAAACCCAAAACAAAACAAAAAACAACCCAAAACCCCCCATCAAAACTAGTTACATTTTTGTGAGGTGCGCATCTGAGTGCGTGCGCATTTATATTTGATTTCAATTTTATGCATTATTTTTTAATGTTTAATTGTTATTGGCAGTGGTGGCCTAGTGGTATAGGGCACTGGCTTGCTGATTCCAAGGTTGGGGGTTCAAGTCCTACTCTCCACAAGGTTGTCACCAGTGCTGTAGTGGTCAAAAAATAAGTGAGTACATGATGGCAGAGAAGCGACCGAGGTGCGCGGAGCGCAGGGAGGGTGCGGCTTTGGCTTTGAAACAATTTAGCACTTCATCTCCGCTTTTTATTCACAGTCGCGGAAATTTACGTTGATCAACTATAAATTAGACCAAATTAAGTCAGTACACGCAACTCAGCGACTAAAACAAGTGGGTACATGGCATGTACCGGTGTGTACCCACCACTACAGCACTGGTTGCCAACTCAGGGTTTTTTCTTTACTTCAGTATGCATGGCACATCTTTTCTTTGAGTCTGCTCATCTGCTAAATGCAAGACGTTGCTGCTTCAGTTTCTCAACTTTATACGGGAGTGTGTTCAGCGCTCTGCTAACAGCCGCGACCTTGGACAATAATAGTATTGTATAATATTGTGAACATGCTCTTTGTATAAATCAAAATTCAGAACAACTCAATTTACGAGTATATCCCAGATCTTTATTCTCTGCAGCCAGAAACTCCCATCTCCTCTCTACACTCATGATGTTTTCGTTATTTTTTGCATTAGTTCTTGGTTTTTAATTTATTGTAATATTGTTTGTATGAGGAAGTCTGGAGTGGCAGAGAAGTATGTTAGAGTGGTACACACAGAGGGATAAAGTTGATGAGCCATACGATGAAGTTATGGGAAAGAATAGTGGAAGCTAGACTAAGGGCAGAGGTCAGCATTTGTGAACAACAGTTTGGTTTCATGCCAAGAAAGAGCACCACAGATGCAATGTTTGCTTTGAGGATGTTAATAGAGAAGTACAGAGAAGGTCAGAGGGAGCTACATTGTGCCTTTGTGGATCTGGAAAAAGCATATGACAGGGTGCCAAGAGAAGAACTGTGGTATTGCATGAGGAAGTCTGGAGTGGCAGAGAAGTATATTAGAGTGGTGCAGGACATGTATGAGAGATGTAAGACAGTGGTGAGGTGTGCTGTCGGTGTGACAGAAGAATTCAAGGTGGAGGTGGGACTGCATCAAGGGTCAGCTCTGAGCCCCTTCTTGTTTGCTATGGTGAAGGACAGGCTGACAGACGAGGTTAGATTCCCCATGGACTATGATGTTTGCAGATGACATTTTGATCTGTAGTGAGAGCAGAAAACAAGTGCGGGAAAATCTAGAGAGGTGGAGGTATGCCCTGGAAAGGAGGGGAATGAAGGTTAGCCTCAGTAAGACAGAATACATGTGCATGAATGACAAGGACCCAAGACGAACGGTGAGGTTACAGGGGACAGAGATAAAGAAGGTGGAGGATTTCAACAATCCAGAGCAATGGAGAGTGTGGAAAAGAGGTGAAGAAGCGTGTGCAGGCAGGTTGGAATGGATGGAGAAAAGTATCCGGTGTGATGTGTGATAGGAGGGTATCGGCAAGAATGAAGGGCAAAAGTGTACAAGACGGTGATAAGGCCAGTGATGTTGTATGGTTTAGAGACAGTGGCCCTGGGGAAAAGACAGGAGTCAGAGTTGGAGGTAGCAGAGATGAAAATGTTGAGGTTCTCTTGGGGAGTAACGAGGATGGATAGGATCAGAAACGAGTACATAAGAGGGACAGCCTATGTAAGATGTTTTGGAGACAAAGTCAGAGAGGCTAGACTGAGATGGTTTGGACATGTACAGAGGAGGGATAGTGAGTATATTGGTAGTAGGATGCTGAGGTTGGAACTACCAGGCAGAAGGCCCAGAGGAAGACCAAAGAGAAGATTTATGGATGTGGTGAAGGCGGACATGAAGGTCGTTGGAGTAAGAGTAGAAGATGCAGAGGATAGGGAGAGATGGCGGCAGATCATTTGCTGTGACGACCCCTGAAGGGAACAGATGAAAGAAAAAGAAGAAGATTGTTTGTGGCCTTAAGACAATATACTATCTTTCTATTACTGCACCGTCAGTAGTTTGCATGCTGTTTTTTTTAAAAAAATACCATGAATGAGTTTCTATTAGGAGACCAAATGCAATTGGCAAATGTAATAGGCTCACCAATCTTTTAATATGCACACATATCAGAGGCTAACTGCGTTATTCTATAGTTTAAAACATTTTTATTACCAAGCATAGTCCTGCTTTTCCTTTAATGACCATGCACATTTACTCATACTCATAAAAGATGCTCCGGTACCCAAACCTACTAGTATGTAATGCTATGCTATCATTTTTTGCTGTACTATCGAACAGAGAACAAGCACTATTTCCTAATTACAGAGATCCCTCACTTTCCGCTGTTAATGGAGACTGAGCCCCCCCGTCACAACCGATTTCCACTAAGTAGGATCGAACCCCCCCTGACTGACGTATACGTACATGTATATGTGTATATAATATCAATAAATACATATTCAACGCTATAAATGCTTATAATAACAATTAAACATTCAAAAATAATGCATAAGATGTAAATAAAATATAAATACACACACATACAGACATGTGCACGCACACTCAGATGCACGCCTCACATAAAAATGTAAGTAGTTTTGTTGGGGGGTTTGTTTTGGGGTTTTTCCTATTTTTGCTTAATTTCCTTATTTTTAATTTTTTGATGAATATTTTTGAAAAATCTGCGATGCACTGAAGCCGCAGAAACTAATACCCCCATTTCACTGGACCGCAGCAGCAAAACCATAGTCATCCTCCAACGTTCCTCAGTTGTTCCTCAGTCATTCCGTCATCTTCCATGTCCTTCCGTACTATTCCAAAGGTATTCTTACTCTTCCGTCAGGCCAAAATCTTCCGCGAACGTGCTTTTGAACATGTTCAAAAGCACGTTCACGGAAACATTTTCCCACAGTGTTCCCTCACGTTCCGCAGTCCTTTCCGCAAACGTTCCGTAATCGGTTCCTTTTATTCCACAAGTCTTCCGTGAACGTTCCACGAACATTCCTCCTTCTTATGGGTGTTCAAAAGCGGCCACAGAATCCCCACGGAATACTCACGGAAGATTTGCGGAATGGTTGCGGAGAACACGGAAAACTTGCGGAACACTCAAGGAAGTCACTTCCACTATAAATTATTTCAGCTCATTCTCTTTATTTTTTCTGTTTTCCTGTTTATGTAATAAAGTTTTAAAGTTATAATCACTGTGGTTTGGACTTGTGTGCATGGTTTTTAGTCTGGAATGATTGAGGTGCAAATAAAAGGAACGTATTGACATTATTGATATTAAACATATTAACATATGTTAAATTTTAAATTTATTGTGAATGATAAACATTGCACATTATAAACATATGGTAAAGTACAAACATATGCTAAGTTTTAAATTTATTGTACATTATAAACATATTATACATTATAAACATATAGTATGAATGAGAGAATGAGCTTCCTTGGTCATTCCGCGTATTTATAAGCGGAATCAGGAGCAAATCCTTTGATCTTTGCCGATTTTTCCGTGTTGAAACGTGGTTATGCCGGGTATTCCTCAGTCATTCCTCGCTTATTCCATGTTGAATGTGAACGTTCTGCCTTCATTTCGCATGTGCCGAGATAATTCCGTGGGTCTTCCTTTTAAAAAGGAGTAATTCCGCGTTCGTTCCGTAAACGTTCCGCCCTTTCTGTAAACGTTCTGTGAATTACCCGATGGTCTTCCGTTGCTCTCCGCAATGGTTCCGAGGGTGATCCGGGCGATTTTACGCATGTATTCTGACATTGTGCCGCGGTGTTTCCGTGTCCTTTCCGCACATTCCGTGATCGTTTCAAGGGTGTTCCGAAGGTGCAATTTTCCGTAGGTTTTTAACACATTTTCCGTGTAAAAATGCCGAAGCTCCTCTGTAGAGTGCGTTCCGCGCCTTTCTGCCATGATCCTTGCATTCCGCGCTGCAGTGAAATGGCGTATTAAGCACGAAGTAACAAGGGATTACTGTAATCCTCAATGCTTTGCAATCTGACTTTCTGCATCTTCCTACAATACAAACAACCTGATAAAACCTCTCATGCCATTTAAAGAGCATCTTTAATATACAGTGTAGTGGGAGTATCTCCATTAATTATCTGTATGCAGAGCAGTGGGTAAACATCGCCATTAATGATGAGCACATGAATTGTATTCACATAAAGTTATTCCTGATGGTCGACCCGGCGAGGTGACTGTACAGAGAATGTTCTTATACTGTGTATAAGGACACAAGCACCAAGCCATCCTGTACTCACTGTCCTCACGAACACTACTAAACACACTACTTAGTCCTCATCAACACACAGTTCAGCATGAGGAGGTCACTGCTGGTAGCACCCAGTAGCAGACAATGCAAACGGAGCAGAAGTAAATTGTTTCATGACCCTTCTGATTGCGTAATACCAAGTTACTTCTTTGGAATCAGCAATAATTTTGTAAAGTACTAAAGAATTTCAAACAACTGATTATTTTAAAGGAGTTGGAGAGACTGAGTGACTGAGAGAGAGAGAGAGAGAGAGAGAGAGAGAGAGAGAGAGGTCAGCCTTGCGGAGGTGTACGTCAGCAGGCCAAGATGAGATTTATGACCTCTTTAAGTGAGAATTGATTGAAAGTGACACTCGATCATTGTGAGGAAGGTTAAGCCCTCTGTGTGAGGTGGTGTGAACATGGCGATAGATTTTGACGCTCAGCGCCCACAGATACCAATGGGAGGGCAATTCTGCTGCAGGTAGACCTGGTTGAGCAGCAGCGCTGATCATATTTAACAACAGCTCAGGATGAATTAAGCTATGTTGTTGTTATCCCCCCCCCCCTGTGTCATTTGAAGTAATATGTTTATTTCCCTGAATCAAATAATATGCGCTAAATGAATGTATTTGGTTAATGAATGCGTCCTAAGTAATCCAGTTAAATTGGACCTGATGATTGCAGCATTGTATTGGCAGTGATGAGTCGAAACACGAACCCTGAAACTAATTAGAGATAAAAGCTTTATGGGTTATTTAATTATATATTTATTTCCAATCATTACTTGCCCGAGCTACTGTGTTTAGTTGCGCATAAATACCGTTCCCTCTGTGGGCGTAATAATTCTTGCCATTAGTGTTAATAAGTACAACATGAACATTTCCTAGGCTTTATCAGGAGGGTATTGCATGTTGGACAAAATGGACAAATCATGTCCATAAGTGATATAAGCTCTGTGTACACAGCTATACATTCCCATGCACAATAGTATTTTTTTCAAGAAGAAGGGGAGAATGAAAGGTGATCTAAAATAATCTCTATCCGACAACCGGTCTGTGTGCAAAATCTGAGACCAATCGTTGCAGTCACAGAATGATGACATCATCAAGGCCCAAGTTAACATGGAGGATTATGGCTTCAACCATAATTTCTTTCAGTATTTCAGGTGTTTATGCAAAAATATATTAATCCTGACGCACAGTGATCCCTTCGACTTTGTGCTTCAGTGCATCACGGGTTTTTCTAAAATATTCATCCAAAAATTAAAAAAACAAGGAAATTAAGGAAAAATAAGGGAAAAGTTAAGGAAAATGCTGTAAAACAAGGCCAATTATGCAAAAAAAAACAAAACAAAAAAAAAACAAAAACCCCCCCCACCAAACCCCAAACTAACAAAAACAAAAAAAGCAACCCAAAACCCCCCAACAAAACTACTTACATTTTTAGCTGCGCATATGTATGAGTGTGTATTTATATTTTATTTACATTTTATGCCTTATTTTTAAATGTTTAATTGTTATGACAAGCATTTACAGTGTTGAATATGTATTTATTGATATTATATACACATACACATCAGTCAGTGGTGTCGGTCCAACTTCGCGGAAATCGGCAGTCGCACGGGGGTGGGGGTCTCGGTCCCCATTAACAGTGGAAAGTGAAGGATCCCTGTATATATCGTTTCTCACTGCAACGACAATGATTTTAAAATAAACCTTTTCACACCTCCTACACAAATCTGCCAATCAATGGCACGAATGTATCAAAATCCGATACTCGTACATGTTAACTTGGGCCTCAATGACATCATTGTGCGACTCAGTTTTTAAATAACTGCCCATAAAATTGATAAAACAGAGCTGGATAACAAGAGCTGTCTTCTCCTTTAAACATTTAAGATCCTGTAAATAAACCTACAGCCTCAATGCCAGAGGGGAAGAAAGAGCTAATAACAGGAAACTATGTTAACAGAGAATTTGATGTACATCTTTAAATATATTACCGATCCAATGAAAAAAAAAAAAAAAATGCAACACACCATCCTTTCCATTACTGTTATAAACCAAAAGAGAGTTTCTATTTCTTTCTTGGAAACAATAAAAGTCTTCTTTTCGAATTAGTATCAAAGAGCTGCTTCTGTTTTATGGCTTCACTTCAACCTTTGTTTTGTACACACCTCTGGCCTGAAAAATGATTTCCGCCCTCAGCTGCAAAGTAGACCTAGTTATCTGTGACCCTTATAAAGAACACTCACAGGGTGTATATACTTTTAGTACAGAGGTCGGGTAGGTTATTAAAGGGGAGGAGGGATGCTTTGTCAGTGTATATGATGCTACTGCAGCCGACCCGGTGAGAAGCACAGAGCTCGAAACCCATAACCTGCTCTTTTAAATTGTAAAAACAAGAAATATTGCAGGTTTCTTTGAGGAAAATACCTATTTCTTTCACACTTATTAGTTTGTCTGCAGACACTGCATTGAGGAAAGTCTGAAATGTCTGTTGAACTGTTAATTGGATTTGTTTAATTTCATAATGTGTAAAAATCAAACAACAACCAAAAAAAAAAAAAAAGAAAGAAAAAAAAAATTAGGGGCACGTAAAGGTGAAAATGTCCCTTATAAACCCAGAGAACATCTTATAAGAACACCTTAACAGAGATACAGTGGTACCTCAATTTACGAAAGTCTCACCAAACGAAAAATTCAGGTTACGAAACACATTTTCGTAAAATTTTTGTCTCTGGATACGAAATAAGTTCACGTTATGAAAGCGCCATCTTAAAAATTCAAATTCGCCATTCAAACATTAAAACAATGCGCGAGTTGCTTTCCCACTGGTTTTCTCCCAACATAACGCCCTGTGGCCTCCAATTGGCTAGGAGGGAGCTGAATCGCCACAATACAGTACTGTACCCATAATGCTTTTCATGTGCCTTCGACCCATTGTTTGCCACATGTGAAGGAGAGCTGTACTGTTGGTTTGTGAGTTTTGTGAGTGTTTTCATTGCAGCGTTATTTTTCGTTATTAATCATGAGCACCAAGAACGTGATTCCCGGTGAGACAGAAAAGAAGAAGCGGGTTCCATTACCAATAAAAGTAAAACAGCAGATGATAAAAAAATATGAAAGTGGGATTCAGTTGAGTAAAATCGCAAAGAAGTATGGCCGAAACCCGTCTACAACGATATTGGGACGATATTGAAGCAGAAGGAGACCTCAAAAGCGGAGATACAGTGCCGGAGGTGATTATTTTGGAAAAAGCAACTGCCATATTTAAGGACCTCGTGAAGGAGGGTGGGGGTGAGGGTTCTTCAGACCAGCAACCTCCGGACTTTAAAGCGTCGCAAATGGTGGTTAAAAAAAGCGAAATAATTTTCTTTTACTTTTAACACATTTCATACAAAATTGGTGTACTTTTATAATTTTTAAAGGGTTTATGGGGTTGTATTGGGAGCCTTGGAACGAACCACACATTTTACATGTAAAATGCGGTTCAACTTACGAAAAATGCAGGTTGCGAAAAAGGCGCTGGAACGGATTAATTTCGTAAGGTGAGGTACCACTGTATCACACAAATCACCTGAGCACAGATTATACAGCCATCATTTATGAGTACATTATTGACTCAATAAATATTTTAAAAAATAATTTAGGTACTACATCCTGTTTGTTTTCCCTTTTTTCACGGCTCAAACTATACAGAACACAATGCTTTACAGCACAGAAAAAATAAATAAGGTCACCTCCAGAAAGGCGCCTGCAACCAATAATCCTCATCAAGCCCAGTTCACCTTCTGCAGCCACTTTAACTCAGGGTCAAATCGCCTTTTCTCTGTAATTGGGCCGCGAGAACCAGGATTTGATTCAAGCGGACTGAACAATGCATATTCAAACATCATAAGATGCAAACTTTTGGATTTTGAGAGTAAATACTAAACCTCTGTTTACGCTCTCCACACATGTAAAAATACACCACAGCACACCCACCCTGAGGGCTGAAGGAAGCGTCGACAGCTGAGCCATCCCAGGATTCAACAGCACTGTCAACGCTAGGAATGGTGGTGGAGTAAATATCCGACAGCTTCCCAGACTTCTGTTGATTCTCATCTTCTGCATCACTCAGTTCTCCCAGACGCCCAGTCACTGATGGCTGCTTGGGACTTGCCACTGTGTAAACACACACACACACACACACACACACACACACACCCACACACCCACACCCACGCGCACACGCACACGCACACACACACATATTAAAGCAAACACTGAGCCTCGGGGTTCTGAGCTTAATGCATCATAAATAGAAAATGGTAAAAGCCATTTTTCCCCCCAGAGCCACAGATTGGTGCTCGTCCACTGACTCACAAACACACTTTGTGTATGACTCACTGTAACATTTTGAACTAAACGTCAGTATAATACATCGCCGTTAAAACAAAAACAACACAAAACAGATTTTTTTGTCAAAAATATTTTGTTTTATTTGGCTTTGCATCAGATTCATTTTGGAGCAGCGTTGTTATGAAATTAAAATGAGAATAACTCGAGTTCTCTCCTCACACTCCTCTTTCTTTATTATAAATTGTAACAGAAATAAAACATTATATATTTCTACACTGCAGTGTTTCAATTATGCATTTACATCCATGGCATTTGGCACACACACACATACACACACACACACACACGCACACACACGCACACACACACACACACACACGCACACACGGTCGGAAAGTGTCATGCTAATGAAATTTAATACACACACACACACACACACACACACACACATACGGTAGGGAAGTGTCATGCTAATGAAATTTTAACACACACACACACATGGTAAGAAAATGTCATGCTAATGAAATTTAACACACGCGCACACACACACACACACACATAGTAGGTAAGTGTTATACTAGTGAAATTTAATACACACACACACACACACACACACACACACACACACACACACACACACACACACACACATATGGCATGGTCGGAAAGTGTCATGCGAATGAAATTTAATGCACACACACACACACACAGCACACACATGGTCAGATAGTGTCATGCTCATGAAATTTAATACACACACACACACACACACACACACACACAAACAAGGCTGACATGGTCTATTTTTTTACACACACACACACACATGGCATGGTCGGAAAGTCTCATGCTAATGAAATTTAATGCACACACACACACACACACACACACACACACACACACACACATTAATTTTTTCAGAGCTCTGATTTCAGGCTGCTCCTAAGTCTTTAATATTTTGTGTGTGTGTGGGGGTTGCTTTTTTGTTGTTGTTATTGTTTAAGAACTGAACAATTGTAACGTTCAACCCAACAGTGGCAGCATGGTGGTACTGTGGCTTGAACAACCCATAACTTTGAATCACTAACACTGAGCCTTACCAATGAACCACCAATGCACCGATGTGGAAAAATAAACCATATGGCAAATGTTCTTTTCCCTCCCAAAGGTTTCAGTTAGTAGATACTAAATCTTTGAATAGATTTTTCCCAAAAGTCATTATATAGCCTGCTTATGCTCTACACTGCTTGCGGTGTGCACGTAGCTCACTTGGCTCTTAATGCTTAATATGTGGAGAAATTGAAAAATATATATTTTTTATTTATTCTTCTTTTCTAATGTTCAATTAAGTATATACTGTACTAATAAAATGAATTGCAGAATGTTACTGACTGCAGACTCCCCTTGATGTCCTGTCCCCCAATTATAATTATTAATACTGGTGGTCTGGTGGTAAGGTAACCCTGATCCCAGGGTCGAGGGTTCAAGCCCCACAATCAACAGGTTGTCACTGCTGTCCTTCCAGTGCAGCTAACTGGGTTATCAAAGGCTGGCCAAATTCCGCGAAGTAGGTTCAACCCCCTGAACACCCCCACCCGACTGACGTATACGTACATGTATACGTGTATCTTCTTCTTCTTTTCCTTTCGGCTTTTCACTTCAGGGGTTGCCACAGCGAATCATCTGCCTCCATCTCACCCTATCCTTAGCATCTTCTCTTACACCAACGACCTTCATGTCCTCTTTCATCACATCCATGAATCGTCTCTTTGGTCTTCCTCTGGACCTTCTGCCTGGTAGTTCCAGCCTCAGCATCCTATTACCAATATACTCACTATCCCTCCTCTGTACATGTCCAAACCATCTCAATCTAGCCTCTCTGACTTTGTCTCCAAAACATCTTACATGTGTTGTCCCTCTGATGTGCTCATTCCTAATCCTATCCATCCTCGTTACTCCCAGAGAGAACCTCAACATTTTCATCTCTGCTACCTCCAGCTCTGCCTCCTGTCTTTTTCCGAGGGCCACTGTTTCTAAACCATACAACATTGTTGGCCTCAACACCGTCTTGTACACTTTTCCTTTCATTCTTGCCGATACCCTCCTATCACACATCACACCGGACACTTTTCTCCAACCATTCCAACCTGCCTGCACACGCTTCTTCACCTCTTTTCCACACTCTCCATTGCTCTGGATTGTTGAGCCTAAGTACTTAAAATCCTCCACCTTCCTTATCTCTGCTCCCTGTCACCTCACCGTTCCTCTTGGGTCCTTGTCATTCATGCACATGTATTCTGTCTTACTGAGGCTAATCTTCATTCCTCTCCTTTCCAGGGCATACCTCCACCTATCTAGATTTTCCTGAACTTGTTTTCTGCTCTCACTACAGATCACAATGTCATCTGCAAACATCATAGTCCATGGGGAATCTAACCTCGTCTGTCAGCCTGTCCATCACCATAGCAAACAAGAAGGGGCTCAGAGCTGACCCTTGATGCAGTCCCACCTCCACCTTGAACTCTTCTGTCACACCGACAGCACACCTCACCACTGTCTTACATCTCTCATACATGTCCTGCACCAGTCTAACATACTTCTCTGCCACTCCAGACTTCCTCATGCAATACCACAGTTCCTCTCGGGACCCTGTCATATGCTTTCTCCAGATCCACAAAGGTACAATGCAGCTCCGTCTGAACTTCTCTGTACTTCTCCATTAACACCCTCAAGGCAAACACTGCATCTGTGGTGCTCTTTCTTGGCATGAAACCAAACTGTTGTTCACAAATGCTGACCTCTGCCCTTAATCTAGCTTCCACTATTCTTTCCCATAACTTCATCATATGGCTCATCAACTTTATCCCTCTGTAGTTGCCACAACTCTGCACGTCTCCCTTGTTCTTAAAAATGGGCACCAGCACACTTCTCCTCCATTCCTCTGGCATCCTCTCACTCTCTAAGACCATGTTGAATGTTCTTGTCAGAAAATCTACTGCTACCTCTCCTAGACACTTCCATACCTCCACTGGTATGTCATCAGAACCAACTGCCTTTCCATTCTTCATCCTCTTCAATGCCCTCCTCACTTCACCCTTACTGATCTTTGCTACTTCCTGGTTCTCAACAGTCACCTCTTCTACTCTTTTTTCTCTCATTTTCCTCATTCATCAGCTCTTCAAAGTACTCTTTGTTCACATCCATCACATCCAGCTCACATCCATCATGGTCAACAGCTCTCACCCACTGCACCAGACTGTAGAGGAGCTGAGCAGCTCCTTCAGTGGATGACTGAGACATCTTAAGTGCAGGAAGGAGCGCTACCGCAGGTCATTCATTCCCACCGCTGTCAGACTGTACAACGCCACTTTGTAACTGTCTGTGAAAATACCGGTTATGTGCAATAAAAACCGTGCACTTTAATCAACCACATCTTCCCCACTGACTGTGAACCATATCAACCCATCTACTCTGCCCTCAGATACATGTACACTTGAATATAGGCCAGTCTACAAAGTTGTTCCCTTCTTTTCTTTTTTATTGTTTATTAATTTATACTATTTATGTATCTATTTATTTATATAATATACTATGTAAATTATATAATTTACTTATATAATATATATGTATGTGTGTATGTTTGTATATGTATCTATTTTTGCACCCCCTTCTGATGGTACCTCAAGAGCCTGTAACAGTGAATTTCTCCATTGTGAGATTAATAAAGCTGTATCTTATCTTATCTTCCATCTTCCCAGCACACTTCTGTCATCAGTCAATACATTTCCCTCTCTGTCCTTTATCAATCTAACTTGCTGCACGTTCTTCCCATCTCTATTTCTCTGCTGTGCCAACCTGTATAAATCATTTTCTCCCTCTTTCCTTTCCAACCGAGCATACAAGTCATCATACGCGCTCTGTTTGGCCTTTGACACCGCTACCTCGCCTTACGCTGTGTCTCCCTGTATTCCTGTTTACTCTCTTCGGTTCTCTCAAATGTCCCACTTGTTCTTAGCTAACATCTTCCTTTGTAAACACTCCTACACTTCCTCATTCCACCACCAAGTCTCCTTATCTACTCTCCTTCCAGATGACACACCAAGTATTCTCCTACCTGTTTCCCTGATCACATTAGCTGTAGTTGTCCAGTCATCTGGAAGCACTTCCTGACCACCCAAAGCCTGTTTCAACTCCTCCTTGAAGACAACCCGACACTCTTCCTTTTACAGCTTCCACCACTTTGTCTTCTGCTGTACCTTTGCCTTCTACACCTTCCTCACCATCAGCATCATCCTGCACACCACCATCCTATGCTGTTTGGCAACACTCTCACCCGCTACTACTTTGCAGTCACTGACTTCCTTCAAATTACATCGCCTGCACAAGATGTAGTCTACCTGTGTGCTCCTGCCTCCACTTTTATAAGTCACCCTATGCTCCTCTCTCTTCTGGAAGAAAGTATTCACCACAGCCATTTCCATCCTTTTTGCAAAATCTACCAACATCTGTCCTTCTGTGTTCCTGTCCTGGATACCAAATCTTCCCATCACTTCCTCGTCCCCTCTGTTGCCTGCACCAACATGTCCATTGAAGTCTGCTCCAATGACCACTCTTTCACCTCTGGGGGTACTCTGCATCACTTCATCTAACTCACTCAAGAATCTCTCCTCTTCTTGCTCAGATCCTGCCTGTTGGGCATAAGCACTAACAACATTGACCATCACGCCTTCAATTTCTAACTTGAGACTCATCACTCTGTCTGAGACTCTTTTCGTGTATATAATATCAATAAATGCATATTCAATGCTATACATGCTTATAATCACAATTAAACATAAAAAATTAAGCTTAAGATGTAAATAAAATATAAATACACACACATACAGGCGTACACGCACACGCTCAGATGCACACATCACATAAAATGTAAGTAGTTTTGTTGGGGGGGGGGTGTTTGTGTTGGTTTAGGGGTTTTTCTTTTTCGTTTTTTTTGTATAAATGGCCTTGTTTTGTGGCATTTTCCTTTATGTTCCCCCGTATTCTTCCTTAATTTCCTTATTTTTTTAATTCAATGAATATTTAAAAAAAAGGGAAAAAAAAGCGATGCACTGAAGCCACATGAATTGAAGTGGGTTACTGAAGCCACATGAATTGAATAGCGAGGGATCCCTCTATCTATCTATCTATATTATGTGTATATATATATATATATATATATATATATATATATATATCAATATAATATAAAATACATATATATATATGTATATAAATATATAGCAAGAGAGTGAGAGAGAGCGAGAGAGAGAGATAGTGAAGCCTTGCTGAAAGAGAGTAATATCATGGCCTAAAAACCATCTTTTTTTTTTTTTTAAGTTGCTGGTGTGTTTTGTGGACCTTTCAGTTTGAGTTAGTCTGCAGTTTTTCAAAGAGCCCTTCAGTGTGATATTGTACTTGAAGTACAACAGCAAGGTAATGTTCGGCTGAGATGTTCCAAAAAAAAAACGATTTTGTGGAAAATGTGACTCCAAATAATAATAAAATGTTCAGTATAACATGCAATTTTATGAAATGAACACTAGGGATAAAACAATTATCGTAAGCAATTCAAAGAGGAAAAAGCACTGACTGCACTCTAGTGTATCTGTACACGTCGTATGATTCATGCACTACTCACATTCTCCCTGTTTCTTGATCTTCAGAGTAACTGACTCTCCAGCCATCTGAAGCAGGTGAATCGCTTCACTCAGCGGCTTCCCCTTCAGGCTATTACTGTTAATGGCCAGGATACGATCCCCGACATGGATCGCCCCAGTCCTATATATCACAAACAATATGATCAACATTTGTATATTATCAATGAACATTATCAGAGTGCCAATATTTACACTTATGTGTTTTATATTAATTTTCTCCTTTCTAGAATTTAAGATGTCCAGTGTCAGCTTTTGGACACACACACACACACACACACACACACACACACACACACACACACACACATATATATATATATATATATATATATATACATACACACACACACAGTGCTGTGCCAAACTTTTTGCCCCTGACTGATATCTCTACTTTTTTGCACCTTTGTCACACTTCACTTTTTCAGATAATCAAACAAATTTAAACATATCCAAAGATAATCTAAGTATTCAAAAAATGCCGTTTTCCTGTTGTGATTTTATTTGTTCCGAGAAAAATCCTATCCAAACCTATGTGAACCTCTGTGAAAAAGTGATTGCCCCCTTGTTAAAAGGTGAGGTAATTGTGATTAATCCCATTATTGGGAAAAACATTGCCAACAAAACAGAATTGGGAAATTGAGTTCAATTTCATGGCCATACTCAGGCCTGATTGCTGCCAGACATTTCCAATCAGGAGATCTCTAACATATAACGTGTCTGACAAGGTGAGGTAGGCCATACTCAACACACATCATCATGCCGCGATCCAGTGAGCTTCAAGAGCAAACAAGAAAGAAGATTATAGAGATGTCTCAGTCTGGGAAAGGATACAAAGTTATTGGTAAATCTTTGGCACTCCAGCGGACCACTCCCAGAGCCATTATCCATAAATAGAGAAAGCATGACTCAGTGGTGACCCTTCCCAGGAGTGGCCGACCTTCCAAAATTACTCCAAGAGCATGGCGCAGACTAACCGGAGAAGTCACAAAGGATCCAAAAACCACTTCTGAACAACTATAAGCCACACTTGCCTCAGTTAATCTCAATGTTCATGACTCCACCATCAGAAAGACACGAGGCAAAAATGGCACCATGGAAGAGTTCCAAGGCAAAAGCCACTGTTGACAAAAAAGAATATCAAGGCACAACTCACTTTTGCTAAGAATCATCTTGATCATCTCCAAATCTTTTGGGAAAATATCCTCTGGACTGATAAAACTGAAGTTGAACTTTTTGGGAGAAATGCATCCCGTTACATCTGGAGCAGAAGGAACACTGCATTTGATAAAAAGAACATTGTGCCTAAGTGAAACACGGTGGTGGAAGTGTGATGATCTGGGCCTGCTTTGCTGCTTCAGGACCTGGACGACTTGTTACGATTGATGGAACCATGAATTCTGCTCGCTACCAAGAAATCCTGGCGAAGAATGCTCGTCCATCGGTTCGAGACCTCAAGTTAAAGCGCACCTGGGTTCTGCAGCAAGACAACGATCTGAAGCTACCATCAAGTCCACTTCTGAATGGCTAAAACGAAACAAAATGAGAGTTTTGGAGTGGCTTAGTCAAAGTCCCGACCTGAACCCTATTGAGATGCTGTGGCATGACCTTAAAAAGACTGTCCATGTT
>CM045733.1:17765000-17865000 GCA_024760905.1 Plotosus lineatus
ATAACAATTATTCAATAATAATGCATAAGATATAAATAAAACAATAAATACGCACACATACAAGTGCGCGCCTCATATAAAAATGTAAGACGTTTTGTTGTTTTTTTTTTGTTGTTTTTTTTGCATAATTGGTCTAGTTTTGTGGCATTTTCCTTAACTTCTTTCCTATTTTTCCTCATTTTTAAAATTTTTCGATGAATATTTTTGAAAAACCCGTGATGCACTGAAGCCGCAGAAACTGAAGCACGAAGTAGCGAGGGATCACTGTATATACTGTTCTATAGCTACTATATAATGTGAAATAAATAACATTGATTATCTTGATTTTGGCAAGTGGTGGTTTAGTGTTTAATTCGATGGATTACCAATCCATCAGTCAGTGGTTCAATCATTGCTGTCATCACTGTTGGGCCCATAACCTTCAATTGTTCAATTGTTGTATAAAAATGATAATGTAAGTCTCTCTGGATGAGAGCGTCTGCCAAATGCTGTAGATGTAAATCTCATGAAAGTGGCATCCTGCCAAGGAGTGGACGTATTAGGCAGAAAGGAAACAATCAAGTCTTGAAGTTAATGTGTTGGAAGCATAAAAAAATGAGAAAATATAAGGGTCTGATTGGTTTTGACGAGGACGACATTGTGAGCTGGCTACACAGCCTTCAGGGAGGAGCGGAGCGCAGCGGCTAGCAGCAAGGCCCGTGGTGGAAGAACGGCGGATTCTCGTTAAATAAACCTGGTGTACTGACTGTAGACTATCTCTAAACCTTGCTCTGAGAATGTGGAACATCTAACTTTGAAGTTGCGGCCATTTTGTTTACACATAGAACTGTTCATTTCTTCCAAACAAAACAATGGGCATAGCATAGCATAGCATAGCATAGCACAGCACAGCATTGCATAGCATAGCATAGCACAGCATAGCATAGCATAATATAGTATAGTGCAATTTCACTTATTTCCCCCAGTGTGGCTAACTGGGTTATCAAAGGCGGGCCATGTCTGTCACTGTCTATGGTGAGAGGCATGTAAAAGAACCATTGCTGACTTTCGTAAAGAGTCGCTGCAAAGCCGTCAGCGTGTTTCTGTCCCTTGCTAAAAAGGGTTGTGACAGGAAGGGCATCCGACGTAAAAACCTCTGCCAAATCAAACGTGCGAATCAGATGATTCACTGTGGCGACTCCCGAGTAAAAGGGAAAAAGCTGAAAGGAAGACAGACAGACAGTGCAATTTCACTTATTTCTGTTATCTACTGATTTATTTAATTATTTATTGTATTATTATTATTATTGTCATCATTTTATTTTTATTACTTTTGTTATTGTATTGTTTACTGGTTCTGTGTGAGGTCCTTTTAAATATAGAAGTTTTATGTGTTTATTTTATAGCAGTTTGTGTGTTGTTGAGTTGAGCCTTCTTTTCTGTCTGTAATGTGACTCCTTGAACAACCGCACAAGAATTCCCATGTGTGTAAAAAACACAAATGGCGATTAAAAATCCTGAATCCTGATGGCTAAACGACTGGTTCTATTCATCTCTAAAACAGCAGGTGTAGTGGGGTGTTGCTGGTATGCAGTGGTAGGTACCTCCCGAAGGCGATCCAATGAGTGCTCATAAAAACCATAAGAAGTAAAGGTGAGTATACCTGGGCTGATTACACTGAATAGCTCAGTAGCACAAACTGTTGCAATTTAATTAGTGGCCTAATTTTAATTAAATGCCTTTCTTTATGTGCCCGGAGCCGGACTAAATCAACCTGCTCACATCTTCATCAAATAAATCTAGACAGCTTAAAATGTCAAACACATGTCTTACTGCAAGCTATATAGTAAAGTTAACAATTCAGAACCTCGTGCTTTTAATAAATCACGATGTTCTTTAATCCAGCCAAACTACGACTGATTACAAGACATAATGTTTGTTGGGTTACATGGCACAAGCAAAAGGCTATAGTAACCTATCCACCCTGAGGACGGATGGACTCCAGAGAATTTTACTGGTTAAATGAAGCCTGCGAGCGTTTAATTGGCCTGATTAAACTTATTTTCCCCGACGTGCACAATGGTAATTGTTGTGCGATTACAGAAGAATGTGAAGCAGGCTTGTAGACACCGAGTGCAATGGACCAGAAAAAAAGACACACTGTGGATGCTTGTCTGGGTACACCTTGTAAAAGACATGCAGCAGAATGACAGCCAAGATGGTACCACTTCTCTTGGTGTTCTTCGGCAGGGACATATCTCACACACACACACACACACACACACACACACACACACACACACACACACACACACACACACACACACACACCTTTGTTTCGTGCTGTGCATTAAAACTTTCAGCTCAGTTACTGTTTATTGTTTCTGTTACCCAGCACTGTTTCTCATCTTCTTCTTCTTCTTTTACTTTCGGCTGCTCCCTTCAGGGGTCGCCACAGCAAATCATCCGCCTCCACCTCACCCTGTCCTCCGCATCTTCTTTTCTGACTCCAACGACCTTCATGTCTTCCTTCACCACATACATAAATCTCTTCTTTGGTCTTCCTCGAGGCCTTCTGCCTGGTAGTTCAAACCTCAGCATCCTACTGCCAATATACTCACTATCCCTCCTCTGTACATGTCCAAACCATCTCAATCTAGCCTCTCTGACTTTGTCTCCAAAACATCTTACGTGGGCTGTCCCTCTGATATAATCATTTCTGATCCTATCCATCATCGTTACTCCCAGAGAGAACCTCAACATTTTCATCTCCGCTACCTCCAGCTCTGCCTCCTGCCTTTTCCTCAGCGCCACTGTTTCTAAGCCATACAACATCGCTGGCCTCACCACCGTCTTGTACACTTTTCCCTTCATTCTTGCTGACACTCTCCTATCGCACATCACACCGGACACTTTTCTCCAACCATTCTAGCCTGCCTGCACACACTTCTTCACCTCTTTTCCACACTCTCCATTGCTCTGGATTGTTGAGCCTAAGTACTTAAAATCCTCCACCTTCGTTATCTCTGCTCCCTGTAACATCACCGTTCCTCCTGGGTCCTTCTCATTCACACACATGTATTCTGATTTTCTGAGGCTAACCTTCATTCCTCTCCTTTCCAGGGCATACCTCCACCTCTCTAGATTTTCCTGCACTTGTTCTCTGCTCTCACTACAGATCACAATGTCATCTGCAAACATCATAGTCCATGGAGATTCTTGTCTCACCTTGTCTGTCAGCCTGTCCATCACCATAGCAAACAAGAAGGGGATCAGAGCTGACCCTTGATGCAGTCCCACCTCCACCTTGAAATCTTCTGTCACACTGACAGCACACCTCACCACTGTCTTACATCTCTCATACATGTCCTGCACCACTCTAACATACTTCTCTGCCACTCCAGACTTCCTCATGCAATACCACAGTTCTTCTCTTGGCACCCTGTCATATGCTTTTTCCAGATCCACAAAGGCACAATGTAGCTCCCTCTGACCTTCTCTGTACTTCTCTATTAACATCCTCAAAGCAAACATTGCATCTGTGGTGATCTTTCTTGGCATGAAACCAAACTGTTGTTCACAAATGCTGACCTATGCCCTTAGTCTAGCTTCCACTATTCTTTCCCATAACTTCATCGTATGGCTCATCAACTTTATCCGTCTGTAGTTGCCGCAACTCTGCACGTCTCCCTTGTTCTTAAAAATGGGCACCAGCACACTTCTCCTCCGGCATCTGCTCACTCTCTAGGACCTTGTTGAATGTTCTTGTCAGAAAATCTACTGCTACCTCTCCTAGACACTTCCATACCTCCACAGGTATGTCATCAGGACCAACTGCCTTTCCATTCTTCATCCTCTTCAATGCCCTTCTCACGTCACCCTTACTGATCTTTGCTACATCCTGCTCCTCAATGGTCACGTCTTCTACTCTTTTTTCTCTCTCATTTTCCTCATTCATCAGCTCTTCAAAGTACTCTTTCCATCTTCCCAGCACACTTCTGTCATCAGTCAATACATTTCCCTCTCTGTCCTTTATCAATATAACTTGCTGCACGTCCTTCCCATCTCTATTTCTCTGCTGTGCCAACCTGTATAGATCATTTTCTCCCTCTTTACTATCCAACCTATCATACAAGTCATCATACGCCCTCTGTTTGGCCTTAGCCACTGCTACTTTCACCTTACGCTGTGTCTCCCTGTACTCGTGTTTACTCTCTTCGGTCCTCTCAATGTCCCACTTCTTCTTAGCTAACCTCTTCCTTTGTACACACTCCTGCACTTCCTCATTCCACCACCAAGTCTCCTTATCTACTTTCCTTCCAGAGGACACACCAAGTACTCTCCTACCTGTGTCCCTGATCACATTTGCTGTGGTTGTCCAGTCATTTGGAAGCACTTCCTGGCCACCCAAAGCCTGTTTCAACTCCTCCTTGAAGACAACCCGACACTCTTCCTTTTTCAGCTTCCACTACTTTGTCTTCTGTTCTGCCTTTGCCTTTTTCACCTTTCTCACCATCAGCATCATCCTGCACACCACCATCCTATGCTGTTTGGCAACACTCTCACCCACTATGACTTTGCAGTCACTGACTTCCTTCAAATTACATCGCCTACACAAGATATAGTCTACCTGTGTGCTCCTACCTCCGCTTTTATAAGTCACCCTATGCTCCTGTTTCTTCTGGAAGAAAGTATTCACCATAGCCATTTCCATCCTTTTTGCAAAATCTATCAACAGATCCTTCTGCGTTCCTGTCCTGGATACCAAACCTGCCCATCACTTCCTCGTCCCCTCTGTTGCCTGCACCAACATGTCCATTGAAGTCTGCACCAATGACCACTCTTTCACCTCTGGCGGTTCTCTGCATCACTTCATCTAAGTCACTCCAGAATCTCTCCTTCTCTTCTAGCTCACATCCTGCCTGTGGGGCATAAGCACTAACAACATTGAGCATTACACCTTCAATTTCTAACTTGAGACTCATCACTCTGTCTGACACTCTTTTCACTTTTAGAACATTCCTGACAAACTCCTCCTTCAAGATGACTCCTACTCCATTTCTCTTCCCATCCACACCGTGATAAAATAGCTTAAACCCTGCTCCTAAGCTTTGAGCTTTGCTACCTTTCCACCTGGTCTCCTGAACACACAGTATGTCCACCTTCCTCCTCTGCATCATGTCAGCCAGCTCTCTACCTTTTCTTTGCATAGTTCCAACATTCAAAGTCCCCACTCTCAGTCCTAGACTCATGCCTTTCTTCTTCTCTCTCTGCCTACGGACACGCCTCCCACCTCTCCTTCGACGTCTTCGACCAACAGTAGTCCAATTTCCATCAGCATCCTGTTGATTGACAGCACTGATGGTGGTCGTTGTTAACCCGGGCCTCGACCGAGCCGGTATGGGGGTAATACTTCTGATTTGCATCATAAATGTTTGGCATTGGTTTTACGTCGGATGCCCTTCCTGACACAACCTTCTGCATTTCTCCGGGCTTGGGACCGGCATGAGGGGGGGGAGACACTGGTTAGTACCCCCCCACCTCATGGCTGCATTGGTGGTCTAGTGGTATAGGGCAGTAGTGGTCTAGTGGTATAGGGCGCTGGATCGCTGATCCAAAGGTTGGGGGTTCGAGTCCCACTCTCCACAAGGTTGTCACCCCCCCCAGTGCGGCTAACTGGGTTATCAAAGGCGGGCCATGTCTGTCACTGTCTATGGTGAGAGGCATGTAAAAGAACCATTGCTGACTTTCGTAAAGAGGAGGCTGCAAAGCCGTCAGCGTGTTTCTGTCCCTTGCTAAAAAGGGTTGTGACAGGAAGGGCATCCGACGTAAAAACCTCTGCCAAATCAAACGTGCGAATCAGATGAGTCGCTGTGGTGACTCCCGAGTAAAAGGGAAAAAGCCAAAAGGAGGACAGACAGACATACATGTACGTATACATCAGTCGGGGTGGGGGTGGGGGGTGGGGGGGGGGTCGATCCTACTTCGCAGAAATCGGTGGTCGCGAGGGGTCTCGGTCCCCATTCACTGCAGAATGTGAGGGATCTCTGTAATTGAAAATATTCCACGTTTGTTTCCCATTCTGCTCCCAGTTACTCCCGAGTAAAAAGGAAAAAGCCGAAATGAAGACAGACAGACAGTTTCTCATCTTACTTCATATTTCTGTATGCACAGAAAATGTTTACCTTTTTATGACAACAAAAAACTGCTCCGAATTAATGAGATAATGCCGATGAGTGCATGTTACAAGACCCAGGGGTACCTGAGTTGTCCTCGTCTTTACGGATTTTGAGCTTGACCAGCTCTTCACACTGCTGCAGGATCTGCACGGCATCTTCCATGGAGCAATTGTCCAGGCGGATATTGTCAATGGCCAATAGTTTGTCTCCCAACTCCAGAGTCCCTGTCCTGCACAACGAAATAAGAACCTTTCAGAGCAAAGTAACATACTACATTGAAAAGGTCTTCATTTCTGTTTTACAAGGTTAAATAAATATGTCTCAGTACTTACTGATGAATATAAACAACACAATGTTTTAATGATTTAACATAAAAAGCTGAATGATTTCAAAGTAATGTTTCATGCTTTGTTTACACTTACACACACACACACACACACACACACACACACACACACACACACCCATGCACACCCATGGTCGGGTGCTGGATTGCTCATTCCAAAGTTTGAGGTTAAAGCCGCACGGCTGTCACTGCTGCCCCCCCCCAGTGCAGCTAACTGGGTTATTAAAGGTCAACCATGTCTCTCTCTGTCGATGGTGAGAGGCAATGTAAAAGAACCATTGCTGACTTTCATAAAGAATAGGCTGCATTGCCATCAGCATCATACACACACACACACACACACACACACACACACACACACACACACACACACACAGAAAGTACAAAATATAATTTTACCATAAAATAAAATGAAATCAAGTACACATTTTTAAACTATTTATTCAGTGATACTGTTTGTTCCTGGATGTACTTTAGTGGTTGTTTAACTTTGACTTTAAGATTCAGTGGACTGCTTCAGATTATTACAGCTGGAATTCAGTTGAGGATTTATACATCAACCTTTGTGAATGAGAGCATGACGAACGCAAAAAATATGTATGTCAGGTTATTCATGGCATACTTTTTCCATACATTTTGAAAAAGTGAAACTCCTTGTGGTGCTCTTGGCATTGAGGCCAAACAGTGTGTGTGTGTGTGTGTGTGTGTGTGTATATATATATATATATATCTGTCTTCCTTTCGGCTTTTTCTCTTTTACTCGGTAGTCGCCACAGCGAATCATCTGATTCGCACGTTTGATTTGGCAGAGGTTTTTACGTCGGATGCCCTTCCTGTTACAACCCTTTTTAGCAAGGGACAGAAACACGCTGACGGCTTTGCAGCTACTCTTTACGAAAGTCAGCAATAGTTCTTTTACATGCCTCTCACCATAGACAGTGAGAGACATGGCCCGGCCTTTGATAACCCAGTTAGCTGCACTGGGGGGATACAGTGACAACCTTGTGGAGAGTGGGACTCGAACCCCCAACCTTTGGATCAGCGATCCAGCGCCCTATACCACTAGACCACCACTGCCCCCAATATATATATATATATAAACCCTCCTCAACTCAGGTGAAAAATTATTATAGAGTTAGCGGGCCGAAACCTAACTAAAACATAAGTCAGGGAGCGTCTGTATATATACTGAGTACACATGAAAACGCACCACTTGAAAAAAGTCAATATTTAAGTTCAAATAAACTTCAATACAATTTTTATACAACACTACAGTGACGTCACCTGACATGCCAGGTGCAAGAAATGCGAGAATTTCATGTTAACTGTGACGCTAGGCAATTTTTTGCAAAAATGCAACATTTTGCACGCACACCACGGGAAAAAGGAATTTCACTCTGAATTTGTGCACACATTGCCTTTAAAAGCATGTGAATCCGAATAAAATTTCACTTGTTCACTGACACTTGTGAAAAGCCGACATGATGCCGTGACTTACAGCCCCTGAACGAGAACGTGCCATAGGCAGACTTCAAAATGGTACCAGCACCAGGGCAATTGCCAGACGACTACACTACGCACACACAACGATCGTAAGACTCCATCAAAGGTTTCTGCAAACAGGGAGCACTCGGGACCGTCCTCGATCAGGTCAACAACGTGTGACAACGGCACGTCAGGACCATCAGATCGTACAGGATCATGTCCGAGACCAAACACTACCAGCGACAAGAATGGCTGCTCAAGTTCAAGGATGATGTGGATTCATTCACCCCAACACCGTACAGAACCATCTGCGAGCTGCAGGCCTGCGTGCACAACGTCCTTATTTTGGCCCCATATTGACGCATTAACATGATCATGAATGAAATAGAATGATGTTTATATGTCTTCTTAAATCCTTCATTATCTCAAATGCATCATAAGTATATACTTCACATATCAATCCATGAAGCTATTCCAGATTTCGTGAGTGGTGCATTTTCATATGGACTAAGTATATTATATATATACTAGTCCTTCTCAAAAAATTTGCATATTGTGATAAAGTTCATTATTTTCTGTAATGTACTGATAAAAATTAAACTTTCATATATTTTAGATTCATTGCACACCAACTGAAATATTTCAGGTCTTTTATTGTTTTAATACTGATGATTTTGGCCTACAGCTCATGAAAACCCAAAATTACTATCTCAAAAAATTAGCATATCATGTTCAGGTAGTCTAAACGAGCTATTAACCTAATCATCTGAATCAACCAATTAACTCTAAACACCTGCAAAAGATTCCTGAGGCTTTTAAAAACTCCCAGCCTGGTTCATTACTCAAAACCGCAATCATGGGTAAGACTGCCGACCTGACTGCTGTCCAGAAGGCCATCATTGACACCCTCAAGCAAGAGGGTAAGACACAGAAAGAAATCTCTGAACGAATAGGCTGTTCCCAGAGTGCTGTATCAAGCCACCTCAGTGGGACGTCTGTGGGAAGGAAAAAGTGTGGCAGAAAACGCTGCACAACCAGAAGAGGTGACCGACTGGACCCTGAGGAAGATTGTGGAGAAGGGCCCATTCCAGACCTTGGGGGAACCTGTGGAAGCAGTGGACTGGGCTACAGGTGTCACATTCCCCAGGTCAAGCCACTTTTGAACCAGAAACAGAGGCAGAAGCGCTTGACCTGGGCTACAGAGAAGCAGCACTGGACTGTTGCTCAGTGGTCCAAAGTACTTTTTTCGGATGAAAGCAAATTTTGCATGTCATTCGGAAATCAAGGTGCCAGAGTCTGGAGGAAGACTGGGGAGAAGGAAATGCCAAAATGCCTGATGTCCAGTTTCAAGTACCCACAGTTAGTGATGGTCTGGGGTGCCATGTCAGCCGCTGGTGTTGGTCCACTGTGTTTTATCAAGGGCAGGGTCAGTGCAGCTCGCTATCAGGAGATTTTGGAGCACTTCATGCTTCCATCTGCTGAAAAGCTTTATGGAGATGAATATTTTAATTTTTCAGCACAACCTGGCACCTGCTTTAAAAACCACTGGTAACTGGTTTACTGACCATGGTATTACTGTGCTCAAGTGGCCTGCCAACTCTCCTGACCCGAACCCCATAGAGAATCTGTGGGATATTGTACAGAGAAAGTTGAGAGACACCAGACCCAACACTGTGGATGAGCTTAAGGCCGCTATCGAAGCATCCTGGGCCTCCGTAACATCTCAGCAGTGCCACAGGCTGATTGCCTCCATGCCACGCCGCATTGAAGCAGTCATTTCTGCAAAAGGATTCCCGACCAAGTATTGAGTGCATAACTGAACATAATTATTTGAAGGTTGACTTTTTTTGTATTAAAAACACTTTTTTTTTTAATTGGTCGGATGGAATATGCTAAATTTTTGAGATAGGAATTTTGGGTTTTCATGAACTGTATGCCAAAATCATCAGTATTAAACAATAAAAGACCTGAAATATTTCAGTTGGTGTGTAATGAATCTAAAATATATGAAAGTTTAGTTTTTAATCAGTACATTACAGAAAATAATGAACTTTATCACAATATGCTAATTTTTTGAGAAGGACTAGTATATATATATATATATATATATGTGTGTGTGTATACACACAGACATGGAGGACTAAAATCTTATCGCACATGCGAAAATTCATGTATAAGAGCCCATATCTCACTCGCCTATGAACTGATTAATCAATTTTCATTAACTATGCCATACGTTAATCTTACAAGTATACAGATTGTTTTGTGGAATCAACAGCCAATTCTACATTTTTTAATAAATTTTTACAGCCAATTAAAGTCAAACATATCCATTCTAGGCTGGACAAAAATTCTTGTCGATTCTGGATCAAAGTCTTCTTCTTTTCCTTTCGGCTTTTCCCTTCAGGGGTCGCCACAGCGAATCATCTGCCTCCATCTCACCCTATCCTCTGCATCTTCTACTCTTACTCCAACTACCTTCATGTCCTCCTTCACCACATCCATAAATCTTCTCTTTGGTCTTCCTCTAGGCCTTCTGCCTGGTAGTTCCAACCTCAGCATCCTACTACCAATATACTCACTATCCCTCCTCTGTACATGTCCAAACCATCTCAATCTAGCCTCTCTGACTTTGTCTCCAAAACGTCTCACATGTGCTGTCCCTCTGATGTGCTCATTCCTGGTCCTATCCATCCTTGTTACTCCCAAAGAGAACCTCAACATTTTCATCTCTGCTACCTCCAGCTCTGCCTCCTGTCTTTTCGCCAGTGCCACTGTTTTCTAAACCATACAACATCGCTGGCCTCAACACCGTCTTGTACACTTTTCCTTTCATTCTTGCCGATACCTTCCTATCACACATCACACCGGACACTTTTCTCCAACCATTCCAAATTTGGGGGGGGGGGGGAAATGAAAATTGCTTGATTAAGTAAATATATACAAGATACACATAGTAAAGTAGCCTTCATTCAATTTATACAATATTTTTGCAATCGTTGAAAAATATCAAAAGCAAATAAAAATCATTTGTAAGCAATAGTAAGAAATTTCGGAGACCCCTACACACACTCAGTCATGCAAAAGAAAACCATCCAAAAAACAACCAGCTGCTCTAAAGTTCTAGTTCACCTCCTGATGACTCCTTCAAAATCTCCATTCGGACTCATCGCTAGCAATGTCTGCTTCAGTATCAACTGTTCATCACATTATTGATTGCAATGGTCACTATACACCGTACTGGTCCTACACAGGACACAGCTGTGACATGTTTACCAAGGCCCTAACACTTGGAAACTGTTTGTTGCAGAAACATTGAGGGGGGAAAAATATATTTGTGATGAATTATTCATTCAATATTATATTGCTATGCCACCAAATGTTGTTACTGGCCATCTAAAAAAAAAAAAAAAAAAAAATCTGGACCCAGGGTTCACCAGACAGAGTCATAATATGAAAGTGAAACATCATGGTTTACGATCACATTCACTACATAACTAACACAAAGCTATGTAAGATGGATGGGAACATTACCAGAAGCAAATATCAACAGATTATTGCTTTCCATAATGTTTGAAGCCTACAGGAGGCTCAGATTTCTCACCATAGGGTTTATAACAGGCTGCTTTCTGACCAACTGATGAATGAGCTGTGTTAAAAATGGCTTACTTGTGTATTAAAAATGGATTACAAGTGTCAAGACTTTTAGTAGCACATACAAATTTTTTTATTATTTTTAATTTGAAGATCTTGAAGGTGTCTGATTCTTTTAATATGATAATGATTCATCATGACAAGCAACTGGGAGCCCAGACAAACACCAGTATGTTTATATTTAAGTAAATAAATTCATTTCCAATACTGCTTCAGGCACATGTAATTCAGTACCACCAGGGAGTTATTTTAGGTCATCGTTGATTAAAATTGGTTAATAGACTGGTAAGATATGAGCTTTTGTACATGAATGTCCACATGTGCAACAAGACTTGGCAATGACTTTATCTAATCTATCTACACGCTTTGGTCTCCCAGGTCTGAAAAGCAGCCTCCCCCACCATCGGAGTAGGCTCACTACCAGAAGGTCATCATTGACAGTTCAACTCGTCTTCACCTGAGTGTCCAGAACATTCGGCGGCAAGTCTGATGACACGACTATAAAGTCAATCATCCAACTGCAGCTCCTCCTTTGTACTCAACAAACACTGTTTACAGTAGAAGTGTGGAGTTGCTCACCTCAACTGGGGAAGTTGTCGGGAGGTGGATGGAATACTTTGAAGGCCTTCTCTATCCCAGTAACACACCCTCTGTGGAAAAGGAAGAGCCTGGGGGTTCAGAAGGGGGTCTGCCCATCACTGGGGTAGAGTTCATGGAGTTATTTAAAAAGCTACTTGGAAGCTGGGCTCCAGGGGTGCATGAAATCCTCCCCGAATATCTCAAGGCTCTGGATTTTGTCGGACTGTCTTAGTTGACTCGTCTTTGCAGTCATCAGGGGCCACACCTCTGGATTAACAATTCAGTGTGGTAGACCCCTCCCATTTTTTAAAAAAGTGGGACTAGATAGTGTTTTCCTCATAATCCTCAGCCTACTTTTGCAGAAGTACTGGAGAGGAGGAGCTGGCAAATGTTTGAAGCTCGAATTTAGGAGGAACAATGTGGTTTTTGTCCTGGTTGGAACACTCTTGACCAACTCTACGCACTCTTTTGGGTCCTGGAGGGAGCATGGGAGTTTGTCCAACCTGTCCATATGTTTATCACGGCACGGTGGCGTAGTGGTTAGCACGTCCGCCTCACAGCAAGAAGGCCCGGGTTCGATTCCCGGCCTGGGCTTTTCTGTGTGGAGTTTGCATGTTCTCCCCGTGCTTGTGCGGGTTTCCTCCGGGTGCTCCGGTTTCCCCCGCAATCCAAAGACGTGCACCGTAGGTTAATTGGCCGTTCTAAATTGACCGTAGTTTCTCTCCTGCAGCGGCACTGGAACCCAGTCGTATCGGCACTTGCCTTTCCATTGGATCCTTCCGGTGGCGCCGAGACAGGGGGGGACTTGCTGCTTGGGTAACAGCCTGTCCCTCATTACTCCCTACCCAGGCTCTGTGCACTGGGAAGTATCACCAGTCGGGATACTGGCCAGAGCGCAGCCATAGTCCTTCGGGACTGACGGAGGCCTACGCCATATGTGCTTTGTGGACTTGGAGAGAGCTTTCAACCATGTCTCTCGGGCTATGAGATGGTATGCCGGATCCATTGGTCTTTGTATTCCCAGAACCAGAGTTTGTCCGCATTGCTAACATGATACTGAATTTGTTTCCAATGGGGGTTGGAATCTGTCAAGACTGTTGTCCTTTGTCTCTGGTTCTGTTAATAATACGGATGGATACAAATTCTATGTGCGGCCAAAACATTGAGGGTTTCTGGTTTGGGGGCCATAGGATCTCATCTGTGCTTTTTTCTCCCAGATGACAGAACTTCTCATCCTTTCTCTAAGGGGAGCCCCACTAGATGACAGTGTCCTTTTGGATTCATCGAGCTGGGATTGCCAAATCTCACTGGAGCAATTCACAGCCGAGTATGAAGCAACCAGGATGAGAATCAGCACCTCCAAATCCAAGATTCTAAGCCGGAAAAAAGTGGAATACACCCTCTGAGTTTGGAATGAGGTCTTGCCCCCAAGTGGAGAAGTTCAGATATCTTGGGGTCTCTTGTTCACGAGTGAGGGAAGGATAGAGCAGGCGATTAAAAGGCGGATTGGTGCAGCCTCTGCTTGAAAGCGGAACATGTACTGCTCCGACATGGAGAAGGGGGAGCTGAGTCAGAAGGTAAAGTCTCGATTCATCAGTTGATCTACGTTCCAACCTTCACCTATTGTCACAAGCTTTGGCCAGCGACCAAAAGATCAAGATCATGAATAGAAACAGCTGAAATTAGCTTCCTTTGAAGGATGGCGGGGCTCTCTCTTTAGAGATAGCCTGAGAAGTTCTGTCATCCGGGCGAAACTCGGAGAAAAAAAGAAGCCAAGTTGATGTGGCTTAGGGATCTGATTAGAATGCCTCCTGAACACCTCTCTGGTGTAGTGTGTCAGGCATGTACGGCCGGGAAGAGACCCCAGGGTCAGTGGAAGGATTATGTGTCTTATCTGGTCTGGGAACACCTAGGCATTCTTGAAAGAGCTGGAGGAATTGGCAGGGGAGAGGGATGTCTGGACTTTATTGCTTAGACTGTTGCCTCAGCAACCTGACCCCTGATCAAGTGGAAAAAGATGATGATGTAATGCACAGTACATGCAGCAACGTGGTTCATGACCAAGTTCTGCACCCCCCCTCCCCCTCCCCACCAACATGGACATATTATACCTGGCATTTTTAAAAAGTATCCAGATTCAGTGTTACAAGGAAGTAAGAAGCATGGCTACTGAGAATGCTGAATATTCAACTGCTAAAATGATTATGATGATGATGTACACATCACATATGCTGCTAAAAATTCCATGTCATACACCTTTGATTCTTTGCAGTATTACATTTATTTATTCATAGTGTCCGACCCCCACACACTGACACACACATACACAATTTTTAAGACGCATTCATTATTCAGAGGCCTGGCCATTGCCAGAGTCTGCGGCACTGAGGCAGATTTAAGAGCACAGAAAAATTATTCTCATTTTTACATCCTTTTTTCCCGTCTGTGCAACCCCAGCACGAGATAAGGTTCATATGGTTAGGTTGAGCTGACATGGTCAAGGAACCAGCCCAAGGGCCCAACAATGGCAGTTTGGTAGTGTTGAAGTACAAAATCTTGATCCTTCGATCAGGAACTTGGAGCCATAACGCACTGAGCCACCATCACCCACCCATTCAACGACAGCTGAAGTAACACTACCCCAAATTTTCATTACACTGTGGCTGAACCTCTAATAATGCCTGCATTGAAATGATCTCTTAATTGCTCTATCAAGCAGCATGAGAACGCAATTCAAGTGACACACAAATTAGGAGTGTGTTCAGCAGAGGCGAAGCCAAAAGGGCACATAAATCATGGCAGCAGAGGTTCTTCCACATTCAATAATCTTGCTCCTTTGCATGTCATCTAACCCAGTTTCCTTCTATTCACAC
Organism: Plotosus lineatus; assembly: GCA_024760905.1. Taxonomy (NCBI): domain Eukaryota; kingdom Metazoa; phylum Chordata; class Actinopteri; order Siluriformes; family Plotosidae; genus Plotosus; species Plotosus lineatus. The sequence continues at coordinate 17,780,096 of CM045733.1, forward strand.
CGGATTATCCAGCGAAAATGACAAATTACGTAACGGTCCAGCGTATTACAACATCTCTGCTACATGTAGCTTAAATAAATAATTTTTAAAAATCTACAAACTGAATCCTTGTTCACATGCACAGCTTGGCACAGAGGTAAACGTTTCTCATGTTCAACTCTCGTTGACTCGCATTATGTGTTTTTAATCAACATTTGCATGTTGAATAACCCTTCAGTGACCTGTGACTGAGTTCTTGGATATAAGCCAACACTTGGTGCTGCAGTTTCTGCTTTAGTGCCTTTAATTAAATTACACTGCAAGGTTCTGTACCAGCACACCTCACTCTTTCTGTACTCTGGAATGGTTATACATGTACGCTCTCTCGTACTCTCTCTCTCTCCCTCTCTATCTCTCACCCACTCACACACACACAAATCAGCACAGATCTGAGTAGAACTAAGCATAAACTAGTATGGCACACTGCTCTTATAGGTGTAGCTTGACATGAGGGATGTGTGTGTCTGTATCAACCTGTAGAAGGAGAATAGCACAAATGAGTTCCCCAGATGATGGTGTGTAACGGCGGAGTGTGAGGCAGTGATAATTCTTACAGACAGCATGCATGACGGGGAAGTGAATGGATTGTTGCAGCCTTCTGGCAGTAGGTGCCATTAGTTCAGATAGTCAGGAGAACAAGTTGTAATGTAACAACTTAAACTTTGTATATCAGTCAGTGACACAAGTGAAAAAAAAATCTTTTGCCGATGTAAACACCTATGCCAAATCAAAACACGCGAATCATTAATATGACTTCCATGAAGATGAAGGCAGATGATTCGCTGTGGCGACCCCTGAAGGGAAACTGCCAAAAGGAGAAGACGATGATTTTGTGCAGTGATTCACGTATCGCCACTTTGACTCTAAAATCTTTTTTTTTTTTTATGTTCAGTAATACCTCACCTTATGAAATTAATCCGTTCCAGAACTTTTTCCGTAACCTGCATTTTTCGTAAGTTGAACCACATTTTCATGTAAAACGCGTGATTCGTTCCAAGGCTCCCAATACTACCCCATAAACCCTTTCAAAATTATAAAATTATACCTTTTAAAACCTCCTTCTGCTTCAATATCGTACTGATGTTAGACGGGTTTGGGCATATTCCTTTGTGATATCACTCGAGCCCGTTCCTTCTCCTCACTCGCACCGGAAATCACACGTGTATGTGCGTGTGTGTTGACCATGTCTTCTTAGCAGAGTTATAATCTTACAAATGTTTATGGAAGGTTAAAAGCCTGAGTCAAGAAATAAAGCATAAAACAACCGTAACTCTGTCCTTTACATAAAAAGCATCATGTTGGATTCAGCTCTATAATAGGCAATGGGAGGTAGATGCGTCATTCCTCTGAGCCAATGATGTCTAAGATTGCATCCAAGATGGCGTCAGGTCAAGATGGCGTCCCTGTCCAAGATGGCGACAGGTGGACCTGTCCAAGATGGCACTCGAGTGAAAGCGACATGAATGACAGCTCAGTTGTTAGCCAATGTGAGGCCAGTGGGGCGGGATGTTTGAACGTCGTTGATGGGAGAGCAGCTCGTGCCTTGTTTGAATGTTTGAATGGCGCGTTTGAATTTTTAAGATGGTGCTTTCGTAATGTGAACTTGTTTCATATCCTGAGACAAAAATTTTAGGAAAATGCTTTTCATAACCTGAATTTTTCGTTTGGTGAGACTGTCGTGAGGTGAGGTACCACTGTATTTTTAATTTATGTGTTTGAATTCAGGGTGGTGAAATGTTGCCATTTCTCGACAGTCCTGCAGGTGACGCACTGTAAACTATTCCCACATTGGCAGGCAGCACAGCATTCTGTGTGGTAGGAGTGAATTCTTTGCTAACTTTGTGTAAAAATACCAAGGAAACTTTCTTTTACAAGGTTTAAGGTTTTAAAACTCTAACAAAAAACAGTTCCATGACCTAATGGTTAAATAAGTAGGTTTGGGACGAAAGGGTTGCCGGTTAGATTCTCGAACCGGCACTGTGTGGCAGTGAGCAGCACCTTTCCTGTCCTCCACCTTCATGGCTCAAGTATCCTTGAGCCAGGTACCAAACCCCCCAGTGCTCCGGATCGTGCGCTCACATTTAATGGGTTAAATCAGTGCTTCTCAAATAGTGGGGCGCGCCGGGGCGCGTGTGACCCAGGAGAACATGCTTTTTTTCCGCCGTACTACAAGAAAGTGTAATTGCACATCCACTCCAGTAGTTGGCAGTGGCGCCCTCATTGCCCATTGTGCGCAGCGAGTATTAACTCTTCAACTGCTTCAAACCTCGCTTTGAGAAGCTGTGCGCTGCAAAACGTGCTCATTGTAGCCATTAATCTTGGCTTCCTCATTTTGAGAAAAAAAAATCAGCACAAATTGTTCTATTTGTTGTTGTTTTGTAGGTTAAAGTGTTTATATATTGTGCTCCTGAATTAATGTTTCTGAAGTCAATTTGAATTAATTATTTATTGATTTTATTTTCAGCAGCAAATGGTGTGGTAAGTTTGTCAAAAATGTAACAAGGATATTATTATTTTTAAATTTAAGGCAAATTGATGCACTTTCTTTTACAGACTAATAAAAAATGTTAAAAAAGTTATTCTTGTAAGTTGTACTATATCTCTTTCTTTTTGTTTTATTTATGTTAACAAGGATACGATATAATGAAGAGATATACCTGTAACTATATTATAGAAAAAAGTTATAATTTATAGTTGCGGCGGAAAGTGGGTGGTGGGGGGGCGCGAATTGTTTTCTTCTTGCTAGGGGGGGCGTAACAGAAAATAATTGAGAAGCACTGGGTTAAATACACATCCAAATTTACCTTGTATAGTATGTCAACATCAAATCAAAATCTAACATCAAATAAAAAAATTAAAAAAGTCATAATATATAATCAGAATATTTATAAGACTTGAAATACAAATCAGATCAGTATCTGAGTATCGTGATACTGTATCATGTGGCACCTGGTGATTTCCATCCCAAGTGGATCCAGACTTGCCTCTTTAACTCTTTAAATCATTCTTTTTTTTTTTTTTTAATTCTTTTTCCTGGTTGAGGTCATGGGACTGATCAGCTGAGGTCAGTCTGGACTTCACATTTCCAGCCAATGCCTGGATCTCCTTAAAGCACAGTCGTTAAAATTCAATGCCACCACGGACACACAATCTCTTGAGCGAATCCTGAGTCTGCCCCAGTGTCCCCATCCAATAGGACATGGCTGACAGGAGAGCAGGATCTCAGCAGGGTGTATCTAAGCAATTGAACTGGTTCTCAATTTGAAGAAGTAATTCTATGCTGACTTTCTAGCAGATTATCAAGCTTCTCCCATGCATCACAAACAGGACACCAAGCAATTCTTAATTGGAGACTCTTTCCCCTTGCAACCTTATTATTGAAGTTACAGCGCACACACTATGACCTTCGCTGAGAGCAGAGACATGCAATGACCAGTAGGACGACATGCAGATTTTTGCCAAGAGCTTTGCGCGTAAACTGAGCTCTTGGTTTCACCACCACACACTCGCACAGTGACTGACACTACTGCTGGTGTCACCTACTGAATAATTCATAGCAGTCACTGAATAATATGCTTTAAAACGAATAACTGAATTCTAAACAATGGGTTTAAGAGGTTAACTAGATGTATAATATATTATAATAACCTTCATTCATTGTTTATACTGCTTATCCATTATGGGTAGGTACAGTCAATCTCAGCTGACATTGATGACAGGTGGAGAACATCCTGGACAGGTTGCATGTCTATTGCAGGGATATTATAATAAGAGTGGAGTACAATACTTAAGAAACCATTTCGAAGATTTTTCATGGCTGTGTGGTATCTATCTGATGCCCGTATGCATCGTCCTGTAGAGTGCCTGATTGTGTGTCGTGCATCGCGGCGCTGATTGGCTGTTATGCCTCACTAATTTGCATGACAATGGTTGCTAAGATCACGGAAATACTGTATTACATTTCATATGAAAGCAGCTGTTTTCTTTTTGTACTGAGAGCCATCCAAACAACAACAAATATGGGAGAAAGACAGAGTGGGAGAGAGGTGAGCTGGCCAGGCCATGACATTACTGGCTGGTTGTTATTCAGGTGCTTGAAACAAAGAGCTAATTGATCAACATCATCATCCAAACATCAGCACTGATGAAACCATCCAGCCTTGTTCTAGCATGTCAGAGCCTTGAGCACCATGTGTGTGTGTGTGTGTGTGTGTGTGTGTGTGTGTGTGTGTGTGTATGTTTTTAAAGAAGAAAATAAAAATACTTAGAACCCTGCGTTTACACTGGGGCACCATGACTGGGATTCATAAAAGCCTGGAGCTCCACAATTTAGGAGCATGAATTTGGTATAAAAGCAGACAGGGTACATCCAAGAGCTGAAACTTGACGGAATCATGTTTTCATGTTCATCACGATCTCCTATGATGTTTCTTCCAAGTCAGTTATGCTCTGTGAAGCTCTACTGCACTTTATTACCATCCACCCCCAACCCCGTTCTACCACGACGGGTGTCAAAGGGTAACACACTGTACAAAACGTGGCAAAATTTTGGATAGTCATTTATTTATCTATGGTCAGCATGATCAACCCGAACCCACCAAGTTCTCTCAAGATCATGGCGATTCAATCACACTGCCCTCCATGCTCATCAGGATTCTCTCATATCGTAGAGATTGCGAACATCCCGCCCCAGTCTAAGCCCAGGCTAAGTTGCTGGATTCCACAGCATTGTAAAATGAGGTGACGGAAATCACCATGCTAGATTAATAAATCTTAAAAAAATACTCATAATAAAGACTGTAATGTGCTCCTTCAAGATGGGAAGCCAATTAACTTCCGGTTAACAGTGTTTATCCGCTTATCGTAAAAGTGTTACCTGTGTGCCACGCTGCCCTTCTTGATGTCAGAGATGATCAGAGAATCACCTGGCTTCCTGTTGGATGGGGCTGACAGAAAAAGAAAGGGAGGGGGGGAGGGTGTGACAAAGAAATGTTAACAACCAGGCATGAAAGTCAGATAAACGTATAACCAGTTGTATTTTACAGGGATCCCTCACTTTCCGCGGTTAATGGGGACTGAGAGTGACCCCCGCCCGACTGATGGATATGTACATGTATATATGTATATAATATCAATAAATACATATTCAATGCTATAGATGCTTATAATAACAACTAAACATTCAAAAATAGTGCGTAAGATGTAAATAAAATATAAATACACACACATACAGATGCGCGGGCACACAGATGTGAACCTCACATAAAAATGTAAGTCGTTTTGTTGGCTTGTTTTTGTTTGTTTGGGGTTTTTTTTTGTTTGTTTTTGCATAATTGGCCTGGTTTGCAGCATTTTCCAGATCATTTTCCCTAGTTTTCCTTAATTTCCATATTATTTTATTTTTCAATGAATATTTTTGAAAAACCCGCGATGCACTGAAGCCACAGAAACTGAAGCACGAAGTAGCGAGGGATCACTGTACATCACTTTGTTTTGTCACTCCTGTCAGAAAGATGACTCAACCACATAACTACAAGAGACAATCAAGTTTATTTTGAATACTTCACTCAGGATTATGTCTTGTTGGGGCAGTGGTGGCCTGGTAGTATAAGGCGCTGGATCGCTGATCCTAAGGTTGTGGGTTCGAGTCCCGTTCTCCACAAGGTTGTCACTGCCCCCCCCCCCCCCCCCAGTGCAGCTAACTGGGTAATCAAAGGCGGGCCATGTCTCTCACTGTCTATGGTGAGCGGTTCATGTAAAAAGAACCATTGCTGACTTTCGTAAACAGTAGCTGCAAAGCCGTCAGCGTGTTTCTGTCCCTGGCTAAAGGGTTGTGTCTGGAAGGGCATCCGACGTAAAAACCTATACCAAAATCAAACGTGCGAATCATTTGCTGTGGCGACCCCTGAAAAAGGGAAAAAGTCGAAAGGAAATCTCACTCAGAATTATGTCTTGTGAGAATAATAACTCATTTATTGCTGAGCGAGTAAGCGGCCACCTCTCTTTTTAGTGACCGGCCTCAAGTGGTGCCATTACCGCCCCTTTTCCTTTAAATCACAGTGTTCCATCACTCGATCAGTTCCCTCCTGTGTTTGCCCAGTCCTGATGAGACAGTGTCTACTTTTAGCTTATACTGCACTCTCTGGCTTTTGGTCTACACCCTAAACTCGCAAACTGTCCGTCCTGAGGTCCTCATTTCCTTCCGACAAATTTACAAGGATGCAAGTCTTGGTAATGAGTGCACGGAATAAAATGTATTGCCTCACATCCATGCAAGCTGTGGAAAGCAGTGCAGTTAAAAATGAGCAGACATAAGGCTGATGTTCCCTGCTAATAAATCTCTGTCTTCTGAGAAAGCAAAGGCGATATAGCCACTGAAATTGTTACATGAATTGCTGCAGCCTAGAAATTTGGTTAAGGGCAGAAACAAAATCCCCATTATAACAAGAGGGGATAAAGAAAAATCATGGTGTCAGGGGATGGGATGAGAGAGCGAGCGAAAAGAATGGAGGGATTCAATTGTAAAATGTTGATGATTCAATCTAGATGCAACAGATTACACTGGTAGCTGCAGCCACAGAGGGCAGGCAAAGGCAAGAAATAGCCTCTAGAATTGTCAGTAAGAAGAAAGTGAGTTTGAACAAGTCTCACTTTACAAGAGCAAACTGTCAACACGAGAAAAGCACAAGCACCAAGGTACTGGTCCAAATAAGATTAGTGTATCTAATCTAATCTACAAGCTTATAACAGATGATACTGGTACATTATTCCCTTTACAAACTACCCATCACAACATATCCTTTAAGCTTTCTCACTCATACATTCATTTTTTCTGTGATTGCTTAATCCTAAATTAGGGTCACGGGGAGGCTGGCGCCCATCCCCGCCGACTCCAGTCGAGGGCAGAGTACACCCTGGAAAGCTCACCAGGCCATCGCAGTGTGGAAACACACTGACAACTATGCAGCTACTCTTGTCGAAAGCCGGCAATGGTTCTTTTACATGAACCTCACACCACAGACAGTGGGAGACATGACCGGCCTTTGATAACCCAGTTAACTGCACTGGGGTGATAGTGACAACCTTGTGGAGAGTGGGACTCGAACTGCCAACCCTAGGCTCAGCGATCCAGCACCCTATACCACTAGGCCACCACTGCCTGCCCTACACGCAATAACAAATCAGTTAAAACACAATATAACAACCACTTTTGGCATAGAAGTCATTCATATCACGCCAACAATAAGTTTACAAATAGTAAAATTCTACACGGGTTTCCCTGCTGGACATGAAGGAAGTAAAAGTCATCGCAACAACCAAAAAACTCAATCCAGAAATACAGGGATCCCTCACTTTCCGTGGTTAATTGGGACCGAGACCCCCCCCGCGACCGCCGAATTCCACGAGGTAGGATCAACCCCCCCTGAACTGACATATACGTACATGTATATGTGTATATAATATCAATAAATACATATTCAACGCTATAAATGCTTATAATAGCAATTAAATATTCAAATATAATGCATAAGACTTAAGTAAAATATAAATACACACACATACAGACGCACGCGTGCGCACACACAGATGCGCACCTCACATAAAGATGTAAGTAGTTTTGATGGGAGGTTTTGAGGGTTTTTTGTTTTTGTTTATTGGGTTTTTTTGCATAATTGACCTTGTTTTTGTGGCATTTTCCTTAACTTTTCCCCCCTATTTTTCCTTAATTTCCTTATTTTTTAATTCAATGAATATTTAAAAAAAGAACAAAAAAAAAAAAGTCGTGATGCACTGAAGCCGCATGAATTGAAGAGCGAAGTAGCGAGCGATGCCCGTATATCCCTCATTGTATTTCCGGGTCCTTGTCACTTTGTTTTCTGAAATAAAAGTATTTTCATTTTAACACTGGAAATGTCCATCTCCAAAAATTTCTAATGTAAAGCTCTAATCATAACCTTTGAGCAGACATTGCATAATCACATAATCTCTAAGCTACAGATAGGGTGGTGTCCACACCATACAGTGATACCTCAGCTCACGAACATAATTGGTTCCCAGAAAGTGTGTGTGAGGCGAAAAGTTCGTCTTCCGAACATTTATTTCCCATAAGAAACCATTAAAATGAGAATAATCCGTTCCCAGGTCCCCATAAAACAGTTTTCTACTAAATAAGCCTTAAAACTACACAAAAATATACCTTATTTTATGTATAATAAATGTTCTCTTGTATTTTAATTAAAGAAATAAACTGTACTGTATAATAAAGTTGTTTTATTTACCTTTGTGATGGTAGTTGATGGCTTGATGGAATGGAGTGGGAGGAGGAGGGAGGGAGGGACTTACTGTTTGGAAGGAGTGTTTGGAAACGCCTACTGTTTGGAAACACCCTCAGCCACACACGCACCCTTAATAGCTTCCTTGTTCTTAAGGATGGTAGCAATGGTAGACTTATGTAGAATTTGTGCTAGCACTCACAAAGATGAAGAAGAATTTATACTCCTATATAAGGCACCCGTGTGTAATCTTTTAAGTGATGTTGCTTGTAACACCAGAATTTACTGACAGCGAGGAGTGAAAAAAAAAATCAGTAGGAGTTCTGTGTATCACTGCTGGAATAATAAAGAGCAAATAATGTTTTAAAGCAAACTTACTGAAGGAGAAAAATAAACCCTGTGTGATTAATTATAAATTCTTTTTTTAAATTCTTACTGAAAGCATTTTTGAAATATTTGAGCATCTTGAAGCTGTTCGGTCTAAATACTTATCGACAGATATGTTATTTTATTGCGTTGTTACAAGTTATATCACAGCTAATGTCTGTCTATTGGTAGTCTGTTCAAAAAATAGATAAAGTATGGTATTGTGAAATTGGCCAGTATAACACATGACAGCTGCTTTCAAGCCTCGCAGTATTTATATCAACACAATATTGTCAGAGTAAATTTCTGGTTTTCACTGGAAAAGGTGAATCAGCTGTAAATGCTTTAGAAAAACATGTCCAGCTAACAAAACTGGTAAGCCATTATATGTAGTTATATTTCTGGAGAGGTGTGCATCAGGCTACAACATGGGGTACATGGTGCCACACCTACAGTATAGTCGATGTGGAAGTACAAATTAGCCTTTAACCTTGACCTTTCCCAGTTGGTATCTGTTATATGATAGGAGAGTTGATTTGTTGGGTTGAAATCGAGTGGAGGTGATGGAGTGAGGAGCGAGAAAGAGGGAAAGAAGTCTTTCGTGTTCTTGTTATTGTGACCAGTTGCCATGCACGGTTCAGTCCGTATATGTAAATAGGTTCAGGCTTTATAAATTAGAAAAATGCCTTCAAGAAAGCTAAATGTGTGCTCTTCTGTCTTTGGAAGGTTTAATTCTTTTGTCGGATCACCCCATCAAAAGTAGAAAAACTTGCAGAAAACAGGTACAAGTGGATATGGATGGAGAACAAGGTGTTTCCTTCATAGCAGAGCCTTACAAACAGTTGCTTGAATATGCCTGACTCAGGAAGATTTTTTTGTTCCTTGTCTTGTTGCAGCACAGCTAGCGCTATTATGATGGTGACAAACACAAGAGGACTCCAGTCATCCCTTGAATATCGCGGATAACGTAGACCAGACCTGGCCGCGATATTCGAAAAACCGCAAAGTAGGAACGCCCCGCCCCCATTTCTACCATGTTGTCTCATTTCTACATGTTTTCACGTCTATACAATATCAAGAAGTGTATATTAAACGTTACACAGTTATATGCATATGTAAATACTGTAATGTATTAATATTTAAATAGAATTTATATATAAATACTTTAAGTACTGTACTCACCTCTGGCAATACAGTACTGTAGCTCTTCTCCGCGGTGCAGGACGTTCAACAACACTATACAGTAAGATCACAAAATCCCAAAAAATCCCGCGGGAATGTGCGAGGCAACAGCATCACGCGTCTAAGCCAATCAGCTTGCGAGATTAAGTTGAGTGGGCGGGAGGCAACAGTATCACGCATCTAAGCCAATGAGCTTGCGAGATTGAGTTGAGTGGGCGGTCCCTGCCTGAACTGGGGAGGAGGGGCACTTCAGTCTGTTGTTTGGAAACAATAAACGCAGCCTGCCTTGGGTCCCGGCCTTCCGCTTGCTTACATGTGAGTTTCAGCACGAATTTTGAATTTTTTTATTAAAATACCGTGATGTACCAAGACCGCGATGCTCAAATCACAAAGTGGCAAGGGATGACTGTAACCCATTTTCTCTGGTTTTGAGTAATGGAGCAAAAAGTTTACCAATGCTAAAGATATGCTAATGTACATTTGCACAGGCTCAGATCAAATGCTATTGAAGAACAGTCAGTCTCAACAGGTACATGACTAACTGGTGGTACAGTTCCTTTCAGAAAGTATACTTTTCAATATGTATGTTTCATATAGATGAAATTTCAAGGCTGTAAAACCTTTTGCCAGAATCTTTATTATCATCAAAATGAGCAACAGCTGAAATTTTTGATTCAGACAGGTGGTCCATGACTTTTTATCATTGGTTTTGTGTATAGTTCGACAGCGAGCTAAAGCTTTATTGTAGTAAGAGGAAAGTCATTTCCAACCCTCAGAAAGTCAATAGTAATACAATGAATACAGGGATCCCTCGCAACTATATATATATATATATATATATATATATATATATATATATATATATATATACATACACATACATACAGTGGTACTTCACCTTACAAAAGTCTCACCAAACGAAAAATGCAGGTTACGAAAAGCATTTTCCCAAAATTTTTGTCTCAGGATACAAAGCAAATTCACGTTACGAAAGCACCATCTTAAAAATTCAAATGCTCCCTGTCCAAGATGGCGTCAGGTGGACCTGTCCAAGATGACGCTTGAGTGAAGGTGACATTAAAACATGCCATTCAAACATTCAAACAATGCACGAGCTGCTCTCCCATCAAACACCCCGCCCCACTGGCCTCCCATAGGCTAACAACTGATCTGTCGTTCATGTCGCCTTCACTCAAGCGCCATCTTGGACAGGTCCACCTGACGCCATCATGGACAGGTATGCCATCTTGACCTGATGCCATCTTGGTCATCATTACCTAGGAGGTATGACGCATCTAATATTTAAGAACAAGGGAGATGTACAGAGTTGTGGCAACTACAGAGGGATAAAGTTGATGAGCCATACAATGAAGTTATGGGAAAGAATAGTGGAAGCTAGATTAAGGGCAGAGGTCAGCATTTGTGAACAACAGTTTGGTTTCATGCCAAGAAAGAGCACCACAGATGCAGTGTTTGCTTTGAGAATGTTAGTAGAGAAGTACAGAGAAGGTCAGACGGAGCTGCATTGTGCCTTTGTGGATCTGGAGAAAGCATATGACAGGGTGCCGAGAGAAGAACTATGGTTTGTATGAGGAAGTCTGGAGTGGCAGAGAAGTATGTTAGACTGGTGCAGAACATGTATGAGAGATGTAAGACAGTGGTGAGGTGTGCTGTCGGTGTGACAGAAGAGTTCAAGGTGGAGGTGGGACTGCATCAAGGGTCAGCTCTCAGCACCTTCTTGTTTGACAGACGAGGTTAGACAAGAATCTCCATGGACTATGATGTTTGCAGATGACATCGTGATCTGTAGTGAGAGCAGAGAACAAGTGGAGGAAAATCTAGAGAGGTGGAGGTATGCCCTGGAAAGGAGGGGAATGAAGGTTAGTCTCAGTAAGACAGAATACATGTGTGTGAACGACAAGGACCCAAGAGGAACGGTGAGGTTACAGGGGGCAGAGATAAAGAAGGTGGAGGATTTTAAGTACTTAGGCTCAACAATCCAGAGCAATGGAGAGTGTGGAAAAGAGGTGAAGAAGCGCGTGCAGGCAGGTTGGAATGGATGGAGAAAAGTATCCGGTGTGATGTGTGATAGGAGAGTATCAGCAAGAATGAAGGGAAAAGTGTACAAGACGGTGTTGAGGCCAGCGATGTTGTACGGTTTAGAAACAGTGGCCCTGGGGAAAAGACAGGAGTCAGAGTTGGAGGTAGCAGAGATGAAAATGTTGAGGTTCTCTTTGGGAGTAACGAGGCTGGATAGGATCAGAAACGAGTACATCAGAGGGCCAGCACATGTTAGATGTTTTGGAGACAAAGTCGGAGAGTCTAGATTGAGATGGTTTGGACATGTACAGAGGAGGGATAGTGAGTATATTGGTAGTAGGATGCTGAGGTTGGAACTACCAGGCAGAAGGCCCAGAGGAAGACCAAAGAGAAGATTTATGGATGTGGTGAAGGCGGACATGAAGGTCGTTGGAGTAAGAGTAGAAGATGCAGAGGATAGGGTGAGATGGAGGCAGATCATTTGCTGTGGTGACCCCTGAAGGGAACAGCCAAAAGAAAAAGAAGAAGATGTATATATATATATATACATACACACATATATATATATATATATATATATATATATATACATATATACATACAGGTCTCCCTCACTACTTCATGCTTCAATTTCTGCGGCTTCAGTGCATCTCGGTTTTTAAAAAAATAAATAAATAAATATCCATTGAATTAAAAAATAAGGAAATTAAGGAGGAATAGGGGGAAAAGTTAAGGAAAATGATACAAAAACAAGGCCAATTATGCAAAAAAAAAAAAAAACCCAAAACAAAACCTAAACCAACACAAAACAAAAAACCCAAAAGTCCCATCAAAACTACTTTCATTGTTTTGAGGTGCGTATCTGAGTGTGCATGCACATCTGCACGCACGTGTATGTATTTTGTGTCGTCTTCTTCTCATGCAATACCAGCTGTATGTGTGTGTATTTATATTTTATTTACATTTTTGTCATTTTTTTAATGTTTATTTGATATTATAAACATTTATAGCATTGAATATGTATTTATTGATATTATATACACATAGACATGTACGTATACATCAGTCAGGGTGGGTTGATCCTCCCTTGCGGAAATTGGTGGTCGCGGTGGGGTCTCAGTCGCAATTAACCGTATAAAGTGAGGGATCCCTGTACATGCTTTCAAATGACACATTTACATTTGACCTTGAAAAGCCAAAATCAAGGTCATCTAATAACCTTGAATTGAGTGCTGATAGACACAATGTTACTATGGCACATGAATAGGAAAACAAATATGGACTTGCATATCGTTAGACAAGACAAAAATAGGTAATTAAAAACTATATCCATATCTGGCCTATTTAATATATTTGATTTCATCTATGCTCAGCGACAGTGGCGCCTTGCACTCTATGAATGCCCCCCAGTATTGAATATATTTTAATATGAGTGCGATATGAGCTGTGAAAATAAACCAAAAGGTAGTTGTGATCAATGCTGTCTACTTGAAAAGAAAATAAACTGATGCAGTTTTGTTTGGACACATCAAACATTTCAAGCCTGTAGGCAACATCATGGGTATCAGCGGCTGGAACAGGAACTGTGCCTAGTAATAAATATTTGGAAACTGAAAAAAAAAAAAAAAAAAAAGTTGTTTCACCGAGGACAAAAAAGAACTGCTGCATCATCCTTTATTCCCATTGAGAGTTGGTATGCTGTTTGGCTTGACAATTGCATAACTCCACAAAAGTTTTAGACATCGCCTGGGCCACCCACTTTGTGTGGACTGCCATCCATGCAAATCAGCAGATGTTCTCAAAAAAAAAAATGGCTCCAGCTGGTTTGTTGCAGCTGGTTTGATTTTGCCGCATCCTGGCGAGAACCGAGATGCCATCTGTAAATCTGATTTGCCTTTTCTCAATCTGCTGCTTGGCATAACTGTGATGAGTTGTACATCTTTTCTGCTGCTCGATTACGTGCCATATTTATCTGAATCTTGCTAGGGTCAGGCTGAGATGTGATTCATGCTAATGACACACAGAAGGAAATATGCCAAACTCACACATTTTGTCAATTCTATATGTGAAAGTTTATCCAGATCAACACTGGTGGCTTTCAGCTGTGCTGCATGAGGCTGATGCTTATTAGCCTTATTATACAACTATATGTGTGTGTGTGTGTGTGTGTGTGTGTATATATATATATATATATATATATATATATATATATATATATATATATATATATATATATATATATACATACACACAAGAAAACACCTAGTTGCATAAATGTCACATAAACCATTGCATGCTACTAAATGAGCCTTCTCTGCTGTGGGCGGGGCTGACTGATGTAAAAATCCAAAGTGGGATAAACAATAGATTCAAGAGAGATTTTCCTGGCTGGCTTTACTGGTTGTGGAGAAATATGACTGAATGTCACACATAAAGCTGGTTGGCATTAAGCACTTCACAAAGCACATAAATAAGGTGCTATTTGGAGCAGCGTGAGCACACAACCCTGGAGGCTGTTTGCTGTGTCCTCAGCATGTAGCACACAATAACATTAGCGCGGCTGACTGCCTTTGTGTTCTATTATTTTCTTTCCTGTTGTGCGTTCTCTCTTTTCTCTATCGATCATCTTCTCTCATTTTTTTTTATCCACCACACAAAGATGCAAACCACGAACATGGCTGGCTGGCAATAAGCCAGCTACGGAGCAAGAAGTTCGTGGAATACATAGATACGTAGAGAATATGTTATTCTATTACAGCGTGCACTTTATTTACATATGCCTTTTTTGTTTGTATGCACAATTTTGTCACATGCAAAATGAATCTCTAGCTACTAACACTGATTTTGATTACATGTGACATAAAATATCCCGGAAAATTGCATTTGACAGGATGGGACTCATCACTTCTTGAAGGATTAAGGAGCCTGATATACAGAACTTCTTACTCCACATTTGAAATTAAGACATTTTGTGTGTGTGTGTGTGTGTGTGTGTGTGTGTGTGTGTGTGTGTGTGTGTGTGTATATATATATATATATATCCTTCACGGCTGGTCGCCAAGAGTTGTCTTACGACTCGGAAGGTACCAGACCAGACCATATGCACATACATACAGGGATCCCTCACTTTCTGCGGTTAATTGAGACCGAAATCCCCACGCGACCACCCAATTCTGCGAAGTAGGATCACACCCTCCCCCCGACAGATGTACAGGTCCTTCTCAAAAAATTTGTATATTGTGATAAAGTTAATTATTTTCTGTAATGTACTGATAAAAATTAAACTTTCATATATTTTAGATTCATTGCACACCAACTGAAATATTTCAGGTCTTTTATTGTTTTAATGCTGATGATTTTGGCATACAGCTCATGAAAACCCAAAATTCCTATCTCAAAAAATTAGCATATCATGTTCAGGTAGTCTAAACGAGCTATTAACCTAATCATCTGAATCAACCAATTAACTCTAAACACCTGCAAAAGATTCCTGAGGCTTTTAAAAACTCCCAGCCTGGTTCATTACTCAAAACCGCAATCATGGGTAAGACTGCCGACCTGACTGCTGTCCAGAAGGCCATCATTGACACCCTCAAGCAAGAGGGTAAGACACAGAAAGAAATCTCTGAGCGAATAGGCTGTTCCCAGAGTGCTGTATCAAGCCACCTCAGTGGGACGTCTGTGGGAAGGAAAAAGTGTGGCAGAAAACGCTGCACAACCAGAAGAGGTGACTGGACCCTGAGGAAGATTGTGGAGAAGGGCCGATTCCAGACCTTGGGGGACCTGTGGAAGCAGTGGACTGGGCTACAGGTGCCGCATTCCCCAGGTAAAGTCACTTTTGAACCAGAAACAGCGGCAGAAGCGCCTGACCTGGGCGACAGAGAAGCAGCACTGGACTGTTGCTCAGTGGTCCAAAGTACTTTTTTCGGATGAAAGCAGATTTTGCATGTCATTCAGAAATCAAGGTGCCAGAGTCTGGAGGAGGACTGGGGAGAAGGAAATGCCAAAATGCCTGAAGTCCGGTGTCAAGTACCCACAGTCAGTGATGATCTGGGGTGCCATGTCAGCTGCTGGTGTTGGTCCACTGTGTTTTATCAAGGGCAGGGTCAATGCAGCTCGCTATCAGGAGATTTTGGAGCACTTCATGCTTCCATCTGCTGAAAAGCTTTATGAAGATGAAGATTTTCATTTTCCAGCACGACCTGGCACCTGCTCACAGTGCCAAAACCACTGCTAAATGGTTTACTGACCATGGTATTACTGTGCTCAATTGGCCTGTCAACGCTCCTGACCTGAACCCCATAGAGAATCTGTGGGATATTGTGAAGAGAAAGTTGAGAGACACCAGACCCAACACTGTGGATGAGCTTAAGGCCGCTATCGAAGCATCCTGGGCCTCCGTAACACCTCAGCAGTGTCACAGGCTGATTGCCTCCATGCCACGCCGCATTGAAGCAGTCATTTCTGCAAAAGGATTCCCGACCAAGTATTGAGTGCATAACTGAACATAATTATTTGAAGGTTGACTTTTTTTTTGTATTAAAACACTTTTTTATTGGCTGGATGAAATATGCTAATTTTTTGAGACAGGGATTTTTGGTTTTTCTTTACTTTTTGTCAAAATGATCAATATTAAAACAATAAAAGGCTTGAACTACTTCAGTTGTGTGTAATGAATCTAAAATATATGAAAGTCTAATGTTTATCAGTACATTACAGAAAATAATGAACTTTATCACAATATGCAAATTTTTTCAGAAGGACCTGTATATGTGTATATAATATCAATAAATACATATTCAATGCTATAAATGCTTACAATAACAATTAATACATAAGATGTAAATAAAATATAAATACACACACATACAGACGCGTGCGAGCGCACGCACGTAGAAGCGTGTGCACAAATTCAGATGCTTACCTTACAAAAATGTAACTAGTTTTGATGGGAGGTTTTGGGTTGTTTTTTGTTTAGGGTTTTTGTTTTTTTTGCATAATTGGCCTTGTTTTTGTGGCATTTTCCTTAACTTTTTCCCCTATTCTTCCTCATTTTCGTTATTTTTTAATTTGATGAATATTTAAAAAAAAAAAAAGGCAATGCACTGAAGCCGCATGAAGTGAAGCGTGAAATAGCGAGGGATCCCTGCATGTATATATATATATATATGTGTGTGTGTGTGTGTGTGTATGTGTGTGTCTATGAGCTTGGACGATGTAGAACGCTTAACATAGAGTAAATCTTGCATAAAATCTTGCTGAAGACAGGACAGCACATCCAAAGAGCATGGATTGTTCATATAGAAAGGTCCGTAACACTGAATTCAGCAACACTCTGACACTTTGGAAATTAATAGACCCTATATATCCATGACAGGTGAAAAAAATAACATTATCGTTAAGTGTCACCCGCCAAGGAATGGAATGCATTCGGCTAAGATTGAACAGTCAGTTCTCAAAGATGTGAATGAGAAAGCAAAAGACTCAAGTCACTTTGAACAAGGGATGTATAAATGACAATGGATAAGATCTATTTGGTCTATTTATAAGAAACAGTAACATTTGTGGGTGTTCCTGGTATCCTGTGCTAGGTACCTACCGAAAATGGCCCATAGAAGGACAACCAGTGCATTGGAAATTGGTCAATGTGTGCCCAAGGCTCAGTGATCAAAGTAGTGTGTAAAGCCGAGTGTGTCTGGTTTTATCCCACACAAGAGCTACTGTAGCACAAGCTGCTGATAACGTTAATGCAGGCTATGATAGAACACAGTGCATCGTAGCTTGATGCATGTTTTGCTGCCCAGCCACAGCCCAGTCAGGAAATGTTAATGCTGTGGCTGATTGGTGTATACCAGACTTTCCTTGCATTGGAGAAACAATGAATTACATCACCACTGAGACCATAAATGTTACAAGAACAGAATGAGCCCAGGCAGTAAATTATCTTTGATTTGACCGGGCAGTGATGTATACAATTCTGGCTAAGGCCATAAGTATTCATCATGGAGGGAAGGGAATGGAACTGAAGGCATTACAGGTGATTCTCTCTTTGTCCCAGCATGACCTTCTTGAAAATCGAAGAGGTAGCAAATACAAGATAGGAATAGTTGGAAGGATGACCATATTAGCGCTATGGCAGGGGCACTGGAATCAGTTGGTACACAATCCAGTACATTTTGGGGCAAACGATTCATTCATTCAATTTCTGAACCACTTAATCCTAATTAAGGTCGCAGGGAGACTGGCACCCATTCTTAGCTGACTCTGGATGAGGGTGGGGTACAGCACTCACACAACCATTCATACTCACACGCACACCTAGGGGTGACTTGGACCAGCCAATTAACCTACTGAGCATGTTTTTGGATTGTATGAGGAAACTAGAGTACCCGGAGGGAACCCATGCAAGCATGGGAAGAACATACAAACTTCACACAGAAATGCCCAGGCTAGGAATCGAACCCAGGACCTTCTCGCTGTGAGGCGGACGTGCTATCCACGACTCCACCGTGCTGCCCTTTTGGGCTTTTTACACCCAAGCCATAGTGGCTCATCAGGCCGATGCGTATCCCCGGTTTCCGTAGCGTGAAGCAACCAGTAATACAATTCCTCCTGGATGGGACACTAGTCCGTCGCAGGTTACCTTCCCAGTATATTTTTACTGGTACCCATTTATACTGCTGGGTGAACAGAGGCACACCTGAGGTTAAGACCTTGCTCAGAGGTCTTAACACAATGGGGGTCTAACTGGATTTGAACACACAACCTCCCAATCATGAGCGCAGCACCACTACACCACCAGCCCCACCGTGCTGTCCTGGGGTACAAATACAGTCAGCCCTCTACTTACGAAAACCTCTGAATACGAAAAATCCAGGTTACAAAGAACAGTTTCCTAAATTTTCGCCCTCTGTATACGAAACAACCTCTTCTTACGAAACACGCCAAACGCGCCATTCAAAAATTCAAACAATGCACAAGTTGCTCTCTCATTGGATGTCTCCCAACATCCCGCTCTGCTGGCCTCCCATTGGCCAGGAGAGAGCTGAACTGTACCCATACTTCCTGTACCCATACTTCCTGTTTGCCACACGCGTGAAGGAGAGTTGAACAGGACTGTTGGCTCGTGAGTTTTTTGAGAGTGATCATTGTAGCGTTATATTTCATTATCCATCATGGACCCCAAGAAAGTGATTCTTGGTGACAGCGAAAAGAAGAAGCGGGCTCCATTATCAATCGAAGTGAAGCAGGGGATAATAAAAAAATACGAAAGTGGGATGCGGTTGAGCGAAATCGCAAAGGAGTATGGCCAAAATCCCTCTACAATCGCGACGATATTGAAGCAGAAGGAGACCTTAAAAGCGGAGATACAGTGACGGAGGCGATTATTTCGGAAAAAGCAACCGCCATATTTAAGGACTTCGTGAAGGAGGGTGGGGGTGAGGGTTCGTCAGATCAGCACCCCCCCGGACTTTAAAGCGTCGCATGGGTGGTTCGAGAGTTTAAAAAAAAAGGTAAATAATTTTGTTTAACTTTTAACACACATTTTATACAAAATTGTTGTACTTTTATAATTTTTAAAGGGTTTATGGGGTAGTCTTGGGAGCCTTGGAACGAATCATGCGTTTTACATGTAAAATGCACCTCTACTTACAAAAACTCCAGGTTACGAAAAAGGCACTGGAACGGATTAATTTTGTAAGTAGAGGGCCGACTGTCTTGCAAAAAATGTGAACAGTGTGATTGAAAGTGTATACTGTGATTTATATATATTGTTTGCAAAATATTTTTATGTTATTCAAAAACCTGTTGGCATTTTTCGAGATAATATACTCAATTCATAAGCGGTACAGAAGGTCCATCTGTGGATAATTCTTCTCCTCAATACCATCTGCGGCTATAATTGGAGAAAGCATGTCGATTGAGTGTAATTCTGTAAAAAGTTACATCCGACTCTGTAGAAGACAGCTGCTTTGTTTCTTAAAGCCTGCTTACAGCAAAGCTCCTTATTAGGTCTTTTCATTTTCTATTCCCAAGCACTGAGACAAACAAGCAATTAAAATCAATTCAAACATCGATAGGGGTGTATGCGAAACTTAAGAGGAGGCAGAGACGCATGAGACTGATATGTACTGCCTGTGTGTTCACTAAGCATGGGGGAAATCTGCAAAGCAATTTCTCTTTCTGTCTTCCTTTTGAAAAATACACATTTTAAGTCATTGACACAGTGCAAAAAACAGCGTTGCATGTTTAGACAAAACAGATATCAAGGGGGGAGGGGGAAACCCACCCATTACATTTCCTAATTTATCTATCTTTAGTTCAACTTACTAATTTATCTCAAAGCTTTCACAGCTAGGAAGCCCTTTAGCTTTAACCTCACAGTCAGCAGTGCCATTTTATGAACTATAGAAGTATTAGGCTCATTAAACAAACGTCTATAATAATACTCTGCCTATGTATTGCTGCCACAGAACTTTTTCATCCTAAACTTTTACTGACAGAACGCATTAGGTCCACAAGCCTTTATCATCCCAGGAGTGGAGTAAAGAGCAGAAAATAAAGGCGAAAACACTTGGAAACAAATGTGAACCAAATACGAGTTCTGAAGCAAACAGCAAAAATCCAGTTCATGAACCAGCACCCGGTGTTGGGAGCAGCTAACGCTGATGACCGATCTCCAACGTGCCTGACCTGGCCTCAAGTGTGCACCTGAGCATGTGATCACACCTGACTCCCTGCAGTCTGTTAACTTAGTGTTTGCATATGCAGTGATATTGTGTTTGTCTCTGGACATTGTTTTCATAGCATAACATATACTGTAATAAATTACATTCACTCATGCACTCATTTACTGAACTGCTTAATCTTACTAGAGCAGTTCTTGTCAAATAGTGGGGCGCGGTATGATGCCAAGGAGGTGCGGTGTGATTCCCTGGGAAACATGCTTTTCTGGAATAGTGTACGAGAATTAAATGTTATTGCACCTCCACTCCACTAGTTAGCAGTGATGCTCTCATTGTCGCGCTACAGCAATTAGCCTATAGTTCATGTCTTTGAACCGTGTTAGAAAACCTGAGTACCCAAAGGAACCCCACACAGGCACGAGGGGAACATGCCAACTATACACAGACACGCCCAAGTCTGGGATTTGAACCAATGACCTCCTTGGTGTAAAGTGGACATGCTATCCACTATGCCACAGTGCCACCCATAAATATCATTATCATGAATAAAATGCTTGACATTATCATGAATAAACACTTTGACATCATATCACCCGGCACCTAGCCTGTATTAAACTAATTTGAATTAATATCGATAAAGAGTCTGATCATTAATAATTTAAAAGCAAATTAAAACTTATAAATTAAGTGTAATGGTGAGATGGGTTTTCCAGCAATTTAAGAACATTAATCTGACACCCCCCCTGGCTTTGCTTCTAGACCCCAATTTAAGATCGATTATACTTCCTTCATTACCAGATCCTTTCTAAGTGTTATTTGGCTTTCTTTCCGAGTCTATACAGTGTATACTAAAATACTAAAATAATAATGCAGCTTAGCACCGGTGCAACACATTTTCAAAAAATCTTTGCCAAATAAATATTCTGTGGATTTTAAATTCTTTGTGTTTCAGAAAAGATGCATCATTCCGACATTTCTTCAGGGAAATTCATACCGACCATTTGATACAGTTATTCCCAAGACATGGCTGTGCCCAGTGAATTAAATATTCATAGGCTTCATGAAACCAATCATGTTTAAAAAGGGATTACCAGCATTCTGGGAAGCTATGAACAGGCAGAAAAGTAAAGTACTGTAATAACAGTTTGCTTTCACTGGTAACTGTGAAATAAATTTCATTTTAGGGAAGTGGTGGCTCAGTGGTTAAGGCTTTGGGTTAGTGCAGAACTTCTCAAATAGTGGGACACGCGGTATGATGCGGGGGGCAGGGTGTGATGCCGGGGGGGAGCATGTATGACCCTGCGGAACATGCTTTTCTGAAATAGTGTACGAGAATTAAGTGCAATTGCGCCTCCACTCCACTAGTAGGCAGTGGCGCTCTCATTGTCGTGCTATGGTGTAGCAAATTTTGGCACGAGCAAATGATATGAAGCTGAGTAAACAACCCCTCAAGAAACAACACGGAAAATTTTCTAACAGGAACGAAGAGAAAGGTGGAGAGAAACTGAGATATTAAGACATAAATAAATTGAATGAGTTTAATAAGGATGTATTTTATAATTTCAGGCACATTGGTGCACTTTAAATCTTTTTCTGTTACAGATTAAAAAACAATGTTAATGAAGTTTTTCTTTATTATATATTGAACTATATTTCTTTCTTTTTTTAGTTTTTAATGTTAACAAAGATACAATGGTATGTAGAGGTGTACTAATAACAATTTTATAGACAAATAGTACTATTTATAGTCGCTCGCGGGGTGGTAGGGGCGCGTGAAACATTTTTTTCTTCCTAGAGGGGGTGCCACAGAAAATAATTAAGAAGCACTGGGTTAGTGGATCCAAAGGATTGAGGGTTCAAGTCCTACTACCCACCAGTCTGCCACTGCTGGACCCTTGAACTAAACAGGGTTAAATAGACAATCTATTGTAGTTAGCATCCAAAATACAACACAGAATTATCAGCAATACGACTAATAACTACACATCACTGTTGCTTGGTCCTTTAAAGAGATGACCCAAACACTCACAGCTGATGGTGATGCCCAGCTCCACTCCTGGCTTCTTTGGTAGCTTCACATGGAAGGTGCCACTACTTGGGATAACAGACTCTAAAGGAGTGAGAACAAGGTACAGAGATAAACAATGACACTCAATGACTATGTTGATTAAAAGTATATTGTGAAAGCACTCGAGAAAACCCACACACAGGTGAGTGAGGAGTCCTTCGATTTTCTCTGAGAGCATCAGGCAGGAATGACACAGCAGGTTTACAGAGGTTAAACTGATCAAGGGAAGGTTGCAAGAACTAATGGAGCAAAGTGCCATTTTTCCTCTGAGTACACAGCTACAAAAGCCCGCAGCTGGTGGCAAAAGCATCAAAGGACAATACAGTGAAATTCGTTTGCCCTTGGATGCTCTGCATGGATTGGACATGTTCACACACACACACACACACACACACACACACACAAAAAAAAAAAAAAAGCCATGGTTTTCTGAAATGGTCACTCACAGGAGGAATACATTTCCAAAAGTTTTGAGTGATCATTTAAGAAAACCATGTATTTTTTATCTTAAAAAAAAAAAAAAACAGTAGGTTTTTACATGATGCAACAAAGCACTATGATGAAAATCGAGGATATACATGGAGGTAGGTCCAGTGGGTTTACCATACGGCAATCTTATTACTACAGTGAGATAACCTTAAGAATTCTCAGCACACCAGATGACCCAAAAAATTATGTGTGGGGAAAAAAAAGGATAACACAGCATGATTTTGGCAAGTGTGTAGTCGTCCTGCAAAGAATGTGGAGCTGATCATGTCAATTATACAAAATCACTGTAGAATCTGCAGTCAGTATCGGAAGGCTTGACACCAAAACTCAATATTTAAAAAAAATAAATTTCCGTATTTTCCGGACTATATGTCGCTCCAGAGTACAAGTCGCATTGGCCAAAAAAAATTCAAAATAAAGAAGAAAAATACACATATAAGTCACACTGGACTATAAGGCGCAAACTCATGGAAACTGTCTACCTTGGCTTGGAAATCTGCTGGCAGTTTTTGTGACGTTGTGGTCCCTGCTCTGATAGAGAGGTGTTTGCGTTGCATGAAGCGTAACACCAATAAAATCCTCACACAAAGTCATTTATATTCATCTCCTTGACAGCTAGCTGGACATGGAGATGCAACTACACTGTTGACAAGCCTCTCCCTGATGCATATTGCTCAAACCCCCATGTGCGAGCTCATTCCTCTAGTTGTGGCCATCTAGCTTTTAGCTCGCGATTAGCTTTTTTTTCTGTTTTCTTCATTGCAGTAGTAATAATCTCCACTTTTCTCCAGTCCCTCACAAGTTTCTCCTTCACTCCAAACTTTCTTTCTGTGGCTCGATTACTATTTTCTGCTGCATATTTCACTACTTGCAGCTTGTAATCTGCAGAATAGGATTTTTTTTTTTTGGGGGGGGACATTTCTTCAGTGGTGGATGAGCAGTTACTGTTACCCAAGGTTATAATGCTCTCTTGTGGTTGTGAGTGTAAAAATAACAAACGTGAAATTATGTCTTATTATTATGACAAACAGAATTATAAGTAGTAATTTCACATAAAAGTTGCTCTGGAGCACTTAATGCCAAAATATGAAAAAAGTGCGACTTATAGTCTGGAAAATACAGTTATTACTGTGTGTTTGAGATGGTGAGCATTTGGCAGGATTCAATCTCTGATCACATAGCCAAAGCTAGGCACACAGTTTTCTGAACAATTCTGCATTTTCACACAGCCTCATGATACATTTGGATGACTTCCTATTTACCATTTGCCTATAGGTTCACACTGATCACACGTAAGGACGAACGAGTACATAATAACAGAAAAGTCCCGTGGTTTTTTTTTTTTCAGAAATAAATGAGCTGTTAACTGAACAGGTGGAACGTCCTTACCTGCCACATCAAATTCAATTTCCAACGTAACTTTGCTGGTTATGCTGGAGTCACGCAACAGCTGGTTGGTCTCTTCTAATGTGCTGTCTTCTGTGGGGATCCCATTGATGGACAGGAGTCGGTCACCGATCTGCAAGACTCCACATCTGTGCACAGTCCATTATAAACAAATTAACTAATTAACTTCAGATACTGCACAGACACACAACAGCAAATTAATGTCATATGTACTGTCAAAATTTGTTATACCACAATGCTGGTGAATATTTCATTATAATTGGTCAGAAGGTATTGATGGAATCAGAAAGGAGACGGAAATTGAGCGAGAGCTACAAAAACATCTGACCACTCCCACCTTAGATTTGTTTTGTGTGTGTGTGTGTGTGTGTGTGTGTGTGTGTGTGTGTGGGGGGGGTGTTATGAAATCTGATCACCATTTTTGCGAACCAGAATGATCCAGTATGCCAAACAATTCACTGAGGAAGACTGTTTATATTACAATATCCTTGATTATTATTTCTAGGGGCAGTGGTGCTCTAGTGGTATAGGGCACTGGATCGCTGATCCAAAGGTTGGAGGTTCGAGTCCCACTCTCCACAGGGTTGTCACTGTCCCCCCCAGTGCGGCTAACTGGGTTATCAAAGGCGGGCCATGTCTCTCACTGTCTATGGTGAGAGGCATGTAAAAGAACCATTGCTGACATTCGTAAAGAGTAGGCTGCAAAGTCGTCAGCGTGTTTCTGTCCCTTGCTGAAAGGGTTGTGACAGGAAGGGCATCCGACGTAAAAACCTCTGCCAAATCAACTGTGCGAATCAAGATGATTCGCTGTGGTGACTCCCGAGTAAAAAAGGGAAAAAGCCGAAAGGAAGACAGACATCCTTGATTATTATTTATATCTGAGAAGGCTCGTCAGTATTTAGATAAATTTATAGCATGTTCCCAGGTTCTGAGGATGGAGTGAGCACAGTACTCATGCTTCAAGAAAAAAAGTACACACACGTACACACACACTTTTTAAAAAGAATTGTATCTTTATGGCTTAGATGGCAATGTGAGGCAACACAACCACTAACAAGACCTCAACTGTTCCACTTTTCTCCCCGAGACATGTTATATTCTTCTACCTTGCTATATTCTGAGATCTTTTGAATTGTTTTACATAGAAAATACCTGACATTTTCCTCCAGTGTCTGCATGCTGTAACAGCAAGTGGTAAAGCCTCTAGGACAGAATTTATTTTTGGTAAGGTGTGTTTCTTGAAGGCTCGACTCCAGGTTCCGTTCCTCTTTGCTGTAATAAATTTCGCTCTTCTGGGAAGGTGGTCCACTAGATTTTGGAGTGTGGGCTATGGGAAATTGTGATCATTCACCAACATTATTAGGATCACGCACTGAGACCTGGGGCTGGTGGTCTTCTAGTTCGTCCCTAACCTGTTCAGTAGGGTTGAGGTCAATGCTTGGTGTAAGCAACTCACATCCAACCTTCGCTAGGCATGTCTTCATAGTGTGTGCAGGGGGACTATCACGCCAGATTTGAGCCTCTTTGTTCCAGTGAATACCCCCATTTCACTAGAGCGTGGAATGCAAGAATCATGGCGAAAAGGTGTGGAACACACTCTGCGGAGGAGCTTCGGCCTGTTTACACGAAAAATGGGTCAAAAACCTATGGAAAAATTGCACCTTCGGACCGATCACAGAGTGTTCGGAAAGGACACGGAAAGACCACAGTACAATGTCGGAATACATGCATAAAAGCGCTCGGATCACCTTCGGAACTAGTGCAGACAGCAAAGGGAAACCTTCGGATAATTCACGAAAAGGACGGAATGTTTGCGGAACGACCGTGGCACGACTCCTTTTTAGAAGGAAGACCCACGGAACAAATGCGGAACAGGCGGAATGAAGGCAGAACACGGAATGATTGAGGAATGACTGAAGAATACCCGGTGTAACCACGTTTCAATGAGGAAAAATCGGCAAAAATCAAAGGATTTGCTCCGATTCTGCCGATAAAAACGTGGAATGACCAAGGAAGCTCATTCTCTCATTCATACTATATGTTCATAATGTATAATATGTTTATAATTTACAATTAATTTTAAATTTAATAATATGTTTAAGATTAATAATGTCAATACGTTCTTTTTATTTACATCTCAATAAATCATTCCAGACTAAAAACCATGCACAAGTCCAAACCACAGTGATTATAACTTTTAAAGTTTATTACATGAACAGGAAAACAGAAAAAAAGAACTGGAGTAATTTAATATTTATAGTGGAAGTGACTTACTTGAGTGTTCCTCAAGTCTTCTGTGTTATCCGCAACCATTCCGCATATATTCTCCAAACCTTCCGTGAGTATTCTGTGGGGATTCTGTGGCCACTTTTGACCACCCAGAAGAAGGAGGAATGTTCGCGGAACGTACACGGAAGACTTGCGAAATAAAAGGAACGATCACGGAACGTTTGCGGAAAGGACAGAGCGTTTGTGGAAGGACTGCGGAACGTGAGGGAACACTGTCGAAAAATCCTTCCGTGAATGTGCTTTTGAACAAGTTGAAAAGCACGTTCGCGGAAGATTTTGGCCTGATGGAAGAAGACGGAATGACTGAGGAACGTTGGGGATGACTATGGTTTTGCTTCCGTGAGTCTGCCGCACTCCAGTGAAATGAGGGTAGAAGTGAGCATGTAACCCAAGAGCAGATGAAGAAATTCTGCACAATTACTGTTTATACGTGATAAGCACCCAGGATGCTTTAAAATTGGAGTGGGTGGGCGCTTATTAAAATGTTACCTGTGGAGTGGAACGGTAAGTGCTTATTACCATCGAGGAGGGAAACATGAATAATAACAGAACAATAAAAGAACAATAAAAGAGTTTTACTGGTATTTGTGTTGTTCATTTTGTGGTATCAACCAAATTACTTACATGAAAGCTGAAAATAAACAGAAAAACAGCATATATATATATATATATATATATATATATATATATCTTTTTTTTTTTTTTTTTTTTTAAAGACCCCTTACTTTCCCCTCCCGGTGCTGTTCCTTTAAACATTTTCCCGGAAGTAAAATCGAGTCAATCAACATGAATGTCAAATTTAGCTCATGGCACTTTGAGCCAATCAACACAAACATAAACAAAAGCACATGGCCAGGAACGTGCTTAAATTTATGAAGTGAGTGAGCAGGAGAATCGGTGAAAAATACTCATCATCACTTTCTGATTGGTCCATATCTGGCTCATCACTCCATTCATTCAGAGTATCCCATAGTTTTGCTGTAGCAGTTTCTAATGGTTCATCTTGTTGGACATTTACCAAGAGAACAGCAAAATATTTTCCTGTTTTTTAAAGCACGCCGAAAAAATCAAATGTGTTGTTACTGATAAACATTATAGACATTCACCAGTGGCAGGGGGTCTTGAAATACCATGTAAACTCACTTTTACAGGCAGTGAACGCCTCATTTTACTGTTACAGAGACTGATCGAATAAAATTGGGAAGTTTGATCTACAATTTTGCTCCCAGTACACACGGACGGTTTTTGACGTAAGATCAAAAACATTGGCGGGGCTTATTGGAGCAGGCACTCATTACGTCGAATATGGTATGTGCTTTCAATGTTGTGGTACCAACATTGTGGGAAAAACTACATATGGATCTGATGGTCAAGCATCCATCATCTTTTATTACTGTGGTGTGGCATGTGTATGTACACACACACACACACACACACACACACACACACACACACACACACACACACACACACACACACACGAGCAAAAATCCTATTTATTATATTTAAATGTGTACAATTCAAAACATTAAGATAATTCATCATTAAAAATTCATCTGCTTTTCCGTCATAATCACTGTCTCCCTGTCTGTGGGGTATAAATGAAGCAAACAAATAAAATTTTGGTTTATTTTAAACAGCCTCAATTAAACTAGCCACACAGGTAACTCCATGTTCTATGTGTTCGTCTAACAAACGCCAGCTGTGAGTCTGCAAGTCCTCCTGCTGATTCCAGTCTGGGTAGACTAATGAAGGGGAACTTTTTTCTGAACAACTTTTTTTTCTCCACCAAGCTGGAATTATTTATTTTGCAAAGGAGTCATTATGAAAAGGAAATCAATTGAGTATTATTAAGGCTTTAGATTCTGTCTGGCAGAATGAGTAGAAACCAACATTTAAAACATTTATCAGTGTTTAAATTCATTCTGGGTATCACCTAATAATCTAATACACTTACAGTGGTACCTCGTCTAACAAGTGTCCCTTATAACGATTTTTCCATGATACGAGCTTCAATCCCACCAAAAATTTGCTCCACCTAACGAGCAAAAAATTTTGCTTTACGAACTCTCCTCGAAATGGCTTTTCTAGGCCGATTAGCCTCATATTCTTTCGCGTGCATTCCTCTGTGCTCCGAGAACGCCTTGTGCAATGCTTCTCAATTATTTACTGTGACGCCCCCCTCTAGGAAGAAAAAAAAACATTTCATACTCCCCTCTCAGCTTGACTATAAATACTGTTTACTGCACTTCACATCATTTGCTTGGTATTTGTTCCCTACACCATAGCACGACAATGAGTGCGCCACTGCCAACTACTGAAGTGGATTGCACTTGCACTTGCACGCAATTGCACTTAATTCTAGTACAGTGGGGCAAAAAAGCATGTTCCCCAGGATCATATTTCGCCCCCGGCATCACACTGCACCTGCCTTGGGGGCCGCCCCCCACTATTTGAGAAGCACTGGCCTTGTGGGAGTTCACCATGAGCCTTTCCTTGCTGGCATTGCGCACACGCACAAAATTCTCCTCCTCTTCCTCTCTTACGCACCACTTCATGCCTGCCCACATGACATCTTCGCTGCAGTCGACAATCGGAAGGGTTAGTTGACTTATTGTTTATTCTTGTTTTATTATTTATTATTAATTATTATTGATGCTATCCTGACCTGACCTGGCTTGGTTTTAGTATGCACTGTACTAAACTCTGAACAACAAATAAAGAGCCACTGTTACACACCTCTTACATGCCTGTTAATGTGTGCACCCGGATCTCCGTTTTTTGTTTATATTACCATGTAGTATATACTAAAACAATTATTCACGTCAGACTCATCAATAAATTGTTCAGTCTCACAAACTATACAACTACACCTTGTCTTATGCGAGTAACTGGGGGGAAACCATTTGCATATTTTAGCAGCTGAAAGGAAGGCTAAGGGAAAAAGTAACCGTGGACATACTTGAGTGTAAATGTTAGCCTGTCCTTGAGTTCTCATTATTAAAAGGTTCATGTCTATCAACACAATTACAATTGCCAGAGTTAATGCCAAAGCTGTCTTTAGGACTCGGTAATTACTCTGAAGTTTGGGCGTAAATCCTGTCAACTGCTACATATGTTTGTTTATTTGGGTACCACCTGAGGCAAGCCCACCCAGGCAATTACAGCTAAATTCTTTAGCCTCTCATCTCGCTAAGCATTCAATCAACCCACATTCTGGCTGAAAGTCCCCTTATCACAGCCACGCTGCAACATATCAAGTGAAATAGCTGTAATTACATGACAGGAAAAGTCGAGTGGAGGAAGATAAGATGCTGATGCAGGAACAGCTCTGGGTGTCTGGGATGTGATCAACACTGAGACAAATATATTGTGATCTAAGATTAGAAACACAACATTAACATTGTCACAGTACAGATCACGAGGCACAGATAATGCCTTGCCCAGATTGCTTACTATCAGGACAGTGATGGTTTACTGGTTAGGGTGATGGGTTACTGATCCAAAGGTCAGTGATTCAATCTCCACTATCACCACTGTTGGGCCCTTGAGCAAAGCAAAATTCTGTAAATGTATTAAACTTGTTATTCTAATCTGTTGAGATGATATATGTCCCGGGTTATGTGCTGAGACCTCACCTCTCGGCTGGACTGTCGTGGTCTATGTAAGCAATAAGCGGAGGAGAAGTAAGTGTTTCGGTAGCAAACACTCCACCCTGGAGTTGAATTCCAAATCCCATGATGGAGTCACTGACCAAAGTTACCTCAGTGGTCTCTGTGTGGACAACCTGTCCAGCCAGGCCTACAGTGCTGGATGCCAGTGATACTGCAAAGAAAAAGAAAGCAGAAAAGGCAAGATTAAACTTAAATCACACATACATGTAAAGTAGAACTGGGTTATTTCTACAAGCCAGTAGCTGTGGTTTGGTCGTTGGGTCAATGAGTTGGTTCAATAATGTATAAATGTGCACAAACCTAATAGGAAGAAGAGTAAGTTTATGGAATTTTTCAATGTGACTGCTGAGGCAGTTTGCCAATGAGAAGAAGTCTGCTAAAAGTAAAGCTTTTCAAAATTATATTTCTGTTAATACTTGAACTCACAGAAATAACTTTTCTTCTAATATGGTCTAATATGGTTTAATAGCCAATGCTGGGAGGGTGAGGTGATAGGGAGACCTACGTGTGAAATAAAAACCTGTTCTGAATAGAACATTCTGAGAAATGGTGATGACAAAAAGATTGTTCACAGACAAACTCACAGGTGGATGGACCATGGATCAAAGTGATTTGATAATCCCACCATCTGATGATGATGGGCGAAAAAATACACGAGTTAGCATTGTTAGCACGAAGGGAGGAAATACAGCTGAACAAACACACAGTAATAACCAAAGTATGTCCTCCGAGAAAATATGAAAGGTAAAAAAACACGTTTTTGTATGATATTTGGTATTAATAATAAGTTAGCCACTTTCCTAACCATTTAAAAACACCTTACATTTTCTGAGTAATATCTAAAATCATATCAAATCCCAAATCTTGAGCGGTGGTGGTCTGGTGATAAAGGTGCTGGATCACTGATCCCAAGGTTGGGAGTTCAAGCCCCACGCTCAACAGGTTGTCACTACCCTCCACAGTGCAGCTAACTGGGTTATCAAAGGCTGGCCATGCCCCTCACTGTCCATGGTGTAAGCCTGTAAAAGAACCATTGCTGGCTTTCGACAAGAGTAGGCTACATAGCCACCAGCGAGTTTCTGCCCTGCGATGGCCTGGCGAGCTGTCCAGGGTGTACTCTGCCCTCGCCCGGGGTACCATGAACTGATCCATGACATGAACCCCATTGTGGCTCGAGACAGAAGGATGCCCACAATATCTCAAATAATCACTAACAATGAACAATCTCGCAACCTTAAATTTTTTCAAATGCCAGATCATATTTAGATTTTAATTTGCTTAATGCTACTAGGGCAGTGCTTCTCAAATAGTGGGGCATGCGGTATGTAGGGGGGGCATATAACCCTGGGAAACATGCTTTTCTGGAATTTTTTCCTTTCTTTTCAGCTTTTCCCCTTTTTCAGGGGTCGCCACACCGAATAATCTGAGTGTTTGATTTGGCATAGGTTTTTACGTTGAATGCCCTTCCTGACACAACCCTTTAGCAAGGGGCAGAAACATGCTGATGGCTATGCAGCTACTCTTTACGAAAGTCAGCAATGGTTCTTTTACTGTGTACGAAAATTAAGTGTAATTGCACCTCCACTCCACTAGTTGACAGTGTAGCGGATTTTCGCAAGAGCAAACAATATGAAGTGCAGTAAACAACCCCTCAAGAAATAACATGGAAAAATTTCTAACAGAAACAAAGAGAAAGGTGGAGAGAGATGGCGATATTAAGACATAAATAAGTTGAATGAGTTTAAATAAGGATGTGGTTTTTTTTTATTTATTTCAGGCACACTGGTGCACTTTAAATCCTTTCTGGTAAAGATTAAAAAACAATGTTAATGAAGTTTTTCTTTATTGTAAGTTGAACTATATATATATATATATATATATATATATATATATATATATATATATATATATTGTTTTTAATGTTAATACAGATACAGTGTTATGCTGATGTGTACTAATAATTTTATAGACAAATAATAGTATTTATAGTCGCTTGCGGGGCAGTGTGTGTGGGGGGGTCTTCCTAGAGGGGGTGGCACAGAAAATAATTGAAAAGCACTGTACTAGGGTCACAGGGAGGCTGGAGAGTATCTCAGCCGAATTTGGTCAAAAGTGGGGTACCACCCTAACCAACTATCCATTCCATCCCAGGGCCAACACACACACACACACTTAGGGCCAACTTGGAAAAGCTAGTTATCCAAATGTGCATGTCTTTGAACTGTGTGAGGATAGCAGGGTACCCAGGGAAACATGTAAACTCCACACACACACACACACACACACACACACACACAAATCAAGGACCTACTTGCTGTGAGGCAGATGATACCAACACACAGCCTCGCTTTCATATCATTTTTAGATCCTATTCTTTAGATCCTACTTGTGAGGAGATATTCATCATTCATTCATGATTTCAAAGGATGTCAAAGAATATTATTACAGTAAAAGTCCTGTTTGAATACAGGTTTTTTGAGCAGATTTCCAAAAACAAAGACTCAAGTGATACACATATTCCAACAAACATACCTTGGGTGTTTACATTGCAGAAATTCTCACCAACACACTGGGTCAAGATCCTACTCCAAACTTGAGCTTTAGTTCATAGCGAACCCAGTGCTGGCTTTCTACATCGTCCCGAACTGGGATATTTTCAACCGAACAATTCCCTGTACATACGATCCTTCTGATGTTCACCATAGAAATAGTTCAACACAAACTGCTGATGACAAAAGATATCTTTGGTACGATTTTATTAAAGTTCTCATAGCATGGAACCTTGTCGAATTAGATAGTTCCCTCTCTTCGCACGCCCAGGCCTGTCAGCCAATGATAAGACACAGCCTTTTGATAAAGAACCCCATTATTCCTAGAGTCTTATCATAGCAAAAAGCCTTTGGAAAAACCCTCCTCAAGATTAAATAGAGAATATTATGAGATCTTGGCATGAAAGTGTCACAGTTCTGAGAGAAAAAAAAATCAAAACTATGAAAGTAACTAAAGAGAATGAGAAATTACATACTTAATTGCCTGAGCACTGCAAAGACAGAGAGAGAAAAGAGGATAAGCACAACTTTTTGAGAATGTCACGTGCACATGAAGCATCAAATCATTTCTGACATGAAAACCACAAACCTGAACTGAGGTTAGCAGAACCATTTCGCTGGAACACGACCACAAGCTATTAATTACCTTGCGTCTTCTGTGCATTATCTTTATGAACAAGCTTTCTGTATTACTGTGGTCAGTGCTCCTGAATTTTATGTTCCCAATTACCGTATTTGATGTGATCAGCACCCAGGGCGCTTAAAAAACTGGAGTGGGTGGTGGGCGTTTATTAAAATGAATCCCAGCGGAGTGGAACTGCAAGTGCTTATTACCATAGCGGTGGAAAACATGAATAATAACAGAACAATAAAAGAGTTTTACTGGTATTTGTGTTATTCATTTTGTAAATCAACCAAATTACTTGCATGAAAGCTGAAAATAAACAGAAAACAGCAGAGACCGGTGCCGTTCCTTTAAATATTTTCCCCAGACGTAAAATCGAGCCAATGAACATGAATGTCAACTTTAGTACATGGCACGTTGAACCAATCAACACAAAGGTCAACTTTAGCACATGGCATGTTGAAAAGCACATGACCAGGAACGTCTTTAAATTTATGAAGTTAGTGAGCAGGCGAATCGGGTGATAAATACTCGTCATCACGTTCTGATTCATTCATTCAGAGCATCCCATAGTTTTGCTGGAGCAGTTTCTACTGGTTAATTGGTTGTTGGACATTTATCAAAAGAACACAGCAAAATATTTTCCAGTTTTTTAAAGCATGGTGGAACAATCAAATGTGTTGCTACTGATGAACATTATAGACCAGGGGTTGGGAACCTGTGGCTCAGGAGCCAGATGTGACTCTTTTGATGATTGTATCTGGCCCTCAGATAAATCAGGTGGCCTTTCTTAACAGAATAACGAATACATAATTTCACTTTCATTTAAATAAAAATACAAAAAAGGCATCAAATAAAACAATAATAATTGAATAAATCTTGCGCATTTAAAATCTATTCATCTATTTTAAATGCCAAGTCACTGTGGCACGAAGCAGAGGTTCAATCCTTTCTGTAGGCGGGCGGGTCCGATACCTTGAAACTCTAATTTTATTGGATTATAACAACAGCCACAGCCTGCGCGTGTTGTTTTTGAGTAAAGAGATACATTTCCCTCATTTTTGATCAGCTCATTTGCACAAAGCCAAGCACAGCTGGCAAGCAAACACAAATGGACAGAAATAAAAAAACTTCAACCTGCAGACCAGCTGATTGCCAAAACTTGGGACGCGCTTCCTGTCACATAAACACTACAGGGTGTGAGTTCTGTCGTGTCCTCACCATGTATCAACCAGACTATAAAGCCATCAGCAAAACCATGCAGCACCAGAAGTCACATTAATAGTAAGAAGTACTTTTCTTATTAATAAATAACTTCATTATGACAATATCGTTTAAAATAAATTCAGAATCTTATTATACTCTAAAATTGTTGAGTCTTCTTTTTTCAATTTAGTTGTATTCAGTATATATATATATATATATATATATATATATATATATATATATATATATATATATATATATATATGGCTCTCAGAGGATTAGATTTTAAAACATGTCTTTTTTTTTTTTTTTTTGGTTCTCTTAGGCAAAAAAGTCCCCGACCCCTGTTATAGACATTCCCCAGTGGTGGTGTGTCTTGAAATACCATGTAAACTCATTTTTACAAGCAGTGAACGCCTCATTTTACTGTTACAGAGACTGATCAAATAAAATTGGTAAGTTTGATCAATGATTTTGCTCCCAGTACACATGGGCTGTTATTAGACATAAAAAAAATAAAATAAAATAAAAAAACACTAGGGGGCGCTTATTGGAGCAGGACGCTTATTACGTTGAATACGGTATGTCAAGCACATTGGCCGGTTCCCTAAATGGATTTACGTCCATCATCATCATCATCATCATCTTTTCCCACCTGGCATGAGATTAACATTAGGATGTGCCTGTTGAAAGCAAAGGAATCTTGTTAAAAGCATTAAAAATTTAGAAGGTCCAGTCCACCTTTCCGTGCGCGATAAATGAAAGGTCAACACTATTCTTCGGGTGGTGTATTGGAGGTGAACACTACCCTTGTATAACCCCCAACTATCATTTTGCTTTAAAACCCATTCAATACAATATTAATCTTCTGGAGTTCAGCGCTTGATAGCTCCCAGACCTTATCACCATATAATAACTAAGAGAGCACAAACGCCATTAAGGTTTTCATGAGAGTTCTGAAAGAGGGATTTTATGATCAGTGAGGACATGCTTTTGCTTGTTCAAATCTTGTACTCTGATGCAATCCTGTGATAATCCTGTGCATAAATTTGCTGGTGTTCCCATGCTGCTGCTTGCTCACAGGTAAAAAACTGGAAATATTCATAAATATAAACTGATCTTTAAGGATAATTTGCACACGCAATTAACATGTTAGACAGCATATGTCTGAACAACATATGGTGTGACAGACTAGGCATTAAGGCACGTTACCAAATAACCGGTGAATAATCTTGCGATGCTTGTACTCGGTAAACCCACGTGAGCTGTTTGCAGATTGCAGTACAGTACTTATGTTTAGTTATTTTCACTCTAAAAGAAAATGACCACTAATTAATATTTCACTTTTAATCAGAAATTTAAGAAATACCTTGTAGAGCTTTGTACTTACCCAGAGGTCAAATGAGCCAGTTCAGATGAAGTGATTTTGCAGTCTACACAATAGAGCTCCACAAACTCAGTAAATAAATACATTTCCATAAATGGGAACCTCTTGTTCTCATTTTGGCTGTTCCCTTTGTTTTTTTTTTCAGGGGTTGCCATAGCGAATCATCTGCACCATCCTCATGGAAGTCATAGTAATGATTCTCATGTTTGATTTGGCATAGGTTTTTACATTGGATGCCCTTCCTGACACAACCCTTAGCACGGGCCAGAAACACACTGATGGCTATATAGTGACTCTTGACGAAAGTCAGCAATGGTTCTTTTACATGAACCTCACACCATAGACAGTGAGAGACATGGCCGGGCTTTGATAACCTAGTTAGCTGCACTGGGTGGGTGGTGGTGGTGGTGGTGGGGGGGGGGGGGGGGGGGGTCAGTGACAACCTTGTGGAGAGTGGGACTCGAACCCCCAACCGTGGGATCAGCGATCCAGCACCTTTTACCACCAGGCCACCATTACCCGAACTCCTTCTTTTCCTTTCGGCTCTTCCCTTTTTCAGGAGTCGCCACAGCGAATGATCTTATTCTCGTGTTTGATTTGGTAGGTTTTTACATCCGATGCGCTTCCGAACACAACCCTTTCGCACGGGGCGGAAACACGCTGACGGCTATGCAGATACTCTTGACAAAAGTCAGCAATGGTTCTTTTACATGAACTTCTCACCAGAGACAGTGAGAGACATGGCCGGCCTTTGATAACCCAGTTAGTGGGTTGGGGATTGGGGGGGGGGGGGGGGGGTGCCAACCTTGTGTAGAGTGGGACTCAAACCCCCAACCTTAGAATCAGCGATACAGCGCCATTTACCACCAGGCCACCACTGCTGGCAAAAAAAAAAAAATCAAAAGATTTGCCAGCATTGCTCGACCAACCCCTTAAAAACCCTGAATGGACACAATGACTTCGGAGTCCAAGTGGTACAGCTAAGAACGAATCTAACTCATGGCACGTTTCAGAGAGCTGAGATCGCCATTGGCTCGTATCTGGAATGATCTCTCCCTTAGCAGAAACAGTGCCTCCTGTCCGTTATGTGGCTCACGTACCGAACGTGGTAAGAAATCTCAGCAGGCTATTGACCTATACTGAGCCGGTCATGTTCTTTATAAGTTATACATCCATGAAAGCTCTGATGAAAATCACAAGCCTTGATTGATAGCTCAAGCTCATACAGGCAGGATTTCCAGACCAAATCATTATTGATTTAAAATGCATCGATGTCAGAAGGTTTGGAATCTCCACATGTTTCATCTCAAAGACAGATTTAATATTTGTAAAACTGAAAGCTCCTCGGCTTTATTCCTGTTACAGCTGTTTTATTCTTATCATAAAAGTTGAAAAACTTATTGTAACATTTTATGGATGCAGAGGCTTCATTCAACATCCCATTCATTTGGGACTGAGAACCGGGCCCAATACAGTGGCCCTTCTGCGGTACGTTTCAAAGTGGATGAAAAACAGAGAGTGCAATTTTGTACTCCTGCGGGGTCGCCAGCCACAGATTTCCGATGAATCACTGTCAAGCCGGTTCCTCTTCTACCTCTCTGGCACCGACACGTTTCCCAGCCTGAGCCCTGAGTCAGATACAGACCGGAGACATAGCGTTGAAGGATTTAGAAGATATGATCCATCTCCAATAAATAATGACGACAAAAATCTTTACACTCTGGAATTAAGACATATGATGATGGCAGTGCATTAGAAGCCGGAGAGATGCCCAAGTGCGCCGTGTATTCATTCATTTGCAAGAACCATTTATTCCTACTCGGATTGCAGCGCTGCTTGAGTCCATCTCAGCAGACACTGGTTAAAGGTATAGACAGCTCACTAGTCCTTCACAGGGTCAATACTCACACACAGAGGAAACCTGGAACAGCCAATTGGACTAATGTCCCTGCCTTTTAACTGTCGGAGGAAACTGGAGTGCCTGGAGAAAACCCACACAAGCACAGAAAGACCCTCACCAAGCCCAGTACCTTCTTGCCATGATGTCACCGTGCTGCTGAGTGTGGTCTAATACATGGATATCAGGTTACTAGAAGCAAAAGCAATCCTTATACTTTTATATTTTATTTAACCGGGACCGGCTTTGCGTGATCACCTTAATGCTTCAAATAGCAGATTTGTAAATCAGCACTGAAAAGACCTCAAGATACAAATTTATTTTGTGCTAATGGTCTCCAGAGAGGAGATCAGCTGCTACCTTGGTCACGCTACATTTAGCATAGACGTTATGCTGAGCTGGAGCAAAGACATAAAGCAAGGCAGGCTTTTTGTGATTACGTTGAATCCTTGAACGGAAAAATCCCATGATCAAGCCTCAGATGAAACACGATCAATTGTGGTAGGTTGTTCTCAAAGGTAAGGTAAAGTCCGTTGGGCTTTTTAGGCCCGAGCCATAGTGGCTCATTGGACCGGTGCTTATCCCCGGTTTCCATAGCGTGAAACGACCAGGAGTTCAACTCCTCTTGGATGGGACGCTAGTCTGTCACAGGTTACCTTCCCAGTATATTTTTACTGGTACCCATTTATACTGCTGGGTGAACAGGGGCACACTTGTGGTTGAGAACTTGCCCAGGGCTCTTAGCACGGTGGGGGTCTAACTGGGATTTGAACACACAACCTCCCGATCATGAGTGCAGCACCTTAACCACTATGCAACCGGCCCCATGGGTTGTTTTCAAACCAGCAAACTAAAACCTGAATTCTGAAGGTCGACAACTCAATGGTGGTTCACAGTTTCAGTCTAAAAATGAACTGAATTCGGTAGAAGCTGCTGTTAATGAGGTGGCTTGTTAAACGTGGTTCAGTTTAACCCCTTTGGTGCCAAACTGGACTCAAAGTCTGATTCATAGGCACAGTAGGTGTGTGTGTGTGTGTGTGTGTGTGTGTGTGTGTGTGTGTGTGTGTGTGTGTACTTAAATCTGTGGGAAGAGACATTGCATCGTCTCCCCCATCTCTATTTTATTGACTCTATGAGTGTGAAATCTTTCAACGGAGCAGCGTGACCTTCTTTATTGACTCTGATTGCATCATGATTGACCAGCATCAGCACCTTGTGATGGGTGACTTTGTAGAAAATGTCTCTTTAGGCTGGCAAGGTTTGTGGACATGTTACAAACAAAGTGTCAGCACATTTTATTTGAGCCGGAGACAACAGAGCCTCGAGAAACCCAGCCGATAAAAGTGCCACCCGAACATCTGTTATAGGAAATGTCAATCACGCTTAGCTTAAAAATGATGAATTAGCTGTTCTGTTGTATCTCTCCCTGACCTGTCCGTCTTTGTTCCTTTCCTCTGAATAGCCTGTGTTCCCTTCCTTCACTTCTGCACACATCATCAGTGCGTATTATGAACAGCCTGTGCTTATCCAGTCATCACAAATAGATAACAATTACAGGACTATCTGACTTGGACAGTTAGAGTACAAAATGAATAAAATATATGAAAATAGCTTGTGATTAAAACCAAAATCTCAATCATCCACTTGAGGAAAAGGGAGAGAGGAACATTCCCAGAGCAAGTCATATTATCCAATCATGAGGCATGCTGACTTTTCTACTTGAAAATAAGTGGCTTATCTGGTGATGTCAGGCCAGCCAGGGTTGCTCAATTTAAATGTAAGAAAAAATAATGTCAGTTCTGTGAGCCGTGTTATTTATCAAATATATTTACATGTGGAGCATTTTGGGAGACACCTTTATCCACAGGAACTTA
Source organism: Plotosus lineatus (assembly GCA_024760905.1). Lineage (NCBI taxonomy): Eukaryota > Metazoa > Chordata > Actinopteri > Siluriformes > Plotosidae > Plotosus > Plotosus lineatus. Next base: position 17,820,148 of record CM045733.1, read on the forward strand.
CACTTTTATACCAGGTATACAACTGAGCACTTCAGGGCTAAAGGTCTTACTCATGGCCCCAACTGTGGTAAATTGATGGAGCTGGAGCTTGAACCCCTGACCTTCTGATTAGTAAGCCAGAGCTTACTACTGAGCCACCACTGCCCCATACACGCCCAACCCTGTACATGGACACTGAATTCAAAACAGGAAGCCCCGTCCTTCTGCTTTAGAATGCTACACTTCCCTGTGATGGACACCACTCTCTAGCCTTCAACCTCTATAGTTTGGCAATTTGTGCTAGGGAGGAGAGGTCAATGGCAAAAAAGTAGAAGAAAAGGATTAAATCAATAAATACTGTGTTGATTTAAATGCGAGTTAATCCTGAATGCATTCTAAAAAAGTAAATTCTCAAAATTGCTTTGCATAAGTATCCCAACTGGGACGTTTCTACATTTTCCAGTACAGTATTACAACCTGGAGTTAAAATGAATTTCCCACATGGAAAGAAAGCCTGCACAGGACTGGTTTCAAAAAATATAACCAAACATAGCTTTGAATGACTTAAACGGCAATTACAGTGATCCCTCGCAACTTCGAGCTTCAGTGCATCGTGTTTTTTTTTAAATATTCATCTAAAAATAAAAATAAAAAAATAGGGGAAAAGGCTAAGGAAAATGCAACAAAACAAGGCCAATTATGCAAAAAACCCCAAACAAACAAAAACAAAAAATTAACCCAAAACCCCCCAACAAAACTACTTACATTTTTATGTGAGGCGTGCATGTGAGTGTGTGCGCACGCGTGTTTGTATGTGTGGGTATTTATATTTTATTTGCATCTTATGTATTATTTTTTAATGTTTAATTGTTATTATAAGCTAAGGGGCAGTGGTGGTCTAGTGGATAGGGCACAGGATCGCTGATCCTAAGTTTGGGGGTTCGAGTCCCCACAGGGTTGTCACTGTCCCCCCCCAGTGCGGCCTACTGGGTTATCAAAGGCGGGCCATGTTTCTCACTGTCTATGGTGAGAGGTTCATGTAAAAGAACCATTGCTGACTTTCGTAAAGAGTAGCTGCAAAGTCGTCAGCGTGTTTCTGTCCCTTGCTGAAAGGGTTGTGACAGGAAGGGCATCCGACGTAAAAACCTCTGTCAAATCAAAAACGTGCGAATCAGATGATTTGCTGTGGCGACTCCTGAGAAAAGGGAAAAAGCCGAAAGGAAGGAAGAAAGAAAGAAATTGTTATTATAAGCATTCATACCATTGAATATGTATTTACTGATATTATAAACACATATATATGTACGTATACGTCAGTTAGGGCAGTGGTCCCCAACCTTGTTATCACCACGGACCGGTCAACGCTTGACAAATTTACCGCCGACCGAGGGGTGTGTGTGTGTGTGTGTGTGTGTGTGTGTGTGTGTGAATGTAAAGATTGTTTGTATTGTAAATATAACATTTATATAAAATATTAATAATAATAATAATAATAATAATAAAAATAATAATAATAATAATAATAATAAGCACTCCATGAATGTTATTTTTTTCAGTAGTGAAAATAAAGTTGGTTGGAAAGTAGAGCTTGAACTTTTCCTAAAAAAACACAGGTGATGGTGCACCAGCAGAGAGAATGAAGGCTCAGGCTCAGTCTGACCCAAAATGCCTACTATTGTTTGAAATCCTCTGTTCTCGTGCCGTCTCCTTCTGAGTTACATTTTAGTGCTCAAATAACCGACATGTAACCGAGAGAATCTGGTCATTTTTCACAATAAAAGACTTTTTCAAAATTAAAGATCGTTCAGACTCAGATAATAAATAAAACGGAAATAATTAATTATTTCTTCTGCGGACCGGTACCAATTGAGCCACGGACCGGTACCGTCGTTGGGGAACACTCAGTTGGCGGGGGGGGGGGTTGTCATACTCCGCGGAAATCAGCAGTCGCAGGGTGGTCTCGGTCCCCATTAACCATGGAAAGTAAGGGATCCCTGTACTTCCCATGACTTTTCCTTATTTTTGATTCCATAAAGAGGTGGATGTTCAGTCCCATCCCTTCATGCACATACTTTGCAGAATTCTGTTCAACAACTTTCACAAGCCTTCCGATTTTAGGGAATATGATACAAATGGACACTGTTTTTTTTTTTTTTTTTTTTTTTTTGTTTTTGTTTTGTTTTTTCGACGAGCTCTGTGTTACGGCTTCAAAAGATCCTGAACTAATGAGCCAGAACATCGAAACCTTCACGTAATTATAGACCGCACAATAAAAACGAACGATATATCAATGATACTTTTAGAAAATAAAATGATCCGGAAATCTAAAAGTGCTTCATTATTGTTTACACTGACAGTTTTCACAACTTGAATGATTAAACGACGTAACAGTGTCGCTACATCCTGTTCATTTACGATGGAATTAATGACGCACTCAGAGTTTTAATGAAAGGCCAGGTCCACTCATCCACTGTGAATGTCACGTTGCTGCGACAGCCCACGGACATCTTAACTGCCATCCAGTGAGACTGAAATCACAGTTTCGTAGAAGCAAAGCGATGGAAACAACAAACAAATGAGGAGCAGCCTCCTGACAGCGTGCTGTTTCCAGCAGGACTAGCGATTAGCGTTGCCGTTTTCCTCCAGCACAGTTTCCTGTTTATTGTTAGGTTTACTGATAAGAAAGAGCTATCTGGAATCGGATTGTATGGCAGGGGTAATTATTTGCTGCAGAGGGGGCGAGCTGTGCCAGGCAGAGGCTGCTTCACTGAACAAGCTGAAATATCTTACAGGATCTAATTATGGACTAGCCAGAGGTGTCACCCCCCCCCCCCTCTCGCGCCACAGCACGGGATATTACAGCCAAGAGTAGAATGCTAAATGTAGTCCATCTCTCTCCCTTCATTCCCTACAGAAAGTGAATATCATTAATTTAACAAACTGGTTATCCTGCAATATCACCCATTATTAATCAGCCATAGATCTGATCCGAGCACTCCCATTATTAATGAGTTATAACGAGCCTGATCCAATAGCCAATATCACTCGATGCTTTTTCACAATCCAGATGTTCTTCCCTATGGAAATCCTTAGGCCCATTTAAAATGAAAGTCCAGGATAATGAACTGTACAGTACAGATTTCAAAGCCCCGCCCCCCCCCTCCCAGAGTAACACGGTCAGAACATTTTCAATCAGCATCAGCTTGAGAACCTGAAGTAAACATTACACGAGAGTGCCTCTTGCTTTTGTCCGGCTCAAAATAATCATCTTTGGAAAGAGCACTGAATGGGAATATGTAGTTTCTGAGAGGCTCCATTAGAAGATATTGAAGCTGGCACAAAATAAACGCCAGCCCCTAATGGAAACTGTGCAAACTCGTGCGTTAATTTGTCGGCGCCTTTGATGATACAAAGCAGACGTGTCCAATCTTATCCGGCTACGCCCAGTGTTTGCGCAGGACTTCTTTCGACCGTGCAGGAGACACACCGTCCACATGATTAAATCAAATGATGTTATTTTCAAACCGGTGGAGTGGCTCCTGAGATTCATGGTTGAGATGAAAACCTGAACCCACACCGGCGCTTTGTGGAGAAGACTGGACGCCGCAATATAAAGCTTTCTACTTTCCTCTAACTTGTAAACACAGAGTGGGCGGGGCAAAGGTGAAAAGTGCACTTTTTCAGGCCGTGCTGTTTTACTTTCAAATTCATTATTAATAACAAAAGTAGTTGGACACAATAACGCATTACTTCATTCTGCAAATGTCTTTTTCTCTGAGATATCGAACCATATTTCAAAGTCAGAGAGGCTAGATTGAGATGGTTTGGACATGTACAGAGGAGGGATAGTGAGTATATTGGCAGTAGGATGCTGAGGTTGGAACTACCAGGCAGAAGGCCTCGAGGAAGACCAAAGAAGAGATTTATGGATGTGGTGAAGGAAGACATGAAGGTCGTTGGAGTCAGAAAAGAAGATGCAGAGGACAGGGTGAGATGGAGGCGGATGATTTGCTGTGGCGACCCCTGAAGGGAGCAGCCGAAAGTAAAAGAAGAAGAAGATATCGAACCATGTTCCAGTTAATCAACCCTGAACTGTGGACCGCTTCACCGGAATTAAAAAAAAACAATGCACAGTGATCCCTCGCTACTTTGTGCTTCAGTGCATCGCAGGTTTTTCAAAAATATTCATCAAAAAATAAACAATAAGGAAATTAAGGAAAAATAAGACAAAAAGTTAATGAAAATGCAGCAAAACAAGGCCAATTATGCAAAAAACAAAACAACAAAAAAAAAAACCCCAAACAAACAAAAACAAAAAACAACCCAAAACCCCCCAACAAAACTACTTACATTTTTATGAGAGGTGCACATCTCTGTGTGTGTGTGTGTGTGTGTGTGTGTGTGTGTGTATTTATATTTTATTTACATCTTGTGCATTATTTTTGAATGTTTAATTGTTATTATAAGCATTTATAGTGTTGAATATGTATTTATTGATATTATATACACATATACATGTACGTATACTGGTGGTCTAGTGGTATAGGGCATTGGATCGCTGATCCAAAGGTTGGGGGTTCGAGTCCCACTCTCCACAAGGTTGTCACCCCCCCCAGTGCAGCTAACTGGGTTATCAAAGGCGGGCCATGTCTGTCACTGTCTATGGTGAGAGGCATGTAAAAGAACCATTGCTGACTTTCGTAAAGAGTAGCTGCAAAGTCGTCAGCGTGTTTCTGTCCCTTGCTAAAAAAGGGTTGTGACAGGAAGGGCATCCGACGTAAAAAACTCTGCCAAATCAAACGTGTGAATCAGATGATTCGCCGTGGCGACTCCCGAGTAAAAGGGAAAAAGCCAAAAGGAAGACAGACAGACATACATGTACGTATACGTCAGTCAGGGGGGGGGGGGTCGGTCCTACTTCGCAGAAATCGGTGGTCGCGAGGGGTCTCGGTCCCCATTAACTGCAGAAAGTGAGGGATCTCTGTAATTGAAAATATTCCACGTTTGTTTCCCATTCTGCTCCCAGTTATGTATGCAGTCAGGTTTTAGTCATCATTATGTGTAACATAACTCTGAACACTTCAGAAAAAGCCCGAAAAAAGGCAGCACAGCAATCGTAATATATTAAACGAGGGCCATGTGTAATCAATCGGAAACCAATATTTATGTTTACCTCAGCCCTTCTGAGAAATTACATAAAAAAAAAAAAAAAAAAACAGAAATAGGTGAACTATGGCATTTCTGGACTTGAGATCTACTGCCTAGTACACAGCGACTGTTACTTTTCAAAATCATCGAAGCGGCTACTTCAGAATTGCAATCTGGGTTCGGTTCAAGTGCAAACTCTAAAGAAAATCCAGAGACAGAGGGAGAGTCGACTCCAAGAACAGGCTCAGAGCAGAGTAGCAAACCTACATGAGCTCTTATAGTCCTTCTTCTTCAGTTTGCGCCTCATCAGTGTGCTGCGGGGGCTTGTGGGATACATGTTGCGAGGCAATGTGCTCATGTTGAGGGAGCTCAAGCTGTAGGCACTCATGGAGGTGGGTGAGAAAGATGAGCCCAGTGCTGAGAGAGAGAGAGAGAGAGAGAGAGAGAGAGAGAGAGAGCGGAAGGTAGGGAGAAGAAAGTGATGAGCGAAAGAGAGAGGGGGGGAGAAAGTGATGAGTGAGAGAGAGAGAGAGAGAGAGAGCGGAAGGTAGGGAGAAGAAAGTGATGAGCGAGAGAGAGAGAGAGCGAGAGAGAGAGAGGGAGAGAGAGAGAGAGAGAGAGAACCATTAAATGGAATCTATGCAAAAGAACATTTTAAAACAAGACACCATTAAGCCTCACACAACTCATTTTAACAGATCAAAGCTCACCCAACTGCAAATAGATATTAAGGAACATTTTCATTTCTTTATTTATATTAAAACACCACATTAAATGCAAACCAGTTGGCCTCCGATACAGAAAAATTTTAATAAAGCTCTGCAAAAAATAACACATTTCTAAGTTTAAAACTCGAATTATACAGCGCCCAGGAAAAAACAAGCGGCACACCGGCGCATATACACCCTGGTACTGGTCCGACAGCGTTGCTTGTCACCATGAAATAATTTCAGCTGACAACAAAACAACGCAGGACGAGAAATATGACACCTTTTACACGACTACGGTGAACATCATCCGATATAGTTGTAAGAGACGAGGTGCTCCTCGCTGCATCAATTAAGTACTAAAAAAACCTCCGCGGCTGCAACTTCACGCCGGTATTCGCTGCGGTATCTCCAGGGTATACTTAATTTTCTGATGAATGCAGATCATCTCTGAATGCAAATGTATTACGAGTTTTATTACATCCCTCACCTACCGGGAGTGGCAAAGCATGTGGTGTGGAAAGCAAGCCCAAAATATGATGAACACAAAAGGTAAGCATGGCGGATTTATCTCAAATGGAGAAGATTCTTTTATCTTGAATGCGGATGATGGAAGAAGAAGAAAATAAAACAACGGGAGGAAAAATGCAGTAAAATGGTCGAAAACATTCTTCGATATTTCATACTGCAACTATTACTGAACGCTGCATTGCTACATCCATGGTTGATGTACACGGACTGCGCGCAATATGAAATATGCATCACATGCACCATGTGTGGACTTGGGCCTTTAGGGTTAAATAAATTGCTGCCAAATGAAGCACATAAATCACAGTAGCAACTATTAATCAAAACCTTTCAAGTATTTGTTTATTTAAAGGGAATCGGTCACCTTGACATTGCAAAGGCGGTGAACACATCAAACCACGTCTTAAGAGAAGCGTATTGGATTAAAGTACGTTTTCTCACTGCACATGCAAAGTGCCCCATATAACAACCACCCACCCGAAATCAGGCCATCTTCCATACATAGCAAAAGGACTCTGACGGGTCTTTTAATTTGGCCTTTTCGTTCACTAGAGCATGGGTGTTAGCAGGCAAAAATCATTTTGACTGAAAAAAATTTACTCAGGCCGGAGGCTGAGGCTGCGAAGCATGTAGCATGTAGCATGTAGACTGCGAGGCATGTAGCATCGCCTTGGGCTTGTAGCCCAATGTGCACAAAGCGAGGGGAGGGTGCGGGATGGGGTCTGTTTTTTTTTTTTAATCTTTCGGAACGCAAGCATGCATGAATATTGATAGATGAAGTTACTAAGACACAGTTCGGCAATGTTCGGATTTCTTATACCACCATTTCACTGGAGCACGGCAGGCTTACGGAAGCAAAAATGTTGTCATCCGCAAACGTTCTGCAATAATTCCCTCATCTTCCGTGCGATTCCGTAATTATTTCTCAAGTCTTCCTCCACTTCCGTATGCTTCCTGCAGTCCAAGATATTCAGTGAACGTGCTTTTCAACATGTTCAAAAGCACATTCACGGAAAAAAATTCCGTGAGTGTTCTGTGGGCTAACTTTAGCGTACCTGTTCCGAACATGCTGTGAACGTTCCGAGAGTGTAAGAATTTCGACTTTTCCGTAGGATTGTCACCCATTTTCCGTGTAAAAATACCAAAGCACTTCTGCAGACTGCGTTCCGCGCCTTTCCGCGACACGATCCTTTGCATGCTGTAGTCCAGTGAAATGGGGGTATAAGAATTTCCACTTTTTCGTAGGATTTTCACTCATTTTCCGTGTAAAAATGCCGAAGCTCTTCCGTCGACTGCGCTCCATGCCTTTCTGCTACAATCCTTGCATAGTCCAGTGAAATAGGGGTATTAGACAGTGCAACAACACAGGAACACGCCCAAGACTGAACTACAGCAAGCTAATTATGACAAATTGCGACGGAAGGCTTCCGGTGCCCAACTAGGAAAAAATAAGTTTATGTAATTGTGGTTACTTTGATGTTAAAAAAACAAAAAAAAAGAATACAGTGGTACCTCACCTTACGAAAGTCCCAACAAACAAAAAATCCAGGTTCCGAAATGCATTTACCTCAAATTTCTGTCTCTGGATATGAAACAAATTCAAGTTACAAAAGCACCGTCTCAAAAATTCAAACAATGCACGAGTTGCTCTCCCACTGGCTATCTCCCAACACTGCACCCCACTGGCCTTCCATTGGCTATCTCCCAACATCCCGCCCCACTGGCCTCCCATTGGCTATTTCCCAACATCCCGCCCCACTGGCCTCCCATTCATTGGCTATTATGGAGCTGCATCTCCATAATACTCATGATGCTTTTCGACCCATTGTTCTTTCACGGAGTTCTAACACGCGTAAATGACAGAGTTACTGTTGTTTCGTGAGTTTTTCGAGTGTGCTCATTGCAACTTTATTTTTTGGCGCAGGCTTTTAACCTTGCATAAACATTTGTAAGATTATAACTCTGCTAAAAAGACATGGTCCACACACGCGAGCACACACGCGCATGTGATTCCCGGGGAAAGTGAATCCCAGTGCGAGTGAGAAGAAGCAGCGGGCTCGTGGCATGTGGTTGAGTGATATTGCAAAGGAATCTGGCCAAACCCGTCTACCATCGGTACAATATTGAAGCAGAAGGAGGCCTTAAAAGGTATACTTTTATAATTTTTAAAGGGTTTAGGGGTAGTACTGGGGGACTTGGAACGAATCAGGCCTTTTACATGTAAAATATAACTCAACTTATTAAAAATCCAGGTTACGAAACCACTTCTACAACGGATTAATTTTGAAGGTGAGGTACCACTGTACTGGCATTTTTATTTTTGATGGAAATCTGTATTTCCGTCCAGACGCTAACACTTATGTCATTAAAGACATTGTCAGTGCGCACCCAAGTCTTAGAAAAGCATCTGAAACAATTCAATTTGCTTATTTATTTTATTTCGCAATAACTGTGACTTTATTCAACCAGACAGTGTATAATTTGGTGCGACTGATTTTTGTTTTTGGTTTTTTTTGTATGATTTCTGTGGCATGTGGCTATTTGATGTCGCCGTATCATATGGCATAGGACTGACTGCAGGTCCTCATCAATTTTACTGGACAGCCACTAAGCTGCATAAAGCTGTCCAGATATTTAAAAGTCACCCAATGATCCCAAATGGTTCAAAATACTGCAATATGTGACTTAATCTAAGATAAGATAAGATAAGATAAGATACAGCTTTATTAATCTCACAATGGAGAAATTCACTGTTACAGGCTCTTGAGGTACTATCAGTAGGGGGTGCAAAAATAGATACAAGTACAAACATACACACATACATATATTATATAAGTAAATAAATAAATAGATACATAAATAGTATAAATTACGAAACAATAAAAGAAAAGAATGGAGTAATCTACATCTTAAAAACAGGAGCGCGTTAAACTGTTTTGAAATATCAACAATGTGGCATTTCACCGACAAAGGGAGTCGAGAGAGGGACCTGAGTATGTGTAAAGCAGAAAATTGCATACAAAATATTCTGATAAAGAATGCAAAGTGCGTCGCAAAATTCGCAGTGCAAACGCACGGTGAATATGCAAGTAAAAGCAGGCGGTGATCAGCTTCTAGCGAATTACTCACAAGTGCCTGTAATTCAGCCAATGAGAAAGCACTGCTGCTCTCTTGCTCTGACGCACTGAAAAGACTTTGGAGCAGTTAAAGCATTCACATACTGTCCTTGGAATGGAAAAGAAGCAACGCACGTGATCAATACGACTCCTGCAGCTTTAATTTATCACGATGAGCTGATTGTAATCATCAGAGTCTCCGCTTCAGGTGAGGCAGGCCCTTAAATCTGGAAATGTGTCAAATGAGAGCAGCGCTTAGAGAGGTGAGGAGTGTTAGGAGGGACTAAACGGCTCATATCAAATGGATCATCTTGATAGCATTGGATCATCCCACCTTATTAGCCTATTAAAAGCCATTATTAAACCCAGCGCACAGGTCATCAATTACCATTGACGACACGTCTCAGAAACCCCTAAAGCCTGTAAAGATTTATCCAGGACGTCATTGTAAAAACCAACGAGGCTATATGGACTCCTGGATCACAGGTATGGAGACAACCTGCGGCATTATTTTGTCACAGTGGCAGGTCTGGAAAGCTTCACCTGCACTCCGAGAGATCCATTTTCGAAATTGGTGCTAAAGAGCACCACGAAGTTCACGGACTGCATTCACGTTTTTCAATTTGAGCACCACCTTTCCTTAATGCTCCTGCCTCCAGCAGGAAACAGCTCAGCGATGTCAATAAACGTACAATAAAGGGCCGGGAATGACGAGAAAAATAAAGGGAATGGAAAGCATGCTGTAGCCGCAGTGCATTTCATGGACAAAAAAGAACCAGGAATTTAGTTCCGCTCCAGATTCACCTGAGCAGTGGAACACTGCCAACAACACAAACACACAACTTCATCCATGAACAAGATAAATCGGGACACAGTATGATTCGACACACTTCAAGAAACAGACTAATATTTTCTACGCCACAACACTGTATAATTCTCAAATCTGACCCATCAGAAGGTTTTGATTAATTTTCTACAACATCAGATATGAGACTAGTTCCAGAGAAAATAAAAAGAATATAGAAGTTCACCACTCAGTGTGTCATGATCTCTAATGGCACCACAGATTCACAGGCACTAGGTTAGGGATGCTTACCCAAGGAGCGCAAACCTCTGTCAAGCCCAGCAATCTGAACCAAAAGGTCAAAAATCATATTTCCCAATGCGTGAGTATACTTTAAAAATAAATAAATAAATAAATAAATAAATCGGAATCCAACATATGAAAAAGAACATTTTCAAAATGTTTTAAATGCCCCAAGTGCAGCAAACTCGGTTATCAAAGGCTGGCCATGTCTCTCACTGTCGATGGTGTGAGGTTCATGTAAAAGAACCATTGCTGACTTTCGACAAGAGTAGCTGCAAAGCCGTCAGCGTCTTTCCACCCTACGATGGCCTGGCTAGCACTCTAGCCTCCCCGCGACCCTAATTTCGGATTAGACGGTTACGGAAAATGAATGAATGAATAATGCAGACTTCCTTGTACAAAGCTCAACCTCAGGTAGAAATTTTATGACATTTCGCACGTAACTTTCTTGTACATTTCAACAAATATACACACAAGCAAACCACCACACAAAACTAAGGGTAAAGCTTAACTTAATTGACGGATATAAAACGTAAGAATTCAAAAGCACAATATTAAAAACTATCGATCTGATCAACTACGTATAATAAACCATTCTAATGTTCCTTAACTTCGACTTAAAGCTGAATCGAACCACCTTTGTTTTTAACTTCATATTCCGTCACTGGACAGAATCAAGTGATTCATACTTTTGCTTAAATGTTAAATTTGCCGAACTTTGACAATCACATATCACATGACATCATCCATGCAAAATAATAATAAAAACAAAAAACCCAAAGATTTTCCATGAGAGGAGAAATGGTAAGGACAGGAAAAATAGAGAGATGAAGGCTTTAGGAAAAAAGGAAAGGGACATTACGAGGGTTGTTTGGAGAAGATTTCTGCTTGGCCTGGCTGAAGGACTGGTCAGGGTGGTAGGTGTTATAGTGCTGGTAGGGAAGGAAGTTGCTGTTGTTGTTTGTGCCAGACTCCCAGGGTAGTGGCCGGTTGCTCCTCTGGACCTTAACTGACCACAAGGAGAGGAAAAAAGGACAGGAGATGATACACCAACATAAACACAGCATTGTGCAGCACAACACAGGGGAATTTTCATACAAATATCAGTCTCTCCGTGATTGGTTAGTTCTAGAGCAGGAATGTCAAACTCATTTTCTCTGAGGGCCACATCATTAAATTTCTAGGTCATCGAGGCTCAGATAATCACTGAACAGCTATTCAAAAAGGGAAACCATGAAACCTGCATGGCAAAATAATTAATTTAGGCATGTGCCCTTTTTATCTTTATTCACTTTCCTTTTCTGGCAACACTTGACAGCGACAAGCTAGCTTGCAATCGTACTCAAGTGAAAAGACTAGCTGTTTACTTAAAAAAAGTGCTTTCAAATAGTGGGGGGCACGATATGATGCCAGGGTGGGCGCGGTGTAATGCCGGGGAGAGCACGGATGACCCTGGGGAACATGCTTTCATGGAATAGTGTACGAGAATTAAGTGTAATTGCACCTCCACTCCACTCGTTGGCAGTGGCACTCTCATTGTCGTGCTATGGTGTAGCGGTTTTTCGCACGAGCAAATGATATGAAGTGCAGTAAACACCCCCCCCCCCCCAAGAAACAACACGGAAAAATTTCTAACAGGAACGAAGAGAAAGGTGGAGAGAGAGACATCGATATTAAGACATAAATAAGCTGAACGAGTTTAAATAAGGATGTGGTTTTTTTCTTTTATTTCAGGCACATTGGCGCACTTTAAATCTTTAGTGTTACAGATTAAAAATGTTGAAGTTTTTTCTTATTGTAGTTGAACTATATTTCTTTCTTTTTTTTGTTTTTAATGTTAATAAAGATACAATGTTTTGCAGCACTGTACTAATAATTTTATTGACAAATAATACTATTTCTTTATAGTCGCTTGCAAGGCAGTGGGGGAGGGGTGGTGGTGATGGTGTTTTTTTTCTTCCTAGAGGGGGCGCCACAGAAAATAATTAAGAAGCATTGACTTAAAATAAAGTGCACCACCTAATTGAAGAGCAGAAAATGGTATTAGTTTCTGCAAAGAATATCTGCTCACCATGTTCTTTGAAAGCTGTAATGGGTCACAGAAAATGAGTTGTCTGGGCGGGTTTTGGTGTACGGGCTTTGAGTTTGACATCTGTGCTCTAGGGACTCTATTTTTGTTATGGAGCGCTGCCAGCAACATGTCATCTTGGTAATTGAGCCAAATGGCAATAGTACAAAACCTCAGTGCTGTCAACAAAATGTGGAGAGTGTGTTATGTCATACCTGAAGATGTTCCAAAATGACACACTGGAGTATATCATATTGGAACATCTTGGGGTATGAAATAACACACTCTGTATTTGACTATTGCTTCAAATATACATCATGAAGTGGGTGTGGCTGACACCTGACTTTTTGTTTTAAACGCCACCAATAGAAAACATTGATAAGTGGTTTCTAATAGATTTTCATGTGACAATTGGAAACCACTGCTGCTGAGACCAGGCAGTTACTGAAAACGTAAAAAATGAACCTTGTGAATCTGACATGCAGTGAGTTGAAAAACAAAGACAGACAACATTGAGAGAAGAGAATTCAAGTAACTGCATGACAGATTCATGCTATTTTTTTTTATAAAATTCAACTATTTTTGGTTATCGGATTGATGTCCATCTTTCGCATCAAATAGAATTCCACAGTAATCAGTTTGTGTGTGTGTGTGTGTGTGTGTGTGTGTGTATTACAACCATAAAACTGAGAGAGCAGCATTTTTTCACATTTCATGCCCACAAATGGCGCACCAATAAAACCTCATTTCATAGATAGATGGGGGAAGAAACCCTTAAACATAATGAAATTATTATTTACACACACAAAATGTCATTCAAGTCCAGTTTTTAGACATCATATTTTAAATACAATGTCCTCCAACTGACTATAAACGTTTGGAAGTGATTTTCTGCTTCTTCAAGCTTGAGGCGTTCAAGTTGGGGTTGGGCTACCAACAGATTTTATCCCCATCTCTCCAGTCTCCCCAAGTTTCATGAATGTCTTCTTTTCCTTTCGGCTGTTCCCTTCAGGGGTCGCCACAGCAAACCATCCGCCTCCATCTCACCCTATCCTCTGCATCTTCTACTCTTACTCCAACTACCTTCATGTCCTTCTTCACCACATCCATAAATCTTCTCTTTGGTCTTCCTATCTGCCTTCTGCCTGGTAGTTCCAACCTCAGCATCCTACTACCAATATACTCGCTATCCCTCCTTTGTACATGTCCAAACCATCTCAATCTAGCCTCTCTGACTTTGTCTCCAAAACATCTTACATGGGCTGTCCCTCTGATGTACTCATTTCTGATCCTATCCATAGATCCTATCCCAAGTTTCATGAATGTAAATACTTTTATTACTTTATTTATTTTGTTTTTAATGTTTGACGTGTGTTAGGGTTTTGGGTGACAGTGTATTTCAGCATGTAAAAAATAGTGAGGTTCACCTCAGCATGCACACTTATGAACTGGCAGGTGATTATAAGAGATATGCTAATTAGTTTTACTTCTCACTTACTATTGGCAGCATAAAAGTAAATGAGTGTAGAGGCACAACCTTAAAATCAAATAAATCATATACACATCACATCAAGAACATGCAGGTTATATTTGATTAAAGCAGTGCTTCTCAATTATTTTCTGTTACGCCCCCCCTAGCAAGAAGAAAACAATTCGCGCCCCCCCACCACCCACTTTCCGCCGCAACTATAAATTATAACTTTTTTCTATAATATAGTTACAGGTATATCTCTTCATTATATCGTATCCTTGTTAACATAAATAAAACAAAAAGAAAGAGATATAGTTCAACTTACAAGAATAACTTTTTTAACATTTTTATTAGTCTGTAAAAGAAAGTGCATCAATTTGCCTTAAATTTAAAAATAATAATATCCTTGTTACATTTTTGACAAACTTACCACACCATTTGCTGCTGAAAATAAAATCAATAAATAATTAATTCAAATTGACTTCAGAAACATTAACTCAGGAGCACAATATATAAACACTTTAACCTACAAAACAAGAACAAATAGAACAATTTGTGCTGATTTTTTTTTCTCAAAATGAGGAAGCCAAGATTAATGGCTACAATGAGCACGTTTTGCAGCGCACAGCTTCTCAAAGCGAGGTTTGAAGCATGACACTGCAACTCTCGGCTCCTGCTCAATGTTTAGCTGGGACCTGTACTTGCTGCACACAATGGGCAATGAGGGCGCCACTGCCAACTACTGGAGTGGATGTGCAATTACACTTTCTTGTAGTACGGCGGAAAAAAGCATGTTCTCCTGGGTCACACGTGCCCCCTGGGGGGGCGCGCCACACTATTTGAGAAGCACTGGATTAAAGCAACATCTACAGAGTTATTTGGAGACTCATTTCTTTCAGACCTTTTCAGTTGAGCATGAACATGCTAGCAGGTGTAGCATTCTGGAATCATGCTTTAGAAACATAAGCAGTGTAAACCGCACACTCCGTGCCTTGTTCTCCCCTTGATGCCTCACACTCACTCTCATTATGCTTTACAGTCAGCAAAATAAAAATCTAATAAATGCATAATATATATATTTTTTTATTTTATTACTAGCCTCATTTCCCACTTCAACCAGATGCACCCTGCCTCACCCAGATAGCCTAGAACCTTTCAGGCAATTTTCTTAAAGACTGACTCTGCTTCCAATCTGTGTCTGTATCCATTTAAATCAGTCCATTATGAAAATATACAGGGATCCCTCACTTTCCGCGGTTAATGGGGACCGAGACCCTCCCTCCCTACCCGCGACCGCCGATTTCCGCGAAGTAGGATCAACCCCCTCCTGATTGACGTATACGTACATGTACAGTCGGCCCCCAATGTACGAAATTAATCCGTTCCAGAGCCTTTTTCGTATTGTGGGGATTTCGTAAGTAGGGGTCGCATCTTACATGTTAAATGCCTAATTCGTTCCAAGTCTCCATTCCTTGGACTGGATAAACCCCATAAACCCTTTAAAAATGAAAAGAGTACACCAATTTTGTATGAAATATGTGTTAAAGGTAAAAGAAAATTATTTATTAAACCATTAAACCCTTTTATTAACATATTTATTAATTAAACCATTATTAAACATTTTTATTAACACACACACACACACACACACACACACACACACACACACACACCCCCACACACACACACCTCTCTTTCTCTCTCTCTCCCTCTCTCTCTCCTTCTCTCTTGCGCGCGCACTGCAGGCCACGCCCACAAGAATTGAATATGAATTGAAAGCACATCCCCTGCTTGACAAACTCAACTTTAATTTGATTCCTTGAGGGATCGGGATGCCAGATAAGCTCAAATTCACCCACATTTATTAAACATTTACTGAATTAAAAAAACTTAAAAAACTAAACTAAAAATAAAAGCGTTATTCCTTCTCTCTCTGTCGCTCTCTCTCTCTTCCTCCCTCTCTCTGTCGTGTGCGGGCGCGGGTGCGCTGCAGGCCACACCCACAAGACATGAATTCAAAGCGCATTCCCTGCTTGACCATTTACTGAATTAAAACAACTTAAAAAACTAAACTAAAAACTAAAGAGTTATTCCTTCTCTCTCTCTCTCTCTCTCTCTCTCTCTCTCTCTCGTGCGAGCACCGCGGGCCACGCCCACAAGACGTGAATTCAAAGCACATTCCCTGCTTGACAAACTCAACTTTAATTTGATTCCTTGAGGGATCGGAATTCCAGATGAGCTCAAATGCACCCACATTTATTAAACAATTTCTGAATTAAAACAACTTAAACTAAACTAAACACTAAAGCGTGAAGCTTCCTTCTGTCTCTATCTGGGAGGCCAGCGGGGCGGGATGTTGAGAGACAGCCAATGAGAGAGCAAATTTTGATTGGCACGTTTGAATTTTGAATTTCTTTTCGTAAGAGGGGGTTGTTTCGTATTTCCGGGACGGAAGCTCAAGAAAATGTTTTTCGTAATCCGGGGATTTCATACAAAGGGGTCTTCGTAAATTGGGAGCCGACTGTATATGTGCATGAGAGATTTCCTTTCAGGTTTTTCCATTTTTCAGGGGTCGCCACAGCGAAAGATTTGCACGTTTGATTTGGTATAGGTTTTTACGTCGGATGCCTTTCCTGACACAACCCTTTAGCAAGGGACAGAAACACGTGGACGGCTTTGCAGTTACTCTTTAGGAAAGTCAGCAATGGTTCTTTTACATGCCTCACACCATAGACAGTGAGAGACATGGCCCGCCTTTGATAACCCAGTTAGCTGCACGGGGGGGGGGGGGCCATGAACCCCCAAACTTAGGATCAGCAATCCAGCACCCTTTACCACTAGACCACCATTGCCCCATGTATATGTGTATATAATATCAATAAATACATATTCAATGCTATAAATGCTTATAATAACAATTAAACATTCAAAAATAATGCATAAGATGTCAATAAAATATAAATATACACACACACACACACACACATCCAGACGCGCGCCTCAAATTAAAAAAATGTGAGACGTTTTGTTGGGGGGTTTTGGGTTGTTTTTTTGTTTTTTGTCTATTTGTTTTTTTTTTTTTTGCATAATTGGGCTTGCTTTGTAGCATTTTCCTTAACGCTCCTCTCTTTTTCCTTAATTGGCTTATTTTTTATTTTTCTATGAATATTTTTGAAAAATCCGCGATGCTCGTGAAGCCGCAGAAACCGAAGCACGAAGTAGCGAGGGATCACTGTATTTACATTCAGTACCCAGACAAACCCAATCCAGAACCAGTATCAGACCTCACATTCATACCCTCAGTATTAGGTCAGAACATCCCTAGCTCTCTAAAGCTCTCTATAACAGGAACAAAGGACTTTCAATGATATCACGGCAGTTTTTCTTAAAGATAAAAATCCATCTTATTTTATTTTTTTTACTACTAAAATTACTTGCAGAATTTCAATTTCATTCTAGCGCACAGACACACTGTAATGACCATAACCTAAATAACCATAAAGACACGAGCACTAAAACTAAAGCAAAGCCAGGTCTTGAGAGAAGAAGCAGTTTCAGCACATTTACAGCATTTGGCAGACGCTCTTATCCAGAGCGACGTACAATTATCATTTTTATACAACTGAGCAATTGAGGGTTATGGTCCTTGCTCAAGGGCCCAACAGTGCTGACAGTGGGGATTGAACCACTGATCAGTAACCCATTGCCGTAACCATTACACCACCACTGCTGATATTTTAAGGAAGCATTACAGCTCGAGTGAAAATGTGATCAGGGTAAAAGCTTACATTTTATTCATAAATGATGCCTGCTAATGCTCTGGGAAAAAAAAAAAAAAAAAAAAAAAAAAAAAAAAAAAAAAAAAAAAGCTTGTGTGTGGACTAATGTATAATTTAATTTATGAATCACGGGCAAACAGCAATTTTGTTGGCAATTTCGCTGCACTATCATTTGCCTGCTATTGACTTGGCTCGGCCTTGGCAGCAGTTCTCGAAAATGTGAAAATGTGGTGCACTGTTTTTCTTTCTGACACACAGTTAGGTGTGCAGACAACGGAACAATGACCATTTGCCTGCAGATATCCGAGTCTTGTATATGCAACAATCCTCTTTGGTGCCAGTTTCAGTTAATTTTAGTACTAGGGCAGGACCTGAGCACAGACATACAAGAAAAGAGTCAGGACAGACACTGCTGAAGGGCTGAGAGATATATAAGGTGTCTGCTGAGAGCCTGATCTTTCCTGACCACATGTGGGCCATTAGTTGTGTGTGTGCGTGTGTGTGTCTGTTGTGTGTGTGCATGTGTTTATATATTGGTGGATGTTGTGACTAGGGGACGGGACATCGGAACACTATGTTTGCAGAGATACAGTTTTCTATGTCTGAGAGTGAGCACGTGCCCGGTAGAATACAGACCAACGTGGATTGGGTTTTGTGCCAAAGTATGTATAGCTCTGGGGCCGGTGGTGTAGTGGTTAGGGTGCTGTGCTCATGGTCGGGAGGTTGTGAGTTCGAATCCCACTGAGACTCTCACTGTGCTAAGACCCCTGGGCAAGATCTCAACCACAAGTGTGCCACTGTTCACCCAGCAGTATAAATGGGTACCAGTAAAATATACTGGGAAGGTCACCTGCGATGGACTAGCGTCCCATCCAGGGGGAGTTGAACTCCTGGTCACTTCATGCTATGGAAACTGGGGATTAGGACCGGCCTGATGAGCCACTAGGCTCGGAGTAAAAACCCAACAGACTTTACCTATGTGTAGCTCTACACAAGAGGCAAGCAGTGAGCATGCTGGGAAAATCTCATCTTCGCATTATTGTATGAAATTTTTAAATCTCTGGGGAATGTCAGTAGGATGCATCCAGTACCTGATCTAAATTAATTACAGTTGAATATCCAGACATAAAGCAACAGCGACATTTCGGATTTTATCACATTTTAACACTTTTTTCCCCGAAATAATCCCGTCTGAGTATTAAAAAATATATTTCTGTAGTCAGTTGCACAAAATATCATGCCAGGTGGGGCAGTGGTGGCACGGTGGCAGGGTACGTGATTGCTGATCCCAAGTTCAGGATCAGTACCGCCCATTTGACAAGCCCCACTATCAACGGGTTGTCACCGCTGTCCCCCCAGTTCAGATAACCGGGTTATCAAAGGCCGGCCAAGTCTCTCACTGCCTACAGTGTGAGGCATATAAAAGAACCATTACTGACTTTTGTCAAGACCGTCAGCGTGTTTCTGCCCTGGGATGGCATGGCGAGCTCTCCAGGGTGTACTCTGCCCTTGCCCAGAGGAGCTGAGACAGGCACCAGCCTCCCCGCGACCCTAATTAGGATCAAGTGGTTCAGAAAATAAATGAATTAATGAACCATGGCCGACGTGACTCAGGTGGTTAAGGCTCCAGTGACTAATCCAAAGGTCACGGCTTCAAATCCGAATACCTCCAGGCTGCCACTGTTGGGCCCTTGAGCAAGGCCCTTAGCTCTCAACTGCTCGGTTGTATGAATGTAAGTTGCTCTGGATAATGTGCCAAATGCTGTAAATATACAGGGATCCCCTACATCCCTGATTAATGGGGACCGAGACACCACCCACCCCCCACCCTCCGCTACCGCCGATTTCCACGAAGTAGGATGGACCCCCCGGACTGACGTATGCGTACATGTATATGGGTATATTACATCAATAAATACATATTATATGTGAATAATACATATTCAACGCTATAAATGCTTATAATAACAATTAAACGTTCAAAAATAATGCATAAGATGTAAATAAAATATAAATACACACATACAGACGTGCTCACGCACACAGAGATGTGCGCCTCGCATAAAAATCTAAATAGTTTTGTTGGGTTATTTTTTGTTTGTTTGGGGTTATTTTGCATAATTAGCCTTGTTTTGCGGCATTTTCCTTAACTTTTCCCTATTTTTAAATTTTTTGATTAACATTTCTGAAAAATCCACAATGCACTGAGGCCACAGAACCTGAAGTACGAAGTAGCGAGAGATCCCTGTAATTATCATTTTCTAAACCTTGACCAGGGCGGCACGGCGGCGGAGTGGTTAGCACGTCTGCCTCACAGCAAGAAGGCCTAGGTTCGATTCCCAGCCTGGGCGTTTCTGCGCGGAGTTTGCATGCTGTCCCCGTGCTCGCGTGGGTTTCCTCTGGGTACTCCAGTTTCCACCCACAGTCCAAAAAACATGCACAGTAGGCTAATTGGCTGTTCTAAATTGCCCGTAGGTTACATCGTGCAGAAGGCAATGGCAAACCACTGCACTGTCCTTGCCAAGAAAACCTCCATGAAGATGATAATCAAGGCGTTATCCTTCACGGCAGGTCGTCAAGAGTCGTCCTACCACGCGGAAGGTACCAGACCAGACCAAATCTCGATCAATGACTTTTTTTTTAGAAATGGTATGGACTACATTCGGGTTTGTATGTTTTCATATTAAACCTTGAAAAAAAAAAAAAGAAAAGAAAAAATTGTCCCAAAAGTGGCGTTATATGTCACAATTTCCAAAAAGCACTAATTTTGTATCTGAAACTCAAATTACGTTACTTAAATTGATGTAGAGTCCATTTCAGATTTGTGATGATACACCCAATATCATTCATCTGCTGAACCAATTCAGCCTACTAGGACCTCAGCCGACACTGGGCAAAGGTGGGGTACACCCTAAACACCTCACCAGACTATCACAGGGCCAACACACATACAACTCTAAGGGCAATTTGGAACAGCCAATTCAATGAACATATGTCTTTGGACTATGGGAGGAAACCGAAGCATCCGAAGGAAACGCACACAAGCACAGGTAGATCTCAACACAGAAACGCCTGCATCACGGGACTCAAACCCAAGAACTTCTTGCTGTGAGGCGGACATGCTCATCACTGCACTGCCTATTTGATATTGTTGGAGATGCGTAATTCTTCCTACATGGAATCAAGCTGTAAAGGAATTTATTTGGATCTCAGATGGCAGAACAAATGTAAAAATGTAAAAATAATTTATTGAAGTACAAGAGTCACACTCACCGTGCTGCAGGCGAGTTCACAAAAATAATTGAGGCAGAATTTTTTTAATGATTTTTTTTGGGTTGGATTACATCAGCAAAAAAAAAAAAAAAAAACCTAAGCATATTTAGCTTAAGGCTAAAACTTATTCCATGTAATTGGAACAATGAGGTGATAAATGATTAATAACTGATTAATATATTATTCGAAGATGATAACTGAACAATTAGTAGGTGATTAAAAATAGATTATACATTGATTACTAAATAGTAGAGGTGCGAATATATATATATATATATATATATATATATATATATATATATATATATATATTTTTTTTTTTTTTTTTTTACCAAATATTCTTAAAGAGATAAAGAGGCTTGAAAAATAACTGTCGTTCTCTCAGCCAATCAAAATACGCCATATTGCGCTTGTCTAATCAGGACACACTGTATTGCTCTCAGCCAGTAAGAACATGATGTGCTAGATCTTTAATTAGAAATAGAGAAATGTAATATATTATTAGTTGATAAATATTTGATTAATGACACATTAGCAACTGATTAATTACTGACTAGTAGAATGATTTTCACAAATATTTTAGGGGGAAAAAAAATCAAGCAGAATTTTTTGAACGATGTGTCAAATATATCATTCATTCATTCATTTTCCGAACCGCTTAATCCTAAGTATGGGGTTGGGAAGGCTGGCGCCCATCTCAACCGACTGTGGGTGAAGGCGGAGTACACTCTGGACAGCTTGCCAGGCCATCACAGTGCGCAAACACGCTGACGGCTATGCAGTCGACTCTATGAAGGTCAGCATTGGATCTTTCACATGAACCTCTCACCATAGACACTGAGAGACATGGCCAGCCTTTGATAACCCAGTTAGCTGCACTGGGGGGGGGGGGGGGGGGGGGGTCAGGGCAGCAGTGACCACCTGCTGACAGTGAGGCTTGAATCCTCAACCTTAGGATCAAGTAAAGATATGAAAATGTTAAACCAACAGGACACTGCTCTGCTCTTAGCCAATCAAAATACAGTAGACTACTCTCGTCAAATCAGAATGCGCTGTATTTGATAGTGTTAGAAAGGCTTAAATATTCCTGCATGGAACCAACATGAATAAGGTGGAAATTATTTGGGTCTCAGGTAGCAGAAGAAATGTACAATTTGAAATTACCTGAGTACTAGTTACAAGAGACATTGCTGCAGATAATAAACATATAATGAAAAGATGATGTCATCTTGTATTTCTGACTGAAACAGAATTAGCATTTGGGAGGAATTTTGGGGTTGAGAGAGAGAGAGAGAGAGAGAGAGAGAGAGATAGAGAGTGAGTGAAATTAATTTTGACATGATACGTGGAGAGGTATTTTATATCTGCATCTACAGGTACACAAACAATAACCAGATATCATTAAGAAGATATTACAGGGATCCCTCACTTTCCGTAGGTAATGGGGATTGAGACCCCCCCACGACCGCCAATTTAAGAATCGACCCCCCCCCCCAACTGATGTATACGTACATGTATATGTATATATACAGACACTCCCCAACTGACGTTCATCCGTTTTACATTTATTCAATTTTACGTTTTAAAAAAAAAGTCAAATTTTGAAATTTTAAGTTCAGACATACCTATGTAGTACGCTGACGTAATGACGCTGCGTCCATTGTTTACAAACGACAGACTGAACGTGCCCCTCCTTCTTCCCAATTCAGTTTTTTATATAAGTTATATAGCGTGAGGGGCAGTGGTGGTCTAGTGGTATAGGGCGCTGGATCGCTGATCCAAAGGTTGGGGGTTCGAGTCCCACTCTCCACAAGGTTATCACTGTCCCCCCTAGTGCAGCTAACTGGGTTATCAAAGGCGGGCCATGTCTCTCACTGTCTATGGTGAGAGGTTCATGTAAAAGAACCATTGCTGACTTTCGTAAAGAGTAGGCTGCAAAGTCATCAGCATGTTTCTGTCCCTTGCTAAAAGGGTTGTGACAGGAAGGGCATCCGACGTAAAAACCTCTGCCAAATCAAACGTGCGAATCAAATGGTTCGCTGTGGCGACTCCCGAGTAAAAGGGAAAAAGCTGAAAGGAAGACAGACATATAAGTTATATAGCGTGCTACCCTTGTGTTAGGATGTTGTCTCTGTGATCTTTGTGTTTACACTGTTTTGCAGACTTTTGTAACCCTAAGCAAATATGGTTGGTCAGAAGCGTAAGCCTACTAGCATGGGTGCAAGTCTCATACACAGAGATGAATTAACTATCTGCTCGGATCGGCGCAATCTACCATGCATACTCAGTTAAGCAAAGAGAGTTGTACAATGAATGAAAACCCGAATCCAGAAAAGAAAGAACTCTCCGCTCTGCTGGTGATTCACATCTGTGCAGGCTGAGTACTAAACGAGTTCAACGGCGCCCTTGCTCACTTGAAAGACCGGAAGTCCGTATAACCCGCGCTTTGTGTCAACAAGTAAACTACTTTCGGTTTTTAGTTTTGGTTTACAAGCAGAAAGATCGCATCATAGAGAATGTTAAAGGTTATATTTGATACTGTATTTGATATTTGTTGAGTGAATTTGATTAAAATTTATCTATTTGAAATTATTTTGCTTGAATTTAATTTATTTGAAATTAATGTTGATATTATTCGATATTTGATATTATTTTACAATGTTATGTTTATAATAATTGATTTAGGGGTGTTTTATGAGATACGGTAACGGTATTTATGGATGTATAGTACAGTATGGACGTCATACGTCACACGTCATAAGTCACTGTAACAACTTACGTTCACTTTCAACTTATGTTCGGTCGTCCAGAACCAATTAAAAATGTAAGTCGGGGAGCGTCTGTAATATCAATAAATACATATTCAACACGCTGCGATGGCCTGGCAAGCTGTCCAGGGTGTACTCTGCCCCTGCCCGAAGTTGGCTGGGATGGGCGCCAGCCTCCCCACGACCCTAGTTAGGATTAAGCGGTTACAGAAAATGAACTGATGAACATATTCAATGGTGTGGTATAGGGCACTGGATGGCTGATCCGAAGGTTGGGGTTCGAGTCCCAGTCTCCACAAGGTTGGCACTGTCCTCCCCAGTGCAGCTAACTATGGTGAGAGGTTCATGTAAAAGAACCATTGCTGACTTTCGTAAAGAGCAGAGCAGCTGCAAAGCCGTCAGAGTGTTTCTGCCCCTTGCTAAAGGGTTGTGTCAGGAAGGGCATCCCACATAAAAACCTATGCCAAATCAAACGTGCGAATCAGATGACTCGCTGTGGCGACCCCTGAAGAAGGGAAAAAGCCGAAAGGAGAAGAATACATATTCAACGCTATAAATGCATATAATAACAATTAAACATTCAAAAATAATGCACAATATGTAAATAAAATATAAATGCAGTGATCCCTCGCTACTTTGTGCTTCTGTTTCTGCCACCTCAGTGCATTGCGGGTTTTTCAAAAATATTCATCGTAAAATAAAAAAAGAAACTGAAGCACGAAGTAGCGAGCGATCACTGTACATCACTAACATCAATGAATCATGTACAATAACAGTTAATATTCATATAAGCTACGCTGTGGGCGTGTCTTACCGTGATCTGATGCTTTAAGAGCCAGTCTAGTCTGGTGATGGGGTAGGATCTCCATTTTGACATGCTCGCAGGCGCTGGCTAGGAGCTGAGTGGCTTCAGCTAGCGTGCAATACTCCATGCTTGTGCCATCTACTGACAGGATATGATCACCAGCATGCAGTGCTCCACACCTGCACAACACAACCACATCACACCTTGCCCTATAACAACCTCTTTTTGAGCTACATGGGACAACTGCAAACAAATCAGCTTTTTGTGGCACCCACAGAACTCAAAGTATACGTTCAACATTGCAAGACATGACTGTATGAAACTATGTGTTGTGTCTGATGGAGGACGGTAATCAGTTATCTACAAAGCATTAACCGTTAATGTTCCTCCCAGGAAGAAATGCCTGAATCATTCAAAGCACTTTAGACACTGGAGCTTTCACTCGTTCAGCCGTCTTCATTATTCTTACTGGCATTCTCACAGCGTTCACAGAAGATGAGTTATTGAATTTCTTTAATTAGTCATTTACTGCCATGTTCTGCAATCTTTTTCACAAATTTCACAGTTGAACACAGGTGCACGAGTCTGCGGTTCGCTGCCACGTTAATCTGGGTCAGATAGTGATATGGTCTGAGCGGGTACAAAGGGTACAACAAGCAGGCTGTCGGTGGAGTGAGGCTGGCACTGAAGGTTTACCTGTCGGCGATGCTGGCTGGCTTGACCTTATCAATGATGATGACCTGCTTATTGCAGTACATTGAGGTCGACAAAGCAACTCCCAAGCTGGAGCCCAGAGGCTTGGCCACTTCCACCAGGAGTGGACCGGATGCACTGGCTATAGAGTCTGTGTGAAAGGGAGAAAGATTAGGAGAGGTCAAACTCAAAATGGACGTCTGGTATAGCGGTCATACAGATAAAAGAAACTCCAGTCTGTCATTCATCATGATAGTCTAGCAAATAACTTCTCACTTCTATAAAGCTGAATCTTGCTCATAGACAACAATTAAATAAGACTTGTATGACTGCCAGGGTGAAGACAGTCTAGAGGGATCTTTATAAGGACATTAAACAATTGATTGGATGAAGCGCAAGTATGATATGGAGAATTACTCAAATCAATAGAATTTTTTGGCCGACGCGGATAACACCCTCTGAGACCTGAATAACTCTCCATTTCACAGAAAATGTTCTTTGATTGTTTCATTATGGTCTGAAAAGATTCTCTCATCCAGAGGAAAGCACATAGTAGAGTCCGTGTGAGTCAGCATGCTCTTCCCTGTTAATACAGTTTCCAATTCATTATAGCTACGTTTTAGAGAATATTAAACACAAGATGGAATTCAAGCACTCCGCAGCCTCGAGTCTGAAAGGTAGCCAATCATTTTCTCGCTCGCTTTCTCTAGGATGGATGGGGAGACCCGACAATCAAATGACCACACTGTTGCGTGGCGGAATTTTGCGAAGACGTCGTTTTCAGTTATCCTCACTCTCAGATATGGCCAACAGCAGCATAAATAGCGCAATTTTTTATTATTATTTTTTTTACACTGCAGTGCTTCCAAGATGGCGGACAGGCAAAGCCGCCTGCTATGGGGAGTAAAGTTTACAGATCATATCAAGATGTTATGCCAGAAACTGCTCTACGTTGTTTATGGCAGCTCGACGGAAGATGCTAAATTGTTAAATGTAGAGTCTTTCATTGGTTGGTTCTTGCTAACTATTTTTGTCCTGGTCAAGGTCAGGGCCAATCATTCGAACACTACTCCCCACCATCTCCAAATCTCCCATCTCCTTGGCTCCTTGTTTTGTGAAGCTGGAGGAAACACACTGAGAGCATTTAATGTTCCAAAAAAGCTCTGCTCTAGGTCCTCTATCTTATCCCTCTATGGATGCTACCTCTGGGCACAATTATTCATAGACATGACATTAGATTTCACTGCTGTACTAATGACACTCAGTAGTACATTACATAAAAAAATAGATGACACCACCAGCTTAACAAACCTGAAAAATGTGTAGATTATTATACACTGGATGCTAAACAATGTCCTCACATGTAATTATAACAAGGCAGACGTTATTTTATGAAGACTACAGACAGTTAGAAATAAGCTTCCAGTCGCAGTAGTGAAAGACCTTGGGTTGATTATTAGCTACAATTTCACATTTAAAACTCAGAAGAGTAATCTTCGAAGCATCATTGGCTTCTGAGTAGCGGCATCAACAAGATGTGTAACTATTAACCCAGCGATAGCAAGTTCGAATCCAGGTTAATGCCACAGCTATCCGTGACCCAGAGTCCATGGGAGCCAACGGGTGGCACATGCTCACTTCCCTGTCACTCACATTGATCACCAACCAATCATGGGTGTCTGTGAGCTCATTTGTACGAAGGGTGGATAGGGCTTTCATTGCGAGTGTGTTTAAACGCCCCCAAATACCCATGCACCACAGCTCGAAAAGAGGTGGGTGGCTTGGACTACATGTCACAGAGAGGGCGTGTGCATGCTTTTGCCCCCTTGTTATTGATGGTTGTGTGATAGGGAAGGAAATACCGAATGGGTGGGAATTGACTAAATTAAAGATAAAAAAATGTAAAGTCCTCTGGGATTTTTTACACCTGAGCCATAGTGGCTCATCAGGCCGGTGCTTATCCCTGGTTTCCATAACGTGAAGCGACTAGGAGTTCAACTCCTCCTGGATGGGACACTGTTATCTTCCCAGTATATTTTTACTGGTACCCATTTATACTGCTGGGTGAACAGAGGCACACTTGTGGTTGAGACCTTGCCCAGGGGTCTTAGCACACTGGGGGATCTAACTGGGATGTGAACACACAACCTTCCGATCATGAGCGCAGCACTCTAACCACTACGCCACCAGCCCCCCCAATTAAAGATAAAATGGGGGGAAAAAAATCCAAAAAAGAAACAATGATAATAAGAAACATTAAAATAAACAATAACAATAAACATTAAAGGTGGATATTTTAATGTATTGATCTCTGGGTATTCAGTAGGTACATAAACAAGCTTCATTAAGTGCAGAATGGAGCAGCTGGTATCTTCTCCTCTCTCACGTTCTACGCCACGAGTGCCTGTTCTCTCCCTTGGACCTGCCTGGAAAATCCTAATGCACTAATTTTGCTCGGAGCATGCTTCACTTGAATGTCACTGGTTGCTTTTGGGGATGGTTCCACATAGACAGCCGAAGGACTGCTGTCAATTGTTCCACTTGAATCCCTGAAAGAGGACGCTTACCAAAACAGTTTATTCACAAATAGTAAATGTTCTTCAGGTAAAAAAACTTTCCTTGAATACTTGAGATTGGAAACTTCACGGTTCATAGTAAAGACCCTGATGTTAATACTTAAAGACCCTTTATCGTTAATAGTATACAGCTATAAAAAGTAATTATAGGTTCTAAGTACATTATTAGTGTCATCAACAAGAGCAGCTGAAAATTTGTGCAAATCTGCTGCGCTGGTCACTAAAAGATGTCATTTTTACTAATATATATATATATATATATATATATATATATATATATATATATTTTTTTTTTTTTGGCAAAATTAGCTCAAAATTAAGTATTCAGTATTAAGGCTTCAAGGATCCACGAGGGAAAACTGCTCTTTGTGATGGTTCATGGATTTTCGTCAAACAGTTTATGGGGGAGGAGCTGTTGAAAAATAGCAACACCAATCAACAATAGCTGCCAGGTCACATGAGTTATGGACACAAAAATTGTTTAGTATTGTTCGGATGATTACCATGCTTTTTGGTTTTATAGTCAAAAGAAAAAAGCAGCAAGATGATGATGATGATGATCATGAAGAAGAACGCCTCTACGCAGTGGGCCTATATAGGGGAACTGTATAGGCCCACTGCGTAGAGCCGTTCTTCATCATCATCATCATCATCATCATCTTGCTGCTGATGATGATGAAGAAGAACGCCTCTACGCAGTGGGCCTATATAGGGGAACTGTATATTCCCTCAACTAAACATCCATCACCCATTTAGGGCTAACCCCTCAAAGCTGCTATTCTAATGGGTTACGGAACGCCAAGAAATTGACCAAACTCCATTTCCGCAGTTCATTGAGCTTCCCACCGGTAATAACAGCACCAATATCTGAGATGGGACTTGCCCCAGGGTGAGGCAAAGAACCGGTCCATGAATATCCTGGACAAAAGATCTAAAATCCACACAAATTGAGCGTGCAAAAGTGACTGGTTGGCCTGAAAATCCACATGTCAATGAAAAATCCCTTAAACAACATTGGAACAATTGCTAACCCAATGTTAGCCTACCTGAAAACCACCTCATCTACAAGAGTGAAAAATATTGATGAAAAAAAAAAATTCTTCAAATTCTTGATTACCTTCAGTTAAAAGTTAAGATTTGGACCAAAAGAAAAAGAAAATGGGAAACGAAAAATAAATTTATAATGCAAAACAAACTTTTCAAAATAATGAAAAATATTTTTACAGTCAATTTAATACACCTTCAACTAATGACGACAAGAGATCTCCCATGAAATCCAATGAGGGGTTCTGGAAAAAGTTGTGGTCTATACCCCACACAAGGTCTCAACTGCTACCTTGAGGAACCATGGGTGGAAGAAAACAGCCACGCCATGTCGGGAAAAATTAACTCGCCATTGCTGTATTTCATTACCTTGGATTGTCTAAAGAAAACAATTAACATGTCTAAATTAAATACAGCTCCAGGGCCTGATGGCATTCAAAACCGGTTTTGGAAACTGTTTCCTTGTGTCCAGCCACATCTCCTTACTTATTTCAATTCTCTAATGGGCACGGGGGATGTTCCTTCATGGTTCTGCAAAGGTCATACAATACTCTTTCCAAAGAAAGGAGACTTGACAGATCCCAAAAATTACCGCCCAACACATGTTTGAACACCATGTACAAAATATTTACAGGGTGTTTGACAAATATCGTGTAATCCTACTGCTCTTCCAATTAAATTATTTATAGGGACCAGAAAGGAGCCTGAAAAGTAGGTTGAGGATGCAAGGTTCAATTATTGGTTCAGAAAATGATTCTTGAAAAGAATAAGCAAAGATTATCATCGAAACCTCTCAATGTGTTGGATTGATTACAAAAAGGCATATAACTCTGTCCCTCACCAATGGATTCTGAAGTTTTTGCAATGTATTGGCTTAGGTGAGCCGGAGTAAAACAGAATACATGTGTGTGAACGACAAGGACCCAAGAGCAACGGTGAGGTTACAGGGGGCAGAGATAAAGAAGGTGGAGGATTTTAAGTACTTAGGCTCAACAATCCAGAGCAATGGAGAGTGTGGAAAAGAGGTGAAGAAGCGTGTGCAGGCAGGTTGGAATGGTTGGAGAAAAGTATCCGGTGTGATGTGTGATAGGAAGGAATCGGCAAGAATGAAAGGAAAAGTGTACAAGACGGTGATGAGGCCAGCGATGTTGTATGGTTTAGAAACAGTGGCCCTGGGGAAAAGACAGGAGGCAGAGCTGGAGGTAGCAGAGATGAAAATGTTGAGGTTCTCTTTGGGAGTAACGAAGATGGATAGGATCAGGAATGAGCACATCAGAGAAACAGCACATGTAAGATGTTTTGGAGACAAAGGCAGAGAGGCTAGATTGAGATGGTTTGGACATGTACAGAGGAGGGATAGTGAGTATATTGGTAGTAGGATGCTGAGGTTGCAAAGAGAAGATTTATGGATGTGGTGAAGGAGGGCATGAAGGTCGTTGCAGTAAGAGAAGAAGATGCAGAGGATAGGGTGAGATGGAGGCAGATGATTCGCTGTGGCGACCCCTGAAGGGAAAAGCCAAAAGGAAAAGAAGAAGAAGATTGGCCTACCTGAACGACCACTACTTCTGCTCAAGTCTTTCATGGGTTGCTGGTGAACTCAGCTTGAAATGTACTTGCAAGGGCAGATTAAAACTTCAGAGTCTATTCCCATCAAGAAAGGAATATTCCAAGGAGATTCTTTTAGTCCTTTGCTTTTTTTCCTGTCACTCAATCCATTGAGTTTTATGTTCAACAAGGCGGCAGGGTTATGATCCAGGACCTCCTCAGCACAGATCTCCAACACCTTTACTCACCTCCTCTACATGGATGACATCAAACTGACTGCCAAAGGACATTCCAATTGGCAAGACCAAATTCTCATTGTTGAGTGCTTTTCACAGGATATTGGAATGACATTTATGGATGTGGTGAAGGCGGACATGGAGATCGTTGGAGTAAGAGTAGAAGATGCAGAGGATAGGGAGAGATGGAGGCAGATCATTTGCTGTGGCGACCCCTGAAGGGAACAGCCGAAAGAAAAAGAAGAAGAAGATTGGAATGACATTTGGGCTCGACAAATGTAATGTTCTCCACTTAAGGTGTGGCAAGTCAGTCAATAATGGATCTGTTGAATTAAGAGGGGGAGGAGTTATTGAGCATCTAGTGGAAGGCCAAGTGTACACCTATTTAGCAATGCAAGTTCGAGACAAGCTCCAGAAAGCCCACATCAAAGACGAGCTACAGGCAGAGTACAAATCTCGTCTCAAACAGATCTGGAGTTCGGAGCTGAACACGAGAAACAAAGTCAAAGCCACAAATACATTTGCAGTGCCTGTCCTGTCATATTCGTTTGATATCATAGACTGGACAAAAGATGATCTCATGGGCCTTGATAGCCTTACACCATCGGTCCCTTCTCAATATTATATATAGTTTACATATGTCAATCAATTCTGGAGGGCGAGGTTTGATCAATATGGAAGCTCTTCACGATCGTATTTTGCTGTGTACCTTGTGAAGTATGTGAAGACTCATGATGAAAACAAGTACTTTCACAGTTACTTCAAATGTGCCAGGGTTGTTGCTCAGAATCTCAACTTTACTCTTGATGGTGTTGATGGTGAGGTACTGCCGGACGGTACATCAATGTGTGTCATCCAGGTGAAGACATTTACAAAATCAGCTCAGAGTAGACATTTTAAAGAGCAACTTTCTGCAAAGCCACTGCAGAGTGTTTACATGCAGTGTGTTGAACAGACAGTTATCCTACTGACGACTTTGCCTGGATGAAGTCGGTTGGTCTCAGAAGTGAAACTGAGGGCTTTCTTTTTGACACACAGGACCAGTCACTTCCTACACGCAATCGCCAATGTAATATTTTAAGGGAACATGTCAATCCCAAATGACGTACGGAAAATGCAGTGAATTTAGTGAGACTGTTCAACACCTTGTCAGTGATGGTCCTGCTTTGGCACAAACTTCTTCCTTGAAAAGACGTGATAGCATGGCATGCTCATTTTACTACCGTCTTCGTCATGCTTGTGGTTTTGACTCAGAGGTCCACCCATAGTACGACCTTGATCATGTCCGGGGCGTCATGGAAAATGATGATCTTAAGCTTCTATGGAATCGGCCCATTTACAGCCTGAAGAGAATTGAAGCCAACAAGCCTGATCTTGTTCTGTTTGACAAAATCAATGCAATTATTAATATTATTGAATTTTCTGTCCCTTTTGACAGTAGTGTGATTGGCAAGATTTAGGAAAAACATGCAAAATACGCAGACCTCGCCTATGAAATGTCGCGTTTGTATCCAAAGTACACAGTCGTCCAACTCCCCATTATCCTCGGTGCCCTTGGTTTAGTACCTCTTGATCTACTGACACGGATCAAGAGAGTGCCCGGGTTCTGTACCAGGAAAACATCTCTTCTGACAGTCTGGGCAATGAAGAAGGCTGCAGTGTTGGGGAGTCTCCATATTCTCCAGAAAGTTCTTGGTGGGTTCGACCAGGCAGTGCTTCCTGGGAAAAAATCTCATTCATTGTTTGGACTGCGTGTAGAGAGGGTGAGGGCCCTGAGCTGATGATGAGCTTCACAAGCATGATGTGCCAGGATCCTGTTTTAACTAAGATAATAATAATAATAATAATAATAATAATAATAATAATAATAAACAAAGTGAAAACAATAGGGGTTTGAAACTGATGCCAGGATCCCAAATGACATGAATAAAAATTAAATGAAATGTACAAAAGAGACTCAGGGTGGTGTATTGGTTAGCAAATCCACCTCACATCAAGAAGGTCCTGGGTTCAAGTCCAGGGCTTAGAAAAGGCATTTCTGTGAGGAGTTTGCATGTTCTCCCTGTGCTTGTATGGCTTTCTTCCACATACTCCAGCCACCTCCAACAGTCCAAAGACATGCTCATTAGGCTAAGTGGATATCCTCAATTTCCCCTAGGTGCGAGTATGAGGTTGAAGGTGTGTGTGTGTGTGTGTGTGTGTGTGTGTGTGATAGCAATGCAGTGGATTGGTAAGCTGTTCAGGGTGTACTTCAATCAGAGTCAGCTGGGATAGGCTCTCGCCTTCCTGTGACCCTAGTAGGCTCAGCAAATGATAAATTAAAGAAATGCACCAACATGCAACACTTCAAATGTACATTTTAACCATGGCCTCCGAAGTTCTGTGCCACCATGCTATATTTACAAATTTTCATAAGCTAATTGCTTTACTTTTAGGTTTCAAGACCATGTACTGTATGCACAAATGAGCAAATTCACATCTTTCAAACATATACACTCTTGTATTTGGAATAAAAGAGGGCAAGCAGATGGTGTACACCTCTAAATGCCTGGCAGCAGTAACTCTACATGACAGCTTAGTTATTGCTGATGCAAAAAGACCTGGTTACGCCATACATCTTAAATATTGAATAATTGGAGAGAAGGAACATAAACATAACCACACCCACCATATGCTCGTGCCACATTATAATTCTCTTCACACGCTGCAGTCACCCACTTCCCATTACGAAGAAGGGTTACGGAACAAAGCGAGAAGTAAACAGGAGGTCCAGCTCCTCATTTAACACGGGCTTGGTGCCCAAATCCAGCAATCCAATACAAAGGGATATATTTTACAAAATAAACTAATTTGCTTTTAAGATTACTGATCTAAGAATGGAAGTGCGGGTAAAAAAAAACCCTGAATTCATTCATTCACCAAACTGCTTAGTCCTGTCAGGGTCACAGGGGGAGGGTGAAGACTGTGTCAACCAACCCTAGAGAAAAGGAGGGATACACCCTGAACAGCTCATCGATATATCGCAGTACAACCAGACACAGCCATTCACACTCAAACTCACACATGGGGCAATCTGGAACAGCTGTTTAGCCTACTGTGCATGTCTCTGGATGGTAGGAGGACACCTGAATATCTAGATACCTGAATCCAGGACCTTCTTGCTGGGAGGCGGACATGATAAATCATTGTTCCGCAGTAGAAAAACATAACGTTTAAAATATGTCTAAATCCAGTCACGGCTGACCGACAACCCTTTATCCTTCATTCCAGAACAGAGGCGTTTAAGTATATTGATGATAACCGAAGCATTAGCGCTGAGATTGGAGTTTGCTTTAATCACTAGGTTGAGAAATTTATCTTGAGTCTAATGAGAGCAGAAAACATATTGAGGATTAGTGTCGAAAGTGTATGATGGAATACTGGCAGAGGTTTAATTCGCCATCTACTGCTATTTTCTTCTCGATCTACCTCACTTATTGTAAGTGCATTACACATCCTGGTGCATATTAAAAATGGTTTAGCATTGAAAATTTTCATCAAACCCTGATGAAGCACTCAGACTTGAAGCACAGGAGTAAACATATGAT
This sequence comes from Plotosus lineatus, assembly GCA_024760905.1. Lineage (NCBI taxonomy): Eukaryota > Metazoa > Chordata > Actinopteri > Siluriformes > Plotosidae > Plotosus > Plotosus lineatus. The sequence continues at coordinate 17,854,558 of CM045733.1, forward strand.
ATATCCGTGTACACTGAACATTATCACTCAAGTCTTAAACAGAGACAGCATTGCTCCGCCTTCAGTCCCACTGAACAAATGAGCCTGAAAACCAACAGCCAGTGTCTGATAGCTGCCATAGAAATGTTAACGGTCAGCATGAATAAATACAATCACAGCTATACCTTCCCGTATATATATATATATATATATATATATATATATATATATATATATACATACACACACACATATATATATATATATATATATATATATATATATATACACACACACACAGTGGTATTTCACCTTATGAAAGTCCGAAAAATGAAAAACCCAGGTTACAAAACGCATTTCCTAGGAGGGATGATGCAGCTCTCTCCCATTGGCTATTATGGAGCTGTATCTCCATAATACCCATGATGCTTTTCATGTAAAGGACAGAGTTACTTGTGAGCTTTTTGAGTGTGCTCATTGCAACTTTACTTTTTGGCTCAGGCTTTTAAGCTTGCATAAACATTTGTAAAGATTATAGCTCTGCTAAGAAGACAAGGTCAACACATGCGTGCACACACACACACACACACACACACACACACACACACACACACACACGTGTGATTCCCGGTGTGAGTGAAAAGAAGAAGTGGGCTTGTGGCATGCAGTTGAATGATATCGCAAAGGAATATGGCCAAACCCGTCTACCATCGGTACGATATTGAAGCAGAAGGAGGCATTAAAAGGTATACTTTTATCATTTTTAAACAGTTTAGGGGGTAGTATTGGGAGCCTTGGAACGAATCACGTGTTTTAAAATGCGGTTCAACTTACGAAAAATCCAGGTTACGAAACCACTTCTGGAATGTGCGAATGAGCAGCTGTAAGTAAAATACTATGTATCTATTACATGCACTAAAATATGCTTCTTAAACACATTCTATAGACATAATACAATGTAGTAAAATATAGTAATGATTAAGAAAAACTTAATTTTTACTCTTAATTTTATTGATGATAAAATATAAACATTATACAGCATATACTGTTGTAAAGCACTTGTTTTAAAGTCTTTTTCAATTATTATTCCAGTACAGTACCTAAGTTAATTCTTAGAATGTTTGTGCGTGAGATTTTATGATCTGTAGCATGTTTAACAAATTATACCAAAAGGATAAACTTTATTACACTTCATGTCCTTTTACATTGAACTTGGAGTTACGTGTCCAAAATGGTGCTGCCTAGAGGGCAAAGTCGCGGAGTTCTCAGAGTCAAATTGTTTCTTTGTTGGTTTTAATTTGTTTTATTTGTTTGTTTATGTTTTGCACTATACTATACTCGTCTATGATCGGTCGACCCTACTACAGCTATGAGTAGCTTCAACTTCGGGCAACAAAGCACGCAACAACTTCTATCTTCTATTTATTCTATGCTATGGAAGCTCCATGCTCGCGGTTACCGGCTAAGCCCAGGCGGAGTTCTCAGAGGCTTGGTTAGCATTTCCGGCCATACTGCTTGAAAATGTTAAATCCCTGCGAAACAAGATGGACGAGCTTCATGCTCAGATTGCAGCGCAGAGGGATCTACAGGACTGTGTGTCTGTGAAACATGGCTCAAGGAGAGTACACCCGATAAGGAGATTATACCAGCCGGCTACACGGCCTTCATTCCCTGCTATCCCAAGCGCCGGCGTCGTCGTTTGACCCCTTCCCGCCTGGGCTTCTTGTCCGCTGTGTGCGGCTCACATTGAGCTGCCTACCATAGCATATTAGCTCTGCTAGCCGCATCCCGGCTAACAAGCCCAGTTGAGCGTGCTTAGTTATACACGCCCGAAGATACTCCAATCTTATAGCCGTATAGTGCAAAACATGAACAAACAAAACAACAAATAAAACAATTTAAAACGAACCATAGCATGCTAGCTCTGCTAATAGCATGCTAGCTCTGCTTAGTAATACACGCCCGAAGATACTCCAATCTTATAGCTGTACCGGTCGTAGACGAGCATATTGCAAAACATGAACAAACGAAACAACAAATAAAACAAATTAAAACAAAGAAAGAAACAATTTGACTCCGAGAACTCCGCGACGTCGCCCTCTGAGCAGCGCCACCTTGGAGACGTCACTCCAACGTCAATGTAAAAGGACATGAAGAGTACTGTAATAAAGTTTATCCTTTTGGTATCGTTTGTTAAACATGCTACAGAACATAAAATCTCACGCATAAACATGAACTTAGGTACTGTACTGGAATAAAAGGGGTGAAAAAGGGGTGGGACATCAGCTCAACCAATCAGGAGAAAGGAGGGCAGCCATTGGCTGAATTTGAATCACGTACCAGTTGCTCGGCAGTCAGTGAATACTCAAACCATGGGTGCAAAACCGTGACTAGTCAAGGGCCTACTGTATATATATATATATATATATATATATATATATATATATATATATATATATATATATATCATTCCTCCCCGGCCTCACTCAACCTGAAGAAAATCCATCACTTCCCGTTCAGAGCACAAACAAAGACATCACTCAGATGATGTTTAGCCAAGGGTTACTCTAAGCCTGGGCTCTCTCTTCACTCACGCTTTTAAGCAAGAAAGTATGCGCTTGTGCTTTGGGGGATCATTTCTTTCCGTGTGTTTCCAAGCTAAAAGTTTGGAATCCAGCCAAAGAACTTACGTGCTAAGTGTGTGTCAGACTTGCATGTTAAGAGAATCGGCTTACCCATGATGGACACGTCATACTCTATGAGGAGTGTTGCTTCCTGGCCGCACTGCTTGAGAATGCTCATTGCCTCTGCGTGGGATGTACCGTGCAGACGGATCCCGTCGATGCTCAGCAGACGATCTCCTGGTTTGATGGTGCCTTCCCTGGAAGACAAGAGGGGAAAAAAAAAAAAACAAACAAAAAAACCCCAACCAAACATAGTGAGAGTCGAGGAAGTTGAAGGAAACTGCAGCGTTAAGTAGCTGACTTTTTAAGATAACTATAAAGGTGAGCATGAATCCATGGCTCCTTGAACTTGAATAGTGAACGACTCCCCAGTGAGCATTTTAACGGTGAACAAAGTTAACGAGGCACAAGGAGACCTCGATTCCCATCTTAAAGTACTATTACTGTATGTCAGCTGGCTCCTGCTTCACAGCTGCATTTAAGCATGCTGGAGTGCCACGGAGGATTAATAACACAATATTAGAACCTCCGAATTTACTTTTTACACTGAACCTTTCAGGATAACACCATCTGCCTCGTGCATGCGGGCAGCATGCCTTCATCTCTACTTTATTAGACCGAAAATGAGTTGGAAGGGATCTTAATGGAATATCAATCTAAAGGATAACAATAGCCACCAAGCTGCGGGTCAGAGCCGAGCAGTTAATGAGAAGGACTTTGGAACAGTCAAAGGCGCCGCACTTAAATGTATAGCGCCGGCGTAAATAACAACAAAATAAAAGTGGTTTGTTTCTCAAAGGCTGGCAGAAGCTATGAAGACCTGATTGGTTTTGTAAATACACACATCCAACAACGCCAGCTGTAGTCAGCTATAAACAGTCGGGGGGGAAAAGGAAAAGTCTGGAATTGCCTTTTGGGGGAAAAAAAAATAAGAAAAAAAGGACCTCATCAGCAAAGGGTAGTACTGGTGCCATATATTGGAGCTGCTTGCTGTTTGGATTATAGAATAAAACGTATTGACAGAAGCACAGCCACAGGCAGAAAGCGGATAGAAATAATAAAAGGTCAAAGTGTAAACAGAAATTAGGCTGGTGTGTAGGAGGGATGCACAAAAATCCACAGTAGTCAGTTTGTAAATGGATGAGCAATAAAATTAACAGGAATTGTGATCAGAGAGGCAGACAAATCCTTGGGGAGCAGAATTCTCTCTGCAAAATGCTGACCTGGTTACAATGGAACCAGTTTAATGATAAGAATTTACACAAAATGCCTATCAAACAACACTGATGCACGAATATCCAAAATAATACTGTCACGATATAATGGTGGTCATGCTAATCTATATGATGTATGAGGCTTCTGAAGATGAGATTCGATGTATTCTATAATATTAAAGGTGTTTTATATGAAAAAAGCTATCTCACCTGTCAGCGGGGCCACCAGGTCTGATTGTTGTTATGGTAACAGGGCGAGATTTGTTCCTGTCTTCATGGGCACCTCCTATGGGGGGAAATGCCATGCATTAGCACCCCTGACTAATGTTGCCATAAAGATGAACATATTGCATGTGTTGTTTTTGTTTTGCTTTGTTTTTTTTTTCCAGGCGCATTCTGCATATCCTTAGTTCCGAGGCAGACAGATGACTTAGAGCTGCAGGGTGGAGGCCATTTCTCATGGATGGAAATATTTGCACATTTTCTCACTCTAATTCCACATTTGGAACAATGTGCCTGGTAGTCTGGATCAAGTAGAAATATTTTATTATGACTGGGCCACAAATGGAGACCTTAAAGCAGTTTAATTTATATAAATTAAAGCCAACTGAAGAGTGAAAGTCGAGATGTAGTAGGAAGGCCATCACACCCCATCATTTCCACCTGCTATAAGAAGCTCGAGGCAGTGGAAATAGTTTCTCAGTGACGCACATTCTGTTTGATGTAGACATGAATCAAGTGAGCGGGCTTCAATATGTGAGAATCAAAGGGAACATTCTTCTCCACAGGGATCTCAGATTGTGCTTGGCTGCTTTATACACTGTACATGGTCAATATACTAAAAATTTAAACTTGGCTTTAGATACGTACTGACATGAAAAGCAGAGGAAAAGAAATTTAAATGCACATTCAGCAGGAATGGAAAATAAAAACATCCCACAGGTATAGGGAGAAAGAATTCTGGGCAAGTGAGTGAACTGCAGCGAAATAAATAAATAAATAAATAAAATGTCAACAATGACAACTACTATATATTCTTTAAATTTACAGCATTTGGCAGTATCCTTGTGCTCATATCCAAAGCAACTTACAATCTTAAACTTTTTTTTAAAGAATACAGGTATACCTCGGCTTACGTCTTGAATTGGTTCCAGGAGAGACGACGTAAAACAACCTAACTCGAATTGGCCAAATTTACTCGTATAATATTGTTATGCACACACACACACACACACACACACACACACACACACACACTATTTAATATACTAAATATATATAATATGCAGAAAGCCCCGGTTACCCGAGGGGGTGGTGGTGGGGGGTGATGTCATGTTCCTCTACACCCATGGATCCCGGAAATCCACGAATTAATGACGCATTTTTAAAACCCTATGTATGATAATACATGTGCTAAAATATGCTTCTTCAACACATGCTATAGACAGTCTTACTCATTAATACAGTAATAACGTATTAACTCGAAACGAATTAAGTTGAGGTATACGTACCTGTATAACTGAGGAATTGGGGTTAAGGGCCTTGCTTGAGAAGCCAACAGTGGTGATAGTGGGGATTCTACCATTGAACTTTTGAACAGTTACCTATTGCCTTATCCACAAATCCACCACTGCCCATATTCTAATTCTACTAAGCTTTTGTTGAGGCTGGAGCCTATCTCAGCCAACACTGGGCGAAGGCAGGGTACACCTTAAACATTACAAGGTAGCACACACAAAACCATACAAACCACACCTCACAACGAGGGTCAATTTGGACCAGAAAATGTCTTTGAAGTGTTTGAGGAAACTGGAGTACCTTGAGGAAATTCATGAAAGTATATCGAGAACATGCATACGCCACAAAAAAACCCGGTAAGCAAAGAAATCATACCTTCTTGCTACGAGGCAGACGTGCCAACCACTAAAATAAATTAAAATCCCACATGGTTGCAGGCAATTGGTAAAACTCTCTGCTGTTTTACTTTACATATACAGGGATCCCTCGCTACTTCGTGCTTCAATTCATGCGGCTTCAGTGTATTGTCTTTTTTTTTTTTTTAATATCCATTGAATTAAAAATAAGGAAATTAAGGAAGAATAGGGAAAAAAGTTAAGGAAAATGCCGCAAAACAAGGGCAATTATGCAAAAAAAACCCTAAACAAAGAAAAACAAAAACACAACCCAAAACCCCCCAACAAAACTACAGTACTTACATTTTTATGTGAGGTGCACATCTGAGTGCGCGAATCTGTATGTGTGTGCATTTATACTTTACTTTACTTACGTTACTTACAGTACTTTATACTTTATACAATACTTTTTATTACAAGCATTTATAGCATTGAAAATGTATTTATTGATATTATATACACATATACATGAACGTATACATGAGTCAGGGGAGTTGATCCTACTTTGCAAAATTAAGCGGTCGCAGGGGAATCTCGGTCCCAATTAACCATGGAAAGTGAGGGATCCCTGTACCACATACACTCTGAGAGACCCAATGGTCATATACTGTGATGAGTCTCATGTAAACTATCTGTATTTGGGTTGAGGATTTGCCCCCATGTTGTGATATGTCATTACATGTGCACTCTGTTCACAGGGGCAAACTGTTCTCCTTGTATTACATTTACACAGATGTTGTTGACAAAATGAAAGTGAGGTCATTCTCCAACAGGATATTAAACGGTATTATATTATCCTTTATGCTTATGGCATATATTCAGCAAGTGCAAGAAAATATCAAGGTTAGATGTTCTTAAATTTCTTTTCAGAATGAATGGTTTTGCCTTTTGGCACCTTTCATATTCAGTGGTAGAAATTGGGTAAAGCACATATAAATATCAATCAGTATAGATTTTTGGTAGAACTGATAAATGTGACTTGCTCCAGCATAGTTCGGATTAAATCACAAGGTAGTGTAAGAGTCAAATTAATTTGAAATTGGCTTTCCTAGAATAAAATATCACCAAAACTACTTCCTTAAAGTAATATTGTATAATGTACTGTAACTGTAATTGTGATTTTCTCAAAAGTAGCACTTCCTGATGAGCAACACATTCTATTCTCTTTCCAAGTATATGAATACAGTGATCCCTCACTTTTCGCAATTAATGGGAAGCAAGACCCCCCCCGCGACTGCCGAATTTCCACAAAGTAGATATCGACCCCCCTGACTGACGTATACATACATGTATATGTGTATATAATATCAATAATACATATTCAATGCTATAAATACTTATAATAAAAAGTATTGTATAAGGTATAAAGTACTGTAAGTAATGTATAAAGTAAGTAACATAAGTAAAGTAAGGCAAGTAAAGTAGTATTGTATAAAGTACTGTAACTGTAATTGTGATTTTCTCAAAAGTAGCACTTCCTGATTAGCAACACATTATATGAATACAGTGATCCTCACTTTTCACGGTTAATGGGTACTGAGACCCCCCCCCCCCCGCCAAATTTCCACGAAGTAGGATCACCCTCCCTGACTGACGCATACGAACATGAATATGTGTATATAATATCAATAAATACAGATTCACTTATTCACTGCTATAAATACGTATCCAGACGCTCCCCGACTTACGTTCATCCGTTTTATGTTTTTTTCGATTTTACGCCCCCCCCCAAAAAAAAAAAAAAAAAAAAAAACAAATTTTGACTTTAGACGTACCTACGTAGTATGCTGACGTAATGGTAATGACACAATGACGCTGCGTCCATTGCTTACAAAAGACAGACTGAGTGCCCCTCCCTCCCAGTTCAGTTACAATGTATATATATATATATATATATATATATATATATATATATATATATATATATATATATATATATATATATATATATATCAGTTATATTTCATGTTACCCTTGTGTTAAGACGCCCCCAGTGCAGCTAACTGGGTTGTCAAAGGCTGGCCATGTCTCTCACTGTCTATGGTGAGAGGCATGTAAAAGAACCATTGCTGACTTTCGTAAAGAGTAGCTGCAAAGTCGTCAGCGTGTTTCTGTCCCTTACTAAAAGGGTTGTGACAGGAAGGGCATCCGATGTAAATCAAACGTGCGAATCAGATGATTTGCTGTGGCGACTCCCGAGTAAAAGGGGAAAAACCGAAAGGAAGACAGACCCTTGTGTTAAGACGTCGTCTCTGTGATCTTTGTGTTTACACTGTTTTGTGGACTTTTGTAACCCTAAGCAAATATGGTTGGTCAGAAGCGTAAGCCTACTAGCATGGGCGAAAGTCTCATACACAGAGATGAATTAACTATCTGCTCGTATCGGCGTGATCTACCATGCATACTCGGTTAAGCAAAGAGAGTTGTAAAATGAATGAAAATCCGAATCCAGGAAAGAGCTCTCCGCTCTGCTGGCTCCACATCAGTGCAGGCTGTGTTCGAAACGAGTTCAATGGCACCCTTGCGCACTTGAAAGACCGGAAGTCCATATAACCCACAGCAAGTACGCTACTTTCGCAAGTACACTACTTTCGGTATTGAGCGCTTCACATATTGTAAGGTTAATTGGCTGTTTTAAGCTTCATGTAAAGTGATTCAGTATAAATAAGTGACTTATTATTTGATATTATTTGATATTATTTTACAATGATATGTTTATAATAATTGATTTAGGGGTGTTTTATGAGATATGGTAATGGTATTTATGGATGTATAGCACAGTGTGTGCGTCATACGTCACATGTCATACGTCATACATCACTGTGACAACTTGCGTTCACTTTCAACTTACGTTCGACCGTCCGGAACCAATTAAAAACGTAAGTCGGGGAGCGTCTGTAATAACAATTAAACATTCAAAAATATTGCATAAGATGTAAATAAAATATAAATACACACACATACAGGCAGGCGTGCACACACACAGATGCACACCTCACATAAAAATGTAAGTAGTTTTGTTGAGTTGTTTTTTGGGTTTTTTTTGGCATGATTGGCTTTGTTTTGCTGCATTTTCCTCAACTTTCCCCCTATTTTTCCTTAATTTCCTAATTTTTTGATGACTATTTTTGAAAAACCCGCGAAGCACTGAAGCCGCGGGAACTGAAGCGCGACGTAGCGAGGGATCACTGTAACTAAGTCTGTTAAATCCCTCATTGAATCCATATTATGCTGCAGTGGGTCATAAATCAGAGTAAGTTGCTCTTGTACTTGTACAAGATTCTTTTCCCATTCATACTCAAGTTTTTGTAATGAGTGCTTTTACTTGAGAGAATATAATTACACAGTGATAGCACTTTTCCTTGAGGACAGTTTCTGTTCTACATGTATATGATCTCACACACCATGAAGTGAGAGCTCACAGAAAACTGGCAATTACAAGTTTGGTGTGGAAGCGTTTCAGTTACAAGTAATTACTGCAATTCCAACATGATGTGAACACACCATTAATTGTTTTGTCTGTTACCAGGAAACCGGCCTGGCCACACATAGCTGTTCGAGACCATCTGAACACATCATGAAAACACTACAACAATAAATACGTGGAAAATGTACATGCAATATATTTTTAAAAAGTTGAATTCCCCAAAGTTTGATTTCCATCTACATATTTAGTGAATGATTTTTTTTACATATTAGTTGGAGACTAGAATAAAAACCAACAAATCTGAGGAACAAAGGAACACAGATGAAGTTAGCATTGTACATTAAATGTTAAACTCCCAGATTTCACTTACAAATTCTATACAGTCAGCCCTCTACTTACGAAACCCTTTGAATACGAAAAACCAGATTACAAAAAACATTTTCTGAAATTTTCGTCCTCTGTATACGGAACAACTTCTTACGAAAAGCGCCAAACGCGCCATTCAAAAATTCAAACGCGCCATTCAAAAATTCAAACACGCCATTGAAACATTCAAACAATGGGGTGAGTTGCTCTCTCATTGGCTGTCTCCCAACATCCCGTTCCGCTGGCCTCCCACTGGCCAGGAGGGAGCTGAACTGTACCCATTCCTGTACCCATACTTCCTGTTTGTCACACGCGTGAAGGAGAGTTGAACAGGACTGTTGGCTCGTGAGTTTTTTGAGAGTGATCGTTGCAGCGTTATATTTCGTTATCCATCATGGACCCCAAGAAAGTGATTCTCGGTGACACCAAAAAGAAGAATCGGGCTCCGTTATCAATCGAAGTGAAGCAGGAGATAATAAAAAAAAACGAAAATTGGATGCGGTTGAGCAAATTGCAAAGGAGTATGGCCAAAACCCTTCTACAATCGGGACAATATTGAAGCAGAAGGAGACCTTAAAAGCGGAGATACAGTGACGGAGGCGATTATTTCGGAACGATATAGAAGCAGAAGGAGACCTTAAAAGCGGAGATACAGTGACGGAGGCGATTATTTCGGAACGATATAGAAGCAGAAGGAAGCATTAAAAGCGCAGATACAGTGACGGAGGCGATTATTTTGGAAAAAGCAACTGCCATATTTAAGAACCTCGTGAAGGAGGGTGGGGGTTCTTCAGACTGGCAACCCCCGAACTTCAAAGCGTCACATGGGTGGTTCGATGGATTTAAAAAAGGTAAATAAT
>CM045733.1:17870000-17920000 GCA_024760905.1 Plotosus lineatus
CTCTGAGCATGTTCCACTGTCATGAGTAGCGGTTATGTGCCTTAAAGTAGAGCTGGCGGCTGGGTGGTAACTAGCTGGATGAAAGTTGCTCATAGAGCTTTATGGGGAAATAAACCCACCGTAATCAGGTAGCATTGCAAATCAACTCAAAATAGACCCCACATCTCACAGGAATAGCGTCCGGTATGCAACGTATCACTATGATATCCTGAGACAAAGAAATCATAAAGTGACGCAAGGTCGATAATACAATTATTTAATAATTGTAGGGAACAAAATTGAGTGTGATATGGGTGTTTCACAGCTTCAGGGTCCCTGCTTCAGTTCTGAACATGGATTATTAAGTGTTTACACTGCACTCTTCCCACCTGCCAGAAACACTACTTGCTGCACTTATGTATTGAATTGAATATAGGGTGTAATGTCATGGATAGGCATCCCACCCGTTCATTCATTTTCTAAGTTGCTTACAGTGGTCCCTCACTACTTCGTGCTTCAATTTTTGCGGCTTCAGAGAGTTGTGGGTTTTTCAAAAATATTAATAAAAAAATAAATAAATAGGGGGCAGTAGTGGTCAAGTGGTATAGGGTGCTGGATCGCTGATCCTAAGGTTGGGGGTTTGAGTCCCACTCTCCACAAGGTTGTCACTGTCCCCCCCAGTGCAGCTAATTGGGTTGTCAAAGGCTGGCCATGTCTCTCTGTGTCTATGGTGAGAGGTTCATGTAAAAGAACCATTGCTGACTTTCGTAAAGAGTAGCTGCAAAGACGTCAGCGTGTTTCTGTCCCTTGCTAAAGGGTTGTGACAGGAAGGGCATCCGAAGTAAAAACCTATGCCAAATCAAACGTGCGAATCATTCGCTGTGGCGATCCTTGAAATAGGAAAAAGCCGAAAGGAAAATTATTCATTGAAAAATAAAAATTAAAAAACAAAAAACAAAAAAAACAACCCAAAACCCCCCAACAAAACTACTTATATTTTTATGTGAGGTGCGCGTCTGTATGTGTGTGTATTTATATTTTATTTACATCTTATGCATTTTTTTTAATGTTTAATTATTATTATATGTGGGGCTGGTGGCTTAGTGGTTAGGATGCTGTGCTCATGATCGGGAGGTTGTGAGTTCGAATCCCAATGAGACCCTCACTGTGCCAAGACCCCTGAGCAAGGTCTCAACCACAAGTATGCCTCTGTTCACCCAGCAGTATAAATGGGTACCAGTAAAAATATACTGGGAAGGTAACCTGCGATGGACTAGTGTCCCATCCAGGGGGAGTTGAACTCCCCGTCGCTTCATGCTACGGAAACCGGGGATAAGCACCGGCCTGATGTGCCACAAGGCTCGGGTATAAAAACCAAACCAAACCAATTCTTATTATAAGCATTTGTAGTGTTGAATATGTATTTATTGATATTATATACACATATACACGGACTTATATGTCCGTCAGGTGGGTCGATCCTACTTCACAGAAATCGTCAGTCGCACGGCGGGTCGATCCCTGTAATCATAATAATGGTTGGAGCAAGGATGGTACTAATCTAGCCAAATCTGGGCGAGGGCGGGTTATACCTTGGACAGCTTGCCAGGCCATTGCAATGCCAACACACACACACACACACACACACACACACACCGGTCGTTATTTGGAACAGCCAATTAGCTCACTGTGTATATGTCTTTGAAGTGTGAGAAGAAAAGCACCCATAGGATGTCCTCACAAGCATGGGAAGAACATGCAAACTCAACACAGGAGCCCCTGAGCATCGAACCCAGGCCTTCTTCTTGTGAGGTGGATGTGCTAACCACTATGCCAGCATCAACGCTGCCTAGCCCATTCGCTGAGCTAATGAGAACAATGAACAAAGTGGATAGATATATAGCTGGTGAAGCAATGTCCTGTTTTGGCCATTCTCAAACATTCATTCCTACTTCAAAACCATTTTATCCCACTAAGGTCACAAGGAAGTGAAATCCTATCTCAGCTCACTTTGGTCAGAGGCAGGGTACACTCTGAACTGCTTCACAGTCTATTGCAGAGTCAGAAGACACCAAGCAGTCATATGAAAAAATAAGTCTAAGGTCCATGTGTTTAGACTCTGGGAGGAAACTAAAGTACCCAGAGGAAACAAGACTCAAGAGTCCGTGTCATTACGTTCACACATAAAAAATGTTGAACGTTGCTCTCAGTTTTAAAAGGTGAAAACAAAACAAACTGCAATTAATGATGAGAACAGAATATAAATGCATACAAATACAATGTAGATGTACCGTACACTGAGACATTGTGGAATGGACGTAAATAAATAAATAGTAGCGGCAACAGGAGCCGCGGATAACCCTTTTCTCAACCCAAAGAAATTTTTTAAGTATTGTCTACTGACACCGCAAAAATGCTTAAAATGTGTATTTTGTACAAGCCTAGTATAACCTACATGTACACCGCATGCACCAAGTGTATAGTAATATCGCAACTGCCTTCTATGGAATGCACCGAAACATGGCTTCCAAACATCGACACAAGAATATAAGCGCCGCCCATGTCGGTCCTTGGTCCGAGGGTGCATATACAAGTATGAAAGGCTAAAATCAGAACATCGCACACGCCTTGTTTTCCAAACACAAGCAGTAGGATTAGTCATAATCATTATCATAATCTTCTTCCGCTTCTTCGCCTCCCGTGACTGAAGATAATCCGCAAATTCTACTTTCTCCTGAAGAAACGACAGTTGACAGTTTCCTCTGAAGTGCCTGAAGATAATCAGCTGAACTGTTGTAAAGCTGTAGTATTAAAGTCTTTTTCTTTTATTATTATTCCAGTACAATGCCAAAGTGAATGTTTATGATAAATGTTTAGAAGCCACGGAGCAGCTCAGCCACGCCCTAGTTTGAGAACACAGCCGTCAAAATCAAAGTCCCCCAAAAAGAGCATAATAGAACATGAAATGTAATAAATTGGATAAACACAACAAAACGATAAACATGATACACCACTGTACGTAAAATCATACACACAAAAACTCTAAAAATTAACTTAGGTACTGTACTGGAATAATGATCGAAAAAGACTTTTTAATACTAGAGTGCTTTCAGATGTTTATTTCTCTTCAGGCACTTCAGAGGAAACTGTCGTTTCTTCAGCAGAAAGTCTTCTTTCTTCAGAATGGACATCCAACGTCATTACCTTTTCCAGCGTTTGAGTGTCATCACAGAGCCTAACTGGTAATTAAAACACACGGGAAAAAAAGAGGCTAAATGAAAACTTGTGAGCGAATGAGGAAAAAGGGGCATTACATCATCTCAACCAATCAGCAGGTAGGAGGACAGCCATTGGCTGAATTTGAGTGATGTGTAAGCTACTCAGCAGTCCGTGAATACTCAAACCGTGAGTGCAAAACCGCGAATAGTCAAGGGCCTACTGTGTCCGATGTAAATCAAACGTGCGAATCAGATGATTTGCTGTGGCGACTCCCGAGTAAAAGGGGAAAAGCCGAAAGGAAGACAGACCCTTGTGTTAAGACGTCGTCTCTGTGATCTTTGTGTTTACACTGTTTTGTGGACTTTTGTAACCCTCAGCAAATATGGTTGGTCAGAAGCGTAAGCCTACTAGCATGGGTGCAAGTCTCATACACAGAGATGAATTAACTATCTGCTCGTATCGGCGTGATCTACCATGCATACTCAGTTAAGCAAAGAAAGTTGTAAAATGAATGAAAACCCGAATCCAGAAAAGAAAGAGAACTCTCTGCTCTGCTGGTGATTCACATCAGTGCAGGCGGAGTACAAAACAAGTTTTCAATGGTGCCCTTGCTCACTTGAAAGACCAGAAATCCAAATAACCCGCGCTTTGTCTCAAGCACAAACAAGTAAACTACTTTCGGTGTTGAGCGCCTCACTTATTTAAGCGTTGATTGGCTGTTTTCAGCTTCATGTTATGTGACTTGGCTCAGCTTCATGTAAAATGACCATCCGTCGACCATCGGAATCATTTACAAGCAGAAAGATCGCATCATAGAGAATGTTAAAGGTTATTTTTGATACTGCATTTGATATTTGATGAGTGAATTTGATTAAAATTTATCTATTTGAAATTATTTTGTTTGAATTTAATTTATTTGAAATTAATGTTGATATTATTTGATATATTTGATATTATTTTACAATGTTATGTTTATAATAATTGATTTAGGGGTGTTTTATGAGATACGGTAATGGTATTTATGGATGTAAAGTACAGTACGAACGTCAGTAACAACTTGCGTTCATTTTCAACTTACGTTCGGCCATCCGGAACCAAACAAAAACGTAAGTCGGGGAATGTCTGTAATCTAAAATCTCAAAATTTTCAGTTGCCCCCCCCACACACTTTTGAAATCGCTCTGAAGGTCCTGAGCAATGCGGACAGACTAGAATGTAAATGCCCAAAGTAGATAAACTAAAGAATGTAAATGAGATACAGGGTTCCCTCACTTTCTGCAGTTAATGGGATCCGAGACCTCCCCGCGACCGCCGATTTACGTGAAGTAGGATCGACCTCCCTGACTGATGGATACGTACATGTATATGTGTATATAATATCAATAAATACATAGTCAACGCTATAAATGCACGCACATACAGACGCGCATGTGCACGCACTCAGATGCGCACCTCACATGAAAATATAAGTAGTTTTGTTGGGGGGGTTTTGGGTTGTTTTTTGTTTTTGTTTGTTTGGGTTTTTTTTTTTTTTTTTTTGCATAATTGGACTAGTTTTGTGGCATTCTCCTTAATTTTTTGCCTGTCTGTCTGTCTTCCTTTCGGCTTTTTCCCTTTTACTCGGGAGTCGCCACAGCGAATCATCTGATTCGCACGTTTGATTTGGCAGAGGTTTTTCGTCGGATGCTCTTCCTGTCACAACCCTTTTAGCAAGGGACAGAAACACACTGACGACTTTGCAGCCTACTCTTTACGAAAGTCAGCAATGGTTCTTTTACATGCCTCTCACCATAGACAGTGAGAGACATGGCCCGCCTTTGATAACCCAGTTTTTTGCCTATTTTTCCTTAATTTCCTTATTTTGTAATTTTTCAATTAATATTTTTTAAAAACCCGCGATGCACAGAAGCCGTAGAAACTGAAGAACGAAGTAGCGAGGGATCACTGTAAATTGCAAACAGTGCAATACAGTCATAGAGTTTGTGGATTCTGTGTCCACACAAGCATTTGGAAAACATGTAAACTTCACACAGCAAGGATCTCACAAACTTACAACTTGCACCAAACGATCATTGATAATAATCCTGATACAGAAAGCGACCTGGCTTCTATTTCAAGTTCAGGCCAGGCTAATTTGTTCGACTCTAACAAATTGGCTAGTTGTCTGTCTTATGAGGACAAGTAGGAGATTTAATTTTCATACTCGGCATATACATCTCCCTGCTTTTTGTTGGTTTGTTTGAGAGATGTTTAGAAATGCTCTGAAGCCATTCGGAGCATTTCTAAAAATATACAGTGATACCTCACTTTTCGAAAGTCTCAACAAACAAAAAATGCAGGTTGCGAAACGCATTTTCCTAAATCTCTGGATACAAAAGAATTTCATGTTACGAAAGCGCCATCTGAAAAATTCAAACGCGCCATTCAAACATTCAAACAATGCACGAGTTGCTTTCCCATTGGTTGTCTCCCAACACCCCGCCCCGCTGGCCTCTCATTGGCTAGGAGGGAGCTGAATCTCCATAATACAGTACTGTACTCATTATGCTTTTCGTGTGCCTTCGACTCATTTTTCTCATTCACATGTGTGAATGAGAGTTGTACTGTTGGTTCGTGAGTTTTTTAAGTGAGCTTATTGCAGTTATTTTTCGTCATTAATCATGAGCCCCAAGAAAGTGATTCCCAGTGAGACTGAAAAGAAGAAGCGGGCTCCGTTATCAATAAAAGTAAAACAGCAGATGATAAAAAAATATGAAAGTGGGATTCGATTGAGTGAAATCACAATGGAGTATAGTCGAAACCCCTCTACAATCGGGACAGTATTGAAGCAGAAGGAGGCCTTTAAAAGCGGAGACAGTGACGGAGGCGATTATTTCGGAAAAATCAACCGCCATATTTAAGGACCTCATGAAGGAGGGTGGGGAGGCAGTGATGGTCTAGTGGTATAGGGCGCTGGATCGCTGATCCAAAGGTTGGGGGTTCGAGTCCCACTCTCCACAAGGTTGTCACTGTCCCCCCCCAGTGTGGCTAACTGGGTTATCAAAGGCGGGCCATGTCTCTCACTGTCTATGGTGAGAGGCATGTAAAAGAACCATTGCTGACTTTCGTAAAGAGTAGCTGCAAAGTCGTCAGCGTGTTTCTGTCCCTTTTTAAAAAGGGTTGTGACAGGAAGGGCATCCGACGTAAAAACCTCTGCCAATTCAAACGTGCGAATCAGATGATTCGCTGTGGCGACTCCTGAGTAAAAAGGGAAAAAGCCGAAACGAAGACAGACATGAAGGAGGGTGGGGGTGGGGGTTCTTCAGACCAACTTTAAAGTGTCGCATGGGTGGTTCGAGAGATTTTAAAAAAAGATAAATAATTTTCTTTTATTTTTAACACATATTTCACACATATTTCATACAAAATTGGTGTACTTTTATAATTTTTAAAGGGTTTATGGGGTAGTATTGGGAGCCTTGGAACGAATCACGCGTTTTACATGTAAAATGCTGTTCAATTTATGGATTAATTTCATAAAGTGAGGTACCACTGTATACTGAACTGCTTTCTTTTATCCTTGAAATTCACGCCCAGTTATATATCTCAGTAAAGTTCATTTACAATTACATTCCCGTAACCTTCATATTTTGAGACACAGATTAAAACCCCATTGTAGCACCTCTTTTGCATAGGTGAACTCATCATACTGTTAAAAGGTCATTCTTTATAAACCCCAGAGGATGCTGTTCTTAATCAACTGCGACCTACAGTCGCACCATCCTAACAACATGTGGATCATCAATCTTTTTTTTATTGTTCAGAATGAGCATCATCGCCTCGATGATTCAGTCTGGTGGTCACAGCAGCTGGCCTAATGACAGCACTTCGGATTTAGGCTTCTGCTCATGCATTAAATTGAACATATGGGCTGGAACAGAGGAGCCATGTCGCACCACGCTTTGGGGCAGAGTCGGGTCAGTAGGCTTAGTTAATACTTGATGTGCATCTGAACTGAACCTGTCGTCTCTTCTTGAACACTGTCTGTTTGTATGCACATGATTTTGAAAAAGAGTGATCAAGGCAATTATAAACAGGAAAATATGAGGAAAAAGATTTGATATTAAAGACATTTCAATCAGTTATGCACGCTACGTTTCAAGCCAGCCTTTCATAATTAATTATGGAAAATCTGCTATCAGTCTGTTTTCGGCTTTCATCTAATAATTTCATTCGAAATATCTTTGCTCTGCTGGGGACTCTTCAGGCGGCAAAATTACAGGGATCGGTTTATAAATGCAATTGTCACGTTGATTTGGGTAAAGAATAAATTGTTGCACTCTTCCAAAGAAAAGCTGATGGCATCAAATTAAGCACGTTATGAGTCTTACTCGAGTTCTCTTTCTTTTTTCTTCATTTTCTGTAATCGTTTAATCCTAATTAGGGTCATGGGGAGGCTGGCGCCCATCCCAGCCAACTCCGGGCAAGGGCAGAGTACACCCTGACAGCTCACCAGGCCATTGCAGGGCGGAAATACGCTGACGGCTTTGCAGCTACTCTTGTCAAAAATCAGCAATGGTTCTTTTCACATGAACCTCTCACCATAGACAGTGAGACAGACTGATAGCCCAGTTAGCTGCACTGGGGGGGGGGGGGGGGTGTGTGTTTGACAACCTTGTGGAGAGTGGGACTCAAACCCCCAACCTTAGGATCAGTATATCACTATACCACTAGGCCACCACTGCTCTTTCTTTTTCTTTTCAAACATAAATGGCCTGGACCAACATAGATGAATTTTCTGACATCAATAAATAAAAAAATAAAATACATGAACATAAATTAAAAAAATGAAGGGTGGAATGACTGTTGTCTTGTAGTTCTCCATGATTAACTTTCTCATGATAAAAATCTTAATGGTCCGGTTCCTCCTGTGCAGATGAACATGCCTACATGTCAGTGCCAGCTCCATCCATCAGAGAGCAGCAGGGAGGTGCTCATAAAATATTCCAGTATCAACACACACACACACACACACACACACACACACACACACACACACACACACACACGCACACACACACACACACTACACATACACACGCGGACACCACACGCCCACACACACACACACACACACACACACGCACACACACACACACACACACACACACACACACACACGCACGCACACCTACACGAACGCATGCACGCACACTACACACACACACACACACACTACACCACACATACACACGCTGACACCACACGCCCACACGCACACTACACACACACACACACACACACACACACACACACACACACACACGCACACCTACACGAACGCATGCACGCACACTACACACACACACACAGACTACACATACACACGCCAGCACACCACACGCACACTACACACACACACACACACGCACACCACACGAACGCATGCACGCACACTACACACACACACACACACACACACACACTACACACACACACACTACACATACACACGCACACCACACGCTCACATGCATGCACACACACACACACACACACACACACACACACACACACACACACACACACACACACGCACACACACGTACGCACGCATGTGACGGCGCTTCATTATTTCTGATTCTTTCCTCAGTTTGCTAATAGTTTTGGTCCATATTCTTGCAGCAGGACCTTCACTACTGGTATGACCTGGACCTACTGAGCCCTGAGATCTTTGGGAACAGGTGTGCAGGATGAGTAAAATTAATTCTATTACGTGCATCTTCCGATTTCGGCTCCTCTTTTCTTACGTCCGTCCCTCTGCCTTCTTGGTCCTCTCTCACTCTGTTTCTTCATCGGCTCGAGGTAACACTACATCGCTCACAGCAGCGTTACCATGGTGACCAGGTTGGTCATCGTTTTTCTGTGCATGATGGCTTCTTTTGTGGCATGAAATATGATTGAGAGAGGTGGAACCACTATGTAGGGAAAGAGGCACAGAGACAAAGAGGGCGCGAATGGGGGAGGAAACGAAGACACTAAAAGTTTAGAAGCGCATAATTAATGACCGTGTCTAGAAGCCGTAATGATCATCGCTAAATCATTCAAGGACTCTGCTGAAGCCAGGGGCAGCATTAAGCCGGTGAAGGGTATCATGCACAAGGGAGAGGGTGTGTCCAAGCACATGCATCAAATGGCACTGATAATAGCACTCGACTTACAATTCCCTCTCATGAGTGCTGGGCTCAGTGATTAAGACTCTGAGCTGCTAATCCAAAAGTTGGGGGTTCAAGTCCCAGTCCCGCCATAGTACCATAGATGCATTAATATTTTATTTTTTGGATTTTTACCTCATTTCCTGCCCAATTAAGTCATGTTCATTTCCCACCCACCAGGTATTGCTTTTCCTATCACATAACCACCACAGACAAGGGAAGGACAAAAGCATGCACACACTCCAGGTATCCAATGCCAGCCACCCGCCTCGTTTCGAACTGCGACACATGCGTATTTGAGAGGGGTGGGTCTAACATACTGAGGAGAAAGCACTATCCGCCCCCTTATACGAATGAGCTCAAAGACACCCATGATTGGCGGGCGATCGCTGTGATAGTGACAGTGAAGTGAGCCTATGCTGTCCCTCGCTTCCGTGAGAGCTCGGCCATTTAGCTCCGACTGACCACTGGCTACGTATGGCTGAGGCATTCACCCGGATTTGAACTTGCGATCTCTGAATTAATAGTCGCACACTTTGTCAGGAGAGGTTATTCTCGATAAAGGTAAAGGTAAGTAAAGTCCTTTGGGCTTTTTACACCCGAGCCTCGTGGCTCATCAGGCCGGTGCTTGTCCCCGGTTTCCATAGTGTGAAGCTACCAGGGGTTCAACTCCTCCTGGATGGGACGCTAGTCCATCGCTGGTTACCTTCCCAGTATATTTTTACTGGACCCCGTTTATTCTGCTGGGTGAACCAGAGGCACACTCGTGGTTAAGACCTTGCCCAGGGGTCTTAGGACAGTGAGGGTCTAACTGGGATTTGAACACACAACCTCCCGGTCATGTGCACAGCACCCTAACCATTACGCCACCGGCCCCCATTCTCAATAAAGGTATCTACCTGATTATAAAAATAATAAATAAATGTTCTCGACCGCTGTATTTTATATGCAAAATGCCTTCCGCTGATTCCTTATACCGCATTGGACAAAGTTATTCAAAAAAAGCACATCCTTCATTCACTGGCCAAACTGCTTACTTGCTCACTTGAAAGATTGGAAGTGCGGATAAGCCGCTTTGTCTCATAAACAAAATACGTGACTTGCGACTAGCGTCTCCTTGTGATGGCCCTAAAATTATTATGGCCACCTAAAATTTTCTCCCTGGATTTAGACGATTCACAGAAATGACCAATTTGAGATAAAAACCGTGGAATCCATGGAAAATTGTCATCCCAGTTAATATTACTCAGGTTCTTGGAGGCTGGAGCCAAGAGCCTATCTTAGCTATCTCACGGTGAAGACGTGGCACACCTGAACAGCTTGTCTGTTCAAAACGTACACAACCATTCTCGCTAACCCCTAAGGGCAATTTCGTACGCCCAAAACACCCAATATGTACGTCTTTGGACTATCAATGGGAAGTAGCGTACCCGAAAAAACTCAAGCAAACATGTGGAGAACATGCAAATTCCACAAATGTCCTCGCTGAGCCCTGGGACTCAAACCCAGGAGCTTCTTGCTGTGAGGCGGATGTGCTAACCACTACACCACCATGCACTACAAAAAGCAACTTCAGAAGATTAAAAAAAAAAAAGTCAATCATCCAGTCGTGTGTTTGCAGCACAATGAATAAAAATCCTGCTGATACAAGTCAAGCACTTCAGTTAACGATCACATCAAACATCAGAATGGGGGCAATGTGATCTCTGCTATGGTAACCATGATTTGACGGTTGGTACCCGATGGGCTGGTTTGAGGATTTGAGAATTTCCTGATCTTATTTCACACATTACATGTCTGAGGTTTATATAGAAACCCCCCCTCAACCCCCCAAAACATTGTGTGAGTGACATTACTGTGGATGGAAGCAGTTTGTTGATGATCAAATGAGGTCAGAGGAAAAAGATCAATTTTTTTTCAAGATGCTGAGACTAATACAGTAACTCAAACATCCATCCATCTTTACCACTATGTTGAGC
Source organism: Plotosus lineatus (assembly GCA_024760905.1). NCBI lineage: Eukaryota > Metazoa > Chordata > Actinopteri > Siluriformes > Plotosidae > Plotosus > Plotosus lineatus. The sequence goes on from CM045733.1 coordinate 17,881,371, forward strand.
AGGATGCCCATCACATGAACCTTAAAGTGCATGAGCTACTACAACAGCAGAGGACCACACTGTGCTATACGTCTGTCCACCAGGAACAAAAACTTGAAGTCACTATAGGTGCTGATTCACCCACTGAGGACAGCTGAAGACATTGGGTGGGGGTGTCTTGTTTGGATGAGCCTGTGTCCTTATGATTAAAGTGTATAATTTCAGTTCTAATAAAAATATAATTGGACAATTAACTGATAAGCGGTTTCATGGTCAGGTGTGGTCTCGTTCCTCATTATTATGAGACAAATTAGGGAGAGTGCTGAATTTGCAGCGTTCCATAACAACGCTCCATGTGCAGTCCAAAGAGGTGACAGTGCAGGTGAAGGCTGACACAAAGAAGGAGAGATAGCAGAAACTATAAATGTGATCAAATTAACTATTTGGTGCCAACTTAAAAACTCAGAGAAGACCACGAAATAATAATAATAATAATAATAATAATAATAATAATAATCATCATCATCATCGTCATCGTCATAATAATAATATTAATCATCATCATCATAGTCATCGTCATCATAATAATAATAATAATAATCATCATCATCATCATCGTCATAATAATAATAATAATAATAATAATAATAATCATCGTCATCATCATAATAATAATAATAATAATAATAATCATCATCATCATCATAGTCATCGTCATCATCATAATAATAATAATAATAATCATCATCATCATCATCATCATCGTCATAATAATAATAATAATAATCATCATCATCGTCATCGTCATAATAATAATAATAATAATCATCATCATCATCATCATCATAGTCATCGTCATCATCATCATAATAATAATAATAATAATCATCATCATCATCATCATCATAGTCATCGTCATCATCATCATAATAATAATAATAATAATAATAATCATCATCATCGTCATAATAATAATAATAATAATCATCATCATCATCATAGTCATCGTCATGATAATAATAATAATAATAATAATAAAAACTGGTTACATATAGAATTGTTCCCTTGATGAGAACAAACTGTTTTAAAAACGTCTAAAATAAACAGATGCAAATTTTCCATAAAGAAGCAAAACCATCGGGAACAGAAGGATCGGAATAAACTTGACCAGAATGGCCGCCGAGCGCCTGGGTCACTGTTGTTTAATGACGCGATTGCTGATAAAAGAACCTCGTGAATTCTGATGTACACACAGCTCTACTTTTTATAGTTGGTTAAATGCTGCAAAACTGATAGAGAGCATTTCACAATACAGATGGATAATGACCCAAAATGTACCGTAAAAGCACCCCAAGAGCTTATTCTGGCGAAGAAATAAAATATATGGCTGAGTTCTACAGGCCAACTGAGTATTTTCTTATTATTTTATTGAAGAAAAATATGAAGGCAGAAAGACTTACAATCAAGCAGTAACAGAAGGTGACTGCAGTACAGGCCTCACAAAGCTCAAATCCCAATAAACAGAACTCACTCTGCTAACATCAAAGACTTCAGGTTGTCAAACTACATGAAATTTGTCTCCAAGTACTAAAAATTATTATATTTTTTATTAGATTGTTTAATTATTCATTCATTCATTTTCTGTAACTGCTTAATCCTAATTAAGGTTGCGGTGGAGGCTGGCGCCCCTCCCAGCCGACTACAGGCGAGGGCAGAGTACACCCTGGATGGCTCACCAGGCCATCACAGGGCGGAAACACGCTGACGGCTATGTCGCCCACTCTTGTCGAAAGTTAGCAATGGTTCTTTTACAAGAACCTCTCACCATAGACAGTGAGAAACATGGCCCGCCTTTGATAACCCAGTTAGCTGCACTGGGGTTTTGGGGTTTGGAGGTGGGGGGGGGGGCAGTTACAACCTTATGGAGAGTGGGACTTGAACCCCCAACCTTAGGATCAGTGATCCTGCACCTTTACCACAGTGATTGGTGGTGTAGTGGTTAAAGTGCTGTGCTCATGATCGGGAGGCTGTGTGTTCAAATCCCAGTTAGACCCCAACTGTACTAAGACCCCTGGGCAAGGTCTCAACCACAAGTGTGCCTCTGTTCACCCAGCAGTATAAATGGGTACCAGTAAAAATATACTGGGAAACTAGCGTCCCATCCAGTAGGAGCTGAACTCCTAGTCGCTTCACGCTATGGAAACCGTGGATAAGCACCGGCCTGATGAGCCACTAGGCTCAGGTGTAAAACGCTCAAAGGACTTTACCTACCACTGCCCATGTTGTTTAATTAGACCTCCAATTTTTAACTAATCAGAACAACGAAGGCGCCTGTACCTACTCGCTAACTTGAAGAAAGACCAACCTGAGTGTTTATCCGAAGGCGGAATCCTCTTCCATTATCAACAACCACCTCGAATCACATGTTGTTGAGGTAGGTTTATGCAAGGAGGTTCACACTGCATGATGTTGCGTGTGGAACTGCGGTCATTACTACTGTCTTGCTAAAAACGTTTTCATCTTTATTACAGCTGCCAGACCTCATTAAATTCGAATAAGTAATTTTTACTGTTTAATTTTGCAGACGGAGCACTTGGAAATCCTACGGACTGTCTAATGAGAGCACTCAGACAATTTCATGGTATCATCACACTCCTCAATCATAATCATATTCTTGACCAGGTTATGATGACAGACTGATCTTAGGCAGAGATAACATGGAACGGATACAGCACCGTGGGCGACATGTCAGAAAAGACAAAGCTGTGCGGTTACTCAGCTTGATTACTAATTAAACAAAAGGTCCAGTTGGGTGAATAAGTTTAGATTAAATTTAATTTCAAAGTGACCCTTGAAGGTAAATGGTCAAGATCTTACATGAATAATGGATGGTCTCAGGCACCCTGACACTTTCTCTGTGCATTCCTTTCTATAGATTTTTATTTTATAACTTGTACATTCGAGAGTTAGTTCAAAAACATTTTAGATTTACGACACTATTTAAACACACGACACAAATATTATAAGCTACAGAAAATAATGTTGGCATATCAACAAAGAAAGCAGCATCTGACAAAACAGACCAATTTTCAGACCAAAAAAAAAAAAAAAATCATAATGAAGACTGTTGGGTTTTGCAAGCAAATAAAGCAAATGCAGCAAATAAAGGAGCAAGTGTGATGGTCAAAATTTCCAAGAGACCTGTGGCTGCTTCTTCAAGATTTAAAAACTTACCTCAACCTTGTAAAACTGCGACTATAAGTTTATAACAAACACACTTAATATCGACTTTGTTTCATTACATTTCAGTTCGTTTACTGCGATTTGTATACATTCATTCATTTTCTGAACCGCTTAATCCTAATCAGGGTTGTGGGGAGGCTGGCACCCATCTCAGCCGAGTCTGGGTAAGGGCAGGGTACACCCTGGACAGCTCGCCAGGCCATCGTAGGGCAGAAACATGCTGACGGCTGTGCAGCCTCCTCTTTATGAAAGTCAGCAATGGTTCTTTTATATGAACCTCTCACCATAGACCAGGGGTCACCAACCATGGGCCGTGGACCGGTACCGGTCCGTAGCTTAATTAGTACCAGGCCGCAGAAGAAATAATTAATTATTTCCGTTTTATTTATTATCTGAGTCTGAACAATGTTTATTTTTGAAAAATCTTTTATTTTGAAAAATGACCGGATTCTCTCGGTTACATGCTGGTCAATTGAGCGCTAAAATGTAACCCACAAGGGGATGGCGTGTGAACAGAGGCGTGCTTCAAACATTAGCGAGGATTTTAGGTGAGACTGAGCCCGATCCTTCATTCTCCCAGCTGGTGTATGATCACTTCTCTTTTTTTTTTTTTGTTTTGTTTTGATTTTTTTTTTTTCAAAGAATAGTTCAAGCTCTACTTCCCAACCAACTTTATTTCAGCTGTATTTATGGAGTGTTTATTATTATTATTAATAATAATAATAAATAATAATAAGTAATAATAATAATAATAATAATAATAATAATAGTAATAATCATAATAATAATAATAATAATAATAATAAATTACATTTACAATATAAACAATCTATGTCCTACCCACCCACCTCCCTGGTCCGCGGTAAAATTATCACGAGTTGACCGGTCAGCGGTGATAAAAAAGTTGGGAGTCACTACCATAGACAGTGAGAGACATAGCCGGCCTTTGATAACCCAGTTAGCTGCACTAGGGTGATTTATATACAGTACATAGTTTTAAATACAGAAGGGGCCGGTGGCGTAGTGCTGGGCTCATGATCGGGAGGTTGTGTGTTCAAATCCCAGTGAAATCATCACTGTGCTAAGACCTCTGGACAAGGTCTTAACCACAAGTGTGCCTCTGTTCACCCAGCAGTATAAATGGGTACCAGTACAAATATACCGGGAAGGTAACCTGCGATGGACTAGCGTCCCATCCAGGAGGAGTTGAACTCCTAGTCGCTTCATGCTATGGAAACTGGGAATAAGCACCGGCCTGATGAGCCACAAGGCGCGGGTGTAAAAAGCCCAAAGGATTTTACCTTACCTTTAAATACAGAAACATTAAGTTTTATTACATACATGGAAACATAAGGCATTTTTGTTTTTACAGCATTTCTGTCCAAAGACAAGCAGGAAAAGGGAGCTTTTTTCTGGTCAAAGCACAACCACACTTTAATTGCATGTTTAACTCCGTGTCTGCTGTAGTACACTTGGCATTAAAAGTGTTATGCAATAAATCACTCAGTGTTTAAGTGTGCATTTCTACTAATGTCTAGTCTCAAAATAATTAAAGGGGAAAAATTACATGCTACAACTGTGCCTGGAACTAGAACTTTAACAAACCAAGTATGGGGGTGGGAGGTTTGGGGGGGGGTCCAAGCTCCTTGAAAACATCGACCGACTGAAGGCCGACTGTGCTGATTTCAGCATCTTAAATCTCCAGTGAGGACTACAACATGAACATCTACCCATAATCTGATGGTCCTGCATTTTTTTAATGAATTCCGATTAATTAATATCAACTATCTGCTGTATGACAAAGAAAAGACCCAGTAACAGATCAGTCTTTTAGAACGGTCTATAAATACATATGCAGGCACATTTTATGTCGCGATAGCATGTGATGTTAACGTGTGTTGAGACACATGAGCCATATGAAGCACTAGAAGATGAGAATGTACTTGACTGCTGACTGATGATGCTGCCTGATCCTGACCAACCATTAATTGCTGTGGCTTGTCTCTGGACTGGCCTGATTCATCCTGATGCTCTACTTTGCATTGTGACTCATCTTCTTCTGTTGCGGATGTGTCCCTGAGGGATACCCTAAACACCCACCCTTTCCAAAAACACTTGAGTTTGGAGATACTATTAAATGGATACTCTAGATTTGTCTCAAATATTTGCAAGACTATCCAGTGCTCCTCCTAGAGCTCTTGCTCATAATATGCTTAAAGTTAACATCCTTTTAAGATATATATATATATATATATACACTGTATATGCATCTTAAGTGAAGATAAAGGAATAATCTATGAAAATAATCTAAAATCCCTCACCATCGCAGTTCATATAATTTTAGGAACATGATATTTCAAAAGTATGAAGGTAAAAAAAAAAACACTGGATTGTATAATCGTTTTCAGGAACCTCCCCATTCTGATCTGATCACAGAAATAAGCCGATCACAGAAACACTAAAAATGATGTGAGGGACGACACCCTGACCTGAACACTAGTCCAACATACACACACACACACACACACAAATAAATAAACTACAGGGATTGAGAGAGTTACGCTGAAAGGACCATTTCATAACACGCCTATATCAAACAGCCTAATACAGATTCGCCTCAGTGACCTTGAAAAGTAAGTGAAGGTCACTCATGCACAAACTCACCCTGGCACTTAAAGTAGTGAGGCAGTATACCACGTCTGAAAGTCTCAGCTTCAGCACTCAGCAAGTAAATGCACCAAACACAAAGCAAATGATATGACGTGCAGTAAACACTATTAATAGTTTCGAGGAGAGCTCGTAAAGTGAATTTTGGAGGGAGCAGATTTTTGGTGGGTTTGAAGCTCATTTCATGGAAAAATCGTTATAAAGGACACTCGTTAAACGAGGTACCACTGTACATATGAATGCTTAAGCAGTTATTGTATCAAAATATTTGTTGAGTTCTAGTATCTTCTTGTACTATCAAAATATTTCCCGGTTAGCAGTTTGCAAAGGCTGAGAATTGATTAATACCCAATTAATTCTGCATCCCTGGTGACTGTACTACAAACAGCCCAACCCACAAAAAGATACATTGAGAACAAACTGAAGAACAGTCCAGGCAGCAAGTGGTTTCCTCGTTTATCATGAAATATTTGCGGTGGTGTGAGGCAACGTGCTGCATACACAGCACATTCTTGCAGGTTCTCGACAGCACCTGGCCTCCTCCCCCCCCCCCCCCCATACTCTCATCACCGCCTCCGGGCATTAAAGTCCTGATTTTAACACAAAGATGTTTCAATTCTAAATTCACTGTGTCTCTGGGTATAACTCCACAGGAGTCCACAAAGAAGATTCACAAGGCAATACGTAGTAGTTTGAAAGAGCGAGCCACAAGCAAAGGGCTCATGCGGTTCTTAGCTGTCTTAGACATCTCAGTGAAAGTATGGATGCCATCAGTGTCAGCATTAAATAACACACACACACACCCAGACTTCCTGCTGTGCTCCAGTGGTTCTGGTTTAGAAGATGAGTAACACTGTGTTGTCAGGTTACATCAAGGTGCTTTGAAAATGGTAAATCATTTAGAGGCCATTTCCGAAGGCTTCCGGACTTAAAACATCCGTCTCCTCTGCTACATTCTCACTCCATCTTTCTCTCTCTTTCTCTGTGGCACACAGACATTCTCTGCTTTCTGACCTACTCAGTGCTAATGTGGCATTTATACAGACGAATGTCCTACAAGAATGTTGACAGAGAAGACAGAGTGCAGCTCAGAGACTTGTCCATTCATGCATTTGTAAAGAAGTGATGTCTTTGTCTGGAGTCTTGCATCAGCCTTGGATTGCAAACATCCACAACGAATGAAATCTGGAAGAATATTCACATGGGTCCACTGCTGGAAAAACTGGAGCATGTATAATAGTGAAGGCAGGCAAATATTCAAGTGTGCCATCATTTCCTGTGTTTCGGTTCACTTGAAACGAAAGGCGAGATGAATGAAGTAGGGACGGTGGCACGAGCAGAATTTACATCACAGTGCTGTCGAATTCTTCCCTGTAATAGCGCCAGAGCTGCTGATTAAGTTTCTATAACAGCAACTCTGATAGACTGTAATTCAAATCCCAGATTTATATCACCGCACTCATTCTAATTAAGCTATATTGCACTTGGCCATTTTCCTTACAATGGCCATGGTGCCCAATTTGCCCTGTTGTTGGTCCTTATCACAATTAATAATGCTTAAGCTACAAGATAAAATGACCATCTGGGTGCGCTGTCCAAGCTGCTGGCTCAGGGTTTATTGCGTTATGCATTTGCCCATCGTCCTTCACGTTAAATGAAGGATCCATTACCTAATAAACCTTATGTGCACAGCCATCGAGACATCTGAAAAAGCAGCATTGAATGTAAGTGATTTCTTGTTCTCCATAAGTGTCACTTTAAAATAAAATCGAAAGTGCGACAATATCTGTTGCAACAACAAATGAGATGTTTGTGCACTTCACACAGAAACGGCTGCCCCGCTCCGCTGAAAGATGGAGAGTTTAATTTGCTTTTCAAGGCAGACAGGTTGTCTCTCCTGTCTGCTTTTGATCAGGTTATTTGTACGTTGGTGTGTAGTGATAAAATGTGTTCCACAATGTTGGTGTTGCTGTCAGCTTGAGAAAAATAACAATTTCAAGAATTGAATTATTATCAATTGCACACAGAGTGCAAGCCTCTACCAAGCTTTAAAAAAGTAAGGAAAAAGTATACAGCACCCCCTTCTGGAGCTTTGCCGCTGAATAGCTGTCAGATTGCAGATTTCGTACGGTCTATGGAAGCGAATAGAAAAAGATTTTGTGGAACTCAATATCTGGCAGCATCTATCAATTAACAATATGTTTAAGCTCTGATTGGTTATCGTTTGAATCGCGACGCATGAAGGTTCAGCTCAGCTGAACTCCACACCTGGCCACTTTGCATTGTTTGATAAAAAATTGAGTTGACTGACCGCATGGTTGCGTCTTGTGCAGATGCGGCGTCACAGCTTCTCTGCCCTACCCAACTTATCTGGCAGTGCTTTGTGCATAACAGTGCTTCCTGCTCTGCATTGTTTGAATCCAGCCCCATTAGACACCGACAAATAATAAACATCCAGCTGCAGCAGGTGATCATGTGCTCTAACAAACTGAAAGTAATATGTAGCTGAGAAATCATCAAATCATAATTACCTTTGCCCAGGAGGTTGAGCTTTTCTGGCGTTTGTTGGTTTGTTTACCAGTGAATTAACTCAAAAAGTTATAAAAGGAGTTTCATCATTTTTTTTTTTTTTTTTTTTTTTTTTAACAGAGGTGAAGTTTGGCATGAATAACACTCTATTAGAGTTTGGTGCTGATCCGGATAGAATTCTGAATCCAGGAATCAAAATAAATAAATTCATTTCTTTGTGTGAGAGGATGTGAGGTATGATACAGCAGGTTCTGTGTTCATTGATATTTTTGGGCTTGGTGGAGGTTTATACTCTCAAAGTGCCCTTTTAGTTAAAATACAGCGATCCCTCACTTTCCGTGGTAAATAGGGGCCGAGACCCCCCCCGCTGATTTCTGCGAAGTAGGCTTGACCTCCCGTACGTGACTGACGTATACGTACATGTATATATATAATATTAATGAATACATAATTAAACACTGTCTGTCTGTCTGTCTGTCTGTCTTCCATTTGGCTTTTTCCCTTTTACTCGGGAGTCGCCACAGCGAATCATCTGATTCGCACGTTTGATTTGGCAGAGTTTTTTTTTTTACGTCGGATTCCCTTCCTGTTACAACCCTTTTTTTTTTAGCAAGGGACAGAAACACGCTGACGACTTTGCAGCTACTCTTTACGAAAGTCAGCAATGGTTCTTTTACATGCCTCTCACCATAGACAGTGAGAGACATGGCCCGCCTTTGATAACCCAGTTAGCTGCACTAGGGGGCAGTGACAACCCTGTGGAGAGTGGGACTTGAACCCCCAACCTTTTGGATCAGCGATCCAGCGCCCTATACCACTAGACCATCACTGCCCCCAAATACATATTCAACACTATAAATGCTTATTACAATAATTAAAGATTCAAAAATAATGCATAAGATATAAATAAAATATAAACACACACACACACACACATACAAACACGCATGCACAGATCCGCAACTCATAAAAAATGTAAGAAGTTTTGTTGGGGGTTTTTGAGTTGTTTTTTTTTTTTTTTTTTGCATAATTGGCCTTGTTTTGTGGCATTTTCCTTCACTTTTTGCCTATTTTCCCTTATTTTTAAATTTTCCAATGAATATTTTTGCAAAACCCACGATGCACTGAAGCACGAACAAGAGCGATGAAGAAACAAGCACGAAGTAGCGAGGGATCACTGAATTCATTTCAATAAATGGCAAACTGTTTAGAGCTGCGGTGGCATGGTGGCGGAATGTTTAGTATGTTCATCTGACAGCAAGAAGGTCCTGGGTTGGACTCCTGGCCTCGGCCAGGGCGTTCTTGTACAGAGTTTGCAAGTTCCAGCCATGTCTGCATGGGATTCCTCTGACACTCCGGTTTCCTTCCACATTCCAAACACATGCACATTAGGCTAACTGAAGATTCCAAATTGTCACCCGGAGTGAATGATAGTGTGTGTGTTGCCCTGCAATGAACTGGAAAGCTGTTCCAGGTTTATCTTGCCTTACCCAGTGTCGGCTGAGTTAGGCTACAGCCTCCCTGCAACCCTTATAGGGTTGAGCATTCCAGTAGTCAATGTTTAATGCTGCTATAATGCATATAATCAGGAACTAACCTGTTCCTTTCAACTGAAATATTCAGTTCATTTTCTGTAACCGCTTCATCCTAATTAGGGTCGCGGGGAGGCTGGTGCCCATCCCAGCCAACTCAGGGCGAGGGCAGAGTACACCCTGAACAGCTCGCCAGGCCATCGCAGGGCGGAAACATGCTGACGGCTTTGCAGCCTACTCTTGTTGAAAGTCAGCAATGGTTCTTTTACATGCCTCACACCATAGACGGTGAGAGACATGGCCGGCCTTTGATAACCCAGTTAGCCACACTGGGGGTGGGTGGGGGTGGGGGGTGGGGGTGGGGGGGGTAGTGACAACCTTGTGGAGAGTGGGACTCGAACCCCCAACCTTTGGCTCAGCGATCCGGCGCCTTATACCACTAGACCACCACTGCCCTCCACTAGACCACCACTGCCCTCCACTAGACCACCACTGCCCAACTGAAATATAAACTGAAACATCCAACTGAAATATAAACTGAAAAATATATATAGGGTTTTTTTTTTTTTTTGGCGCTCATATAGGAGGCTCATACACTTTTCTAGATTCACTGTTATAAGGCTATAAATAATTTTAATCACCTGACAGAGTGTGCACTGTCTGTAGCATGATTGGTGGTAATGTTGGAAAAAAAAAAAAAATACAAGCTACATTTACTGCAAGACGATGGGTCAGGTTCAATTTAAAATGAATCATTTTGTAATTGGAATACGTAAAGTTATTCACTGCTATCCAATTCAGCAGTCGGATGATAACGAGCCAGAGTTCAGGGCTCAGAAGAATTCACATAATAAGCATTTAGGGCTGTTCATTTGGCTAACTAAATAAGACTACTGGAGTATAATCTATTAAACCAGGCGGATCTTGCTGAGGCTGTAATAAGGGCATTCTGCAAACCCTCTGCTCTCAATCCATCTACAAGCCACTGGGATTTCCTTTGAATTCTGCAGCCGGCTTGGGGAAATCACAGCAGGACTGGATTTAGAGCTGCTCTATCTCCCCTTGATCACTTTCACCAAATAGTGCATGAAGCCAGAGCACTTTTCCCACCATATATTTTTAACTCAACATGTTAAAAAATTTAACATGGCTACACTTACTGAATTGCATTACAAGTCAGCAGAGAGCTTAAGCAATAGAAATGGAGCTCAACAACCCCCTACCTCTGAGCCAGGGACACTCAGTGAGCCCCATAATGAATGTCTAATGCAAATGGAAATAAAAATGAAATCAGCATTTGATTCATGAGTATCATGAAGGGGATTGGTTCATTAATGCGATGCAGACATACATAATAATGCACTTTCTTGTAGAACACTTACATGCATTTAAGCATGATAAACGACAAGTTGCTAATGATACACTCATATATTTAGATACGAGACTTAGCACAGTAGCGGGAACACTGTTCTGAAGGCATATCATTATATTTCAAACCCAGTTTGACATTTTATAATTTATAATCGAAATACACACATCGTACTGAGGTGCTGCTACAATAGTGCCCTACACTTACAGCTATCACCAGTTCAAAATATCCTCAGCGATGGAAGAAAGAGGATGAAGAGTAAACACCTCTGATGGATTTAAGGATGTTGCATTATTATTATTTTTTTTTTTACACCCTGCACAATCTTTTTTTTTTTTCTGTCAAGTGTAACTTTAAAAGAAATGCCTCAATTTCCACAGTCAGAAACAGGGAGGAAGGGTGTGGGCTGACAGACCGAGCCATTTGTTCACACACTGATATGGAAGGATGAACACTGGATTGGCTTGTCATGAAGCTATGAGAGGTTTATATACACTTTTCCAAGTGCATGCCCAGAGAGCTGTCAGTCAGCTGTCATAATTGGCTTATGTTCATGGGGATGAATGAACTAATGCATAGAATTGTGGATAAAAATAAAATTAAATAAAAAATAAAAAAAACTCATTATGATCTGGTTAATTCAAAATGATATTTTTTTTACACTGACATTTCAGTTTAAAATGATGGGAGAGCAATCACAGGTTGAAATTGTGATTTTTCAAACTTGAACGCTTTGTTACAGAGCACGAAAACAAACTAGAAAGGAAATATTCATGATTTGAAGTGCTTTAATCGTAAAAAGTACCAAACTCGTGAATTTCTGTCTTACAAATTTTTGCTAATTATCTACCTGCATACAGGAAGCACAAAATTACGCAATAAATTTCCTCTCACAAATAACCTGCAATTTTGTTTTCATACAAATTTAGCAGAGCTATGACAAAAAGGAACAGATGTAGATGTAGGTGAGACAGATTTGAAAGCTATGTAGTTGCATTTGAACATAAAATATGTGTTTGTCTGAAATTCATTGGCTAGCACACAACAGTTGAGTTTCATATGGTACACCAACAATTCTCCTAATAATTTACTCCATTGCCAATGCACTGTTATATACCTGTAGTACATGGTATGTAACAAAGGTTAAAAAAAAAAGACAAAGAAAGTCTTCCAATCTCCCACTACACTCATAATATGCACAACTTCATCATGAGGTGGTTTTTACTTACGTCTACAAAGCTACAATCTGCTCACATGCATTTTGCATTAGCCTGCTCGAAAATGCCAACATTTATAATCTGTTTCATTCTCATGACAGTTGCAAAATTGTGAGAATCACATGTGTATGAATATAGAGATAATGAATTTACAAATTAGATGCAAACAAGTAAACTTCTAAAAAATACAAAACTAGGCATATCTGCACATAATACTACATTTGTATTCCATCTGCAATTACACTTGCATAAATCAGACAGGCGTCTGCTCGTATACGCAAACACATAATATCATCATCAGTTCATTTTCTGTACCCGCTTAATCCTAGTTTGGGTCGCGGGGAGGCTGGTGCCCATCCCAGCCAACTTCGGGCGAGGGCAGAGTACACCCTGAACAACTCGCCAGGCCATCGCAGGGCAGAAACACACCGACGGCTTTGCAGCCTACTCTTGTCGAAAGTCAGCAATGGTTCTTTTACATGTCTCACACCATAGACAGTGAGAGACATGGCCGGCCTTTGATAACCCAGTTAGCTGCACATCGGGGGGCAGTGACAACCTTGTGGAGAGTGGGACTCGAACCCCCAACCTTTGGATCAGCGATCCAGCGCCCTATACCACGAGACCACCACTGCCCCGTAACACATAATATATATATATATATATATAAATATATATATATAGATGGTTGGAGAAAAGTATCTGGTGTGATAGTATCTGGTGTGATGTGTGATAGGAGGGTATCGGCAAGAATGAAAGGAAAAGTGTATAAGACGGTATTGAGGCCAGTGATGTTGTATGGTTTAGAAACAGTGGCGCTGAGGAAAAGACAGGAGGCAGAGCTGGAGGTAGCAGAGATGAAAATGTTGAGATTCTCTTTGGGAGTAACGAGGATGGATAGGATCAGGAATGAGGACATCAGAGGGGCAGCACATGTAAGAGGTTTTAGAGACAAAGTCAGAGAGGCTAGATTGAGATGGTTTGGACATGTACAAAGGAGGGATAATAAATATATTGGTAGTAGGATGCTGAGGTTAGAACTATTTTTTTTTTAATATTCATCGAATTAAGGAAGAATAGGGGAAAAGGTGAAGGAAAATGCCACAAAACAAGGCCAATTATGAAAAAAAAAAAAACTGACCAAAAAAACAACCCAAAACCTCCCATCAAAACTAGTTACATTTTTGTGAGGTGCGCATCTGAGTGTGTGCACATGTATCTGTGTCTGTATGTGTGTGTATTTATAATGTATGTACATTTTATGCATTATTTTTGAATGTTTAATTATTAAAAAAATCATTAAAAGTATTTATAGCATTGAATATGTATTTATTGATATTATATACACATATACTAGTACATGTACGTATACGTCAGTCAGGGGGTGGGGGGTGATCCTAGTTCGTGAATTCGGTGGACGTGGAGGACATATATATATATATATATATATATATATATATATATATATATATATATATATATATATATATATATATATATATAAAAAATGTCATGCACATCACTTCTGTAATAACTGTTTCTTCAACGTTATTCACATCCACCTTGTAGCAATACAATATGGGGCAGTGGTGGTCTAGTGGTATAGGGCACTGGATCGCTGATCCAAAGGTTGGGGGTTCGAGTCCCACTCTCCACAAGGTTGTCACTGTCCCCCCTAGTGCGGCTAACTGGGTTATCAAAGGCGGGCTATGTCTCTCACTGTCTATGGTGAGAGGCATGTAAAAGAACCATTGCTGACATTCGTAAAGAGTAGCTGCAAAGTCGTCAGCGTGTTTCTGTCCCTTGCTAAAAGGGTTGTGACAGGAAGGGCATCCGACGTAAAAACCTCTGCCAAATCAAACGTGCGAATCAAGATGATTCGCTGTGGCGACTCCCAAGTAAAAGGGAAAAAGCCGAAAGTAAGACAGACAGACTTGTAGCAATACAATAACCAGTTTTGGCCAAATGTTTGAAATGTTTTCTTTGAAAAGCCAGCAGTACATTCTGTTTGTAACAGCACTTCCAGTCAGTCAGCTCACCCTGTTACACCAGGACAGCTGAAAAGATCAGTTATTTTTCTGACCTTAAAACTAAATCTATCTTGGATGTTGATTCGTCTACCCATTTAATGTCTCTTGCATTGTCTACAATGTGCAGCTCTTGAGTAAACGTTACTAAACAAACTAAACTAAAACAAACTCCAGCATGCTATATTTAAGGTTTTATTTACAGTAGGTGGTGTAGAAATGAAAATACGTAGCTATATCGTTAGCAAGAACAGATCACAAGCAGTGGTTACATGCCAAAAATCTGTGTGATAGGAACTTTAATTATGATGTTGCTTTCAATTAAAAAAACGGGTTCAAGCCACTTTGATAGTTTCTTCAATTATCAAGTAGTATCTCAGAGTCCTGATCCACCAACTCCTGAGAGGCTAAGCATCCATGGGTGTGATATTTTTTAAGCATTTGCAACAAAAACAGAGTGTACTCTGAGTACGTTATGGTTCTTGAGAAGCGGAGAAGCTGCTTTTAATGGATCACACTGCCATGAGAATGTATGAGGGGAAAAAATGTTCTGTTAGATGCCTGCAAGAAATAATTACTGCTTACTTTCTTTGTAATATTAATATAAATACAACAATACACATCTCACAAAATCTTAAGTGAGTTTTAGAGGAAACAGAGCTACCCTTGTAAACTTCAACCAGCCAGCACTGCTGAAAATACAACATATGCCCATATTTTAGTTATGGTTCCTTTCAACGTACTGCCAATCAGGGACTTACAGAGCAGCACCTTCTCCCTGCATCGCTGCATTCGCATTTGAGGTTTGGATTTTTTAGTTCTCCTGCAAAGTTGTTTTCTACTGAGAAGTTTTAAGCATCAAGACCCCTGTCTGATACCCCCATTTCACTGGAGCACGGCATGCAGTAATCGTGGCAGAAAGGCGCGGAGCGCAGTCTACGGAAGAGCTTCGGCATTTTTACACGGAAAATGGGTGAAAATCCTACGAAAAAGCGTAAATTCTGATTACCCCCCCCCTCCCATTTCATTGGACTACGGCATGCCAGAATCGTGTAGCAGAAAGGTGCAGAACGCAGTTTACGGAAGAGCTTCGGCATTTTTACACGGAAAATGGGCGAAAATCCTACGGAAAAGTGTGAATTCTGATACACCCCCCCTTTTCATTGGACTACAGCATGCCAGAATCGTGTAGCAGAAAGGTGCGGAACGCGGTTTACGGAAAAGCTTCGGCATTTTTACACGGAAAATGGGTGAAAATTCTACGGAAAAGTGTAAATTCTGATACCCTGATTACCCCCCCCCCCCATTTCATGGGACTACGGCATGCCAGAATCGTGTAGCAGAAAGGTGCGGAACGCATTTTACGGAAGAGCTTCGGCATTTTTACAAGGAAAATGGGTGAAAATCCTACGGAAAAGTGGAAATTCTTACACTCTTGGAACGTTCACAGCATGTGCGGAACAAGTATGCCAAAGTACGCCAAAGTGACCCCACAGAACACTCACATAATTTTTTTCCTGTGAACATACTTTTGAACATGTTCAAATGCACATTCACGGAATATTTTGGCCTGCCAGAAGCATAAGGAAGTGGAGGAAGACTTGAGGAATAACATGGAAGATGAGGGACTAATTGCGGAACGTTTGCGGATGACAAGATTTTGGTTCCATAAGTCTGCCGTGCTCCAGTGAAATGGAAGTACAGTGATACCTCTGCTCACGAACATAATTGGTTCCCAGAAAGTGTGTGTGAGGCGAAAAATTCGTCTTCCGAACATTTATTTCCCATAAGAAACCATTAAAATGAGAATAATCCGTTCCCAGGTCCCCATAAAACATAATTTTCTACTAAATAAGCCTTAAAACTACACAAAAATATACCTTATTTTATGTATAATAAATGTGCTATTGTATTGTAATTAAAGAAATAAACTGTACTGTATAATAAAGTCGTTTTATTTACCTTTGTGATGGTAGTTGATGGCTTGATGGAATGGAGTGGGAGGAGGAGGGAGTGGGAGGAGGAGGGAGGGAGGGAGGGAGGGACTTACTGTTTGGAAGGAGTGTTTGGAAACGCCCTTAGCCACACACGCACCCTTAATAGCTTCCTTGTTCTTAAGGATGGTGGTAGACTTAGCGTACTGGTAGTGGGACGCTGAGTCACACAAACGCACACCTCGTTCGTGTTTTTCAATGATCTCCGCCTGTGGTGGGGTCTTTTTCGGTCCCATAATAGCAAAAGTACACTCAATATGGTCCAAAATGTCTAGCAAACACAAACCACTTCCGCACTCAAAGAAAGGGGTGTGACGAACTGTGACGCCGTGAGCGTGCGTCAGCTTCTCGTGGCCGCCACCGTGGCGCTGTTCGACCGCGTGGTTTGATTCGTCCACCGAAAACTAGTTCGTCAGCAGAGACAATATGCTCGCAAATTTAATGTTCTTGAGGCGAAAAGTTCGTGAGCTTAAGCGTTCGTCAGCGGAGGTTTTACTGTATAAGGTTGTGTGGTACCAGGATTTCAAGTTGCTTGCAAAAGCAATCCAAAATATGCCTATAATCACTCATTAAATGATTATTTTGGTCAACAAAACTTAATAAAATAGAACATTTAGAAATGAGTTTTCCATGACAGAGTCAGTTCAGAAGGTTGGTCATCAAGGAGCAGTTTATAAATTTTAAATCCTTGTGCTACTGATGCGGTGAATTGCATTCGCAATAAAAACACTGACAAGTCTTGTCTCTTATTCCCCAAACGATACCAAAAGTAAACAGAAGTTTGAAACAAATACACTACCCAGCTGCACTGCATTTCAATAATGCAAATCTCAGCTTCTCGAAGGTATCTAACGTTGATTAAAGTCGTCTTCTTTTCCTTTCGGCTGATTAAAGTATCTGTGATTATTCCAGAAGCATGTTTAAATATTATAAACAGCCTCTTAAAAGAGAAGTAGATATCTAAGGTTGATACCTGGGATACTCTGTCTTCTGATGGCCAGCGCCCCATCTGGAGGTCTGGAGGGATTGGAGTGTTTGGTGTAGGGCCCCTCATCTACAAAATACAAACCGAAAAGCAAGAGTTACAACTGACAAACTGACCAATCATAATACGAAAATTACTTTTCAACATCAGGTGATACTGGGCATCACAAAAGCTGGCGACCACATATGAACACACACACACACACACAACACGTGGAAAAATAAACAAATAAACAAATAAGCAAAATACTATTACAGGGATCCCTCGCTTTCCGCGGTTAATGAGGACGCCCCCCCTGCGACCGCTGAATTCCGCGAAGTAGGATCGACCCCGGCTGACAGATACATATATAATATCAATAAATACATATTTAACGCTATAAATGCTTATAAGAACTATTAAACGTTCAAAAATAATGCATAAGATGTAAATAAAATATAAATACACACACATACAGATGCTCGCGCACACAGATGCGCACCTCACATAAAATGTCAGTAGTTTTGATGTGGGGTTTTTTTGTTTTGTTTTGTTTTTTTGCACGCACTCAGATGCGCACTTCACATAAAAATGTAAGTCGTTTTGTTAGATTGCTTTTTTTGTTTGGGTTTTTTTTTTTTTACATAATTGGCCTTGTTTTGCTGCATTTTCCTGAACCTTTTCTTTTTCAATGAATATTTTTTGAAAAACCCGTGATGTCCTGAAGCCGCAGTAACTCAAGCATGAACCAGCGAGGGATCACTGTATACCGAGCAAGAGCAGTGGTGGCCTGGTGATAAAGGTGCTGGATCACAGATCCTAAGGTGGTGGTGGTGGTGGTGGTGGTGGTGGTGGTGGGGGTCTGGCCCCACCCCCACCCCCCAGTGCAGCTAACTGGGTTATCAAAGGCCAGCCATGTCTCTCACTGTCTATAGTGAGAGGTTCATGTAAATGAACCGTTGTTAACTTTCGACAAGAGTAGCTGCATAGCCGTCAGCATGTTTCTGCCATGTGATGGCCTGCCAAGCTGTTCAGGGTGTACTCTGCCCTCTCCTGGAGTTGACTGGGATGGGCGCCAGCCTCCAAGCGGCCATAATTAAGATTAAGCGGTTACAGAAAATGAATGAATGAATGAAAGCAAATTCTATTGAACTTAAGAGGCTTCCTGCTTGATGTACGTAGAAAAAAGCTACAGGGTATGTATGTGTGTTGGTTGTGTAATATTGATATAGAGCTACAGTACAGAAAATGGCTGTAAAAAGCTGCAGCTCTGAGTGCAGTGTAGCAAAGTGCCATGAGCCTGACATTCACGAAACTGTGTTGTGACTTCAGGACTCTACAGCAGTAAGATCTCGATTATATAAGACATAATGTACACACAAAACAGAAAAAGGAAACCGCATGGTGTTTGTATTGGAAGTCCCGTGAAAGCT
This sequence comes from Plotosus lineatus, assembly GCA_024760905.1. Lineage (NCBI taxonomy): Eukaryota > Metazoa > Chordata > Actinopteri > Siluriformes > Plotosidae > Plotosus > Plotosus lineatus. The sequence goes on from CM045733.1 coordinate 17,900,325, forward strand.
TGTACTAGAGTTACTCAGAAGAATTCACATGGGTGGCACAGGAATACAAACACGCCTTTTCTGTTTGTTTGTTTTTGCATTACATTCAAGATAATTGGCTTTGAGATGACAGACCACAATCATAGATTTAATTTCCTGATATAATCAACTAAATACAATAAAGAACAGAGCACTTTTGTCTGAGACACTTCTTTTTCAAATCATCCAAAAACAAAAATAAATAAATAACTGTGACTGACTGGTTCTTCTGGGTACCCAGATGTGCGCTGGAATTTTCAAGTTTATTTGTCATACAGGGAACAGTGAAATATCCCTACCCATAATGGAATTCTTCAACTCCGAGCCTCTCAATATTGCATACATAAAATAAATAAAAAAAAACCCAGATATGTGACACATAAACATTTAGATTTAATATTAAGTTCACATCATGAAAGCGCCATCTTAAAAATTCAAACGCACCATTCAAACATTAAAATGCGCCATTCAATCATTCAAACAATGCACGAGCTGCTCTCCCATCAATGGCATTCAAACATCCCGCTGGCCTCCCATTGGCTAACAACTGAGCTGTCGTTCATGTCGCCTTCACTCGAGCGTCATCTTGGACAGGTCCACCTGATTCCATCTTGGACAGGGATCCCATTGGCTAGGAGGGATGACGCAGCTACCTCCCTTTGCCTATTATGGAGCTGAATCTACCCCGATGCTTTTCGTGTAAAGGACAGAGTTCTTGTTGTTTTATGCTTTAGTTTTTGACTCAGGCTTTTAACCTTCCATAAACATTTGTAAGATTATAACTCTGCTAAGAAGACATGGTCAACACACACGCACACACACACACACACACACACACACACACACACACACACACACACGCACGCGCACAGAAACGCATGCACGAACACACACACACACACACACACACACACACACACACACACACACACGCGTGTGTGATTTCCGGTGCAAGGGAGAAGAAGAAACGGGCTCGAGTGATATCACAAAGGAATATGGCCAAACCCGTCTACCATGGGTATGATATTGAAGCAGAAGGAGGTCTTAAAAGGTATGCTTTTATAATTTTTAAAGGGTTTAGGGGGTAGTATTGGGGGCTTGGAGTTGGGGCAGTGGTGGTCTAGTGGTATAAGTCGCTGGATCACTGATCCAAAGGTTGGGAGTTCGAGTCCCACTCGCCACAAAGTTGTCACTGTCCCCCCCAGTGTGGCTAACTGGGTTATCAAAGGCAGGCCATGTCTCTCACTGTCTATGGTGTGAGGCATGTAAAAGAACCATTGCTGACATTTGTAAAGAGCAGCTGCAAAGTCATCAGCGTGGCGACTCCCAAGTAAAAGGGAAAAAGCTGAAAGGAAGACAGACCGACATTGGGGGCCTTGGAATGAATCATGCGTTTTACATGTAAAATGCGGTTCAATTTACGAAAAATGCAGGTTACGAAAAAGGCTCTGGAACGGATTAATTTCGTAAAGTGAGGTACCACTGTACCGAGTAAACTCACTTTTACAGGCAGTGAATGCCTCAATTTAATGTTACAGAGACTGATTGAATAAAATTGGGAAATTTGATCTACGATTTTGCTACCAGTACACACGCTGCTGAAGTGTTTGTAGTGCAGAAACAGTGGTGTATACATGTGCAATTTCTCCAGTATATCAACAGTTGAGTAGCCTGATGGCTTGTGGGTAGAAACTATCCCTGAATATCCCTTGGGCGACTCCCAAGTAAAAAGGGAAAAAGCCGAAAGGAAGACAGACTTGATACTAATTAGGGTTGTGGCGAGGCTGGCGCCCATCCCAGCTGACTCCGAATGAGGGCAGAGTACACCCTGGAAAGCTCGCCAGGCCATCGCAAAGCAGAAACAAGCTGAGGGGTATGCAGCGACTTTTGTCAAAAGTCAGCAATGGTTCTTTTAAATGAACCTCTCACCATAGACAGTGAGAAACATGGCTGGCCTTTGATAACCCAGTTAGCTGAACTGGGTGGGTGGGGGGTGGGGGCTGTGACAACCAATTGAGAGTGGGGCTTGAACCCCCAACCTTTGGATCTGTGATCCAGCACCTTTATCACCAGGCCACCACTGCCCTCCCTGGTGATGCGTTGTGCTGATCAAGCAGTCTTCTGTCAAGCTTTGCGGTCCAGAGCATTACAGTTTGGCCTTTGATAACCCAGTTAGCTGAACTGGGTGGGTGGGGGGTGGGGGCTGTGACAACCAATTGAGAGTGGGGCTTGAACCCCCAACCTTTGGATCTGTGATCCAGCACCTTTATCACCAGGCCACCACTGCCCTCCCTGGTGATGCGTTGTGCTGATCAAGCAGTCTTCTGTCAAGCTTTGCGGTCCAGAGCATTACAGTTGCCGTATCAGGTAGTGATGCACCCAGACATAATACTCTCAAAGATGCAACAGTAAAGGTTGGTGAGTATTCTGGAGTCCATGCCAAACCTCCTCAGTCGCCAGAAAGAAGAGCCATTGCCTCGCTGCTTTTGTGATCATACCCATGTGGTGTCACCAGCTCAGCTCCTCAGTGATTTTGATCGCCAGGAACCTGCAGAAACAGATTCTCTACCTCTATCCCTTCAAAGTGGATAGGAGTGTGACCGTCACCCTGCCATTATATTTCTGATATAAAAAGATACCATACCACAAGACACAAACAACTCGCAGCAGTAAGAATCAGAAAGCCAGATTGTTCTTTGCAAATAAATTTAGAATTGAGCCATCAATGTTATGGAAACATGATAATCCTCAACCAAGGCGATGGAAATGCCAAAATGTCGCGAAAGAAACAGCCGTTCATACGAGCTTGTCGGGCAATGGAAATAGTATCATGGCTTAGGATTGCATGGCTGCTTCTGGAAAGAGACTCACTCATCTTTATTGATGATATGACTCCCAATGATGGTAGCAGAAAAAAAAAAAAAAGATCAGAATTTTCGAGAAAGAGTCTGAGTTACAATTTCACTTTATAAAGTGAGAAAAAACTGTAGCAAGACAATGACTCAAAATAAACTGTTGACAGAATTCGTTAGAAAAAAATGGAAGGCTGTAGACTGACCGAATTACTCACAAGATCATAACCTTGGCACCAGAGCCGTGATGACTCAGTCAGTAAAGTTAAGATTGAGGTAGTGTATCCCAAAGTTGGGGGTTCAATCCCAAGTACCACTGTGCTACCACTACTGGGCCCTTGAGCAAGGCCCTTAACCCTCAAGTACTTAGTTGTCTCCAAAAAAAAAACCCAACAGAAATTTAAAATGTTAATTGCTCTGGATAAGATGGTTTTGCCCATTGCCAGGTACAGGGATCCCACACTTTCCGCGGTTAATTGGGACCGAGATCCCAACGCGACCACAGAATTTCGCGAAGTAAAATCACATCACTCCCCAACTGACGTATACGTACATGAATATGTGTTTATAATATCAATAAATACATATTCAATGCTATAAATGCTTATAATAACAATTAAACATTTTAAAAAATGCATAAGATGTAAATAAAATATAAATACACACACATACAGACACAGACGCGCGCGTGCACGCACTCAGCCGTACACCTCGCAAAAATATAACTAGTTTTGTTGGGAGGTTTTGGGTTGTTTTTTGTTTGTTCATTTATTTATTTATTTGCACAATTGACCATGTTTTTCGGCATTTTCCTTAACTTTTTCCCCTATTCTTCCTTAATTTCCTTATTTTTTAATTCAATGAAAATTAAAAAAAAAAAAAAAACGCGATGCACTGAAGCCGCATGAATTGAAGCGTGAAGTAGCGAGGGATCCTGTATTTTGAATGAGCATGCATGGAGCTATGGTGCAAGACTGGGAAAACATCCCAAACAGAAGATGTAGTCTGATGTCAGTGAGATTCTGTTAAATGGAATCATTGCAAGCAGTGAATACACAATGGTTTTCCATCACAGCTGCCATTTTATAAATATTAAGACGTGAAGGCTGAAGTCAGATCTATCGTTTCATTCATTTCTTGATCTCAAGCCTGTCTTCAGCATTAAAAAAACAAAAAAACAAAAACAAAAGACAGAGTTGTTTTTTCTGTTCACAATTTTTATGGACGGAGTTGTATATTTAATATTCTTTCATCTCAAAAGTTGTAAGCACAATGCATACCATTTAAGATATTCATGAGCGGAAGAGACTGAACTAAATTCACACACACACACACACACACACACACACACACCTCTTTGCTAGAATGAATTTATAATCTCTGTACTGTTTACATTTAGCGCTCAACAACAGATACTGCAGTCGTGGGCTGTTGGGTAAAGTAGTCCAACTTGCAACAACCTTTCCCTGTAATGGTCGAGTTCTGCATATTCAAACTGCTATTTTTTTCCAGGACAAACAAATTCATGTTGAGATCAATTAAACTATACACACACCTTTCTCTGACTAATGCAAAGAATAATGGAGGGAAACAGTAGGTTCGACCAAAAATTCTGTCTGTCTTCCTTTCGGCTTTTTCCCTTTTACTCGGGAGTCGCCACAGTGAATCATCTGATTCGCATGTTTGATTTGGCAGAGGTTTTTACGTCGGATGCCCTTCCTGTCACAACCCTTTTAGCAAGGGACAGAAACACGCTGACGACTTTGCAGCTACTCTTTACGAAAGTCAGCAATGGTTCTTTTACATGCCTCTCACCATAGACAGTGAGAGACATGGCCCGCCTTTGATAACCCAGTTAGCTGCACTGGGAGGGACAGTGACAACCTTGTGGAGAGTGGGACTCGAACCCCCCAACCTTTGGATCAGCGATCCAGCGCCCTATACCACGAGACCACCACTGCCCCCTTAGGTTCTACCAAAAATAACATTTCAAAATTAGTCTTCAGGATTCGAACGCGCATTGACAATTAAAATGTAAACAAAACATTGATGGTAAGAATACATGTTACTTCAATAGTCACAGACAGAGATAACTGATGGCACATGACATATCTGGGGAAAGAATGTATATCTGTTGTCCCTTGGCTCGTGTCTCAGTCCCAAAAAAAAAAAAACACAGTAAACTAGAGTGGCAAAATCTCTTGGGGTGAGTCAATAAAAGCCTCAAGAAGAAAAAAAAAGTGGTACGAAAAGAAACAGCTGGAGAACCACTGCAGATAATTTCGTTAACAGGCAAAAGGTCAGTACAATATACAGACTCGGGATAAAAACAGCATCTGGGTACAGGTTCAACAACCTGCAGAGAAAAAAAAAAAAATCTGCATCTATAAATTATGAAACAATCTTACAATAAAGCTTCTCCGGGCCAAATTGTTGACTGGATTTCCCATTGTCTACAGTCTGGGGAATCTGGAGAAATCTCCATATGCAAGCGACGAGGCCAAAAATCAATACTGGATCCCTGTGATCTGGCCTCAGGCACCACTGCATGAAAACAGGCATGATTATCTGATGGAAAAATACTGCCCCGGCTCAGGAACACTTACAAAAAAGCTTTTTAAAAATGTTATTTTATATACACACATACATATCTTAGACACACACTGACACACACACACACACACACACAACGTATTCGATGTAATAAGTGCCCTGCTCCAATAAGCCCCCCCACCCAATGTTTTTGATGTTACGTCTAATAACTGCCCATGTGTACTGGGAGCAAAATCGTAAATCAAACTTACCAATTTCATTGGATCAGTCTCTGCAACCGTAAAATGAGGCCAGTGGCGTAGTGGTTTGGGTGCTGCACTCATGATCGGGAGGTTGTGAGTTCGAATCCCACTGAGACTCTCACTGTTCTAAGACCCCTGGGCAAGGTCTCAACCACAAGTATGCCTCTGTTCACCCAGCAGTATAAATGGGTACCAGTAAAATATACCGAGAAGGTAACCTGCGATGGACTAGCGTCCCATCCAGGGGGAGTTGAACTCCTGGTCGCTTCACGCTACGGAAACTGGGGATAAGCACCGGCCTGATGAGCCACGAGGCTAAGCCGCTAGGCTCGGGTGTAAAAACCCAACAGACTTACCTCTACCTAATAACTGCCCATGTGTACTGGGAGCAAAATCATAAATCAAACTTACCAATTTCATTGGATCAGTCTTTGCAACTGTAAAATGAGGCGTTCACTGCCTGTAAAATTGAGTTTACACGGTATTTCAAGACCCCCTGCCATTGGGGAATGTCTATAATGTTCATCAAAAACAACACATTTCATTGTTCCGCCATGCTTTAAAAAACAGGAAAATATTTTGCTGTTCTCTTGGTAAATGTCCAACAATCAATGAACCATTAGAAACTGCTACAGCAAAACTATGGGATGCTCTGAATGAATTGAGTGATGCGCCAGATGTGGACCTATCAGAAAGTGATGACGAGTATTTTTCACCCGATTCTCCTGCTCATTAACTTCATAAATTTAAGGACGTTCCTGGACATATGTTTTTGTTTATGTTCGTGTTGGTTGGTTCAACGTGCCATGAGCTAAAGTTGACATTCATGTTGATTGGCTCGATTTTACTTCCGGGAAAATGTTTTAAGGAACAGCACCGGGAGGGGAAAATTTTAATAAGCGCCCACCCACTCCAGTTAAGTGCTCTGGGCACTTATCATGTCGAATACGGTATATAAATCCACACACACACACACACACACACACACACACACACACACACACAGGGATCCCATGCTATTTCGCGCTTCAATTCATGCGATTTCAGTGCATCATTTTTCTCTCTATTTTTTTTTTTTTTTAATATTCATCGAATTAAAAAATAAGGAAATAAGGAAGAACAGGGGGAAAAGTTTAAGGAAAATGCTGCAAAACAAGACCAATTATGCAAAAAAAAAAAAAAAAAAACCCAAACCCCCCCATCAAAACTACTTACATTTTATGCGAGGTGTGCATCTGTGTGCGTGTGTGCGTGTGCATCTATATGTGTGTGTATTTATATTTTATTTACATCTTATGCATATATATATATATATATATATATACGTATACGTCATTTGGGGTGGGGGGGTCCTACTTTGCAGAATTCGGCAGTCATGCTGGGGGAGGGGTCCTCGGTCCTAATTAACCGTGGAATATATATAATCACAATTTACAGAGCTTTCCAACTTCTTTGTATATTATGGATGTACATAGAGTGGGTGGTGGTGGTGGTGGGAGTGATATGTGTGTGTGTAGATTACAAAACAGTGAGGGAAAATCCACTGTGTAAAAAATACAGCACTGCTTCATGCTATCCTTCTTGGGTCAGGCAGAGTATTATTTATAACAAAATATTTTCACTTCAGGATATATAAATAATCAATTCTAAAGTGTGTTGTCTCTCATTTACTTACCTCTGACAAACTTACTGCATTCACTCTACTGGTTTCCTGCAGCTGCCCACATCAGATTTGATAAACTGATTCTTGTCTTCAAAGCCAAATACAAACCACCATTTATCACACCCTGCTCTGCCCCACATACCCTTCTGGCACTTCTTGACATAAACCCACCATCAAGCTACACTAAACACATGCATCAAACCTCTTCTCTGTCCTCAGACCCAGATGGTGGAATGAACTTCATCTGTCAGTCTGAAAGAGCTGAGTCATAGTTTATCTTCAATGGCAGACTAAAGACATACTTTTCCCCAAGAAGAAGCCAACCGACAACAATCAAACAAACAAACAAACAAACAAACAAAAGCAAAACCAAGAAACTCAACATGCATTGTTAGAAATGGGCTATGTTTCTGACATACTTGCAACAATCCAGGCTAACATACCCCATGAGGCTAATTATTAACCAACAAGGTAAACACAGGGATCCATCACTTTCCGCGGTTAATTGGGCCTGAGATCCCCACATGACCATCGAAATCCGCAAAGTAGGATCACCTCCCCAACCCGCCACTGATTAATGTATACGTACATGTATATGTGTGTATAATATCAACAAATACATATTCAATGCTATAAATGCTTATAATAACAATTAAAGATTAAAAAAAAAAACAAGATGTAAATAAAATATAAATACACACACATACAGATGGTACTACACGAGAAGAAGATGACACACATACATGCGCGCAGATGCGTGTGCACACACAGATGCAAGATGGGAGATTTTGTTTTTTTTTTTTGTTGTTGTTTTTTTTTTTTTTTTTTTTTTTTTGCATAATTGGCCTTGTTTTGTGGCATTTTCCATAACATTTCCCCTATTCTTCCTTAATTTCCTTATTTTTTAATCCGATAATATTTAAAAAAAAACAAACAAACAAAAAAAAAAACGTGATACACTGAAGCCGCATGAATTGAAGCGCGGGATCCCCCCGAACCGCTGAATTCCACGAAGTAGGATCAACCCCCCCCCCGACTGATTATACGTACATGTATATATTTGTATATAATATCAATAAATACATATTCAACGCCATAAATGCTTATAATAGCAATTAAAAATTCAAAAATAATGCATAAGATGTAAATAAAATAGAAATAAACACACATATAGACGCCCGTGCATTCAGATACGCACCTCACATAAAAATGTCAGTAGTTTTGATGGGGGTTTTAGGTTGTTTTTTGTTTGTTTTTTTACATAATCGGCCTTGATTTGTGGCATTTTCCTTAACTTTTTACCCTATTTTTCCTTAATTACCTTATTTTTTAATTCGATAATATTAAAAAAAAAAAAAAAAAAACGCGATGCACTGAAGCGGCATGAATTGACCTTTCTTAAACACTGGATTCTTACCAGTTTTGGAACGCCACCTGCTGGGAATTTTTGAAGTGCGTATTGGCAGACATAAGCAAGTGGCAGCACTGCGAGACGGTGACCTTGAGCAAGTAAACACTACGCCATTTTAGTAACCATGGATCAAGTGGAACGGGCAACATCGTGCGTTAGCCATAAAAATGTTTTCTAAAAACGATGATAGTTTGACAGCTGCGCAGAGGGAGCTCCGACGTTTTTACAACTTAGGACATCAAGGTGCAATTCCATCAAAACACGCAATAAAATGTTGGATTAATAAGTTTGAAGAGACTGGATCTGTTCGAAAGAAGAAACCAACAGGGTGACCAAGAAGTGCTCGTACTCCACAGGACATTGTTGTTGTATGCGAGTCTGTCTTACGGTGCACACGGCAGATTTCAAGAATGCATTTGTACAGGAGGACGCCATCTACAGGAAGTAATTTAAAAAAAATGAAAATTCCATCAGTGTTTCTTGAATGGCATGTTTAAGTCTTCAATTACTATGAATCAAATATTTTTCTTCCATCACTCTTGGTTTTACTGGATTGTTAAAAAGTTCCCATTTTTTTGTGTCACCGTGTATAAATGTACATATCCTAAGGCCCACAACCTTCTCTGCACGTCCCTGTTCCCACCCAGACCCAGACTGATTCTGTTTACGTCGAGGCCCGCCATCCTCATGCACTAGAAGTCGCATCACTCCTTGCTGAATCTGTCCCACCTGTCTTCATTCATTATTTTTAATTGCGATTCACTCATAACCTTTATTACAATCTCAGTTGTATATACTATATAAAATCGTACTTCTGTACTAACTGACACTCTGATAACTCGTGCTTCACGGTACCAGGCAGGAACGAATTAGCGCGATCATTTCTCCCTGTTACTACCACACTGGGCTTACTCACTGATCTGTAAAGCTGCTTTGAGACAATCGGTGTTGTATAAACTGCAATAAAAATTATATTCCTTCTTTATATATATATATATAATGTGCTAACCCCTGCATGAAACCGAGTGAAGTTGGGATGTTTCTCAATGTGCCGATGCAGTATAAAGCTAATATTTGATTGCGCCCACAGCACAGAACTGTATAAAAATTAAAGCTGCGTTGGTTGAATCCAAAAAAAACAAAAAAAAAACCCAACATACTTTGCTGACATCGCATGTGGCCTCTGAAGAGACCAGCGTGGATACTTTCATGAAAAATGCATCGGGATGTCAGTTTGGTGTGGATCTGAATGAGTGAACAGAACTTTGCTGGTAAGGACGACATGACTTCCATTATATAAGTGAAGTTTGTGATCAAATCAGATAGTGTGTTAAGTCTCAACAATGGACCCAAAATAATAGCTATGCTATATGCAGAGTGAGGTTGAAGGTTCAAGCTGGGGTTGGCAAACAGTGAGAAGATAAGGATAATGAAGCACAAACAGCATTAAACATGTAGCCTGGAAAACGCTTCGCTTTCACAGCAGCCTCTTGTATGGGTAGTAGGTGGCTGTGTAGGACGTAGGCAACAATGGTAATGACGGACAGCTCTTACAGGAACACTTAATTTTCCTCTTTTTCACAGTATACTATAAAACACAGCAACATGTTCACACTTTCCAAAACATAAGCATCAAAAACTGTAAAAATAGTGAATGAAAAGAGCCTAATATTGATGAATTGCTACTGACAGCATAGTATTAAGCTGTCAATAACCAGTGCATCTCACATGGCGTAGCTATGAATGATATGGCCTTCGTGTTTCTGATGAGAATACATAAGTTGACAGCTGCTATAAATGAATGACAGTCATTGAAAAATCAGCAGTATGTTCCGAACAGATATAATCTACACCCTACAAAATCATTCATTCATTTTCTGAACCGCTTCATCCTAATCAGTATCGCTGGGATGCTGTGGCCCATCTCTGCCAACTTTGGACGAGGGTAGAGCACACCCTGGATGGCTCGCCAGCAGGCCATCACACTATGCAGCTTACGCTTGAGGAAAATCACAGACAGTGAGAGATATGGCCGGCCTTTGATAACCCAGTTAGCTGCACTGGTGGTGGTGGTGGGGGTGGTGGTGGTGATGGGTGGGGGTGGGGGTGGGGGGGCAGCAGCAGTGACAACCCGTTGATAGTAAGGTTTGAAGCCCTGACAATGAGATCAGTAATCCAGCACCTTAACACTGGGTCACCACCGCCCCTCCTGGTGCGCAGGGGTTTTTTTTTTTGGACTGTGGGAGGAAACCGAAGTACACGAAGGAAACCCAAGCACAAAGAGAACTTGCAAACTCCACACAGAAACATCCGAGCTGGGAATCAAACCCAGGCCTTCTTGCTGTGAGGCAGACGTGCTAACCACGACCCCACTGTGGTCCCCCTCTCCAAAAAAAAAAAAAGTCAATGAATACTTATTATAATACAAGTGCAAGCAAAAATACAGCTGTTGCTAACAATGTATAGTGACACAACGAAAACAAATAGTGAAACTCATTTTCATTCATCCATGTGCTGAATCCTAATTAGGACCGTGGGATGGTTGGCACCCATCTCAACCGACTATGGGTGAGGGCAGAGAACATCCTAGACAGTTTGTTTATTTGTTTTTTAACATGCTTCTCATAATAGACAGTGAGAGACATGGCCCAGTTAGCTGCAATATGTGTGTGTGTGTGTGTGTGTGTGTGTGTGTGGTGGTGGTGGTGGTGGGGGGGGGGGGGGGGGGGGGGTTGGTCGGGACGGTTGATAGTGGGGCTTGAAACCCCGACCAGCACTTTACCACTGGGCTACAACTGCCAATGAAACTCATTTTATAAAACTTAATAAATTATTGTCATTAATATTATTATTATTTTTTCACTATTATAGTTGTGTATTGTATATCAGTTAGAGGATGGACTGACTAAAACACTACACTCCTCTTGCTACAGTCAACAGAGCAAGTGTACAATTCACAAGAGGCAAGGAGTCCACAGCCTCCAGCTCAGGTCAACCTGGACCATCTGACAGCTGTTTTGGACTGTCACATAGAAAATCAGTAGTTGAGAATTATAGTATGTTTTTGCAAACTGGATTCCACATACAGTAGGCCCCCGTTTTTCACGATGGTTCAGTTCCGGCCCTTCCCACGGATCACGAAAATGGAGAAAAAAAGAGGTGTACTCATCATCTGCAACCAATTAGCATAAGGGAGAAACAAAAGCTCTCAGCCATTGGTGAAATTGGAATCACGTGCCAGTTACTTCCGGGTTTGTCACCAATCCGCGAGTATGCGGGGGCGTAAGCACTGAACAGCGAATGGACAAGGACCTACAGTATTTAGATACTCTTCATTATTTTTTCAAAATACAGCCATGTTTACTAATGCTATATCGCGGAGTTTGCTCCACTAATATTTAGATCAGGGGTCGGGAACCTTTTTGACTAAAAGAGTCCAAAAAAAAAAAAAGACATGTTTTAAAATCTAATCCTCTGAGAGCCAATATATATATATATATATATATATATATATATATATATATATATATACATATACACACACACACACTAGTATATATACTGAATACAACTAAATTGAAAAAGAAGACTAACAATTTTAGAGTATAATAAGCCTCTGTATTTATTTTCAACTTCATTGTCATAACGAAGTTATTTGTTAATAAGAAAAATATTTCTTACTATTAATGCGACTTCTGGTGCTGCATGGTTTTGATGATGGCTTTGTAGGTCTGGTTGATACGTGCTGAGGTTCAGCTTCATGCAGGCGTTTAGGCTTCTGTCTATTACACGTGACCGCAGGTTGGTCTTGATGTTTATCAGGTGTGAGAAGAACTGCTCGCGTACACATGTGGAGCCAAACATGGTCAATACCTCAGGACTCACACTGTGACAGGAAACGCGTCCCAAGTTTTGGCGATCAGTTGGTCTGCGGGGTTGAAGTTTTTCCATGTCTGTCCATTTGTGTTTGCTTGCCAGCTGTGCTTGGCTTCGTAGAAATGAGCTGATCAAAAACGAAGGAAATTTACCTCTTTACTCAAAAACAACACGCGCTGTCTGTGGCTGTTGTCATAATCCAAGAGTTTCAAGGGGATCGGTCCCGCCGACACACTGGCGTACAGGATTGGCTCTCCGATGCGCCACAGTGACGTGGCATTGAAACTAGATGTATAGATTGAAATGCATGAGATTTATTCATCTGTTTTTGTTTTATTTGATGCCTTTTTTTGTATTTTTCTTTAAATGACAGTGAAATTATGTATTTGTTATTCTGTTAAGAAAGGCCACCTGATTTATCTGAGAGCCAGATACAGTCATCAAAAGAGCCACATCTGGCTCGCGAGCCATAGGTTCCCGACCCCTAGTTTAGAAGACCTGAGCTACGTACATATTGTAAGTTTTAATGATAAGATCAGTCTGTCAGTCTGTGAACAAACAATCAAAAACAGAGGAATTTTAAATATTTTGTGCCTCAAAGTGACAGGAAAGTACACTGCTTGATTCATCCTTGTCTCTCTTTTCCTTCTACCACTCTCAGCATTAACCAATTTTTCTCTCAAAAAATGCAAATGAGACAGCAGCAGCTGGAGGCTTCCTTATGCTGGAATCAATGCAAAGCTAGCCCACTAGGAAAAATCCAGGTCAATCATTTTCCACTTTGATAAACAGTATTGCTTTCAGAGGTCCAGAAGCGCCCTGGTTTTCAGCATGCTGACTAATTCCCACCAGCAGGCAACAGCCAGACTCATCCTTTACAGCGTTAGACTGGAAACAAGGGTTCTTGATGAACTGCCTGGGACAGAGGTATGCAGACAGATCTGTGGGTGTCAGGTCTCACACTGAAAGAAGTGGATACACATCCAGAGGGAACATCAGAGTCATAACAGGACACTTGAGCTGCTTAAGTCATGACTTGGTCAAATCACATATACACGGTCTGCAAAATAGAGCTGAACAAACCGAAGGACACCAACCACCTGATTTGCAGATGCTCTTCTTATGAAGAAAAAACAGTAACTCGAGAGTATTAACTGATTGGTCCATGTACGTTTCTGATGTGAGTAAGAGACATGGCACATTCTCAGAGAAACTACAGCTACCAGCTCACAGTTCCATGCCTCAGCGTGGTAAGACAGCAGTGATGTCACTTAAGATCAAGGTATAGATTTATGTGAGGTTCAAAGGAAAACCCCTTCAATTTTTCTTCAGATATTATGTTCACAAAAATGGTATATTTAAGGTTGCGGGAACCTTGACCATTGACTTATACCCTGCAAACAACCCCCCCAATAAGTTCGTCCTTTAGTCAAGGTGGGCGTTTGAAGAAAATATCTCAAATTGTACTTTACATATCTCGTTCACTACACAGCCCAAGCAGTGAGCTTCAGAAATCCCTCTCTCCAGTCACTTCCTCCAGCTCTTCTGGGTAGACACCGAGGCATTCCCAAACCAGTCAAGCGTTCTTCGAGTATGTTCTGGTTCGACCCCGGGGTCTCTTCCTGTTCGGACATGCCCGACACACCACACCAGGGAGGCGTATAGGAGGCATTCTAACAAGATGCCCGAGCCAACCCAACTGACTACGCTGAACATAAAAAAGGAGCAGAAGTTCTACTCTGAACTTCTCCTGGATGGCTGAGATTCTCATCCTATCTCAAAGGGAGAGCCCCACCACCCTGCTCTTTTCAGCTACTTGTATCCGCGACCTTGCTCTTTCGGTCACTACCTAAAGCTCATGACCAGTGGTGAGCACAGGGATGAAGATTGACTGGTAAATTGCCTTGTGACTCAGCGCCCGATTCACCATGATGGACCTGGTACAAGCTCTGCTTTACAGCGGAGGCTGCACCGATCCACTGTTGATTTCCAGAAAGACACACAGTAAAGGTACAAAATGTGCATGACTGAGGGTACCACACCAGCAACAATAAAAAAAAAAGTACAATTTAATGGGGGGGCGGGTTAGAGGAAAAAAAGGAAGTAATTGTGATAGAGTAATAGCGACATAATAATGGAAGACAGTGATCCCTCGCTACTTCAGTTTCTGCGGCTTCAGTGCATTGTGGGTTTTTCAAAAATATTCATCGAAAAATTTAAAAAATAGGAAATTAAGGAAAAATAGGGGAAAAAGTTAAAGAAAATGCCGCAAAACAAGGCCAAGTATGCAAAAAAAACAAAAACAAAACTCCCCAACAAAACTCCTTACATTTTTATGTGAGCTGCACATCTGTGTGCACATGTGCGTCTGTGTATGTGTTTGTGTATTTATATTTTATTTACATCTTATGCATTATTTTTGAATGTTTAATTGCTATTATAAGCATTTATAGTGTTGAATATGTATTTATTGATATTATATGCATGTACATATACGTCAGTCAGGGGGACAATCCTACTTCGCAGAAAACGGCGGTCGCGAGGGGTCTCGGTCCACATTAACCACGGAAAGTGAGGGATCCCTGTATTAGTAATCATGAAATTATGTATGTATGTAATTTTTTATGACAGTGAAGACATTACAATATTTTGAATTTTTCACAATTTAAATAATTCTGCTTATTTATAAAATATGAATATATAAATGGCCACATGCATGGCTCATAAATTGCCACTGATCATTGAATTACATTAAGCCCAGTGCGCTAAAGTAGACTCCTCACCTCAGGGAACAAAAGAAGCCATTCTAATCAAAGCCACTGTAATAATTTTATCTGCCACTCTGCATTTAGTAGCTCTCCAGGAACAAAGCAGAAAAGCAAGATGGAGCCTGAGTGGTCTGAGGCCTGCACTATTTTCAGCAGTCACCCTTCCCTCACATCAATGTCCGTACCTCTGGAGCACTACTCACCCACATCCCAGTGAAAGTCATTGCTCAGTCCACACAGGAACACCATGGCATGCAGAAAGATGAGCTCACAGTCAGTGAGGTAAAGGTGAAGAATGTGATGTTGCCCTTACAAAAGCTGTGCTTTTCCCCTCCACTGCCAAGTGGATTCTGTCTTCATGCACAAAGTCCATACGTGGCGCAAGGAGCATACGAATGAGCGTGTCAGTTCATTTTAGGAAAGACTGCAGAATAGTAGGAATAAAACTAAAACATCAAAAATCAGCATAAAAAAAAAAAAACAACAACAAAAAAAAACAAAACCCAAAAAACAACACAGAGTGATGACATAAATCAATGGTGATGTGGGAATGGAGGAATGTGGAAAGTTTGTGAGGTCAGCCACTGACTCATTGCCTGAATGAGGAGCAAGACTATGTTGCCACAACATTAATATGATGGATCCATCGACATCACTGTGAAAGCAAGGATAGAGATGTGGGAGGAGAAATCTGTTCACGAAGAAAGAATGAAAATATAAAATAACTATAAAGGGATTTTTAAAAAAGTGCAAAAAGAAAATAATTAAGTCGGGCATTCACATAGAGAGAGGAAAGCTGTCATCCTGCCAATTCACAATAAGCTCAGTCATGCATATAGGTGCGCTCATTTGTGGAGGTGAAGGGAAAGGAAGAAAGAGCTGGAGTGCTTCTGGGATCTCCCTGTCATCTGAGGCAAACTGTAATGAATCTCGCAGGGCGTGTAGTCCACACACCATCCGTTAATTATAGCAGCTTCCCAAGCCAAGTTCTCAAAAGCCCACCCAATCTACATGACGAGGGACGACATGTGTCCAAGAGGTGTACTAGTGGGAAGGTGGACATGATGGCCTTCATTCTAGTTCGCTGAAATCTTGTTACATAAGCTGCAGAGAAAGCTAAAGTGCAGAGCCCTCAATCTACATGTTCATTTTCAACACTTCTGACGCTCCCTACGACGACATATCTGGTATGTTTAAAAGCAAAACAAAACGAGGCGGAGGCGAGGAACTAGTTGCGTTTGAGGCCAACCAGGCAGACCTCGGGGGATGGGGGTGCGGTTCTCTCTCTTGTTATTTTTAGCAATGAGCTCGATGTTTATGTTGCCTCAGTTTAATGACACAAGCCACCCTTGCTCTGATGGCAGAGAGAGACACAGAGAGGGAGAGAGAGAGAGAGAGAGAGAGAGAGAGAGAGAGAGAGAGAGAGAGAGAGAGAGAGAGAGAGCGCGCGCGTGGGGGAGAGAAAGAAAGAGTGTCTGAGGGGAACAGAATATCCGTTTTTTCCCGTCCACTGCAGAAAAATATCTATTTACTTCCAGCACTGAGCACCAGTACGGGACATCCTGGGATTAAAAGCCCTTAAAATGTAACAAGCACAGTCACTTTGGGTCAACCCAAAGCGGTTCACTCAGGATAGAACTGGGGTTCGTGCCAAGTCTAAAGCAGGCAGTGGAAAAGAATTTAAAAAATCGGGGGGGAAATAATGTCTCACTTCAGAGAGGAACGTGACAGACGTTATACAAGCAATGACGATGACCAGAAATTAATTGTTTAGCACATAAAAGGTACTTAAAGTCAACCTGAAGCATAAAAAAAAAAACTATTCACCAAACCCCTTAATCTTACTGGGGTCACATAAAAGCTTGGGTTCTATTTTAACCAACAATGACCAATGGAGGGGTACACTCTGAACAGGCCTGTCGACCATAGCAGAGCCAACACACAAACACCCAGGTCCAATTTGAGACGTTTTTTTAATACTGTATTAATTCCATAAGGGAAATTTGTCTTCTGCATTGAACCCATGCAAAGTGACCTCACAAACGTAAACAGTGAACGCGCACTCGGAGCAGTGGACTGCCACACATTGCAACACCTGGAGAGCGATTGGGAGTTCGGTACTTTGCTCAACGGCGCTTCAGCCATGACGGTAGAGGAAGGGAAGGTGCAGCTCAACCCCCACGACCACACACTTTTTCCCGCAGGTTCAGGAATAGAACCAGCAACCTTCTGGTCATAAAGCTGCTTCTTTAACCATAAGGTTACGGCTCTACCCCAAATAAGTCGAATGTGCATGACTTTGGAATTCTAGGAGGAAACCCACACAAGCACAGGGAGAACATGTATAGTCCACACAAAAATGCCCTTGTTGATCCTGGGACGCGAACTCAGAGCCTTCATGCTGAGAGTCATACATGCTAACTGTTATGCAACGGTGTCACCTCACAGAAAAAGCAGGTTCAAAATAATGTGTAATTTTCTTTTATTTAAGTTTAATATAGTAAATCCTGGACATCTTTATATAACAAATGTCCAAGAAACCAAGGTCCAGGTTAAGAAAGGCAAAAAAACAACAACAACAAAAAAAAAAAAAAACGTAGAGTTTATATCGTGCATCATGTCATCAGAAGCAAACTAGAACAGATAACAACAGAATGTGAAAGTTTGGCAGTGTAGGAAGCTCTCAGTGGGGGGTGGAGGGTGTCTGGATTGCTCTACAGTATATCTGGGACAGTGCACCAATGAACACTTTGATCACAGTTCAGTGGAAACCATACACACTGATGGGACGTGAAGGACGTGAGCGACGAGGGGAAAAATGAGAAACGGTAAAATGAAAGCTGTTTAAATTCAGATGAATGTTGTTCCGATGTAATTAAACAAATGTAGATTACGAATAGTACCAGAGGACACATCAGCGAAAAACTTCCATGTCATGTTAATTTTGTTTCCATTACTGTAATTCTCATCTTTAATGGGGGCGGGGACACTTAGAATGTAATGCACCTCCCCCACACAGCACAGGCCTTATATAGGTCCTGGACTCATCAACACACTTATGTGTTTTATGACATCCGGCTCTATGGCTTCCTCTTCAATGTTCCATCATAATGGCATGTCGCCTCCACTCCTTTTAGGTGCGTTCAAAACCCTATGACCTTTATTTCAACTTTTCAAGCACATTCAAGGTCAAAGGTAACTGTGTCATTTAAAAGTCCATACATGGTGTCCTTTTCGTGTTCTAGAAAAACTGTACATATATCGGAACTCATTTTGCGGTCATTAATGCCCAGAATCCAGAGACCTTGATTTTGACCTTTCAAGATCACTCAAAGTCAAAGGTAATGGTGTCATTTAAGCATGTGGATATGTTTTATTTTTGTTCCTCATTGCATGGATGTAAATTTGTTTTTGAAATATAAGTTTTTATGACTTCATTCTGATCTTGACCTTGGAGGTGCATATTTTGAAATTAAATTACCTCAAACTCAGCTAGGGGGCAGTGTCAACATCGAAATTTGTGAAAACCTGTGCCCGGGGTAGTCAAAATTTTGTTCTTTGGCACAAACACCAGGGGACTGCAATTCCTCCCATCAAAGATCTGTTTTGGTCGAAAGGAACAAATAACACTAATAATAATAATAATAATAATAATAATAATAATAATAATAATAATAATAATAATAATAATACCGTATTTGATGTGATAAGCGCCCAGGGTGCTTTAAAAATTCAAGAGGGTGGGCGCTTATTAAAATGGTTACCAGCGGAGTGGAACGGTAAGTGCTTATTACAGCCGAGGTGGAAAACATGAATAATAACAGAACGATGAAAGAGTTTTACTGGCATTTGTGTTCTTCCTTTTGTGGAATCAACCAAACTACTTACATGAAAGCTGAAAATAAACAGAAAACAGCATAATTAAAAAACAAAGACCCCTTACTTTTCCCTCCCGGTGCTGTTCCTTTAAACATTTTCCTGGAAGTAAAATTGAGCCATGGCACAACCAATCAACACAAACATAAACAAAACCACATGGCCAGGAACGTCTTCGAATTTATGAAGTCAGTGAGCAGGAGAATCAGGTGAAAAATACTCGCCATCATTTTCTGATAGGTCCATATCTGGCTCATCGCTCCATTCATTCAGAGCATCCCATAGTTTTGCTGTAACTGTTATGGGCATGTAGATATTTGTGTGAATGTATATATAAAAATAATGGATGTATAAAGTTGAGTGTAATTATGTTCAGTTAATGTGCTGTGAAGAGAGTCCAATGGTGTGACTCAGCTG
>CM045733.1:17925000-17950000 GCA_024760905.1 Plotosus lineatus
TTAAGAATTTTTTTACCACCAAACACAATTTTAATAGAGTAAATTTTGAAAAACTGAATTTCGATGAATTTAAAAAACTTTATAATTTATTTTTAATATCAACTTTTTCTCCAAACATGAATTTATTGGACTTTTAAAAGAACAGACCATTAACTATAACCAGCTCGACAGTCTATGTCTTAAAATGATTGAATATTTTAAATCAAAGCGCTGCTTCAGGATTCTTAACAATACAAAAATTGGCAACGTTCTCTTTTTGTTGTGTCCTTGTTCGATTGTATAGTTCAAGAAAAATAAAATACCTCCTCTTTAAAAAAAAAAATTTTTTAACCATCCCATGTTTTGGGTTTACATAATAGAATTTTGCCAAACAGGAAATAAAAAAGAATGTTCTTATTATTGAATCGTTTGGAACTCTCGCAAGACCGAAACGGACTACAAATTGTGGACATGTACCATAATTTCCGGACTATAAGCCGCTACTTTTGTCACACGCTTTGAACCCTGCAGCTTATATGATGCGGCTAATACACAGTAAAACCTCCGCTGACGAACGCTTAAGCTCACGAACTTTTCGCCTCAAGAACATTAAATTTGCGAGCATATAGTCTCTGCTGACGAACTAGTTTTCGGCGGACGAACCAAACCACGCGGTCGAACAGCGCCACGGTCACGAGAAGTTCACGCACGCTCACGGAGTCACAGTTCGTCACCCCCTTTCTTTGAGTGCGGAAGTGGTTTGTGTTTGATAGCCATTTTGGACCATATTGAGTGTACTTTTGCTATTATGGGACCGAAAAAGACCCCACCACAGGCGGAGATCATTGAAAAACACGAACGAGGTGTGCGTTTGTGTGACTCAGCGTCCCAGTACCAGTACGCTAAGTCTACCACCATCCTTAAGAACAAGGAAGCTATTAAGGGTGTGTGTGTGGCTAAGGGTGTTTCCAAACAGTAGGCGTTTCCAAACACTCCTTCTAAACAGTAAGTCCCTCCCTCCCTCCTCCTCCCACTCCATTCCATCAAGCCATCAACTACCATCACAAAGGTAAATAAAACGACTTTATTATACAGTACAGTTTATTTCTTTAATTACAATACAATAGCACATTTATTATACATAAAAGGTATTATACATAAGGTATATTTTTGTGTAGTTTTAAGGCTTATTTAGTAGAAAATTATGTTTTATGGGGACCTGGGAACGGATTATTCTCATTTTAATGGTTTATTATGGGAAATAAATGTTCGGAAGACGAACTTTTCGCCTCACACACTTTCTGGGAACCAATTATGTTCGTGAGCAGAGGTATCACTGTATAGATTTTTTTACAGGCTAACGGCCTCCAGGGGTGCTCCATCAGCAAGCACAAGAGACAGACACCTGTGACTTATGAAGAGGTGTGTCCTGTACATGTATAAATTCTTTTTTCTTTTTAAATTTAGTTGGTGCGGCTTATATTCAGGTGCGCTCAATGGTCCGGAAATTACGGTGCTTAATTCAAAAATGTAAATAAAGACCACCGGATAATGAAAAATACATATGTCCAGTTCAACAGGAGTACAGGAGGCTTTCCTTTTATTTTATTTTAAGCATGGCTTTTAGCTTCACAAGCGTGGTTTGAGTCTTTGGTAGTTTGAGGGACTAATTGTTGCTGTGGTTGTTATGAAGTTCACCCCAAGTGGTCAAAAATCTCAGATTTCCGATTGTGATCAGGAGGTGGTACAGTTTGATCATTGGTCAACCAGATGAAAGTCTGCGAGTCTGTGAAGACAGATGGGAAAGCCGTGTCCTCATGACAAACTGTGAACTACTTATAACCTAATGTACACTTGTTACTCCAGTCCTTTTGAAGTCAGGTAATTAATTTTGATCTGGAATATCTGGCAGTGAAGTGCAAATCATTCAAACTGGTTAAAGAATTGGCCTCTAACATAATGATAGTTTACTTACCACTGAGAACTGATGCCAAGTTAGCACTGGAGGAGCTGTATTGTCTGATTAGCACTCAGATGAATGCTAACCCAGAAGCGGCTGTGATTATGGATGGGGACTTCAACCATGAAGAACCAAAATCAGTGCTCCCCAAATTCCTCAGATTCATTGACTTTCCGACTAGAGACGATAACACACTAGATCAGATTTATTGCAACATTCCAGGAGCACACAACGCTCACTTGGGCACGCCAGATTATAGCACACTGAAGCTGATCCCAGTGTACAAACCTCTGAGCTGTAGGACTAAACCCACAACCAGAACCGTGCAGATCTGGACTGAGGAGGCCTCATCAGCACTACAAGATTGCTTCGAGGAAACATACTGGGATGTATTAAAACTGGGCACTAATTTGGAGGAATACAGGATGGTTGTTCTGTTCTGCATCACTGCACTGACACGATCCTGCCAATAAAGTCCACCACAGCTTTTCCCAAACAGTGTGGCCCCTGCTTAAAGCCCAGGATGCAGCCTTCAGAATAGGTGACAGGCTGATGTACAGCAGGGCCCGAAAAGAATTGAAAAAGGTAAAAACTGGTAAAACTCATGTACAAACCTCATATCAAGGGACACTATCAAAAACAACCCGCGCAACATGTGGAAAGGTATAAGGACCATCATGGACCACAAAAGCATTGCATCCAGCAGGCCTGTCATGACCCCATTCTGCCTGACACCCTGAACAGCTTCTTTGCTCGCTTCAAATCATCGAAAATCAGGGAGACTGTACATCTTCCCATGCCAGAGGAGCAGTGGCAGCCCCTCATACTGCAGCAGCAGCAACAAGTGTGTTCTACCCTGAGAAAGATCACATCAACAGTGCTGCAGGACCAAATAAGGTGTCGAGCCAGACCCTGACGTCATTTGTTGACCAGCTGGCAGAAGTTTCTGGCCATTTTCAACATCCATACAGCTTGCAATGGTTCCTGTCTGTCTCAAGTCCTTCATCGTTATGCTTGTGCCCAAAAAAAAAAAATCAGCTGCCACCTGCCTCAATGACTATCGACTAGTTGCCCTGACCACAATAATCATGAAGCGCTTTGAGAGGATCCTCCTTAACAACATCAAGGATGCTCTCCCTGTGGGGCGGAACAGTACTCAGTTCGCATACAGGGAAAACCTCTCTACAAGGGATGCTGTCTCGCGAGCACTCCCCACAGCAATGACTCACCTGGAGCACCTGAACGCTTATATTAGGGTGCTACTTGTGGACTTCAGTTCAGCTCTCAACACTATTCTCCCAGAGAAGCTGGTACTGAAGCTCTAGAACTTGGGACTGCCAGCCACTCTGTGTTACTGGATCAAGGACTTTCTCACCAACCGACCTTAGGTGGTGAGGATAGGAAACTCTACATCATCCACTCTGATCTTGAACACTGGAACGCCACAGGGCTGTGTGCTTAGCCCGGCCCTCTTCAGCCTCTTTATGAAACGACAGCTTTGCTCTCCACTCCACAAACACGCTTGTGAAGTTTTGGGACAACATCACCGTAGTAGGCCTCATATCAGACAATGATGAGACCCACTACAGAGAGGAGATCCAGTACCTGATAAACCGGTGTTCAACTAATATCCTCATTCTAAACACCAGCAAGACCACAGAAGTCATAGTGGACTATAGGAGGACCAAGAAGACAGAGCACACTCCTCTTTGCATTCATGAGAAGGTGGTGGAGAGTGCGGACAGTATTAAGTTCCTGGGTATCAACATTTCATCTGGCCTGGTGAAGAAGCCCCAACAACTGCTTTTCTTCCTCAGGAAGATACGGGACTCTCCTCTCAGCTGCTCAAGAACTTCTACTGCTCCAAAATTAAAAGTATTCTAGTTTATCCACATTGGACATTTTCATTCGAGTCTATCCACCTTGCTGCTACCATTTATTTATTCCATTCCACAATGCCTCAATGTACATATTGCATCTATATCTCCGGTGTTCAGTTCTCATTTATAGGTAGAGAGTTGAGGTTTCTATTTTATATTTTTATTTAAAGTTTAGTGTACGGAATTATTTGTGCTTGTGTTCTGTTCTTAAGAGCGTTAATTGCAGTTTATTGTCTCGTTTTCACATTTATTAACTTGCCGGCAGCTTTAACTTGTTTGCACCTTTTAATGATGAGAGTTTCTTCTTGTTCTTTTCCTTTTGACTTTCCCCCCTTTTTTCAGGGGTCACCACAGTGAATCATCTGATTCGCATGTTTGATTTGGCACAGGTTTTTATATCAGATGCCCGTCCTGACACAACCTTTTAGCAAAGAGTAGAAACACGCTGACAGCTATGCAGCTACTCGTTACGAAAGTCAGAAATGGTTCTTTTACATTCTCACCATAGACAGTGAGAGACATTGCCGGCCTTTCACTGAGGGGACAGTGACAACCTTGTGGAGAGTGGGACTCGAACCCCCAACCTTAGGATCAACCATTGCGATCCAGTGCCCTTTACTACCAGGCCACCCTTGCCCCGCTGAGAGCCTCATACAAGATTTCAATAAATCTGAACAGAATAACAATAAAGACACTTGATTCTTGAAACCAGGATTAATGAACTATCATACGGAAACCAGAAGATCCTGAACCGACAATGTTTGTTACGTTTTCCACCACAAAGCATAGCTTTTTTTTAGTCAATTAAAAAGGTTGTTCATTTTTTACATCACGAAAGCCTTTCTCAGGTACCCTGAAAAGTGGTCAGATGCTTGAATTAGGGGACCCCCCCCCAAAAAAAAGGAAAAAAAATCATTCATGTTCAGTCAGGTAAAGGCTTGCACCAATTCAGTGGATAATTCCTCACTCACAGCTTCATATTTCATAACTATGTCTTATGCCTTTCGCTTCAGCTGATCTACCACAGAAGGAGTGAAAGACAGATCCATCGGCAAAGCAAAGCCTGTGAGAAATAGCTAAAAAAAAAAAATGTAGTGAGATAAAAATGATGCATAAATTAATAAATGCTGTCTGTGATATTCAAGAAAGTCCCATTTGTAAGAATCTAATCAGCCAGACTCTTTGACCTTGATGGAAAAAAAGTCAGAGACATGACAACCCTGTGGAATTTGTTTTAGAAGAAGCCAGTGAATTGGCAAAATATCAAATTGTTTGAAACATCCTCCTAAATATGGTGGGAGAGCTTTGAAGTTGTCTGCAAGATAAAATATGGCTGGCAAAATGCTTGTACAAAAGCGCTGCCTGTCTGAGTTTGAGCTTAATGGCGTATTATCATAGAGAGGCACGGTGTAGATTTAACGTCACTTCCCCAAATTACTTCAGTGTTTGCTGACTGGAGGAAATAAAGGAATAAAGAATATCAAAGAGAGGCTGTAAAATGGAAGCCCGGCTTGGGTGGAGGCAGCTGCCATTTGTTCTCCCCTCCTCCCCTTGAAAGAATCCAGAAGATAACCAGTGCAGGGGATTGAAAACGACAGGAAGCAGCCACCCCCTTCTTTCGCAAAAACCAACAAGAGCAGCATTACACACAGCCACAGAAGGTTCCATCCCCGAAGGGATTGCATATCATCCGAATAGCTGTTGAAAACCTAAAATGCACATGGCTACTGGAAATGGAGGGATTAGGGAGCAAAAAATAGATGCACATGCAAAAAAAAAAAAAAAAAAAAAAAAAAATCGGTTTTCCAAAACCACTGGAGGGCATACATGCTTTTTTTTTTCTTAAAGCATGATATACACAAAGTGGAGTGCGTAGTGTTGAGCTACAGCTATTTGATACATTCCAAGATGAGGAAAACAAACCTTTTTTGTTCACATTCGCAGTCATTCATGTGTATTTGCATCGCTGCAAGGATGCTCTAATCTGATATTTCAAGTGTTGCCAATGTTTATCTTCCAGCACTTGCCAAAATAGTGCTTTTTCCATGCAATGATGCCCGGCCTACGGAGCAGAGTGAGAGACGGCTGTTTGGGTTTGCTCACAGCTTGGCTGAGTTCTGTTTCCATAACTCCCTACTTTGGTCTCAACATAGACATGTGGAGTTAAATGATTATGTCCTGCAGATGGCCTGACCAAAGAGACACTGCCAACCTAGATGATGCAAACATATAAAAAATTCTGGCGTATGCAATTTGGAAAATATTAGCTCATTAAAAAAAAGTGATTGTAGGTCATACAGAAGCTATTAGAAGCCCATATGTAGTTCTTTATTATGAGAAGTAGAGAAAAGCTCCCGGCATGAAAGGCTTCTTGAAAAATTAGAAAGAAAACACCAGTTCCTTAGAGGATTAATTTAGCGTGCAGAGGAAGAACCGCCACATATTTAGCGTGTAATTCGTCTAACAATGGCTTCTGTTCAGCATGATGTCCATGCATATGTTTGTACATGTGTGCGTGCTTGAGATATTGGACCTCCAGGAAGTTAGTAAGTCTCTGAAAAGGCTGTTTGCTAAACTGCAAGATGTGTGTCTGTGTGTGTGTGTGTGTGTGTGTGTGTGTGTGTGTGTGTGTGTGTGTGTGTGTACATCAATACAGGATGTGTCTAATCCAGGCTAACAGCTCAAGCACCTCTCCCTTTACAAACAGCCGGTCTTATACTGAAGCTTGGAGCAGGGGCTGGTTCCTATTTCCCCATTTCCACATTTTATATGAGGTATAAGAAAACTGCCGTGTCTTCCACTAGATTTTAGCTCAAAGGCTGATATGGTGTAGAGGAAACTAGCTAAACTAGACACGACAATAGTAGCAGCTCAAATGGCCCTGTGAGAGAATTCATTAAGTCATTCCAGACACGAACTAGAAAAGGCCACAGTTATCACCGTCTCCTGGTCATTATGCAACAGAGAAAGTGAAATTAAGAGTCAAATTTGGCCTGTCAGACAGACAGAGGTAATATTGGAGCGCTGCTGTGGGTCATACGGTGCTTCGCTGTGATCCAGCTTCAGAACTATAAAAACGATAACCTCTGCAATGCAGTGTGGAGTTATACAAACTAAAAACAAATACCGTGATCCCTCGCTACTTCGTGCTTCAGTTTCTGCGGCTTCGGTGCATCATGGGTTTTTCAAAAATATTCTTCGAAAAATTTAAAAATAAGGAAATTAAGAAAAAAAATCGGGAAAAAGTTAAGGAAAATGCCGCACAACAAGGCCAATTATGCAAAAAAAAAAAAAAAAAAAAAAACAAACAAACAAAAAAAAAAACCCATAGTGTTGAATATGTATTTATTGATATTATATACACATATACATGTACGTATACGTCAGTCAGGGTGGTCAAGCCTACTTTGCAGAAATCGGCAGTCGCGGGTGTGGGGCGCTGCATTAAACAATTGTAAGCAGTTACTATTCCATTAAAAAAATTTTAAATAACTGTGCGTTACTTTATTTTCTAGCGATTGGGATGATGAATCTCCGCTGCTCTGTTCATGAAGCACAAGCCAAACCTAACTGTTCACCCACTGAGCTCGCGTTGCATCCATTACATTCCCTGTGTGACTTCTCATTGAAGTTGTCACTGTCTTCACATTTTGCAACAACATTGTCAATAATTCTACCTGCTATATTTCTTGCGTTAACTGGAATTTAAGGTCTGAAAAAAAACGTGATTTTCCGGTTGTCGGTCAAAATTTTGAAAGTCATGCCAGTAACCTGATGGGTTTGCTTATTGCAACGGTAAGTGTAGCTGCTCTTTGCACAGATTTGCGAATACAGAGTTACCTCCCATGTTTCGGCGAGGCCGTGTGTATTATATTCATTATAAATGGATATTTACGCCTAATTTTCATTGTTAATGTATGATCACAGTTTTTGCAGGCATAACCGGTACGAATATTTAACAGATTGGCGTACTTAGGTCTTTTGTAAGTGCAAATTACTCCCATACACACCTTATCTAAAGCACTAAACACCAAATAGGGTCTGCAATGGGCCTGCAACCCAAAACACATTTCGGCAAAAACATATACCGTATTCGACGTGATAAGCGCCCAGGGCGCGTAAAAAAAAAAAAAAAAAAAGAGTGAGTGGGCGCTTATTAAAATGGTTACCAGCAGAGTGGAACGGTAAGTGCTTATTACCATCCAGGTGGAAAACATGAACAATAACAGAATAAAATAGTTTTACTGGTATTTATGGTAACAACCAAATTACTTACATGAGATCTGAAAATAAACAGAAAACAACAATTAAAAAAAAAAAGAACCTTTAATTTTCCCTACAGGTGCTGTTCCTTTAAATATTTTCCCGATGTAAAAATCAAGCCAATCAACATGAATGTCAACTTTAGCACATGGCACTTGAACCAATCAACACAAAGGTCAACTTTAGCACGTGGTAAGTTGAAAAGCACATGGTCAGGAGTCTTTAAATGTATGAAGTTAGTGAGCAGGAGAATTGGGTGAAAAATACTGGTCATCACTTTCTGATAGGTCCATATCTGGCTATTTGCTACATTCATTCAGAGCATTCCATAGATTTGCTGTAACAGTTTCTAATGGTTCATCTTGTTGGACATTTACCAAGAGAACACAGCAAAATATTTTCCTGTTTTTTAAAGCACGGCAGAACAATCAAATGTGCTGTTACTGATGAACATTATAGACATTCCCCAGTGGCAGGGGGTCGTGAAATATGGTCTCAACTCACTTTTACAAGCAGTGAACGCCTATATTACCGTTACAGAGACTGATTGAATAAAATTGGGAAGTTGATCTGCGATTTTGCTCCCAGTACACACGGGCGGTTATAAGAAGTAAGATAAAAAAATAAATAAATAAATAAAAACATTGGGGGGGGGGGGGTATTGGAGCAGGGTGCTTGTTACATCAAATACGGTAAGTGGCCCACTGCACCCAATAGTGTAGATAGTCAGTCAGACAGACACCCCCTTCGCAATGACGAAGGAGGGATAACATTTTAGAGTTGCTGCACCCGTTTTATCCCAACCTGTCACTGGAGGTATATATTTTGTAATGTGATATGACTGTACATTACCTGATTGTCTACTTTTAACCGAGATTCATGTGGCGCTATGTTACAAATATTTTATTCTCGGCGAAGTTATTAGTTTATTGTATCTACCTGTTGACAAAGCATAATAATAACAATAATAACAATAATAATAATAATAATAATAATAATAATAATAATAATAATAATAATAAAAACATTGAACAGATAGGTAAATAGACAGATACCTAGACTCCAAGAATAGATACAATGGTTTGAAAGACAGGTAAGTCTCAGTAAATCTCATGAGCGGTTCTGATACATGAACAACACTCCCACCAAATGACCTTTACCCTCAATACCTGTTTTCTGCGGTTTTCCAAGGTTAAGATATCTTGGTAAAATATTTGGAAGAATGTCTGAAACTTCTGCATCTGTCTGACTGAGAAGGTCCAGAGGCCACATTCCCTCAAGGCTATTTTGTGTAGGAGGATGCAACCGACCACTATCTTTCCTAAAGAGTCTGCATATATGTGTACTTGCTGCCTATATAAAATGTCTAAATCACATGCAGGCACTAATTAAAATTTATAATAGCCAGGTGCATATTAACTAAAGGATAAAAACCTTGTAATGGGTTTTAAATGGCAGTATCAACAGAAGAATTTATTTCCACCATCCTCCATACAGTATAAACAATAGGTTCGGTTATTTCTGATTCCATCTGGTATGCACTTAAAAGAAATTTAAAAGCATTTGTAGACTGACATGTTACGACTGCATTGCCGGATGTGTTACACAATGGGTTAAACTATTAGTGTACTCATTGCACCAACAGCACTTGCTGTGATGCTGCCTACTCAGATCCCTCCATCTCATCCTGCTTCCTCTGACAAGGCTACACAATGCTATGAGTCAGAAAAGGACTGATCTGGAAGTACACACACACACACACACTCTGGCAAGCCCACGGTGACCAAACCCCGGTGGAGTAAAGAGATGAGAGTCTATGTCACAAACACAGAGAGCAAACTTTCACCAAATCATTGCCTGCTTTATTCAGCCAGTAATGCTGCAGGCCCTGATCTCAGAGGGTCAGCTCGCACCCACAGGACTTGTCTAACCTTTTCCATCAATCAACATCAGCAGAAAATGGTGTTTTGTTTACTTGATAGATGTGAATAGTGTTGCTGTTGATGAGCCCAGAGAGCTACAAAGCTTACAAGCTCAAAAGAACAGGACGTCTTGTGTTTGTTGAATTCACTCGAGTGTGTATGTGTTTGTTTTGTTAGTGCAGCTCCCTCTCACTCCTACTGAAGCATGGTTCAATCACTGACTCATTTCAGCCCTCGATATTGACCCAGCCCAAGACGTTAAGCTATTAGCGACTCAAGACTTCGTCCCCCACTGAGGCAAATACAGTGGCTGGATATAAATGTGCATTAATGGTAAATTCATGGAAATCCGTCCCAAGGCCACATTTTATGCTCAATACAATCAAAAAGCAATTTGTGTGTGTGTGTGTGTGTGTGTGTGTGTGTGTGTGTGTGTGTGTGTGTGTGTGTGTGTGTGAGTTTCATTTAACTAACAGTGGTATTTAAATAAAATTTGTGAATGTGGAAACATCAATTAAAATTCCGATTGCCTTAAAAGGGTGTGGTGGCCTGAGAAAACCCTTCAACATGACCAAATCTGGATATTTCTACTATAATGAAAACTTGCGTGTTTTTATCATCACCATGGATGCCCCCCCCCCCACACACACATATACGTGTACAAACTATTTGACTTATGGAAAAAACATTAATTTTGAATGCAATAAAATTTAAGGGCTCACTGACATAACCTGTTGAATCACAAATTTGTGATTTTGAGAAAAACACAAACAATATGATTACCATAATTTCCGGTATTCTATTGAGCGCTCCAGAATATACAGGGATCCCTTATTTTCCACAGTTAATAGAGATTGAGACCCCCACGCGACTGCCGATTTCCACGAAGTAGGATCGACCCCCCCCTGACTGACGTATACGTACATGTATATGTGTATATAATATCAATAAATACATATTCAATGCTTTAAATGCTTATAATAACAATTAAACATTCAAAAGTAATGCATAAGATGTAAATAAAATATAAATACACACATACAGACATGCGCGCACACACTCAGATGCGCGCCTCAAATAAAAATTTAAGTATTTTTGTTCGGGGTTTTGGGTTGTTTTTTCCTTTTGTTTGTTTGGGTTTTTTTTATATAATTGGCCTTGTGTTACAGTATTTTCTTAACATTTTCCCTATTTTTCCTTAATTTCCTTTTTTTCAGTGAATAGTTTTGAAAAACCCGCGATGCACTGAAGCAAGAAGTAGTGAGGAATCACTGTAAGCAATCACTGTAAGCCACACCAACTAAATTCAAACAGAAGTTGTACATATATAGGCCGCGCCTCTTTATAAGCCGCAGGCGTCTGCCTCGCTCTTGCGCTTCCTGCTAGAGCACCCCCTGGAGGCCGTTAGCTCATAAAAATCTATAGATTAGCCGCACCGTTCTTTAAGCCGCACAGTTCAAAGTGTGTGAAAAAAAAAAGTAGCGGCTTATAGTCCGGAAATTATGGCAAGTCATCTTTATCCCATGATTTTGGATTTTAGCTGGAGGAAAAAAAAAAAAAAAAAAAAAAAAATGCTGTGCAGTTGTTCACTTTGGAGAGACGTTTCACTTTATGGGGAGAGACCTCTATTGTCAGAGTGTTATACGAACCTCATTTCATCATGTTGTGGACTCAGCAGGTTACGGCACTGAGCTCCTCAATTATTTTAGTGAAGTTTCCGATGGGATAATGAGTTCTTAGAATGTAGACTCTTGGTAGTAAAAGTACAGCGATACCTCTGCTCACGAACATAATTGGTTCCCAGAAAGTGTGTGTGAGGCGAAAAGTTCGTCTTCCGAACATTTATTTCCCATAAGAAACCATTAAAATGAGAATAATCCGTTCCCAGGTCCCCATAAAACATAATTTTCTGCTAAATAAGCCTTAAAACTACACAAAAATATACCTTATTTTATGTATAATAAATGTGCTATTGTATTGTAATTAAAGAAATAAACTGTACTGTATAATAAAGTCGTTTTATTTACCTTTGTGATGGTAGTTGATGGCTTGATGGAATGGAGTGGGAGGAGGAGGGAGGGAGGGACTTACTGTTTGGAAGGCGTGTTTGGAAACGCCTACTGTTTGGAAACACCCTTAGCCACACACGCACCCTTAATAGCTTCCTTGTTCTTAAGGATGGGAGCAATGGTAGACTTAGCGTACTGGTACTGGGACGCTGAGTCACACAAACGCACACCTCGCTCGTGTTTTTCAATGATCTCCGCCTGTGGTGGGGTCTTTTCGGTCCCATAATAGCAAAAGTACACTCAATATGGTCCAAAATGTCTATCAAACACAAACCACTTCCGCATTCAAAGAAAGGGGTGATTTAACTGGGACGCCGTGAGCGTGCGTCAGCTTCTCGTGGCCGCCACCGTGGCGCTGTTCGACCGCGTGGTTTGATTCATCCGCCGAAAACTAGTTCGTCAGCAGAGACTATATGCTCGCAAATTTAATGTTCTTGAGGCGAAAAGTTCGTGAGCTTAAGCGTTCGTCAGCGGAGGTTTTACTGTACGTTGAATCGGAAAAAAAAAAAAAAAAGTCTTCTGAAATCATTTCCGGCCATTATCTCACAAGTGCTACTGATCATAAACTGGATTTCAATGAGCGCACTAGTTGGAAACGTGTTGAAGGAGAGTGATCAGGAGCACAAATGCCTAAGAATGGAAATGCAAGTGATTTTAATCAGTATGGCAGAGTCATTAGCATAGACTTTATTAAAGCATGTATGCACACCCGACTCCTCGAAAACCAGCAGCTTGACTCCTGAGAGACCGACAGAACAAACACAATCACATATACTCTATCCCAAATACATACAAATGGGAGTTTAAAAAAAAAAAAAACACTCAGCTGCACAATTACTTATTCACACAGTCTCAAACATGTCCTTACACACTGAAAAATACACTCCCACACACAAACGCAAACATATTAGCAATGCAGCAGTATGAAGCTGATTCGAATATCCAAGATGAAGCTGGAACCTCCAACCCAAGGCACAAAGGAGAGCGGCGCAAGAAAACCATGGAGAACGGATTGCGCTACCGGCCGACCTCACTCATTTCCATACAAAGTACCCTCACGTAATTAGCCGGACACTGAGAAGCTGCTGATTTAAGAGCATGTGTCGACTCAACATTAAAACACACAGGCACACAAGAACACTGACACGCCGCCAGCTTTCATTGAACCAGTAGATGGATCAGACCAAGACGAAGACCGACCGCATTGTGTGAATGACGTAAAGTCAGTCGGCTCAATACCTTGACTCCAATTCCCACTTTCAGACTAAAGGCTCACGAATGAGGAGACAGAACGCAATAATGCTGACAGACCATAATACTAGCAGAACAATATATTCTACAGGTGTACAGCTTACCTGTATTATATAACGAGGTAAAAAAAAAAAGGCCGACCAGGAGTTCAACTCCCCCTGGAGGGGACGCCAGTCCATCGCAGGTTACCTTCCCAGTACATTTTTACTGGTACCCATTTATACTGCTGGGTGAACAGAGGCACACTTGTGGTTGAGACCTTGCCTAGGGGTCTTAGCACAGTGAGGGTCTCAATGGGATTTGAACTCACAACCTTCCGATCATGACCGCAGCACCATAACCCCTACACCACCGGCCCCACATTATATAACGAGGGTACACTACTTAATCATACCAGGGTTGCGGAGAGGCTGGAGCCTGTCTCCACAGACTCTGGGCGAAGGCAGGGTACACCCTGAACATCTCAACAGTCCATAAAAGGGCCAACACACACACACACACACACACACACACACACACACACACACACACGCACACAACCATTCATGCCCACACTGAGAGCCAATTTGAACCAGTTAGCCCAATTAGCATGTTTCTGGACTGAGAGGAAACCGGCGTACCTGGAGGAATCCCAAACAAGCGCAGCAAAAACATGCAAACTCCACAGAGAACGCCATCATCAAGCCCGAGACTCGAACCGGAACCTTCTTGCTGTGAGGCGGCCATGCTAACCACTCTGCCGCCATTCCGCCCATGAGGGAACATGATGGGGGGAAAAATAACTCAAAGTTGCATCAC
Organism: Plotosus lineatus; assembly: GCA_024760905.1. Classification (NCBI taxonomy): domain Eukaryota; kingdom Metazoa; phylum Chordata; class Actinopteri; order Siluriformes; family Plotosidae; genus Plotosus; species Plotosus lineatus. The sequence goes on from CM045733.1 coordinate 17,939,123, forward strand.
CTTTACCCGGATTCACTTAAAGCCTCGTGCTATCAGAACATAATACAACGCGGCTTCCGAGAAACGTTTCCGTGGCGTAACTGATACTGAAGGTTGCTGGTAACTGTGTGATCTGTTCTGAACCTCAGTGCTGTGTTTTCACTCGGAACCACTACACATATCTTTACAATTCTAGCATCCCTACTAACATCCATCAGGTTTGCTCCTGCAGAATTTTCTTTTCTTGACTCTCTGTACTGTGATATGACTCACTGGTTGAAAGAAGCCATCATGAAACTTCATCATATGCGTACTGTCTTCCAGCAAAAAGCGCAGGAAGAATCCAGAGAGACATGAGATAAAGCATCTGAAACATAAATTACTGAAAATAATGAAATTCAGCAGCAGAGCAGGTGAAGGAGACAATGTGATTTTACATGCATTGAACGCAGCTCTGCTCGGGTCGGATCACCGCACAGCTGGCTGTCCGTTTACTAATGGTAAGGTCAAGCACTTTCCCATGGGTGGAGAAAACTTGCACTATGTGGACCCATTCTACATCTTTCAAGAAAAGCCAACTTGGACAGCACGCGCACACACACACACACACACACACACACACACACACACACACACACACATCTGAGCTGGCAGAAGGAATGAGAAACATCTCACAGGTGACATCAATAAAACTCACAACTATAGACCCACTGATAGTCTGGAACACGTTGTTCTACAAGTATCTCCAACACTGATGGATTTGTAGAAGTGATTTCAATGGCATGCGGTTCCAGGGACATAATGAACATGGTCGACAGAAAACAGTGACGTGAGGGGACGCTCAGCACCATACAGAGTACAAGGGACTTTTTCTGCTGCTAAACCTTCATGCATATTCATAAATTCATGCAGCTGATGCCACTGACTGCTAAATGAAAACAGCTGCATGCGGGTTCGGAGCTATCCGTTTCTGCATCTGTAATGCATGCAACATCTGCACAATACCGGCGCACAACCGGAGAAGACGGAGGAGGAAGGACGGGAGGCGGGTGTTCGACTCGAAGACTGGACATCGGTGGGGAACAGACACGGTTACCTTTGTTCACTCGCCGCAAAATCTGGCATCGGCATTTGAACGAAACGGCGATCATGCTCGGTCCGGCACGCGCTTATATGGTCCGGTGAAAGCGCTGCCGCACGCCGCATGCGGGCATCCGGTTCCCACGACTCGCATCCAAGAGACGCGTCCCAAAAGACCAGCCGGAAACACAGCACAACTCCGACTGCTTCAACTTACAATCTTCGCCTCCGACAAGGGAAAAAAAAAAAAGAAAAAAAGAAGAAAAAAAAAAGAGACACCTGGCTCAGAGATGAGATCGCGGGCGCGCGCCGAAAATGGAGCCAAAGCTGACGAGTGCGCGCGCGGACAGCTGCTGTACAGGCGCTTCGAGCGTCCGAAAGTCGCGCGCGCGATAAGGATCCGCTCCACGATTGCGCGGTCACGAGACTAATGATGCCGACCACCACACAGACAGGATAATAATCAGTGTACTTCTATCATCATCATCATCATCATCATCACCATTATAATCACCATTATTATTATTATTATTAACAATAATAATAACAATCATAATAATTGATTTATTCCTTCATTTTTTTTAATCCTATTAGGGTCTTGGGCAGTATGAAGCCCATCTCAGCCAATTCTAAGAGAAGGCAAGGTACACCCTGAACACCTTACAGGGTCAAAACACACACAAGCAGCCCCCCCCCCCGGGGGGGGGGGCAATTTGGAACAGCTAATTGGCCTAATAGGGATGTCTCTGTACTCTGAGAGGAATCCTACACAAGAAAGTAGAACATACATCACCCACACAGAAACGCCCGAGTCCTGGACTTGAACCCAGGACCATCTTCTGAGTGTTGATCAGTGTTCAACCGTGATATCCTCATCTACTTACTGCATTTATATTCTTTCTCAGATTAAAAAAAAAAAACAAAAAAAAAAAAAAAAATATATATATATATATATATATATATATATATATATATAATACATTACACGTAGTTTCTATGTGGAATCACATTGTTTGTAATTATAATAATTATTATTATTATTATTGTTCAGTTCAGTTCATTTTCTATAACCGCTTAATCCTAATTTGGGTCGCAGGGAGGCTGGTGCCCATCCCAGCCAACTATGGGCGAGGGCAGAGTACACCCTGGACAGTTCGCCAGGCCATCGCAGGGCGGAAACACGCCGACGGCTTTGCAGCTACTCTTGTCAAAAGTCAGCAATGGTTCTTTTACATGCCTCACACCATAGACAGTGAGAGACATGGCCGGCCTTTGATAACCCAGTTAGCTGCACTGGGGGGGGACAGTGACAACCTTGTGGAGAGTGGGACTCGATCAGCCTCTCAACCTTTTGGATCAGCGATCCAGTGCCCTATACCACTAGACCACCACTGCCTATTATTATTATTGATGGGATTATTGATGTTATAATAATAATAATAATAATAATAATAATAATAATAATAATAATAATAATAATAAACAATGAAAACACATGGAAATAAAGGAAGCACCTTACTGGAAAATGATAAATGTGTATGGAGGGAGTGTGGAGGGAATCTGTGTGTAAATTCCACATATAATTCATGCAAAAACGCACATTTGAAATTCAAGGAACTTTGCAGAAAGAGATATTTTACAGTCAGGGATAGATGTTTTTTCCCCTTGAGCTGAATGTAATTTCTTTCAGCAGAGTGTGACTGATAATCATTTATTGAAGTAGTGTTCATGTGCTTTCCCTGAAGAAACCATGTTAAGTCAAATTTCAAGTAGAACCTCATCCAATACTGGTGCATCCCCTCTCAGAGAAAAAGAAGGCATTAAACTGCAGTGTTGGCTGATTATAAAACAACAACAACAACAACAACAACAACAACAACAAAAATCTGGGTTGGTTTGTTAGTAGGCTTGTGTGATTGTGTGCAAGATAACCTGAAAGGTTATGCATGGCTTTGGTAATTTTTTGTTTGTTTTTTTTGTCTCTAAAGGTATGGTTCAAAAGTAACACACAATAACATTTTAGATTGTGATCTGTGCATAGGATCATGTTGAAAAAAATTAAAATTCTGAAATCCAGAAAAATTCTCATTCCTTCCAGGATATGCATCAAAAATGTCCATTAGACATCCAGCCACTAGGGGAAGACAATTCATTAAAACTACATAAAGTTACAAGAATTCATTTATGCCTGACAGAGCTACCTTGCCCTCTGAGTGTCCTTAGGTGAGACATTAGTTTGCTCACAAACTGCCATAGTAAATCAAAACCTTTAAATTCACCTGGATAACAGAGATTATCCTTTATGTTTTACACAAATATTCATGCTGCATTATATTTATCCAGCAGATTCCATGTCACTTAAACCATGATCTGACAACTTGATCGTTCAGGGTTAATGCCCTGCTTCATCATCCACTCTCCTGAGATTTAGTTCAGATACAGTTATCCTGATATGCTTCACTGTAATAATTCAAAATCCATTGCCCCATGCACACTAATTGCAAAATAGCCTGGCCCAGTGGCAGCAAAACAGGACGAAACCATGATACTGCCACCACCTCCATGTTTCACAGAGGGGAAACGATTCTGCTGATGAAATGCGGCATTTCCCACTTTCCAAACACAATACTTTAAACAGCAAGTCCAAAAGGTCTTATCCATCCAATAGCCTTATTTCTAAGGGCCGTCTGGCATGTCCATGTAACATTTATCGATATTTAATCAAAACTTTTCTTTCTGGAGCCTCGCCATGCACATGTTCAGTGTTCTCCCGAACACCATAAGTCAATGTGAGCAAGTCCTTGAGTTGCTCAGAATTTATCATGAGTTCTTCCGTGACATTGCGGACTGTTACCCTCGTTGTATGATCTTTATTGCTTGAGATTTCATGGAGAGGGTAACGGTGATCTTGAATTTTCTTGATCTCATTGGTTGACTCCAACTTATTTACAAAATTATTTTGGAAAGTCATCCAACCAAATGAGCATCAGCAGCTCTTTATTCGAGGTCCTCAAAAATCTCATTTGCTTGTGCCATAACACTTCCACAGATGAGCTGTAAAGATTACACTTTGATAGATATCTGTTCTTCCCACTGTTCAAACCCGCTGACTGTAACCCCCCACCTCTATTTTCTCCTTCAACATAACTTCGAAATACAAAGTTTTCACACCGTCTTGCCACTCGTAGATTATAATAATATCGGATCATTTTACTCCGCAAATAAATTACCAAGTGTAATAGTGCTGCCTTACTTGCCTTTATATATTTTTAAGATGTCTACATAAATGTGGTGTGTGTATACATTTAAATACATCGAGAAATATGTTTTTAATTCAATTTTACTTAGTAGTGAAAATAGAAAAGGTTATGTTTATTGGTTATGTTTATCCCAGTGTTTTATCTGAATTTTTTTGGACTTGAATAAGAGTTTTCTTTTATATCATGTTCTTCCCATCCAAATCAATCAGAAATTTAACAATTTACCAGCAATACAAACGTATACAAAATAATTTTTTCAGATATATTTTTGGAAATGATGTTCATAATGCTGAAAACATATTTTGTTACCATAAAATTAACAATTTCTGTATATTTTAAGACTAAAATAATTTGTCCAAAAGGATATACAGCGATCCTCGCAACTTCAAGCTTCAGTGCATCGCGGGTTTATCAAAAATATTGATCGAAAAAAATTTTAAAAATAAGGAAATTAAGAAAAAATAAGGAAAAAGTTAAGGAAAATGCCATAAAACAAGGCCAATTATGCAAAAAAAAAAAAAAAAAAAAAACTCTCCAAATAAACAAAAACAAAAAAAAACCAGCCCAAAACCCCCCAACAAAACTGCTTACATTTTTATGTGAGGTATTTATATTTTATTTACATCTTATGCATTATTTTTGAATGTTTAATTGTTATTATCAGCATTTATAGCATCGAATATGTATTTATTGATGTAATATAAAGGGTCAGTGGTGGCCTAGTGGTACAGGTGCTGGATTACTGATCCTCAGGTTGGGGGTTCAAGCCACACTCACCCCGGATTGTCACTGCCCCCCTCAGAGCAGCTAACTGGGTTATCAAAGGCCGACCATGTCTCTCACTGTCTATGGTGTGAGGTTCATGTAAAAGAACCATTGCTGACTTTTGGCAACAGTAGCTGCAACGCTGTCAGCGGGTTTCCACCCTGCGATGGCCTGGCGAGCTGTCCAGAGTGTACTCCGCCCTCGCCCAGAGTCGGCTGGGATGGGCGCCAGCCTCCCCACCTCCCTGATTAGGATTAAGCGGTTACAGAAAATGAAATGATATTATACACGCATATTCTGTCTTCCTTTCGGCTTTTTCCCTTTTACTCGGGAGTCGCCACAGCGAATCATCTGATTCGCACGTTTGATTTGGCAGAGGTTTTTACGTCGGATGCCCTTCCTGTCACAACCCTTTTTAGCAAGGGACAGAAACACGCTGACGACTTTGCAGCTACTCTTTATGAAAGTCAGCAATGGTTCTTTTAAATGAACCTCTCACCATAGACAGTGAGAGACATGGCCCGCCTTTGATAACCCAGTTAGCCGCACTGGGGGGGGACAGTGACAACCTTGTGGAGAGTGGGACTCGAACCTCGAACCTTTGGATCAGCGATCCAGTGCCCTATACCACTAGACCACCACTGCCCCATATACGTACATATACGTCTATTTGGGTGGGTGGGTGGGGTGGGGGGGTGTCGATCCTACTTCGTGGAAATCGGCGGTCACGGGGGAGGGTCTTGTTCCCCATTAACCACGAAAAGTGAGGGATCTCTGTACTCCTCATAATAAACACTCTATAACGTTCTCACTCAGAAATTCCTATAGTATATAAAGATCCATTTTACACCCCCATCTGATTTCCAGATTTAAAACTGTCAGCAATGTGTTAATGCCCGTTATTTCACTGTAGCCAAATCCGTATAATATAATAATAAATAAATATAATTCACAGCAACCACAATTTTGTTTCCCAATTACATGAGATTATTCAAATAGGCTAGAAATGCCTATGGGTGTAACAATATATATTTTTTGAATTTATTTTTTGTAATTATGCTTTATATGGAAACAGAATGGCAGTGGAGCATGTTACATATTCAAATACAGAAAAAAGCCACAAGCTGTGCAGACGTATGATTCAGACATCACTCAGTGCACTCGGTACACAACTGTAGCAGACATCATTTTTATAACATATATCCTCTACCTGGGCTACAGATCCCATAATCCTCTTGCACAAAGGAAACAGCTGGTGGACAAATAACTTGTTTGCAATAAAAAAAAAAAAAGATTTTTTCCAGCAGGAAATGGCTTGTACCATCCCTGCTAGTTTAGCTCATCTCAGCCGACAGCCTTATATGATTAGTAAGTTAAGTACTTTTGTCGACCACGCCATCCTTTGATAATTTATATTTTCAGTTAAAAGAAAGCAGTAACATCACAAACTGGACGCCATGCATAAATCTGCCTCAATTCTTCACTGATGTGCCAAAAGTGTTTCTTTTAAATGAGAAACGCAAATATAGCATTGCTGAAGCAAATCAATGCATCCATCCATTATCTCCACTGTTTATCTATTAGGGTCACAGCGGAAGCAGGAACCAATCATGGCTGACTTTGAGGGAGAGGCGGGGAAGAGCTCACCACTCTATCACATGCCAACACTGAGCCAAGCATCCATTCAAACTCACATTGATACCACTCACCAAACTCACATTGATTGGGCAATTTAGAGTAGCCAGTTGACCAAATGAGCACATGTGAGACGTTTTGGAGACAAAGTCAGAGAGGCTCGATTGAGATGGTTTGGACATGTACAGAGGAGGGATAGTGAGTATATTGGTAATAGGATGCTGAGGCTGGAACTACCAAGCAAAAGGGCTAGAGGAAGCCCAAAGAGACGATTCATGGATGTGGTGAAGGAGGACATGAAGGTCGTTGGTGTAAGAGAAGAAGATGCAAAGGATAGGGTGAGATGGAGGCAGATGATTCGCTGTGGCGACCCCTGAAGGGAAAAGCCGAAAGGAAAAGAAGAAGAGTTGACCAAATGGGGGCTGCGGTGGCCTAGTGGTATAGGGCGCTGGATCGCTGATCCAAAGGTTAGGGGTTCGAGTCCCACTCTCCACAAGGTTGTCACTGTCCCCCAAGTGCAGATAACTGTGCTATCAAAGGCCAGCCATGTCTCTCACTGTCTTTGGTGTGAGGTTCATGTAAAAGAACCATTGCTGGCTTTTGACAACAGTAGTTGCAAAGACGTCAGCTTGTTTCCGCCCCGCGATGGCCTGGTGAGCTGTCCAGGGTGTACTCTGCCCTCGCCCGGAGTCGGCTGGGATGGGCGCCAGCCTCCCCGTGACCCTAATTAGGATTAAGCGGTTACAGAAAATGAACTGAACAGTTGACTCAATGTGCATGTTAATGTGGGAGGAATCCGGAGCCCTGGAGAAAACCCACACGGGCCCGGAAAGAGCAAATAAAGTCCACATAGAAACACTTCAGCTGGCCACGGGATTCAAACCTGGAACTTTCTTGCTATGAGGTAACAAATGCCTACCAGAGCCACTGTGCCACACTGTCAAATCAACAGATAAAAACCGATCTAATCTATAAAACAGGAATCAGACATTAAAATAAGTGGAGAAATAATCCTGCTTTTGAGTGGAGATCAAAGTTGAACGCTTGATGTTTGAGGACGATACAAAAAGGATTTAGGTCGGTGCACTTTTGTCTTAAACTATAATACACCTGATCGCCTTACACAGATGAACTATGGGATTACAAAGCAATGTGTATGTGTGCTGGATGTGTGTGTGTGTGTGTGTGTGTGTGTAGGATATAAGCCTCAGTATTAAGGTCAATGTATCGTCAGGGCTTTTTCAGTTTGTTCAGAGCCACAGTGATATTTAAGATGTCACCACTGTACTTGAACCTGTACGCCACATATCTAATGTAATCTAATCGTCAAGAAATTAATTAAACAATTAATCGCACCGTATTGAGATTTCATTACGAGTCCTAAAACGCTCACGCCATCTCTAACCTTACGCTATGCATCTACTTCTAATCATTTAAATCTTGGGAATTGTTACCAAGTGTTTCCCAGTTCATTCATTTGACATATCTTCAAAGCACAGGGCTACAGGATGTTGAGAAGACCAGGAAACAAAAATATAAAATAATAATTAAAATATATACTGTATACAGGGATCTCTCGGTACTTCGTGTTTCAATTCCTATGGCTTCAGTGCATTGTGTTCTTTTTTTTTTTTTTTTTTTTAAATATTCATCGAATTAAAAAAATAAGAAAGTTAAGGAAGAATAGGGGAAAATGCCACAAAAAAGGTCAATTATGAAAAAAAAAACCCCCGAACAAACAAAAACAAAAAAACAACCCAACAAAACTACTTACATTTTTATGTGAGGTGTGCATCTGAGTGCGTGCACACGCATCTCTGTTTGTGTATTTATATTTTATTTACATCCCATGCATTATTTTTGAATGTTTAATTGTTATAAGTATTTATAGCGTTGAATATGTATTTAGTGATATTATATACACATATACATGTATATATACGTCAGTCAGTGGGGTCGATGCTACTTTGCGGAAATCGGCGGTCGTGCGGGGGTCTCAGTCGCCACTAACTCTGGAGAGTGAGGGATGCCAGTATATCCAGCTGCGCTTAATAGTACGTATACGTCAGGCAGGTGGGGTTGATCCTACTTCGCGGAATTCGGTGGTCGTGGGGGTGGGGTGGGGTGGTGGGGGGGATCTTGATTCCAATTAACCGCGGAAAGTGAGGGATCCCTGCAAATCCAACATGCATTGAGCAGATTAAACTTAACACTATCGACTGTGTTTAGTTTTAATGAGTTGTGCATCTTTCTAACACCAGGCACACACACACACACACACACACACACACACACACACACACACACACACACACACACACACAAACAAACAAACAAAACCAGAATTTTACACAAAACACTAGAGTAGATCAAGAAATGAGACAATGAGAGAACTGCAGGTGAAAATTCTACCCTGGTAAGTCATGTTTTGGTCAAAATTGTACGAATAACTCAGACGGTCAACAAACCCAAATAAGGAGAAAACTTCACTATTCACATTAGCCAATCAGGTTCAAGTATTTTGACCTGTATACAATATACACAGTTGAGGTTCTCTTTGGGAGTAATGAGGATGGATAGGATCAGGAATGAGTACATCAGAGGGACAGCACATGCAAGACGTTTTGGAGACAAAGTCAGAGAGGCTAGATTGAGATGGTTTGGACATGTACAGAGGAGGGATCGTGAGTATATCGGTAGTAGGATGCTGAGGTTGGAACTACCAGGCAGAAGGCCCAGAGGAGAAGATTTATGGATGTGGTGAAGGCGGACATGAAGGTAATTGGAGTAAGAGTCGAAGATGCAGAGGATCGGGTGAGATGGAGGAAGATCATTTGCTGTGGCGCCCCCTGAAGGGAACAGCCGAAAGGAAAAGAAGATGAAGATATACACAGTGATTTTCATAGACAATATCTTTCTATCGTTAAACCAGCCTAGTGCGATCATTCTACAGCCACGAGTTTACCTCGAGTAACTCGAAATTATTTCATAAATAGCTGTAATATAAATTAAATATTAGTGGAAGAACACAAATGTGTTAGACTTCTACTGTTAAAGCGCAACACTACCTGGAAAATTCGGTAGGTATCGGCTGCAGAAAATTATATTTGTTCATGTCTGTCATAAAGATTGGATCATCAGGGCTAATATTTAGTAAATATATAACTAAAGGTTCATCCCACAGTCTGAGGATTTTATTTTCTTCTTACTTCACTTATCCCTTAAAATTTGGAGATGTCCTTGGGGCGCCTTCATGGCGAGACTTGGGCTGATTTGGCCTGGCGGCGCCCATCCCACTCCAAATCATTAACTAATGCGAACCTACGGGCAATTTAGAACGGCCAATGAACCTACTGTGCATGTCTTTGGATTGTGGGAGGAAACCGGAGCACCCAGAGGAAGCCCACGCAAGCACGGGGAGAACATGCAAACTCCACACAGAAACGCCCAGGCAGGGAACCGAACCCAGGCCTTCTTGCTGTGAGGCGGACGTGCTCACTACTACACCACCGTGCCGCCCATTAAAAATATTACAATGTGAATTATCTTCAGGTTTTTGGCGATGAGGGCGGAGCTGAGTATGGCGACTAAACACAAAGCAGTTCTTCTTCAAACTTTTTTGAACCCATGAAAAATGTTACCATCCTTCTTTCTTGGTATCTACTGGCTCAGAACACTGAAATTAATTCATTCATGAATTAAAGTCGATAAATTAATACGAGGCAAAAGTGCTCCCTAACAAACGACCAGAGCATCTTTCATATCCCGAGTCCTTTCTCGTTCAGAGAGACTGCTTTTCTACTGGTTGAATTCTATTCATGTCTGGTGTACAACAGGTTTGGATGTCTCCTGCATCACTACAGCAAGCAGTCAAAAACCACATGTCGAAATTATCTGTGAGTGCATCCACACACACACACACACACACACACACACACACACACACACACACACACACACACACAGAGGGTTTGTCACTGCATTGAGTGGAAATGAATACAGATACATCTCCCTACTGTAAAGTTCCAGGGAAGTTCCACAGCACTCTGAAGCCTTTTGCAGTGTCATATGGGAAAAAGCTCGACTCCACATGTGGCATGAATCCAGCTCGGAGGAAATGGACAGGTACCTTGAGGAAAGACTTCAGTGCATTAGGAGG
>CM045733.1:17955000-18012500 GCA_024760905.1 Plotosus lineatus
CTTTTTCCACCTAATCTCAGTCTCTATTGATCTGCAACTCCATGCACACCCATCTCACTGAAAATCAAAAGAGATCTGGGCTTTATCTCAAACTTGCGATAAACTGTTAAACTCAAATACTGAAGATGAAGAATTTGATGGATTTGTGGGAAAAGAATGAACTGAAAAAATGAGAGGAAGTGGTGGCTTGGTGGGAAAGGGCGCTGGATCACTGATCCTAGGGTTGGGGGTTTGAGTCCTCCTCTCCACAAGGTTGTCACCGTCCCCCCAGTGCTGCTAACTGGGTTGTCAAAGGCTGGTCATGTCTCTCAATGTCTATGGTGTGAGGTTCATGTAAAAGAACCATTGCTGACTTTCGTAAAGAGTCGCTGCAAAGCCGCCAGCGTGTTTCTGTCCCTTGCTAAAGGGTTGTGTCAGGAAGGGTATCCGACATAAAAACCTATGCCAAATCGAATATACAAATCATTAGTATGACTTCCATGAAGATGGAGGCAGATGATTCACTGTGGTGACCCCTGAAAAGGAACAGCCGAAAGGAAAATAATGAAAAGAGAGTTTATTATAATAATCTGGTGCGCCTTGTGTGTGTGTGGACGGAAATTGTTCATTGCTATTGTGCCTTATAGCCCCCAAAATACGATCTTTATCATTAGAACCGGCAGACATACAAACAATCCGCACAGTAAAGCCGCATCTGTATAATCCTATTTTTGTAATGTATATTCTTATGCATGCTCAGTGTCGTCCCTACCAGTCCTAACTCTGCCTAGTTCAGTCATCCCACGTCCTCTATTTCCAACACATCTTGTTCACAATATGCTCCTGTTGCTCTGATTTTACATTTTAACTTGTAAAATAACTGCGATCACGAAAACTGCATGTTAATCACCGGGAGTTCCTGTCAATCTGGGAATTTGAAGAAGTTCTGCCAAGAGAAATGGACCAAATTGGACCACAATACTGCAAAAAGCTAATTACTCCTTAGAGGAGCTATAATGGCCAATAGTGGCGTTGCAGCAATCTTTCTTCCCAATTGATTTTTTCTTACCCTTTTTCTTTTCTTTCTTTGTGTACACTTGTGAGAAAAACAAAAACTTATTTTTCATTTTTTTTGCATTTACGATGAACCGTTATAGTCATATTTGTACAGACAAAATGCCGTATTTTCTGGACTATACATCGCTCTGGAGTACAAGTCGCATTGGCCAAAAAATGACTATAAGTCGCAAACTCATGGAAACTGTCTAACTTGGCTTGGAAATCTGCTGGCAGTTTATGTGACGTTGTAGTCCTTGCTCTGATAGAGAGGCAGTTGCGTTGCATGAAGTGGTAACACCAAGAAAGTCTTCACGCAAAGTCATTTATATTCATCTCCTTGACAACTACCTGGATGTGGAGACGCAACTGCACTGTTGACAAGCCTTTCCCTTGCAACATATTACTCAAACACCCATGTGCGAACTCGTTCCTCTAGTTGTGGCCATCTAGATTTTTGCCTGCGATTAGCTTTTTTGTTTTCTTCATTTCAGTAATAGTAATCTCCAGTTTTCTCCAGTCCCTTACAAGTTTCTCGTTCACTCAAAACTTTCTTTCTGCTGCTACATTACCATTTTCTGCAGCATATTGAACTATTTGCAGCTTGTAATCCGCAGAATAGGATTTTCTTTGTGGGGACATTTCTTCAGTGGTGGATGAGCAGGTATGGGTACCCAAGCCTGGAGAGCCCTCTTGTGGTTATGAGTGTAAAAATAACAAACATGTGAAATGATGTCTTATTATTATGACGAACAGAATCATATGTAATAATTTCATATATAAGTCGCTCTGGAGTATAAGTCACACTTTCAGCCAAAGTATGAAAAAAAAGTGAGACTTACAGTTTGGAAAATATGATATATTAAATAGCAAAAATAAACTCAGCTGATTTCAATCAGTGTCCAAATAATAATCTGTCTACCAACTATAGAGTGCTTTTCTGTTGTTGTTGTTGCTGTTGCTGCCTTTTAATCAGAGAGGTTGTATTACACCTCGGGTTTATGAGACTGTTGACAGGATTACACAAAAAATAGTTAAAATGTCCACAGTGTGCTTGGGCCTTGAACACTGGGGGGCATCATTAAATTTTACAGTGTTCTGGTTTTTAGTTTCTTGCTTGTGTATTAAAAGATAAATTTGTATTATACGACACATGAGCATCTTAGGATGGCACAGACATAAGAGACTCTCTTCGCAATGGTTATTTTTTTCTGCATAATAGTTGTGGCTTTAAATTCATGTCACACACTTGGGTATTTAAAACATTTATTTTATTGTAATGGAACCTCATGACTGTCATGTTGCCTAAAGATGAATTTTCAAACCGACATTTTTCTTCCTTGGTATTATTCTTCATTATAATTCATGCACTCTTGAAAAACTTACACAGATTATGTGTGACATTCTCATTCACACGTTTTGTGTAAATCTGTCACGGGGCACGTGTTTTACACATAACTGAACATAACCCGTGAATCTATTCCCAGAATCCAACACAATGGGTACAGAAACAGCACATGATTTGTATATATCTTAAAATGAATCTGCCAAAATTAACACAATGAGCATTGCGACAAAAACTCAGCCATCCGTCAATGTGAAAGAATGTCAGACGGTTCAATGTCAGTATTAACACTTCCGAGAAGGTGGGTAGTCCATGTGGTAGAAATTATGTAGTTATAGAGAGAAACCAAGCTGAAAAATGAAGTATTTAGTTAATTTCCCAAAGAAACATTCAATTCAATGGAGATTTCCAAGAAACATTAATATTTTGTTGGAGGACCCTTAAGCCTCGATGACATCACAATCACCATTGCATTGTTACATCAGTTGATCAAGTCAAGGTTCAGCAACACTATGTGTTGACCTGAATGCACTGGATGACTAGACTAACCCATCAATTGTCTATTTCTTCCCCAAATATAAACTTAGAACTTGGCTCAGGGAGCATGAAGAGTTATCTTCACACATGAACAAGCAACACAAAGCCCTGGACTTTAACCATACTGAAATCTTTGGGATATGCTGGAGAAGACTTTCATGCATCATATATATATATATATATATATATATTTTTTTTTTTAATCAATTCAAGATGTCAGTTTAAACGAAAAAAAAAAAAAAAAAAAAAAAAAAAATCAACCAGACACTATAGTGGTTTAGTTTGGTGAAACAATGTTATGGGGATTGCATGATGTATTCAAGGTTAAAGTTGGTATAAAAAAAAAATTAGAGAGCAAAATGATTTTTGGCCTCGTTGTGGATAATTTTTTGCATATTAAACATATGATTTCAGAAATATATTCCTAATGAGTAAGCCTTGAGCAATGGTGGCAAAGAAAAACTCTGAGTCAAGAACATGGAAGAAACCTTCAGAGAAACCAGACCAGGAGACTTTCCTGCTTACAAAACAGCTTTTTTAACGACATTACAGGGATCCCTGACTTTCCACAGTTAATGGGGACCGAGACCCACCCCCGCCGATTTCCGTAAAGTAGGGTCGACCCCCCCCCCCCGACTGACGTATACGTACATGTATATATGTATATAATATCAATAAATACATATTCAATGCTATAAATGCTTATAATAACAAAAAAAAAACAAAGATGTAAATAAAATATAAATACACACACAAACAGACACACACACACGAACACACTCAGATGCGCACCTCATAAAAATGTAAGTAGTTTTCTTGGGTTATATTTTGTTTTTGTTCTTTTTTTTCATAATTGGCCTTGTTTGCGGCATTTTCCTTAACTTTCAAATTTTTTTCGATGAATATTTTTGGAAAAACCCGCGATGCACTGAAGCAGCAGAAACGGAAGCACAAAGTAGCGAGCGATCAACTGTATAGAGAACAAAATGCTGTTTTGTAAGCGAGAAAGTCATGACACTTTTATTCATCCTTTCATTCTTTTTCTGAAACGCATAATCCTAATTAGGGTCGCGAGGAGGCTGACTCGGGGGGAGGGCAGAGTACACCCTGGACAGCTCACCAGGCCAATGCAGGGCAGAAACACGCTAATGACTATACAGCACTCTTCACGAAAATCAGCAATGGTTCTTTTACATGTCTCACACCATAGACATTGAGAGACATGGCCGGCCTTTGGGTGGGTAGGTGCTCCTAGTGACAACCTGTTGATAGTGGGGCTTGTTTTGGCTTGGTTGGCAGTGATCTAACACCTTACCACCAGGCCACAACTGCCCGTATTGCACTTTTATACTGATTTTAATTTAACTGAACTTGACTATTTATCGATGAAAACACGAATGTTAGATTGTTCATAGGAATAGTACAGCGAAACTATAGTAGCTAACATGTGGTTTGGTGACCGAGTTGCCCTAAAAACATAATAAAAATAAATAAATAAATAAATAACAATAAAAAATGCTGTATAGTTCATGATACACATGGTGAGTGAAGGGTGTGGTAGAACCTCCACAGGATTTGTTAGCACTGTTTAACAGCCAAGCTGTGTATTGATTGTCTAATTGGAGGCTGAGAAATCAGACGGAATCGCTGGCCTGTGCTCCTCAAAGCAGCAATGCAAACAAAACCTTTCAAATGATGTTTCAAGCAAAAAGCCTCTGAAGCCCTTTTAAAAATCTAATTAAATTGTGTTAATGCAGACCATGACGGGTTCTGTGAGAGTGCATAAGTACACTGGAGTCGAGGAAATGTTTGGTTTTAAATCAGAAAAAAGTGTTATGGGAAACGGACATCATTTCTTTACAAATTTCATGTTAACCTCGTTATTTTCCCATTAGTCCTTTAATTACCCTGGCCGTTAATAATTCTGCTGGCTCCTGCCCCCTTGATTAGCCTGGCTGCAGCCACATTGGCTGGCAGTGGCAGCCCTCTGCTGGCATATCACAGGGCTGCAGCGTCATGGCGACCTTCGAATCATACTTTTTTCCACTTTTCAATCTTTTCAGACTTTCATCATTATGGAAATATTGAAAATGTTTGTGTAAATTAGCAAATATGTTTATATATTATCAATACACCAAATGTTTGTAGTTTCTTATAAAAGAGGCTCATAACAATGTTCGAAGCCTGAAAGATCCTACCTGCTCTTATTTTAGAGTCGACCTCAATTTCATGAAAATAAATGCGTTAAAAATATTTAGCACTCATCGGATTTCCACTGTAATAAAGAAGCACATTACAAAGAAGGATAGATAGAATGACTCAGGGAGATGATGATAAACCTGTTGTTTTGCTTGAAAAAGTTTTTTTTTTTTTTTTATCCAGTAAAGAAAGAAAAATGGGAAGAGTACGCACACACACACACACACACACACACACACACACACACACACACACATCATATACCTGTTTGTGTATGTGTGTGTGTATGGCCGAAGCATACTGGAGAATAGTAGAATAGTATTGATATTGAATCTATATTATTCTCTAGTAAGCTTAGACCACACACACACACACACACACACACACACACACACACACACACACACACACACACATATATATAGACATATACATATACTCACACACACACACACACACACACACACATATATATATATAGACATATACATACACACTCACACACACACACACACACACACACACACACACACACACATATATATATATATATATATATATATATATATATATATATATATATATATATATATATATATAGAGAGAGAGAGAGAGAGAGAGAGAGAGAGAGAGATACACGCACACACACACACACACGCACACACACACACGCATACATATATATACATACACACACACATAGATATACACACACACACACACACACACACACAGTATATACTGTGCATGTTATCAGTTTCACCAGCAGAAAAGGCTTTCACAGCTGTCCCAGGGGCTTAAATGGTACACTGAGATGAATGCTTAGGACATAGCTCTTAATGCTGCAGTCACCGTGGTTCTGGAACAGATTGGCACTTTGACCGCCTGGGTGGTGCCATGCACTCTCACTTGAGACCAGATGGCACCAGTGCAAGAAACTGATTTGGCCATGATCACAGCTTTGTTCTCATCGCTATTTACTTTTCAGGACTGCAGCCAAAAGTGCAGCGAACAAGCACAGTGACCTCTGGTGTGTTAGTGTGTGTGTGTGTGTGTGTGTGTGTGTGTGTGTGTGTATGTGTGCATTTTTCATGTGAAGAAAGCACAAGATTAAAAATAGTCAATGATAATCATAATGTATTCAACCACAGGAAGTGGTGGATAGTGCAGGTTTCGACAGTTTTCGTTAATTCCCATGTAATGCTTCTGCTTTGCACTTCTGCATATGGGGCATTTGGCTAGTGTGGATGGTCCCTTATGGAAACACAACTGTGTTCACTTCTTTAAAATGGTTTACACTTAGCGCCCCCCAGTGAATAATCACATCTAAAGCTTGAACTACTGCTGCTGCAATAATAAACAGCTTGGTGTTGATCCTAGTACATGGTGTTACACGTGCTGCTGATGGGTTGGTGACATTGCAGTGTATACCTCGACACTATTTATTTCTTTCCTGCCTTTTTATAACAGGTAAGATAAGCTTGTCTGGCTTTTTTTACACCCAAGTCTCGTGGCTCATCAGAGTCGGAGCTTATTCGGGTTACTTTCATGTAAATCAATCTGGAGTTCAAGTTCTCCTGGATGGGATGCTGGTTCATTGCAGGTTAGCATCACAGCACGTTTACTGGTACCCATCTTTACTGTGGGATGGACAGAGGTACAGGTGTGCTTAAGACTTTACCCAGGGGTCTTAGCACATTGGTGAGCTAATGGGGTTTTGATCATGACCCCCTCACACTAATTTTATCAAATCCCATACAACGTGGATATCAAACTGAAAAAAAAAAAAACCCAGCCACATACTGTAAACAGATGCTGAAAATCCCCACAGAATCCTGATCATTCGTTCCAAAGATTCTATCGAGTTATCTCGCCGTCTTGCCTGATCTGATCTGGACAGGACTGAGAGCATGAATTCAGAATCCAGGCTCACCGTGCATCATCCCTCTCCCTTGTCTGGCTGCCAGCACTGATGAGCTCCACTATGATGGACTCGATGGACCTGCAGAGCTCGAAGACTCACCCGGGTGTTACATTGATTCTCCACCAACAGGGGGAAACAAAGCACACAGTAGTCTCAGATCAGCACTTGGGACATGGGGGAAATTTCCGGGGGCCTATGTTTGGCTCAGAAAAGCTCGTTTCCATGGAAACCTTGCAGCTTTTCGAGGTGACAGGTCATCAGGACATGCAAGCTGTAGTTTGTAGAAAATAAACAAACTACTGGCTAAAGAATAATTCTAAAAATATTTGGAATTTAGGTTCCCTCAAACAAAGTATATACATCATGTACTATGTCATGATGAGTCATGAAAAGATCTGAACTCATTCGTCTTCTTTTTTTTTTTTGTTAGTATCGCTAGCTAAACATGTAGCTACAGCTTCTGTAGATGGAAAATTAAAGCACTACACATGAAACCCCTGGACATCAAAAATAAACTCTAGAAACGTGTTTAAAAACATTTTACATTTCATGCTTTTCCTCGTGAATAATTACCGCTGGCTTGGAGGTTATTTCGCGAGAACATTCTGATGACATCACGCTAGGAGCAAGTAAATACATCACGCAAATTGAACTTGTCAGTTTGTGAAATATACATTTCCAGGATCATATATACAACCAAATAAAACTTTTCACACTGCTATGGGAGAGTGTAAACTGTTGCCCTGTAATGCTCTGGCTCGCTATTCAGGGTGTAGACTGCCTTCACCCAGTGTCGGCTAAGATAGCACCTGCCGTCCCATGACTCGTACAGTGGGGGGAAAAGTGGTTTGACAAATGAGTGAGCATGAATATTTTATAATATGATTGGCAAAGTGTCAGCAACCAAAACAACAAAAGGTTTGATTGTATTTTTCTCGAGTGAACGCAAATGTAGATAATTAATCACAGAATGATAGCACAGTGCAATAAGTTAACAGGCATTCTGGAATTTTTATATTTATTAAAAGTAAGAAAGAAAGAAAGAAATGTATGTGCCCAGATCAAATCTGTTGCTTCGTGGATTATTGTGGCTCAGCAAATTGGACTCAAAGACCATAAGCTGTATCTTATATAGATTTCGGCACTTGCATTCGACACAATTCAATTCCATTACAGAGCGATTTTAACCACCACCATCATCCAAAAGCAGCTTTACGGCTGTCCAGATACAGGTTCGAATTTTTCCCAAAAAATTAAGTTTGAGGAAACGTCAAAAAAAAAACAAAAAAAAAAACAAACAAAAAAACCTCAAAGCCCCAAAAATTACAAAAGGAAGAAACTCGAGAGAAACCGATCCAGCCCGGGAATCCTTTTCCGGATGGCACTTTATAATGAACAGATAAATCAATACTCCTCTACCTCAGAAAATTCAAGAATCAAGTGTGTCGGAAAGGTCATCAGTGTCGGCATCATGGTCACTGGGTGTGTCAGAGTGTACACGCTGTACAACGGAGGCAACAGAGAGATATAGACAGAGATGAAGAGACAGATAAACGAAAGAAAGCTGGCTGGCTGTGATCAATATAGCACAGCAATTTGAAATGGACCGAGAAATAATGAGATTAAAGTCTGAGTCCTGCAGGGGGAGCTGTTCGACTACATTACATCTGTACATTGTTGCTCTAGGTGTGGAGTAATGGTCTAATCATTCTGCCACCATAAATCTCCTCATAGGCGCTAATCTGTTTAAAGGTGAGACATGAACCACTGAAGGATGTGTTCATGTGAGCACGTGGATGTGGTTGCATCCACCGGCAGCCCCTGCAGTGAAAGCGAATGCCAGAGGAAACGCTACACATAACTTTGTGCACAATCCATTTTCAGCACTATGGGTGACCCAAAAGAAAGGCCAGACGTGAGACAGACGGACGAGGGACAAAGGGTGTATGTACCCGACCTGTATGAGTGCATGTGTGTAGGTTGGCGTGGGGGTGAGATTAGAGGTGTGGTAGTCCACAGCGAGGCAGGAAGACAAAAAGAGCATAATAGACCTCAACAGCCTTCAGCGTCTTCGTGAATTAAAGTTTGATGGCACACAGGATAAAATATTATTATAAATAAGCAATCAGGAGGTAGCGCGGGTGACTCTGCAGGCTTTCCTGACATGCTTCTTAACCAGATCCCATTTCTTCAGATGTAAAAAGCAGCTCAGCTTTACGTTCTTTTAATCGTGTACTGTGGAATAGGGCTGTGATACAGAATAAAAATATCCACAGCCTTTCAAACTGCAATTGATTCTGAGAGGATCGTCTCACCTGTTGAACGCTAAACCGGGTCATGGATTTGATTTTAAATTGATATTAATACCAGTTTATCTATCCAGACATCATGTCTACATTTATAGCATTTGGACGAGACCCTTATCCAGAGTGACTTATCGTCATCATTTTCATATAACTAAGCAACTTCAGGGTTAAGAGCCTGACCCAAGGGCCCAAAAGTGGCAGATTGGTGTTTGAACTGCGTCTCTAAAACTTCAGCACACCTGTATTTGGGCAGAAGATCTTCACTGCAGATCCTCTCGATTATCACCAGACTGGATGGCGAGCATCTGTAAACTGCCATCATTAATCTGTCCCTTAATTGTTAGCAGTCTTGTTGAGAGACATCTTCATAGCATGAGGCCACCATTACCATGTTTCACCATATGGATGATGTCAGCAAGGAGCCATCAACAAGCTCATATACCTTTTCCTCAATAGTGACTTTCGGCTTTCCACTCTGCCATGAACCCCTGATTTATGAATGGCAGCAGAGATGGATGTCCATCCAACAGGTTCTCTCATCTCTGTGAAAGACCATTAGAGCCCGATTAGAATGAATGTAAAGTTGTTCCTTACCTCCTTGAAGCACAATTCGGCCAAATGACCCCCTGGATGTCCTTGAAGGTCTCAAATCCTTAAAAATCCTGAAATTTTATGTCGTTTCCCTGATCTACACCTTGACCTTTGATTCCAGAGGTCGACAGGCAGTTCTTTGGATTTCGTGTGCAAGTGGGTCTGAATATTTTTCTGGATAAGAAATTTCAGCATTTGATTTCATTTTGAATCTCTTTAAAAACTTGTAACTTGTTTTGTGAAGATTCATTCGTTAAAAACGACCATTCAAAATTACATCTCCATCACAATAAATTGGGTAACAAGGTGTCTGAAATTACTGACACATACCATTATGATAAGGAAGTGGGGCCGGTGGCGTCGTGGTTAGGGTGCTGCATGCATGATCAGGAGGTTGTATGTTCAAATCCCAGTTAGAGCCCCACTGTGCTAAGACCCCTGGGCAAGGTCTTAACCACAAGTGTTCCTCTGTTCACCCAGCAGTATAAATGGTACCAGTAAAAATATACTGGGGAGGTAACCTGTGATGGACAACCGCCCCATTCAGGAAGAGTTGTACTCCTAGTCGCTTCACGCTACGGAAACCGGGGATAAGCACCCGTCCGATGAGCCACTAGGCTTGGGTATAAAAAGCCAAACGGACTTCACGTTACCATTATGATGATGCGTGCAAATAAAATATTATTGTTTCTGAGAAATATCATTTTCAGAAGACACCCCCCCCCCCCCCCAACCGGAAAATCTCTTCTATCAGTATTTATGATGTTCTGGTTAAAGACTGAAAGAAAAAACCCAAAGACACAAACAAGGAGGCTAGTTAGATAGCATTCGAAATGTAACGTGCTGCTTAGCGGGAAATATTTGTTTGGTTTATTTATAGATTGGTGATATATAACGTCCTGTGCCATGTTCATCTGTTAGAGAAGGCTAAGAACACGCTATCAGTGGCAGAACAGGGAGCAAAATAACATGATTACAGCAGCAGTGGATGACACCACCAAGAGGTTTTCCATGCAGTCCATGTTCCCTGATCACAGACATCCTTGCTGCTATCGTATGTTTAAGTCTACAGGTATCAAACTCGTGCCACAAAGGGCCATGTGGCTGCAGGTTTTTGTTTCAACCAAGCAGCAGAACACCTGACTGTGCTCATTTAAACAACTGATCTGAGTCTTCAGGAAGTTGATTGGTCAGTGTCTGTTCAGAGCACACAGATTGACCAATCAACTGCCAGAAGACTAAGAGAAGTTGAGCAAAGTCAGGTGTGCTGCTGCTTGGTTGAAACAAAAACCTGCAGCCACATGGCCCTTTGTGGCATGAGTTGGACACCCCTGCTTTAGTATGTGAATATTCACGAAAAACAGATAGTCTCTCTTTTCCAAGTACAGGGATCCCTCGCTACTTCGCGCTTCAATTCACGCGACTTCAGTGCATCGCGTTTTTTAAAAAATATTCATTGAATTAAAAAATAAGGAAATTAAGATAGAATAGGGGAAAAAAGTTAAGGAAAATGCCGCAAAACAAGGCCAATTATGCAAAAAAAAAAAAAAACCCCCAAAACAAACAAACAAAAACAAAAAACAACCCAAAACCCCCCAGCAAAACTACTTACACTTTTATGTGAGGTGCGCATCAGAGCGTGTGTCTGTATGTGTGTGTATTTATATTTCATTTACATCTTATGCATTATTTTTGAATGTTTAATTGTTATTATAAGAATTTATAGCGTTCAATATGTATTTATTGAAATTATATACACATACGGCAGTCAGGGGTTGATCCTACTTCGTAGAATTCGGCGGTCGTGGGGGCTTCTTGGTCCTAATTAATCGCAGAAAGTGAGGGATTCCTGTATTATGTTTCTCATTTGGTTGCCATATTTTGTAATTTGATGATATTTTTGGTGTACTAATGCACTTTTATTTACAGGCCACAGGAAGTAACCCACTGAGCAGACACTGTAAAACCACATGACCCTAACAACCCTACTGTGGCCAAACCAGCAACCAAATTTTACTTAAGTCAAAAAAAAAAATTCAAAATAAAAGCTGAAACAAGCCAACACTAGAGCCAAGGCTTCTTCTTCTTCTTTTCATTTCGTCCGTTCCCTTCAGGGGTCGCCACAGCAAACCATCCGCCTCCATCTCACCCTATCCTTTGTATCTTCTACTCTTACTCCAACTACCTTCATGTCCTCCTTCACCACATCCATAAAGAGCCAAGGCTAGTTCGTGATATAATATACAGTACAATTTTATTGATCATTAAATATATTAACGTTTGCTCGGAGATTGTTGAGTTAGTGTCAAGCAGGCATTAGAAATCAACCACAGCACTCATCAACAAGGTGCGTGACTATTACCTTGGAGATGGTTTAAATCCGGTTTAATTCAACAGCCGTCTGCAGTCGAGAGTCCACAGGAGCTGATTGGACGAGCTCTCACGGGAGGGAAGGACTGCATATGCTCACTTCCCTGTCACTCACAGCAATAGCCAGCCAATTACGAGTGTCTGTGGGCCTCTAATTGCGCTTTCCCCTCTGAGTATGTTAGACCGCCCTCAAATAGTGGTACAGTACGTGTGTGGCGATACAGTTCTAAAAAATGCAGGTAGCTAGCATTGCATGTCACGGTAGAGGAAAGCAATACCTGACCGGTGGAAATTAGATACGACTAAAATTAGGGGGAAAGTGGTGGAGAAAAAAAAAATTAACTGCCACCATATTTGAGTTTGTAATCCACCTTACTCAGTATCAAATTCCTTTTTATATGACTGATACGAACAACATCCAAATACCTTCAGAGTTTCGGAAATTCGGCAGACTAAATTTGAACTGCTAATCTGCAGTAATTCAGTAAAATCACACATAAAGCAAAGCTGGCTCAGCTGCCACGCTCCATCAGAAACCTGGAAGAGGAAGTAGGATAAGACATCGAGCAGCCCTCCTCCCTCTCAGCCCCCTGCCACACGAGCCACTCAGTAATAAAGCACTTCCTGCTCCAGAGAAAGCGCTGCTCCTAACGGGCTGCCTTCCACGCCTCAGCTTCCTATCCCCTGATCCGATTAAGCCCTTGACTCCCCCATCTCCGTTAAACCACTTCAAACTTCACGGCCAAATGCTTTCTCTCACTCAGCCTCTCTAAATAACTGCAGCGCATCAGCATTTTCAGCTAAAGGCACTTCGGTTGTAAAAGGAACACTGACTGCCTCGTATCATTCCTCAGGTCGGGTTTACGCTCCCATTCGGATGAGAGGTTACACAAGCCCGCACTCAGACAAGGTTAGAGACGAAATTTCCTCAACTTTGTGTCGTGGACACATCCGCAGAATTGTCCCACTACTTCCAACAGCAGGAAGTGCCTTGCTCGCGTCTGTGTGGTCAATCCCGGATGAAAGTTGTCACACCCCCAAAAAAAAAAAAAAAAAAAAAAAAAAAAAAAAAACAAAACAAAGCAAAAAAAACAGATAAGTTTTTAAGACCAAACAAACTGCACATTCATAATCAATATTTCTGCACACAACTCTCTACATTTCAAATAAAATAGTCAGACAACTCAAATACAACATCTTTACCTTTGACTGAATGAATATTACTCAGTCATGTTTCAGCTTCAGATGCTGCCTCTTCTCAGGAAACAGATTAAAGGGGTAGTGTCAGGGTTGTTAAAAAAAAAAAAAGCTCCAAAATCGCATCAATGGTGCTATCAAAGAAGGCATTCAAATGGAAATTCGGATTACAAAAGAGTATATCCATGAATTAGGTGCCTACAATTAGCAGATAAGCAGTATGATGTCCTCCACATTGACGCTCAGCACCGGTGTCCCCCAGAGGTGTGTGCTCGGCACAGCACTGTCTACCTTATTCACCTATAATTGTACAGCTACACACAACTCCAACACTGTCATCAAACTTGCAGATGACACCACCACCATCAACGTCTGCATTTCAGACAGAGATGAGACTGCTTACAGAGCACAGGTGAGAGCCCTGACATCATGGTGCCATTACAACAACCTGCTGCTCAATGTCAGCAAGAACAAGGGACTCACTGTAGACTGCATGACACCACAGGTCGGAGGTCACATCTCCATCCACTTTGAGGAGAAAGAGGTGGAGAGAGTCAGTTGCTTCAGGTTCCTTGGGAACAACATCACTGAGGATCTGAGCTGATTACATCATGTGGGTGTGATCCCAAAGCAGCAAAACAACGGCTCGTTTTTCTAGCGACTGAGCAGGTTTGGCATGGACTCCAGAATACTCACCAACTTTTTACTGTTGCATCATCAAGAGTATTATGTCTGGGTGCATCTCTACCTGGTACGGCTGCTGTAATGCTCTGGACCGAAAACCTCTACAGAGGGTGGATAGATCGGCACAACACAACACCAGGACTGAACAGCCAGCCATCCAGGACTTCTACACACAGTGCTGTAGGAGGAAGGAGCTCCCTGATCACAGCCACCCCAGCTACACACTCCGGGGAAATGATACAGTCACATCAGGACTCGGACTAGCAGATCCAGGGCAGTTTTTACTCAAGCCACCAGGCTATTGAACTGCTGACATACTTGAGAAATGGCACACTTTTTGCGCACTCATTGTACACACTGCACATGAACACACCACTGTTTCTGCACGACAGCCACGTCAATATTTTCTATACACACCCACACACACACCCACGCAAATATACACACACACACACACACACACATATATATATATATATATATATATATATATATATATATATATATATATATACACACACACACACACACACACACACACACACACACAGAGCGGAATCTCGGTGGTCGAATACAATTCGTTCAAAAATGTGGCCGATTACCGATTTGTTCAAAGAGTGAAACAATATTTATAAAAAATAGTTAAAAGTGGATTAATGCGTTCGGATGAATGTCTACATCCATCAGTACAGTTGTATATACTTTGAAAACGAGGTGTATTTATGAAGCATAGTAAAATATAATAATAGTGCACAAATATTAACCTAATTATGTACTGTATTTGTTTACATACCCTTCTGGTTGTGGTGTGTCAGTGTATGTGGATGTATCGCGAGGGAGAGATGGGGAACGGGCTATTGCTTTGAGGGGGCGTGGCATGTTTTCCCATCTCTGTCTCTTGATCGCAGTTGATTCTTTTAGGTCGTCATGGCTTTTCTCTTTTCCTTTGCAGTTGAATTACTGCTGCTTTTCTTTGGACCGGGGGTTAATGGTTAAAGTAGCCTTAATGTAACGAATAAACACAATACGCAGTAAAAGACACTCGCTCAATGGTAGTTTAAAGTACTGTACACAACGCCTGCGTTCAACACACTCGGCTCTGATCCGGTCGAACTCTGAAAATTTGTTTGAATACCAAGACATATTTTCCTCATAATTTATGATCGAACTCCAATTTGTTCAACTACGGAGTTGTTCGGCCGCCGAGGTTCCACTGTGTGTGTGTATATACAAAAATATTCATCGAAAAATAAAAAAAAACAAGGAAATTAAGGAAAGACAGGAGAAAAAGTTAAGGAAAATGCTGCAAAACAAGGTCAATTATGCAAAAAATCCCAAACAAGCAAAAACAAACAAAAAAAACCCAACAACCCAAAACCCCCCAACAAAACTACTTACATTTTTATCTGAGGTGCGCATCTGTGTGCGCGCGCATACGCATCTGTATGTGTGTGTATATTTATATTTTATTCACATCTTATGCATTATTTTTGAATGTTTAATTGTAATTATAAGCATTTATAGCGTTGAATATGTATTTATTGATATTATATACACATATACATGCACGTATCCGTCCATCAGGGGGTCAATCCTACTTCGCGGAAATCGGAGGTCGCAGTCCCCATTAACCACAGAAAGTGATGGATCCCTGTACTTGGTGTGATCCATTTCCAGTTCAGAAACTTTACTCTCTTGTACTTTGGAAGTTAAAAGGTTATTTAAGAAATACAGACTATTATATTATTATGGACATTCATTGCATTTTTACATGAGTTTCAGGAAACTGAATATGGGGACATTGAAAAAAAACAACCCACTGATTTAGTCATCAGAGGGTTGGTGGTTCAAATCCCCAAGTACCATCAACCTGCCACAACCTTCAACTACTTTATACAGCTTTATAAAAGAGATCAAAATGTAAGTCTCTGGATAAAGGCATCTTCCAGAACGCCCATATTTTAATGTGTAAAAATCACAACAAATCTCCGTTGATGCTTTTCTGGAAGCTTTCGAATTTTTCAGTGTGACATAATTGAAAGGAGAAAATGTCACCAAGAAACATTTAAAGTTATTTTTAACCTTAACATTCAATGACACACTATGTTCGACTTGCATTAAACCCTTTACCATTATAATATAGGTTGTAATATATGTTATATAATGGGGCTGGTGGTGTAGTGGTTCGGGTGCTGGGCTCATGATCGGGAAGTTGTGTGTTCAAATCCCAGTGAAACCTTCACTGTGCTAATTCCCCTGGGCAAGGTCTTAACCACAAGTGTTCCTCCGTTCACCCAGCAGTATAAATGGGTACCAATAAAAAATACTAGGAAGGTAACCTGTGATGGCCTAGCGTCCCATCCAGGAAGAGTTGTACTCCTAGTCACTTCACGCTATGGAAACCGGGGATAAGCACCAGCCTGATGAGGCATTATGGCTCGGGTGTAAAAAGCCCAACTGACTTTACCATTAATATAACGTATATAGTCAATAATATTTAGAATTGTTACGAAATATAACTTTACTGAAGTGTAGCTTTACTTTTTTTACGCCATTAAACGTTCTGCCGAAATATCTATTGAACTATTGAAAAGGCTAAGCAGGGTTTAGGAGGATCACACACTTTATCCTCACAGCTCAGTCGATGATATCAGCCTCGCAAAAAGTCAAGTTCAAGCTCTTCTTCACTTATCCCTTAACATCCTGAGGATATTGTGGGGGCGCCTTCATGGCGAGACTTGGGCTGATTTGGCCTGGCGGAGCCCATCCCTCTCTAGGTCGTAGAAACACGCTGAAGGCTTTGCAGCTACGAAATTCATCAATGTTTTTTTTTTTTTTTACATGCCTTT
Source organism: Plotosus lineatus (assembly GCA_024760905.1). Taxonomy (NCBI): domain Eukaryota; kingdom Metazoa; phylum Chordata; class Actinopteri; order Siluriformes; family Plotosidae; genus Plotosus; species Plotosus lineatus. The sequence goes on from CM045733.1 coordinate 17,972,038, forward strand.
CACCATAGACAGTGAGAGACATGGCCTGGCTTTGATAACCCAGTTAGCTGCACTGGGGGGGACGGTGACAACTTTGTGGGGACTCGAACCCCCCCCAACCTTAGAATCAGCGATCCTGTGCCTTAACCACTAAACCACCACTGCCACAAGTTCAAGCTCAACTAAGTGCTAATATTGGAGGAACAAAACACAGATGGACTTACCTGGATATGGTGAGAGACGCGACATGGGACAGGAGCAGCAACATGAGAGAGAGAGAGAGAGAGAGAGAGAGAGAGTTAGAATTTTTTTCTTTATGATTTCAGATGTAAACACTTCATCTTGCCCGAGGACTTTTGCTGAAGTCCTCAAACTCAACACTCTTAAGCTCATGCTATCTCAAGATAATACGTCCAAGCAATAGAGAAGTGAAAAACAGTATTAATGCACCATCCAAATAAATATCAACATCTGCATCACTATTCTGCTTTGTGAAGCTCGTCTGCACTGTGTTGTGTTGGAGTTTATGTAAATGAACGAGCGTATGCGGCTGTTACTTAATTCTTTTTCTGATGAATAGCGTTCTCTCTTACCGCAAACCAACACTGCGCTACAACGCCGCGCGGAATGTTCCTCTAGATTTAAGTCTCTGAAAATGTTTTCTTTTTGCCACTCACTACCCCAGGCTATCAGCACTAAATCTGTATGGTCATATCAGCCTGCCACCGAGCGACACCAAATTCATTCTGGGTGAGTGGAGAAAGGCTTTTAAGCTGTCCATCTACGAGACCTTTTTGACAAAGGTGAGAATGTAAATAAGTGCAAGACTTCAGACCATGACATCTGCATCCAGCAAAAGCAACACGACCACACAACCACCATCACGTTCCCATTCACGTCTCTAATGGAAAACAATTCTTATCCGAAAATATGTTTGACCTGTTCAAGCTGCAGTATGAAAACCCAAATTTTTTTTTTTTTTTTTTTTTTTAGATGCATTGTGTTCCCAAGCAAAGGATTTGAAGTAAATGTTTAAAAGCGAATTCAAAAGACAGGGATTATAAAGAAAGCGAACACATCCTCAGACAAGCTAAAGAAGAAAAGTTGGCTCAGCTCAACAGTGGCATGAAGCTTTCCTTAAGCCAGTCGTACTGTTTCGTCCTAATCCTTTCACAATGACTCACTGTTTCTACTGTTGCCTCATTTTCCAAGGAAACAGACCAGAAACAGCACAAAGGCCTTGTTTCCCATATATCCTGTGAGTTAGACTGAACCGTGCCGACATCATCGACTACTGCGACTCTCAAAAGGACGTACAAGGACTCGTGAGCTTTATCCAAGTTGCTGCCAATTTATTAATTTATTTATTTTTAAAATGAACTTTCAGCAGAGGTATGGTAATCACCTGTGTTTGTGAGCCTGGGAACAAAATCCCGACCACACCCCTGTAACGGATATTTACGAAACTTTGTGGGGACACGACCTTACCCAAGTTCAAGAGATGATTTCATTTTGGAATGTCTACGTCAAGGGTGAAGGTCAGAGCAAGGTCATACATTTTTGGAGATAGAGATGCTTATAGACATGCTGTTACTTTGGAAAACTAAACAGAATAGAGTTACCTTTGAAAAATTTATAACCCTGAGTGACCAATCAGTGACCAATGGGCGAAGGAGGACAATCCTCAATTATTTCATAAAACATTAAAATGAGAGAATTCTTTAGTTATTATTTGATACATTATCTAAGGACAGAGGGTCCGGTTGAGGTGGCTGGGGCTTCTGGTCAGAATGCCTCCCGAACGCCTCTTTGGTGTGGTGTTTCGGGCATGTCCAACCGGGAAGACACCCCGGAGACAACCTAGAACACACTGGAGGGACTATGTCTCTTGGCTTGTCTGGGAACGCCTCGGTGTCCCCCCCGGAAGAGCTGGAGGAAGTGGCCGCAGAGAGGGATGTCTGGACCTCTTTGCTTAGTTTGCTGCCCCCGCGACCCGACCCCGGATTAAGCGGAAGATGATAAGATGAGATGAGACATTATCCAAGGGGCAGGTAATTGAACCCAATGGAGATCCCCTTTATTATTTTTTTAAATTATTATCATTGTGGCATGGGGCAGTGGTGGCCCAGTGGTAAGGTGCTGGATTACCAATCCCAAGGTTTGGGGTCCAAGCCCCACTGTCAACGGTTAACACTGCTGGTCCCACCCCCTCTTCCCCAGTGCAGCTAACTGGGTTATCAAAGGCCGGCCATGTCCCTCACTGTCTATGGTAAGAGGTTCATGTAAAAGTAAAAAAAACAATTGCTGACTTTCATCAAGAGTTGCATAGCTGTCAGCATGTTTCTGCCCAGCGATGGTCTCGCGAGCTGTCCAGGATGTACTCTGCTTTCGCCCCCGGGATGGCTAAGATGGGCTCCAGCCTACCAATGACTCTAATAAGGATTATTGCTACATATCAAGTGGTTGTTTACCAGTTTCTACACCTCAGCATTAAATTCTACACACATATAAGTTAACGAATCTGATTGGTAAAGCGCTGCAAATGCAATCAATACATCATCATTGATTGATGTGGTAAAGTTTCCTCGAAAGATATATTCAGTTAAAAGTCATAGAAAGAGCCTCCAGTGTTCACATTTTCGAACAGACAAAAAAATTAAGTGGTTCGTGTGTGTTCCGACACTGGAGGCACCAAAGATATTCCATAACCAATGTAGCGTAATTGCAAAAGGACACAATAATAAAACACTTTGGGGCATTTTGTTACAGCAAACTCCAGTCATTCTTCATTTAGTTATTTAATTTTCAAAAAGTGCACAGTTTTCACAGGCAGCGGTGGCCCGGTGGTAAGGGGCTGGATCACTGATCCCAAGCTTGGGGGTTCAAGCCCCACTTTTCAAAAGGTTGTTACTGTGCCCCCCCCCTCCAGTGCAGCTAACTGGGTTATCAAAGGCTGGCCATGTCTCTCACTGTCTATGGTGCGAGGCTGTTAAAGAACCATTGCTGAGTTTCGTAAAGAGGAGCTGCAGAGCCGTCAGCGTGTTTCTATCCTGCGATGGCCTAGCCGGCTGTCCAGGGTGTACTCTAATTAGGATTAGGCAGTTCAGAAAATGAATGGATGAGTGAGTGTTCAATTTTCAGCCAAAATGAATAGGTGCAATATATACTTGCGAATATGCATAAAGTGTAATTTAAATAACACGGACAAAAATGTATTGCAAAAAGGAGAACCGTGGAGCCCCCCCTCCCCCCTTTCAAACGTGCGAATCAGATGATTCGCTGTGGCGACTCCCGAGTAAAAAGGAAAAAGCCGAAAGACAGACAGACAGACAGGTCAAGATGTGTAAATAATGTCTGAAAATTCATCAGATGTCCACTAGGGGAGACATTTCATTACAACTATACAAAGTTATATTTATGAAACCCGCAATCTTACCCAAACTTTTCAGACTAATCAATGCGCAAGTCAACAATCAATCTGTATCTGGCAAAGGAAAGGAATGCTGCACTTTCAAAGCGCCCCTCCAGTTTACCTGGGTGTTCAACGAAGGGCATTATTTTACAAGTTAATGTGATAACAGTGCCAGGGACCACGTGGCAAGACTAAAGTTCAGTAAATCTTTCAGCTCCCTGGAAACACACACTACTCAATACTTAACATTTACTGATCATCAAATGCCACGCAGACTCTCAACACCACAAAAACCTCTCCCAGAAACACTAATAAGACTCAGCTAAGTGCAGCAACAAATAAAGTGAGTGACAAGTTAAAAACAAACTAGTGCACGACAGCTTCAATCCACAGGAAGGCGAAGGTATACAAAGCCCTTCATCCCTGTGACGTGGCTGGGTATCTCAGTAAAACTGGGCATGGCCTTATAGTAACAGAAAGATAGTAAGGTGAGACATCAGGTTCAATTATCAGGTGATTATAAAGTTGTGATGTAATTGCTAATTGAGCACATTAAATGCAACAATCATCAACTTCAAATCCGGTTTAACGCCACAGCCATCCGTGGTCAGGAGTCCATGGGAGCCAACTGACTGAGCTCCCATGGGAGGGAGGTGTGGCATACGCTCACTTCCCTGTCACTCGCAGCAATCACCAGCCAATCATGGGCATCTGTACGCTCATTTGCATGAGAGCGTGGATAGCGCTTTCCTCCGAGTGTGTTAGACCGCCCCCACCAAATATGTATGCACTGCAGTTTGAAAAGACGCAGGTGGCTAGCATTGCTTGTAACGGAGGGGACGTGTGCATGCTTTCGCCCCTCCCTGGTTGGTGGTGATCGTGTGATAGGGAAGGCAATGCCTGATGGGTGGAAATTGGATACGACTAAAATTAGTGAGAAAGTGTGGGTAAATCACAAAAAAATAAATAAATAAAAAATGCAGCAATCGTGGACATACCGGTTATCCTGTGATCAAATAAGCTTTTGCAAAGAGTTTTATAAACGTGGCAGTTTCATCAAAAAACATCCACCACAATCTTATATACACAGGAAACATATTTAATCCTGTAATGCTTGTTCTTCACTGTTAGTTTGGATTTTACATTATTAGTGAACTACGTAAATGTGTATGTGGCTTTCTGTTTGCTCATTATTTAATGTGCATGCCATCTACTACATTATACAGAAAATGAATCTGTGAGGTCTTGTATTAAAACGGTCATTATTCACGAAAGATTATTCTATTTTTTATTATATACATTCTAAATAGTCTGACTTATCTGAGTTTACAGACACTTCATGGATACAGGGATCCCTCACTTTCCGTGGATAATTGGGACGGAGATCCCCCGTGACCACCAAAATCCGCAAAGTAGGATCACCCCCCCCCCCCCCGACTGACGGAAACGTACATGTATATGTGTATATAATATAAATAAATGCATATTCAATCCTATAAATACTTATAATAACAATTAAACATTAAAAAATATGCATAAGATTTAAATAAAATATAAATACACACACATACAGATGCCTGTGCACGCACTCAGATGCGCACCTCACAACAGTATAACTAGTTTTGATGGGAGGTTTGGGATTGTTTTTTGTTTGTTTAGGCTTTTTTTTTTTTTTTTTTGCATAATTGCCTTGTTTTTGTGGCATTTTCCTTAACTTTTGCCCTATTCTTCTTTAATTTTTTAATTCGATGAATATTAAAAAACAAAAAACAAGAACAACAACAAAAGAAAAACAGGATCTACTGAAGCCACTTGAATTGAAGTGCGAAGTAGCGAGGGATCCCTGTATATTGTATATTGTGCACTTCTTTCATTCTGCTGACTTTTACGGCGGATTGGAGGCTAACGTAATGTCATTGTTAGAGCACTGGTACTTCTGACCCTGTGGTTTACAGGTGATTAAGCATTTACGAGTACAAATTTGATGTGCAAGTTAATTTACTAAAACTATCTCAGAAAAATTATCCTGCACATGTTTTTTCATGTGTTTTATTGAATAAAGATGATAACTATAAGATTTGCAAAGAAAAAGCACAAGACAGAATGATGTGTTTACCTGTTGACTTAATTTACTGAGATTGAAATTCAGATCAGGCAGTGCCGGGCTGTCGTGATTAGCAGGTCTGAGTCACAGCAAGAGGGTCCTGGGGTTAATTGGACTCTCCATGTTCTCGTTGAACTTGCGTGGGTTTCCTCCAAGTACTCCCGTTTCCACCCACAGTGCAAAGACATGCACATTAGACAAGCTGGCTGTTTCCAATTGTTGAATGGTTTGTTTGGATAATCTGTAACGGTCAGGTGTATATCCTACAATATATATATATCTTCTTCTTCTTTTACTTTCGGCTGCTCCCTTCAGGGGTCGCCACAGCAAATCATCCGCCTCCACCTCACCCTGTCCTCCGCATCTTCTTTTCTGACTCCAACGACCTTCATGTCTTCCTTCACCACATCCATAAATCTCTTCTTTGGTCTTCCTCGAGGCCTTCTGCCTGGTAGTTCCAACCTCAGCATCCTACTGCCAATATACTCACTATCCCTCCTCTGTACATGTCCAAACCATCTCAATCTAGCCTTTCTGACTTTGTCTCCAAAACATCTTAAATGGGCTGTCCCTCTGATATACTCATTTCTGATCCTATCCATCCTCGTTACTCCCAGAGAGAACCTCAACATTTTCATCTCCGCTACCTCCAGCTCTGCCTCCTGCCTTTTCCTCAGCGCCACTGTTTCTAAGCCATACAACATCGCTGGCCTCACCACCGTCTTGTACACTTTTCCCTTCATTCTTGCTGACACTCTCCTATCGCACATCACACCGGACACTTTTCTCCAACCATTCCAGCCTGCCTGCACACGCTTCTTCACCTCTTTTCCACACTCTCCATTGCTCTGGATTGTTGAGCCTAAGCACTTAAAATCCTCCACCTTCGTTATCTCTGCTCCCCATAATATCACCATTCCCCCTGGGACCTTCTCATTCACACACATGTATTCTGATTTTCTGAGGCTAACCTTCATTCCTCTCCTTTCCAGGGCATACCTCCACCTCTCTAGATTTTCCTGCACTTGTTCTCTGCTCTCACTACAGATCACGATGTCATCTGCAAACATCATAGTCCATGGAGATTCTTGTCTCACCTCGTCTGTCAGCCTGTCCATCACCATAGCAAACAAGAAGGGGCTCAGAGCTGACCCTTGATGCAGTCCCACCTCCACCTTGAATTGCCGGTCACACCGACAGCACACCTCACCGCTGTCTTACATCTCTCATACATGTCCTGCACCACTCTAACATACTTCTCTGCCACTCCAGACTTCCTCATGCAATACCACAGTTCTTCTCTTGGCACCCTGTCATATGCTTTTTCCAGATCCACAAAGGCACAATGTAGCTCCCTCTGACCTTCTCTGTACTTCTCTATTAACATCCTCAAAGCAAACATTGCATCTGTGGTGCTCTTTCTTGGAATGAAACCAAACTGTTGTTCACAAATGCTGACCTCTGCCCTTAGTCTAGCTTCCAATATTCTTTCCCATAACTTCATCGTATGGCTCATCAACTTTATCCCTCTGTAGTTGCCGCAACTCTGCACGTCTCCCTTGTTCTTAAAAATGGGCACCAGCACACTTCTCCTCCACTCCTCCGGCATCTGCTCACTCTCTAGTACCTTGTTGAATGTTCTTGTCAGAAAATCTACTGCTACCTCTCCTAGACACTTCCATACCTCCACAGGTATGTCATCAGGACCAACTGCCTTTCCATTCTTCATCCTCTTCAATGCCCTTCTCACTTCACCCTTACTGATCTTTGCTACATCCTGCTCCTCAATGGTCACCTCTTCTACTCTTTTTTCTCTCTCATTTTCCTCATTCATCAGCTCTTCAAAGTACTCTTTCCATCTTCCCAGCACACTTCTGTCATCAGTCAATACATTTCCCTCTCTGTCCTTTATCAATCTAACTTGCTGCACGTCCTTCCTATCTCTATTTCTCTGCTGTGCCAACCTGTAAAGATCATTTTCTCCCTCTTTACTATCCAACTTATCATACAAGTCATTTTATATATATATATATATATATATATATATATATATATAGGATTTTCTGAGTAGATCCTTCCGTAGGAGAGTGCTCAATACTTTTTGGTAGAGCAAATAAACAAAAATAAAAGGATAGGACAAAGATTTTCTATTGAAACTCCATTTATCACTACAGATCTGTTTCTTAAATTCTTCTATAATCACCTGAAGAGAGAGGATGGTTTCACCACCCCTCGAAACAGATCTGTAGTGATAAATGGAGTTTCAATAGAAAATCTTTGTCCTGTCATTTTATTTTTGTATACATATATATATATATATATAAAATCGGAGTACAGCCTACATTTTCGCAATGCAAGCTAAGACTGATGTAATGCAATCATAGTCGGAGTGAAAAGTTTGGCAAATGAGTGATAGTCAGATCATCAAAAATCATACGTGCTTCAATGATGAAAGCTTTTAAAAATGTGTTGCTACCAGTTAAGGAGAAAATACCAGTCACTAGGTTTCAATAACAATTTAATTTCTCATGTTTATGGCTTAATATTGCAAATATTCATTCATTCATTTTCTAAAGGCAGGCTGGCACCCATCTCAGCCGACTCTTGGCGAAGACTTGTCCAGCTTGCCAGACCATCGCAGGCCCAACACTCATATAACCATTCACACTCTTGCACCTAGAGGTGATTTGGAACAGCCAAGCAGCCTACTGTGCATGGTTTTGGACTGTGGGAGGAAACTGGGCTACCTGGAGGAAACCCACGCCGGCACGCGGAGAACATGCGAACTCCACACAGAAACGCCCAAGCTGGGAATCAAACCCAGGTCTTTTTTCAGTGAGGCGGATGTGCTACACACTATGCCACTGTAATGCTCTCATTGCAAACATATTTCTCAAAATCTATCTGCAGTAGACTGTTTATAATATCCAAGCTTCTCATTTTTTTTTTAACACTAGTGCATAAATATTGTAATGCCTCTTCCAAGTCTGGATGTACACGTGCCAATTTTATGCATGTGTTTAATGCTTAAAAGGTCTCATAAAGAGACTCTCTCTCTCTCTCACACACACACACACACACACACACACACACACACACACACACACTCTTCATTAAATAAGTGCGGAATTCACTAGCGCATACAAAACGATAATAGCAATAATCTTTCTACACGGAAGATGAAGAGATAATAGATGGACAAAGGAAGACTGACTGTTTTCTGGATTTGAATTAATAACTGTTGAACTGTACTAATATACAGTAAATGTAAATCTCAAGATGCAGCAATGAAGTATTTCAATTTAAATATCGAACAATGGGTATTCTTTCTCCTGTATTGGTAATAGGACTGAATCTCTGGATGTCCTGTAAGGAGTGATGCCTGTTGCCATGGACACAGAAGGCAGTGAAGTAAATGAATAATAGGAATGAAATGAATGGGCCAATCAGACATAATGGAGGCTGAATGAGTTCTTTCAAGCACAGCCGAACACTATTGGAGACCAGTTTTGTTCCAGACGCGAGCTACTAAACCCACATAGGACGCTTGTGACAGATTCGCTCATAGCTGCTGACTTGACAATTATTTGGATCATCAGATGCCACACAATGGATGCATTGGTTTATGCTCACAGCACCTGACAGGAGAGCAATACTCACAGGTGAAATGCATGCTGGGAGCTGTCAAGTGCTTTTGCATCATTACATCACTTCCCCTCCATTCTTTCCAGCTGGGGCAAGCATAAAAGCTTCTCACTTGTTCGGAGGTTATTCCCATCAGTCACACAGTGCATAATTAATTTCCAGCAAAAAGGAAGGGGGCAATAAAGAACAATGGGAAACTGGAAAAGTCCTGTGCCCCAAACAACAATCATCTGCTTTCACAGCACCTGATATATATATATATATATATATATATATATATATACACTACCTGTGCTCTATGTAAGGCAACAGCATACTTGAAGCATTCATTAAATAAATAAATAAATAAGGAAATCAAACCCAATGCAAAAATTTAGCCCCTTGAAATATGCTTTCAGATGTTTTCATCTGGTAGTTACAAGAATGTTTCTGATACGGGGGATGTCATGCTGTAATCAAATTCCAAGGACATGTTGCGGCAATTTCTCAGCAAAAGTTAAGAGACATTTGTGTCGGGACTCACGTCCATATTTATATATTTTTTTTCTGATGGCCGAATCATATGCACATATTTGGTACCCTCTAATGAGGACTTTCAGAAAGACAATTATATGTATTGTATGTGTGTTTATAACTTGGTGAAACATAAACCAGCATTACTTTTAAATTCAAGTTTAGTTGATGACGAGCACATTTTTTTCACTCAATATTTTTATCTGAAGTTGTTCAAAAGAAGTGTCTTGGCAACTGAATGACTTACAAGTGGAAAAAATAAAGATGAAAAATGCACATCAAACACATCCCATCTTCAAGTAGAAGAAAAAAAAACCCCAAAAGCCTGGTACATCAAATATGACACAGTAAACACACATTATTTATATATTTAATATATAAATACAGGGATCCCTCACTTTCCGCGGTTAATTGGGACCGATATCCGCCCGGGATCATCAAATTTCATGAAGTAGGAAACCCCCCTCAACTGATGTATATGTAATAATGTGTATATAATATCAATACATAGATATTCAATGCTATAAATGCTTATAACAATTAGAGATTCGAAAATAATGCATAAGGTGTAAATAAAGTGTAAATACACATACACACAGACGCGCACGTACACGCACTCAGATGCGCACCAGTTTTGATGGGAGGTTTTGGGTTGTTTTATTGTTTTGTTTAGGTTGTTTTTGTTTTTTTTTGCATGATTCGCCTTGTTTTTGTGGCATTTTCCCTAAGTTTTCCCCCTATTCTTCCTTAATTTCCTTATTTTTTAATTCGATGATATTAAAAAAAAATGCAATGCACTAAAGCCACATGAATTGAAGCACGAAGTAGTGAGGGATCCCTGCACAGTGGTACCTCACTTAACAAAAGTCTCACCAAATGAAAAAATTAGGTTATGAAACGCATTTTTCCGAAAATGTTTGTCTCTGGATACAAAGCAGGTTCACGTTACGAAAGCGCCATCTCAAAAATTCAAACAATGCGCGAGTTGTTTCCCATTGGTTGTCTCCCAACACCCCACCCCGCTGGCCTCCAATTAGCTAGGAGGGAGCTGAATCTCCATAATACAGTACTGTACCCATAATTGAGACTTGTACTGTTGGTTCGTGAGTTTCGTGAGCATTATTTTTCGTTATTAATCATGAGCCCCAAGACAGTGATTCCCGGTGTGACTGAAAAGAAGAAGCGGGCTCCGTTATCAATAAAAGTAAAACAGCAGATGATAAAAAAATATAAAAGTGGGATTCGTTTGAGTGAAATTGCAAAGAAGTATGGCTGAAACCCCTCTACAATCAGGACGATATTGAAGTAGAAGGAGGCCTTAAAAGCGGAGATACAATGACGGAGGCGATTATTTCGGAAAAAGCAACTGCCATATTTAAGGACCTCGTGAAGGAGGGTGGTGGTGGGGGTGGGGGTTCTTCAGACCAGCAACCCCCGGTTTATAAAGCGTCGCATGGGTGGTTCGAGAGATTTAAAAAAGGTAAATAATTTTATTTTACTTGTAAGACATATTTCATACAAAATTGGTGTACTTTTATAATTTTTAAGGGTTTATGGGGTAGTTTTGGGAGCCTTGGAACAAATCAAGCGTTTTACATGTAAAATGCGATTTAACTTACGAAAAATGCATGTTACGAAAAAGGCACTGGAACGGATTAATTTCGTAAGGTGAGGTACCACTGTACTATAATTTACTATTAAACATACAGTACACTTCTGAAAGAGCAAATCTGCTTAATTTACCATTAAGTATATGTTATTATTAATAATTAATGATATTCATCCATGTGAAGACACAACTCATGTTAATGATTTGTCACAATAATTATCAACAATGATTTAACAAGGCAGGAAACATAAATATCAAAATGCAACACTTTATTTCTATAAATCTCTGCATGTATTTACATTTTCAAATAATCACTTCTACACCATTTTAACTAGCCACTAACAATTAAATCGTGAACTACAGGAAAACATGTTTTTAGTTATCAATTATGTAACCTATAAAAATCAACTTTCAGATTTTACTGAACTTGTCAACAAACTCTGTAGCACTTTTAACAAAATTTTAATATCTAACATTTAACAAACACGTTTATCTCAATTTTTAAATATATTAAATTCGACTTTGCTGATATCTGTTTCTTTGGTGAACAGCATGCAATGTCAGGCTTCCCACTAATAGTTTATTGTAATCTTGGTTATAGCTTGACTCTGCAACTCTGAACGTCTTGCAGATGTGCATCAGTGAGGCGTGTTCTGCGTTTTTTTTCTTGATGAAGTTCATGTCAGAAAATCCTGATTCACAAAGATAGGTTGAACCAAACAGGCTGCTGTGCATTCGCCAGTATAACTTTTCTTTCAACGAGGTACGAAAAGTTTGGTGCAGCCTGATAGGCAGTGAGTTGGAGGTCATTTTGCAGTGTTACAGTTTGGATTTCTATAGCATCGGATCAAAAGTATTTGTGAAATCGCTTCCATGCATGAATTTTAGAAGCAAACACAAAAAGTCAAATAATAAATTAAAACATTTACTATTGATAAAACTTCGTGAAATTTGAACAATAGATGCGCATGGTATTCTACTTCTGGTATAATGTCACAGTTTTGTCGTCTGCCAAATAGGTCAGAGCAGACGAACCAAAACAAAAAATGGGTCTCAGATCGACGGAGATTGACAATGCCATGGAAATTGATCGTACAGTGGCACCTCACCTTACGAAATTAATCCATTCCAAAGCCTTTTTCGTAACCTGCATTTTTCGGAAGTTGAACCGCATTTTACATGTAAAACGCGTGATTTGTTCCAAGGCTCCCAATATCGTACCGATGGTTGACGGGTTTGACAATATTCCTTTGTGATATCACTCGAGCCCGTTTCTTTTTCTCACTCGCACCAGAAATCACACGTGTGTGTGTGTGTGTGTGTGTGTGTGTGTGTGTTGCACGTGTTGACCATGTCTTCTTAGCAGAGTATAATCTTACAAATGTTTACGGAAGGTTAAAAGCCTGAGTCAAGAAATAAAGCATAAAACAATAGTAACTCTGTCCTTTACACGAGAAGCATCATGGTGGATTCAGCTCTATAATAGGAAAGTAGCTGTGTCATTCCTCCTAGCCAATGGGATCCCTGTCCAAGATGGCGTCAGGTGGACGGGTCCAAGATGGCGCTTGAGTGAACGACAGCTCAGTTGCTAGCCAATTGGAGGCCAGCGGGGCAGGATGTTTGAACGTCATTGATGGGAGTGCAGCTCATGCATTGTTTGAATGTTTGAGTGGTGCGTTTTAATGTTTGAATGGCGCGTTGAATTTTTAAGATGGCGTTTTCGTAATGAACTTGTTTCATATCCTCAGACAAAAATTTTAGGAAAATGCTTTTCATAACCTGAATTTTTCGTTTGGTGAGACTTTCATAAGGTGAGGTGCCACTGTAGATCTAAAACAACAAGGCACAGATGGACTGTTGATCAACACTGGAAAACTGGTATATTCAGTGATGAATCTCAAGTAGTCATTCGGAAAAATAATCGTGTATTTGTGTGGCTATCAGCAAATGAAGCATCCTGATCCAAGTGCATGTGTTTTCCGAGCCAGCGGAAGTTGTCTGTTATGCTGTGGCATTGTATCACTTGGTATGGTGAGGGGACTTTGTGCCAGGTCGATGGTAACATAAGTGCTGTCAAATACATTGACATCCTGGAAAACAATCTGTGGCCAGTTTTAGCCCGTCATTTCATGGACAGAGCGTACAGGTTCCAATGACAACACCGCCATCCATCGGGCTCGTATTACAGAGGAGTATAAAATCCAAAACAATATTCATGGCATGCTATGGCCGACCCAGTCTCCCAATCTCAACATCACAGTAAATCTTTGTCTGAAAATAAAGCTTTCACCGAAAAACAGAGCCGCGAACATAAAAACACAAGATGAACTGTTTCATGAAATTCACACCATCTGGACAAATATCACATTGGATTACGTGAGGAATCTATATTCATCCCTTTCCGAGACCAATGCTGGCCTGTGTTCGAAGTAAAGGACAGTATTGAGGAAGGAATTTCAATGTTTTCTGTTATAATTTCTCAATTGAAAATGGGAGTCGATTGTTTACATCCGCCATCTTGGAAAATCGCGAATACTTTTGATCCGATGCTGTACCTGTCCAGCAATCAAGCTGAACGTCGCACATAGTTGCTCAGCAATGCATGTTGTGCTTACATTCATGAAGAGATTGGAAATGAACTACACACATTCTTCAGACTGATCAAGGTCACAAAGCCTGTTCTTAAACTCTTGCCCAAGTCTGTTTATGGACTTGAGTACTTTTTCTGCAACTTTGTCAAAAGGTGCACAATCGTTGTCTTTCAGCACCATCGGCACAGAGGGAAAGTTCAGCAGCTTTTTTGTCTGTAAATGCACAGAGAAAGTGTTCATCTGGGCTTTAAATGCATTTAAAGCACTTATCATGTCAGCAAAAGTCTTACCTTTGCCTTGCGGCTCGCAGTTCAAATGGTTGAGTTTCCCAGTAATGTCAATTAGAACTGCAAGGTCAAGTGTCCACTCAGTGTCCTACATCAGCGAGGTGTCCTCGCCTATGGATTGCATGAACCCTTTGATCTCATGCATAAGTGACACAAAAAAAAGCAAAATTTGTTCCCTGCTCAGCCACTGGATTTCCGTAAGTAGTAGCAGGTCACCATATTTAGTCGACGTCTCCTGTAATAGCAGTTTGAATACCGTGTGCTGTTTATGATTGTCTCATCTTACGACTCAAAGCCGCACAAAATGCCCGCTGCTGAATGACACAATGGAGTTGCACGAAGTTTGGGAATGATGTCATCCTTACAGTGAACGAACAATCCTGTACGTCAGCCGATCACATCAGGTAGTCACTGATACTAGCTTTTCCAACAGTAACTTGCATGACACGTTTTGTAATGTCTCTCAACATTATGCCACGCAAATGAGACACACGCAGAATCTTTCACACCGGTCAAAAATAGCCCTCCCTCTGATTCACTGTGAAAACTATGTTTATTCTCTTTTGTCTGACATGTTTTCAGGGGTCAATCATCTCCTCACCTTAATTGCGCCCTCTAGCATGTAATGCAAGCTATAATAGAAACTACCCACTGGGCGGAAAAAGCCTGCAAGTTAAAAACAGGTTTGTGCAAAGAGCAGTCTTTATTTCATGATACCGGTGAAAAAAAAAAAAAAAAAAAAAAAATATATATATATATATATATATATATATATATATATATATATATATATATATATATATGTACACACACACACACAGTGCTATGCAAAAGATTTTGCCAGTTACTGATTTTTTTTACCTTTTTGCACCTTTGTCACACAACTTTTTCAGATCATAAAACAAATTTTAACATTACACAAAGATGACCCAAGTATTCTAACTCTAGTGTATCTAACTGGGTTATCAAAGGCCGGCCATGTCTCTCACTATCTATGGTGAGAGGTTCATATAAAAGAACCATTGCTGACTTTCAACAAGAGTAGCTGCAAAGCCGCCAGCGTGTTTCTGCCCCCTTGCTAAAGGGTTGTGTCAGGAAGGGCTTCCAACGTAAAAATCTATGTCAAATCAAACATGGGATTCAGATGATTCTCTGTGGCAACCCCTGGAAAAAAAGGGGAACAAGCCGAAAGGAAAAGAAGAACCCAAGTATTCAAAAAAATGCAGTTTTCCTCTTCTGATTTTAGTTGTTAAGAGAAAAATCCAATCAAAACCTACATGAACCTGTGAAAAAGTAATTGCCCCCTTGTTAAAAGATGATGTAATTGTGATCAATCTTATTTTTGGGGAAAACCGAGTTCAATTTCATGGCCACACCCAGGCCTGATTGCTGCCAGACATTCCCAATCAGGAGATCCCTAACATAAAGCCTGTCTGACAAGGTGAGGTAGGCCGTACTGAACACACGTCATCATATCGCAATCCAGTGCGCTTCAAGAGCAAACAAGAAAGAAGATTATAGAGATGTCTCGGTGTGGGAAAGGATACAAAGTCATTGGTAAATTTTTGGGACTCAAGCAGGCAACTGTCAGAGCTATTACCCATAAATGGAGAAGGCATTGCACAGTAGTGACCCTTCCCAGGAGTGGCCGACCTACCAAAATTACTCCAAGAGCACGGCGCAGACTAAACGGAGAAGTCACAAAAGATCCAAAAACCACTTCTACACAACTACAAGCCTCACTTGCCTCAGTTACTGTCAATGTTCATGACTCCACCATCAGAAAGACACGACGCAAAAATGGCATCCATGGAAGAGTTCCGAGGCGAAAGCCACTGTTGACAAAAAAGGAATATCAAGGTACAACTCACTTTTGCCAAGAATCATCTTGATCATCTCCAAAGCTTTTGGGAAAATATCCTCTGAACTGATAAAACTGAAGTTGAACTTTTTGGGAGAAATGAATCCCGTTGCATCTGGTGCAGAAGGAACACTGCATTTGATAAAAAGAACATTGTGCCAACAGTGAAACATGGTGGGGGAAGTGTGATGATCTGGGCCTGTTTTGCTGCTTCAGGACCTGGGCGACTTGTCATGATTGATGGAACATTTCACACCAATTCTGCTCACTATCAAGAAATCTTGGCAAACAATGTTCGCCCATCAAGTTCGAAACCTCAAGCTAAAGCGCACCTGGGTTCTCCAGCAAGACCACTTCTGAATGAAAAAAAAACAAAACGAGGATTTTGGAGTGGCCTAGTTAAAGTCCCGACCGAACCTTATTGAGATGCTGTGGCATGACCTTAAAAGGATGTTCATGCCTGAGAACCATCCAATCTGGTTGATCTTAAACAATTCTGCAGAGAAGAGTGGGACAGAATCCCATCACAGCGAACACATGGCCTCTTATCGCAAACGCTTGACTGCAGTTCTTGCTGCCAAAGGTGGTTCAACCAGCTATTAGGTTTAGAGGGCAACTTATCCACATGGGCCCTTATAGGTTCAGATGTTGTTTTTCCCCTTAATACATGCAAGTGGCACTGAAAACTACATTTGTATTTACTTTTTGTTTTATGTTTGTATAATATTTAGGTTTGCTTGATCTGAAATGGATGACAGTGACATACATGTAAAAAAATGTAAGAAATTGGTCAGGGGCAAAAACTTTTGCACAGCACTGTATGTGTTTTATATATATATATATATATATATATATATATGTGTGTGTGTGTGTGTGTGTAATTTTCAATTTCAGACCAATGCAAGTGTGATTTAATAAAGAATAGCAACAACATAACAGAAACAGCTCACTGATAAGTGGTGTCATATTGAGTTATTTTTAGAATCGGCCCATGGGTGACTCACGTGGTCCTTGCGGGTGACCTGGTGCCTGCGAGCACCATGTTGATGCCCCCTGCTTTAAATGCATAATTGCTCTTTCCACTTCTGTATTAGCTACATATACAAGAGAACCTGCATTTCGCACGACTACATTTAGCAACATGCACCATTCAGTTTTTCTCTTTTTTTCTTAAAATATGTTTTGTGGACTTGATCTTAAAACTCATGACAATTTGCTGATGTTTTCTCTCTCACCTCCTTTATTGAAACTTTTGCTGTTTGGGAGGTTGCAACATGGTCTTGTTGCACTTTCGCTGAAATTGGCTCTCTGCATAACTGTGGTACTTGGAGAGTGGATTTTATCACGATTATACAATAATTTTGAAAAAGCACCTTCCAATGAATAAGTGTGATGTAAACACGGGCATGGAAAAAAAAAATATAATAGTGAAAAGCTTTCAGTCATCAGAGTGGAATGGTGTGCTTCATTTACATGACTGCCCTCAGTGTTTTCAGCAAACAGCATTGAGGCAGAACAGTTCATTTTCTGTACCCGCTCAATCCTAATTGTGGGGCCGGTGGCGTAGTGGTTAGGGTGCTGTGCTCATGATCGGGAGGTTGTGAGTTCGAATCCCACTGAGACCTTCACTGTGCTAAGACCCCTTGGCAAGGTCTCAACCGCAAGTGTGCCTCTGTTCACCGAGCAGTTTCAATGGGTACCAGTAAAAATATACTGGGAAGGTAACCTGCAATGGACTAGCGTCCCATCCAGGAGGAGTTGAACTCCTGGTCGCTTCACGCTATGGAAACCGGGGATAAGCACCGGCCTGATGAGCCACAAGCCTTGGGTGTAAAAACCCAACAGACTTTACCTTACCTTTACCTTAATCCTAATTAGGGTTGTGGAGAGGTTGTTGATCATCCCAGCCGACTCGGGTCAAGGGCAGAGTACAACCTGGACAGCTCGCCAGGCCATCGCAGGGCAGAAACGTGCTAAGGCCAATGCAACTACTCTTGTCGAAAGTCAGCAATGGTTCTTTTATATGAACCTCTCACCATAGACAGTGAGAGGCATGGCCAGCCTTTGATAACCCAGTTAGCTGCACTGGGGGGACAGTGACAACCTTGTGGAGAGTGGGACTCGAACCCACAACCTTAAGATCAGCGATCCTGCGCCCTTTACCACCAGACCACCAATGAGGCAGACCAGTTACACAAATACAAATGCATCCTCTCTCTCTCTCTCTCTCTCTCTCACACACACACACACACACAACAAATGCTTGAAAGTGAAGAAAATAACTAGTAGTTAAACTACAGGATGAAGCAGCATCAATGATGCACTCGTACATGCAGCTGCTTAAAAATTTCAGTGTACTGTACATCTAAAAGCACTGCCGCAGCACACCTGAAGCAAGGACATGAAAAGGCAAAGCTGCCCTGAAGGCACAATAAACTTTTTTTATCTCCATCTTACGCATTTTAAAAGTAATTCAGCATGCTCTCTTTACTCCGGCAACAATAACAAAATTCACCTTTCACTTTTTTATCTTTTAATAATGACATTTATTTGCTTTCGAGAATCTTACAACAGGATATAAGTTTAAAGTAACACTGTGGGTCAGGAATTTCGCAGGGCTGTGCACAGCACATTTGCTGTAGTTCATAATTCAGGCCTTGTAATGCTGCTTGCAAACAGGAGAACACACCCGGTGTCATCTTGAACCCTGCATTGGCAATGAGGGCCACGGTGAAGCCGCAGGTCCTTCAAATACACAGCTGCGGCTTTCGCACTTAGCTGATTAGCATGCAGCACTGATTTTTCCAGACTGCAGCTTGTTCTGCCTCCACAGCACATCCACTACAGGAAACACACCTTAGTCGACACATAACAGTACAATCAGTCGATTTATTAACTCAACTGTGGAGGCAAAATAGATCCATCTCAGGCAGTGGAAGGATATTTCCCACACCTCAGAGCTGATCGAATAATTAAAGAGATATATTGCACCATATTTTTTCTACCTGTGTTCAGTTTGAGTGATTACCCTGAATAAGAAAAGTAAGAGTGTGCAAACCTCTGCCAAGCCAGGAAAAAAAAAAAGGGGCAAAACCCAACCCGCAACTAGGCCTGCTGTAATACGACACTTTAACAGAATTGTCCTTTCTCACAATGTAAACGAATACCGGATGAAAATCTCTGAACGGCCTTTTGCATAATCCTGCTAACCGACAAACAAGCAAACAAATCAAAAATAAAATATCGTCCTCCCTGGCGGCGTGAATAAACCCAATATTTCCTAGAAGTGCAAAAAGAAGAAATCTTGCTTCCCTGAAACATAGTTACAATGTTTTAAATAAGTGACCTTATGCAAAGTCTATCTCAGCCAACACATGATAAAGTTGGTGCACACCATGAACAGATTGCCAGACCATCACAGGGCAACATACACACACCCATTCACGCCTTGTTGGCAGTTTG
Organism: Plotosus lineatus; assembly: GCA_024760905.1. Classification (NCBI taxonomy): domain Eukaryota; kingdom Metazoa; phylum Chordata; class Actinopteri; order Siluriformes; family Plotosidae; genus Plotosus; species Plotosus lineatus. The sequence continues at coordinate 17,991,501 of CM045733.1, forward strand.
GAACAGACAATACGCCTAATGTACATGTGGACAACGTGGACTCTGAGAGTAAAGTAAAGAACGCAAAGGAAACCCACGCAAGCACGAAGAGAAGATGTAAGCTCCACACAGAAAAGAGTGACCTTCTTGTCCTGTGAGGCGAACGTGCTGAACGCTATACCACCCTGATCTATGTTCGCTATATAATAATGCACATCCACGTATTCACCCCCGGACGGAATCCGGCCCTCTCTGACAGAAGGACAATGGACATATTTCCAGCACAGTGCCTCTGAATTGTAGGATCTGATTGGGGAGAAGGTCTAGCTTGAACAATAGTGAAATCTAATCGCACGTTTATATTACTATGCTCACTCTACAATAAACAAGGTTGAAAAATAGTGAACCCTCACTTTTCGCGGTTAATGGGGACCGAGACTCTCCGCGAATGCCGAATTTCCACAAAGTAGGATCGATCCCCCCCCTGCCTGACGTATACGGACATGTATATGTGCATATAATATCAATAAATACATATTCAACCATATAAATGCTTATAATAACAATTAAACATTCAAAAATAATGCATAAGATGTAAATAAAATATAAATACAGTCATCACTTGAATATCGCGGATAATGTAGACCAGACCTGGCTGCGATATTCGAAAAACAGCGAAGTAGGAACGCCCCCCCCCCTCTCATTTCTACCATGTTGTCTCATTTCTATATGTTTTCGCGTCTATACAATATCAAGAAGTGTACATTAAACGTTCCACAGTTATATGCATATGTAAATACTGTAATGTATTAATATTTAAATAGAATTTATATATAAATACTTTAAGTACTGTACTCACATCTGACAATAGCGCTTCCTCGCGGTGCAGGACGTTCACAAACACTATACATTAAGATCACAAAATCACAAAAAATCCCGCGGGAATGTGTGAGGCAAAGCGTCACGCGTCTAAGCCAATCAGCTTGTGAGATTGAGTTGAGTGGATGGGAGAAAACAGCATCATGCGTCTAAACCAATCAGCTTGCGAGATTGAGTTGAGTGGGCGGGAGGCAACAGCATCACGCATCTAAGCCAATCAGCTTGCGAGATTAAGTTCAGTGGGTGGTCCCTGCCTGAACTGGGGAGGAGAGGCACTTCAGTCTGTCTTTGGAAACAATGGACGCAGCCTGCCTTGGGTCCCTGCCTTCCGCTTGCTTACATGCGAGTTTCAGCACGAATTTAGAATTTTTTATGATTTTTTTTTTTATTATTATTAAAATACCGGCATGTACCAAGACCGCGATGCTCAAATCGCGAAGTGGCAAGGGATGACTATACTCATATGTGCAGACGCGCGCGCGCACACAGATGCGCACCTCACATAAAAATGTAAGTACATAGTTTTGATGGGGATTTTTGCTTGTTTAGGTTTTTTTTTTTTTTGCATAATCGGCCTTGTTTTGCAGCATTTTTCCTTATTTTTTATTTTTTGATGAATATTTTTTGAAAAACCCACGATGCACTGAAGCCGCAGGAACAGGAAATTTTAAGTGTGAAGTAGCGAGGGATCACTGTACTAGCATATTGAAATAAAGTTAACTACCAAAGTCAAAAAAGAGGGTGAAAATCACTGTGGGTCAATATGGGATCCACGTAGAAGAGTTGGCATAAGAGTAAAATGTTAATGAAGGTAGTTGGCGATTACTGATGAGCAGAACAAACCAGTCTGTTCAATTCCGCAAGGGACGAGTCTGTATACATCTCTTGCAACATATCAAAGTTCTTTCATTATTCTATGATTGTAAGGACACAGTTCTGCACCTCTGTAACTATAAACAACATGTAATCCTGATCTCAACTGCTGCCGGAGGGGACAGCAGCACGGCAAAGACCGTGTGATTATCATCTCATCATAGCCTTCTTCAGTCTCACATCGCAAAAAACACACAATTATATACACACACACACACGCGCACACACACACACACACACACACACACACACACACACACACACACACCAAACAGATGTGGCAAAAATGCTAGTGCTATTATCAAACACCTGCTGTGAGAATAAGAGGGTGACTCAGGCGGGGAGAAAGACAGCAGCAGAAAGATGGGTAGGATTTGACCTTAAGTGCCACATTTCCCCCATCATTATCCCATTCCTGTGACCATGAGTTGAATCTCCTGCATTGATGTTCTGAATGTGCCCTTTCCTAAGCTAAGACTTTTCTGCAAAACAACACATCATTTTGAAGCAAGGTACACACTATATGCAAAACTGTGACATTATACTGGGCGAAGGCAACAAAGTAGGGCTATCTATTATTATCGCAAACATATAATGAGAAGCAACTTCCAGGAATCGTTCAGCTGATTTACAAATATAAGGTGGCACAGTGGCATAATGGTGAGCACATTCACCTCTCAGCAAGAAAGTCCTGTTCGATTTCTGGGTTCAGCCATGTCTGTACGAGGTTTGCATGTACTCCAGTTTCCTCCCACACTCCAAAGACATGCACATTCAAATAATTATAATTTCCTGTTCCAAATTACCCCTAGGTCAGTGTTTCTTAAATAGTGGGGGGTGCGGTATAATGCCCGGGGGCGATGTGATGCCAGGGGAGGTGCGTATGACCCTGGGGAACATGCTTTTCCGGAATAGTGTATGAGAATTAAGTGTAATTGCACCTCCACTCCAGTAGTTGGAAGTGCTTTTCATTGTCATGCTATGGTGTAGTAGTTTTTCGCACGAGCAAACAACATGAAGTGCAGTAAACAACCCCTCAAGAAATAACATGGAAAATTTTCTAACAGGAACGAAGAAAAAGGTGGAGAGAGACGGAGATATTAAGACATAAATAAATTGAGTGGGTTTAAATAAGGATGCTTTTTTTTCAGGCACATTGGTGCACTTTAAATCTTTTCTGTTACAGATTTTAAAATGTTCATGAAGTTTTTCTTTATTGTAAGTTGAACTATATTTCTTTTTTGTTTTTAATGTTAAAGATACAATGTTATGCAGAGGTGTACTAAAAACTATTTAATAGACAAATAATACTACAGTATTTCTAGTTGCTCGCGGGGCAGTGGTAAGGGGTGTTTTTTCTTCCTAGAGGGGGCGTCACCGAAAATAATTGAGAAGCACTGCCCTAGGTGCAAGAACGAGTATAAATAGTGTGTGTGTGTGTGTGTGTGTGTGTGTGTGTGTGTGTGTGTGAGAGAGAGAGAGACAAAGAGAGAGTATGGACTGTGATGGGACGGTGAGCCTTTGCCCCGCATCGGCTGAGATACACTCCTTACAACTGTATTAGGGAAAAGCAGTTTAGCAAAGGAATGAATGAATCAATTTTTTTTCTCATAAGTGTCACTCTTTTTTTAGGACCTGGTTGGTTTAAACTAAATAACTAAATAAATAATTCTCTTTGCAGGTACAGTACGTCTAAATGAGATAGGCGTACACTTGTTTTGCAGAAAGAACTGCTCAGAAATTATAAAATTTTAGATTCGTTTATTAATAAGAACTTGACCCCAACAATATATTAAAAGGTACTGAATATCTTTGCATTCATAGCATTTGGCAGACACCCCATCCAGAGTGCCTTATATTTTCATCTCATTTATACAACTGAGCAGTTCAGAGTTAAAGGTTTTGCTCAAGGGCCAAGCAGTTGCACCTGAGTAGTACCGGAGCTTGAACTCTTGAATGAGCTTCTGTTCTGTAACCCAGTTCCAGGTTAGGATGCTACAGAATGTTAGCCATAGACAATGGGGTCTAAAAGAGTATATTTTGTCACGAAGATACAATCCAAGAACTTAAACTGTGAGAAAACTCCGGTCTAAACGCCAGTGTGCAGTGTATTTTCTTGGTCATAGGTCCGAAACACTGGTCCTATATTGTAAGAGAGAGTTTCCAAGAATTCTTATGGTCTTGGTATCAATGATGTATATTAAAATTTTGTGACAATGTCTGAAATATTGCGTGTGTGCTGCTACGACCTGCATCTACTGACTTGCCAATAATAAAAAAATGCAAATATCAGAATGACATGGCGGCAAAATGAGGGAATACCAGTTTTCAGGAGGGCAATCTTGTGGAGTTGTAGTAGCTAAAGTTTATATAGCATGCCATGAAATATCAATATGTTGTTTTTAATTATTTCCACACCACACACTGATTACGTTTTGTTCTTAGGTACTAATTTGTTTGTTGCTAGATTCGGTGTATTTAGTTTGATGTGAGCAGCTACAGGAAACCAGTGGAGGCTGCATAACCGTGACGTGGTGTGCAAGAACCTGCTTCAGAATGGGCCGTGAAGCTGCATTCTGGATCAGCTGCAGAGGTCAAATGATGCTCAGAGTCAGACCTGCCAGAAGTGAGCCGCAGTATTCTAGCCTTGGCATTATAAGGAGAAAGAATATGTATGTGAATGGATATGGTGGAAAGAAATGGACTAATGTCCTGAAGTTTAAGAAAGTCAACATAATCGAGAAAGATAACCAATATGAGAGAAGAACTAGATGTGATTGTTCATGTTAACCACAAACTTTTGTGCAATAAGCTAAGAAGTGATCGGAGCGATGTCCAGGAAGATTGCAAGATCCTGATATGGGGATGAATCAACAGTGATGAACAGAAGTTCAGTTTTGCTGGGATTAAATTTCAGATGATAAAATGCCAATCATGATGACATCTGTCAGACATGCAGAAATCTGGGGACAGCTGGATAGTAGTAGTTGGAGGGAGGAAATGAGAGGGTAATCAACTATATAGCAGTGGGAAAAGAACTTGTGTGAGGATATGATATCACCGAGAGTCCCAGTATTGATCTAGGTACCGAGATTACGAGATTGATGCCACACAGTGTAATATTCTTGTAAAATGCTGAAATCAGTTTGATGAAGGCTTTTCGGCAGACTGCTTACATTTACCCAGGGCTTTTCACACTGGCTCTAAACACAAGGCGCAACGAAAAATTAAATAATCTGTAATAACTTGATAATTTATTCATTCAATCACCGAACTACTGGAGCCTCTCTCAGCTGACACCACGCAAAGTTGGGATGTACCCTGACCAGTTCGTATGACCATTGCAGGACAACACAAGCACAACCACTCACAGCTAGAGATAATGTGGAACGGGCAACAAGCCTAATTTACAAGTTGTTGGTCTCCGAGGGAAAGCCTGAATTCCCTCTGGGAAACACGCTGAGAATATTCAAACTCCACAAAGAAACACCCGTGACAAGCCTGAACTGAACTTGGGAACTTCTTGCCGTGAGGATGACGTGTCAGCTTCTATAGGGTGACCCAAAAAAAGGGAACTTTTTAACAATACTGTAAAACCAAGAGTGATGGAAGAAACCTTAAAACATGCCATTTAAGAATAAATGACTAACCTTTCATGGCGAAGTATTTACTTGTTCAAGTGTCTCGCAGTGTTGCCACTTGCTCATGTCTAGCAATACGCAGTTCAAAATTTCTTGTTTTTATTTTGGGTCACCCTGTATTACTGGCCAATTTTGCACAGTTATTTTCTACAAACTTTATCACGGATAGATAATCCATCCATTCATCCATCCATCCATCCACCCATCAAGATTTATACCGTAATTTAGTGATGGTCAAAAAGGCCATGTTCTCCCCCATCGCATGAGAGCTAACTGGCAGCTGCTTCCTTCTGAACTGCTGCTCAAGCAAAATCAGGAATTTTGCAATTATTAAAGGAATGAATGCTCTTTATTAATCTGGAGTCTTATAAGCATGATTTCTTCCGCAAGCTTGAGAAGATTCACGGATCAGTCAGCAGTGCATTAGTGCAGTTTTTAGTGAAGTAAAAGATAAAGAGTGCACGTCCCTGGGGTGAGCTACTGCTGACAATTATAGCATTTGACATGTATTTTCCTAGCCATATATACTGCTGTCTATGTCCCTGCATATCTGTGATACAGTGGCATATGGAGTTTGGCAGGTTGAGCAGGCCACCCACACCTTCTTCACTGATTGCATTTTCTAAGGACAAAAAAAAAAAAAAGTTATTCATGAATTATACAAGATTTTCTTTCTTTCTTTCTTTTTTTGCACTCCTGCCAAGCCCTAATGACCAGAAATGTGAACACCAGCCTGCTTCTTAAATTTGGCCTTGTTTGCATTTTTCTTGTCCTCACTTTTAGTTCTGTCTCTCCTGCTTTTCCTGAACTCCGTGTGTATAATGTTTTATTATAATATATCAATTCATCTCTAGAAGTCACATACTGCCCCTTTAAAGTGAAAGGCCAACTTCAAATGTCCATATTAAATAAGTAAAGTAAGTTCAAACTGCATTTATAGTGAGAGTTCAACATGGAAGAGTTCGAGAGGAAGCCCTTGACAAGGCTAAAACAGAGTAGAAAAGAACCCATCAATTAAAGGGTTGGTACCCAGACGGTTCTGTGAAGGAAGGAGTCTCAACTGGAGAGTGCGGGGTCTCTGATAAGATGGCACTCCTTCCAATCCCCCTGTTTCGAGATAAGTCGAAGCAGGAACTCAATCTCACACACCAGGCCAATTTCCATCAATTCCTGGAGTGTCATGAGGTTTGAATTGATGAAAATGTAGAGCTGGAGGAGGCTTTTTACAGCAGATACTAGAAGGGAGAGCTTTTTAAGGACATTGTGATCTGTTTTGTAAATTAAAGCAACATGGTCTATCCTTCAGCATGGAAAAGAAGTTTGCTTGAGTTGCAGGTAAGACGTTTTAAACAATTCAAATGGCGAAAGAGGACACGTACATGTAGCTTTTTTTATGTCATGTGCACACGTGCATACTGCACTTTCAGTGACCGAATACAAAACTTTTCAGAAAAGATTTTCAAAAACTCCATTTTTAGTGTTGGTGCGTGGACAGGGAAAACCGAAATGTTTGCCTTTCTCCTTCTTTTCCTTTCGGCTGTTCCCTTCGGTGGTCGCCTCATCGAATCATCTGCCTCCATCTCACCCTATCATCTGCATGTTCTTCTCTTACACCAACTACCTTCATGTCCTCCTTCACCACATCCATAAATCATTCTCATTGGTCTTCCTCTAGTCATTCTGCCTAGCAGTTCCAACCTCAGCATCCTACTACCAATATACTCACTATCCCTCCTGTGTACATGTCCAAACCATCTGAATCTAGCCTCTCTGACTTTGTCTCCAAAACCTCTTACATGTGCTGTCCTTCTGATGTACTCATTCCTGATCCTATCCATCCTCGTTACTCCCAAAGAGAACCTCAACATTTTCATCTCTGCTACCTCCAGCTCTGCCTCCTGTCTTTTCCTCAGCGCTACTGTTTCTAAACCATACAACATCGCTGGCCTCCACACCGTCTTGTACACTTTATCATGAGTAATTTCAGTGTTATCTACCCAACTAACTGAACACGTAATTAAATTATCACTGATAAAAACATCATTTTTCCAGCCTTAAAAACCAAGAGCAGTCTTTAGATGACAAAAAATTGGGCTCCTGAATGATGGGAGTGTGTGAAGGGGTGTGACTATCCAGGTTGATGCATGTAGCTCTCCTCAGCTGGGAGTCCATGGAAGCTAATCAGCCACGCTTTCACAGGATGACATGTGTTCACCTCCTTGCCACTCAAAGCAATCACCCGCAAATCACGGGTGCCTGTGACCTCATGCATGCAAAGATTCAGATAGTGATATCAATTATGTTGGGCTGACCCGCATAACGCATATGCAAGCAGTTAGTGAAAACGCACGCTTGGCAGTATATCATCACGTAGGGAGCAGGCACTTGTTTAAACTCTCGCTCACCTTGGTTGGTGGTGGTTACATGATAGGAAGGCAATATTTGAAGAATGGGAATTGGCTATGACCAATTTAGGGGAGGAAAAGCATGGATAAAATAATTCAAAAAATTACAATGAATTGAACATATTCAATAGAATCGCATATTTTGGAGCAAGTGTGGTACTGTCCAAAAATAATCATGATTCATAACAACCCCCAAAGTTGATGAGACCTCAGATTATATAACTTCTTTTCCTTTCGGCTGTTCCCTTCATGGGTCGCCATAGCGAATCATCTGCATCTTCTTCTCTTACACCAACTACCGTCATGTCCTCCTTCACCACATCCATAAATCTCCTCTTTGGTCTTCCTCTAGACCTTCTGCCTGGTAGTTCCAACCTCAGCATCCTACTACCAATATACTCACTATCCCTCCTCTGCACATGTCCAAACCATCTCAATCTATCCTCTCTGACTTTGTCTCCAAAATCTCTTACACGTGCTGTCCCTCTGATGTACTCATTCCTGATCCTATCCATCCTTGTTCCTCCCAACGAGAACCTCAACATTTTCATCTCTGACCTCAGATTATAATATACACAAGAAATGATGCAAGATTAAAAGACAGAGTAGTCCTGATAGGCAGAATAAACAGCTCAACTTCAAGATAAAATCCAAAGCATGGAAACAAAGCTTTTATGTTTCAGAGTCATACGTAACCAAATCATGAGCAAGCGCAATGGAGCATTCTCATGCCTGGTGGAAAAGCTAATGAATTCATGACTCATGGATCCAAAATTAGTCACTACAAGGATTTGTCATATTAGCATTAGCTGAGCTGTTTGTTTTAGACCATGTAAACAAATCTTTCATTAGGAAATCTGTATCGTACCACCCCTCACCCCCCACTCCTTATCCTCCCACATGACTGTTTCTCCATCTCTCCTCTCCAGCTGCCTTCTCTATACCCCCCCCCCTTCATCATTCAGCTGGTTTCTTATAAATTACTTCTCCTTCTGTTACCTACAGAGCAAAAATGTCTAATTTCAAACCAGCCATAGTTTCAATCCTCACCACAGTAAACTGGTTCAGGCTGCTGTGGAAGTCAGGTGGTGGCCTGATAGTGCAGCACTCGTATTATCATTTGGCCACAAGCTGTCACATCGACTGCGAGATACGCAGGGAAAGAGCCTGAAAGCTAATGCAAAACCACTCATGGCCTGGGGTTTGTAACACTTGCCCTCCATGGAACACATAAAGTGAATGTCTCCACATACTGTGCGAATGGAAGAGCAGACTTCAATAGAGAAGCAGGCTGATTTCACAAGAGGAAGTGTGTGTCACAACCTGAAGTGCACTGGAGAGAGTCAGAAAACCAGATATTATATTGTCTGCTTTAAATCAGTTTCAGAGTTTAGAAAAGATCGCAAATCCATCAACATGACAAGTTGAATCTGAACCCTTGAAAGCTCAAATAAGAACCATGTATAGACCAGTGATGAACTATTTCACCTGGAGAAAAAAATTCAAAACGCAGCGAGTCCGAAAACAAAGTCCCAGAGATAGAGGGAAAAGGAAGTAATGACAAAATCGATCTTCATCAAATTCAAAGACAGGCAGCTTTGTGACGAAATGAGAGCAGGCAGTGAGATTAGAACCAAGGGCAGCCTTTCTTCACAAAGTCCATATCACCAGAGGTGGCGAGCAAATGTGTTTGCAGGGTTAATAAACCCATGTGGAATATTGTGAGCGTTTCGTTTTTGGAACAACAAACAAAAGCAAAACCAATGTCTATAAGTGCAGTACACAAAAATGTACAAAGAATTAAGAATAGACCTGATTTCTTTCCAGCCCAGACTGTACATTCATGTAGTCTGTGAGTCATACTTATGGAAATTGAATACAAAGAGTGAGAAAACCCCAAGACATTATCCTAATTTCCCAGAATTCAAGTCAACATCGCCGATCACAAAATCCAAATTTATAGGACTAGGTCCACACGTTCAACTCTCTGACGTTCATCCATCAGTGAAACACACTGTCTATTCATCCTCCCATCCAACCATTCATCCATTCATCACACAATCTTTCCATCCATTCAACAATCTGCAAATACATACATACGTCCATCCATTCATCCAGCAATGCGTCCAGTCATTCGGCCAAACATCATCAAGGGTGACTACAGCTGAAACTATTCACTGCAGACTTCAAGAGAGAGAGAGAGAGAGAGAGAGAGAGAGAGAGAGAGAGAGAGAGAGAGAGAGAGAGATGTACCCGGAACAGGTTGCCAATCTACCACATGGCTATCAGAGAGACAACCAACCAGTCACAATCACATCAGCACCCACGATCCATTTACCATAACCAATGTACCTCGTCTGCAGGTCTTTGGACTATGTAAATATAAGATGCAACTCACCAGAGAGGTCTGAGTCCAGAACCTGGAACCGGAAAAAACAAAGTAGACTTTTGCCAAAACAAACTTTCTCAATTATCTACTTTTGTACTGAATAACAATACTTGAATATGGAACAAACATAATGTATTTAAGCGGTATAATTATAGCTTCTAAATAATAGCTATAAACAAAACTTCTACTGCTGGGGTCGACCTTTATCTCCAGCTACTGTCCTATAAACACTTTATTTTCCACCAAAAAATTGTGGAACGGTAGATTGTTAGTAGAAGAAGAGAACAAGAAGGTTCAATGATTCTGGGTATCACTTTGTTCACAACTGAACAAAATCATTTAATTAGGAAAAAGAAAAAAAAAAGAAAAAAAAATTGGTCTCCCGAGTGGCACATCAACAAGTTGCATGACTATTAACTCAGAGATTGCAAAATACGAATCCAGGTTAATGCCATAGAGTCCATGGGAACTCGTGCAAGATGTCACGGGGTGGGGGGGTGGGGACGCTCACTCACAGCAATTGTAAGCCAATCATGAGTTTATACGAGGGGACAGATAGGGCTTTCTCTCTGGGTGTGTTAGGACGCCCCCAACTGCGCAAGAACCGCGGTTCAAAAGGAGGATGGTGGGTAGCATCGCATGTCACGGAGGGTTCCATTCCTATTGGCTGTAATGATCACGTTCTCTATTCTGGGAAGGCTGTCCACTAGATTTTGGAGTGTTGGCTGTCAGGATTTGTGATCATTCAGCCAGAACAACATTAAGATCAGGTAATGATGTCTGCTGAGGACACCTACAAAAACTCCAGTTCATCCCAAATGTGTTCAGTAGAGCAGGGTCATGATACTATTCTTTCCTTCTTCCTTTTGGCTTTTTCCCTTTTCTCGGGAGTCGCCACAGCGAATCATCTGATTCGCACATTTGATTTGGCATAGGTTTTTTTTACGTCGGATGCCCTTTCTGTCACAACCCTTTTAACAAGGGACAGAATCACGCTGACGGCTTTGCAGCTACTCTTTACGAAAGTCAGCAATGGTTCTTTTACATGTCTCTCACCATAGACAGTGAGAGACATGGCCCGCCTTTGATAACCCAGTTAGCTGCACTGGTGGGACTGTGACAACCTTGTGGGGACTCGAACCCCAACCTTGGGTTCAGCGATCCTCTATATATATATATATATAGAGAGAGAGCGAGAGAGAGAGAGAGAGAGAAAGACGGGGCAGTGGTGGTCCAGTGGTATATGGTGCTGGAAAGCTGATCCAAAAGTTGGGGGTTCGAGTCCCACTCTCCACAAGGTTGTCACTGCCCCCCCCCCCCCCCCCCAGTTTGGCTAACGGCTAACTGTTTTATCAAAGCTGAGCCATGTCTGTCACTGTCTATGGTGAGAGGTTCATGTAAAAGAACCATTGCTGACTTTCGTAAAGAGTAGCTGCAAAGTCGTCAGTGTGTTTCTGTCCCTTGCTAAAAAGGGTTGTGACAGGAAGGGCATCCGACGTAAAAACCTCTGCCAAATCAAATGTGCGACTCAGAGGATTCGCCGTGGCGACTCCCAAGTAAAAGGGAAAAAGCTGAAAGGAAGACAGACAATATATATGGAGAGGACAGTGACATCCTTTTGGAGAGTGGGACTCGAACCGCCAACCTTCGGATCAGTGATCCAGCGCCATTTACCACCAGGCCAACCCTGCCCATATATATATATATATATATATATATATATATATATATATATATATATATATATATATATATATATATATATATATATATATATATATATATATAAAACTATCCTATAAAGGAAAACCAGTCATATGTAATTCTATGGGTCTTGGGTCTTGTAAATAAATGTAAATGTATGCAAATGTAGTGGAATTGATGGGTTTGTTTTGCTGAGCTACATCATGAGAGCCTCACAAAAATGCCCGTGGAACCACTTCCATGCTCGCACAGCCACTTACAATGTGGCGTGGGTTGCTCAGTCATCCGCAGCTAAAACATTATTCGACCTGGAATATTTCTCATTCTCTTCATCAGCTGTGGGAGGTTTTTTTTAAGCATTGTTTCAACCTTTCCAGCTGTTGTTAAGTGTATTTATTCATGGTGTTACAGCAATGAGTAATTATACATAGTGTACCACAGAACACACAATAAAACATGCTTTCAACAGCTCGACATCCACTGAACAATTCCCTTAATCTAAATCAGCAGGAATAATTTTATACACTTTGTTTTGTTCATTTAAACGTTGTGCTGTGATGTGTGATGCCCCCTGTGGCCTCTAAGAGGTATGTGGGTATGATATTTCCGCCAGTGCTCATCAGCACACCCGAAAAACCACAGTGCATAATTACAGACAGAGGTGTGAGGATGCAGATAACAGAGGAGCGGAGAGTGTTTACAGAACAAAGAGCTGAGCAATACTTGAAGAGGAGAATGAGGAGGGTGAACATAATGCTGCTGAGAGAAAGAAAGGGAGAAAAAGAGAGAGCATGACCGAGAGAAAAAGAGAGACAATGAGACAAATTGAGAAAGCCACAGGCAGGAAGAGGGGGAAGAGCCATAGACAAAAAAATGATACACAGAGTGAGACACCGAGAGAACGAGACCAAGAGAGAGAGAGAGAGAAAAACCAGAAGAGGGAGAGTAGGAAAAGGACAAAGGTGGAGAGGGGGAGACAAAGAGAAAGATGTAGACAGTGAACAAGACAGATAGAGAGACAGAGATATAATGAGACATGGGGGGGGGGGGCAAAGGAGGGAAAGTTGAAGGAAATGATGCCACATCAGAGCACGAGGAGGAGGAGGTGAAGCCCAGACACCGACAGACTGCAAGAACTTCGAGGAGGATTAAAAGGATGGATTTCAAAAAACAGTCGAAAGAAAAGGGCAGCAGCAGCAACAAACCAGCAGGAATGTGACTGGGTTGTGGATGGACACGGGAAAGAGGGGAAGATTGTTATTTGATGATAGCTATTGCAAGGTTGCCAGAGAAAGTGCTAGAAAAAGAGAAGGATAAAAATGTCAACGTGATGAAGAATCAATGTGCCAAACTGCAACAGAGGGGCAATAAATCATGCATGGGGGGGGGAAAAAACACACTGCAAAACCACTGTATCGATCCTGAGCCGTACCCAGACAAGCGGCACTTTTCACAGAGACGAAACCATTTAGTGATCAGTGCTGAAATTAATAAATAAAATCAGGTCCACAAGAAATGTTTATATATTTACATTATGAAATAAAAATCAGATAGAGTTAGTCCGACTCCGACATCCCTACTCTAAATAATGCAAAAATGAGTGACACCTCGGTGCTGTTAAATGCTCTAATCTGATTGGTCGAAGGTGTTAATACTGACAGAAATACAGACTGAAAGACAAATCACAGGTTTATACAGGGATCCTTCACTTTCCGCGGTTAATGGGGACCGAGACCCATCCCCAGCGACCGCTGATTTCCGCGAAGTAGGATCGACCCCCATGACTGATGTATATGTACATGTACAGAAATCCCGTGCTACTTTGCGCTTCAATTCATGTGACTTCAGTGCATCGCGTTTTTTTTTTAGAATATTCGTCGAATTAAAAAAAAAAAATTTAAAAACCAAAGAGACGATTCATGGATGTGGTGAAAGAGGACATGAAGGTCGTTGGTGTAAGAGAAGAAGATGCAAAGAATAGGGTGAGATGGAGGAGGATGATTCGCTGTGGCGACCCCTGAAGGGAAAAGCCGAAAGGAAAAGAAGAAGATTCGTCGAATTAAAAAATAAGGAAATTAAGGAAGAATAGGGGAAAAAGTTAAGGAAAATGCCACAAAACAAGACCAATTATGCAAAAAAACACCCCAAACAAGCAAAAATAAAAAACAACCCAAAACCTCCCATCAAAATTACTTACATTTTTCTGTGAGGTGCGTATCTGCGTGTGTGCACGTGTGTCTGTATGTGTGTATTTATATTTTATTTACATCTTATGCATTATTTTTGAATGTGTAATTATTATTATAAGCATTTATAGCATGGAATATGTATTTATCGATATTATATACACATATACATGTACCGAAACCTATAAGGGGTGGGGGGGTTGATCCTACTTCGTCGAATTTGGTGGTTGGGGGGGTTGGGGGAATTCCTTGGTCCCAATTAACCGCGCAAAGTGAGGGATCCCTGTATGTGTGTATATAATATCAATAAATATATATTCAACGCTATAAATGACACAGACATGCACGAACACACTCGGATGCGCACTTCACATAAAAATGTAAGCAGTTTGGTTGGGGGGTTTTGGGTTGTTTTTTTTTGTTTGTTTGGGAGTTTTTTGCATAATTGGTCTTGTTTTGTGGTATTTTCCTGAACTTTTCCTTAATTTCCTTATTTTTTGATGAATATTTTTGAAAAACCCACAATGCACTGAATGCACTGAAGTTGCAGAAACTGAAGCACGAAGTAGCCATTAGCGTTACCATTAGTACTGATAGTAACAGCACCTTTACAGGGACTTGCATAGCGGACACCTTATCCGACCTTATAATAATTACAACCCAACAAAAATACATCTGGCTATCATAACCATGTCAGATTTTTTTGCTGCTGTTTAGTGAACATTTATGGAAGGAGTCTCCAGTGTCAGCACTTAAATATACTCCGGCTAAAAGAAAAAAACATTTATTCCAGTCACCAGTCCATCACAGGACCAAAACACACACACACACACACATACACACACACACACACACACACACACACACACAAAACCACTCATACTCACACTTAGGGGCAATTTGTAACAGCCTATTTGCCTAGTGTGCATGTTTTGGGACTGTGAGAGGAAACCAGAGTAAAGGCAGAAATCTACCTAAGCACACATGGAAAACATGCAAACTCTAAAGAAATACCTTCACTGAGCCTGGGACGTAAACCCAGGTCCATTACTGTGAGGCGGACACGCACCACACCACACTGACACCCCAGTACCTAAAAAAGGTTGTTAAATTGATATGATGGAAGAGCGAGCAATTCAGGATGTAGAATTATAAAACAATGATCTATTCTGTATTAGCATGGTATCACGCTATTATTGATTTTACATATAATAGCATAACTAGTCATGTTCTCATCCTTGTAAACATTATTTAATTTATAAGGATGAGTTCAAATTTAAGTTCAGGGAAGAAAAAAAAAAAAAAAAAAAAATCATGCTATTGCCCTTCCGAAAGTTCTCATTACCAGGTAAATGGTAAAGCTGATAAATGTTTGTGTTCATAATGTTTAGAATGAAAACATGTAGTAACGAGGATATTGACAGAAGGTGCTCTTCAAGTCTGAAAGAACAGCTCAAAGCCCAGTGGATCTTGTTTGATCACATTTTCAATCAGGACTAATGTGCAATACACAATGAGTTCCTCAGCCACTGTGTTCCTTGAGGTCCTATTGAATGAAACATCTACAAATAAGCTTTACAAACAAGTTATTAGGTTCCCCCCCCCCCCCCACCCCACCCACACACACACACACACACACACACACACACACACACACACACACACACACACACACACACACACACACTGCCATTTGCTCTCCACTACTGAGTGTGTGAGATGTATGGAGACCACTCTGACTCTCTGGCCTTCCAGCTTTTAAAACGTAGCTGCAAGCTACAGAGCCACACAGTAACAGAAAGACCGTATAAGTATGCTTTCTCTCTCTCTCTCTCTCCCTCTCCCTCTGTGTGTGTGTGTGTTTGTGTGTGTGTGTGTGTGCATATCTCGACAGATATGCAGGACATCATGGCAACTTGACACATGCTAAAGTTTCCTCCAAGCCCAAAAATAAATGTTTATTTCCCTCCTCCCATAAATTTTACTCATATCTAATTGCCACCTTTCAAATATCGCCCTCCTATCACATACGACCATCACCAACCAGGGATGGAAGTAAGCATCTACATGTCCCCTGCCATGACACACGATGCTGTGGCCCGCATCTGTAAAGCTGCTGCACATGCACATTGTGTGGGGCCAGTGGCGTAGTGGTTAGGGTGCTGCATTCATGATTGGGAGGTTGTGTGTTCAAATCCCAATTAGATACCCACTGTGCCAAGACCTTTGGGCAAGGTCTTAACCACAAGTGTGCCTCTGTTCACCCAGCAGTATAAATGGGTACCAGTAAAAATATACTGGGAAGGTAACCTGCGATGGACTAGCGTCCCGTCCAGGAGGAGTTGTACTCCTTGTTGCTGCACGCTATGGAAATCGCGGATAAGCACCGGTCCGAGGGGCCACTATGGCTCAGGTGTAAAAAGCCCAACTGACTTTTTTTTTTTTTTTTTTTTCACATGCACATTTGGGGACGGCTCGACACACTCAGAGGGAAGGCACGATCCTGTTCTATGTACGAATGAGCTCAGACATCCATGAGCGATGGTGATCGTTCTGTGTGACAGGGCGGTCAGCACAT
This sequence comes from Plotosus lineatus, assembly GCA_024760905.1. Lineage (NCBI taxonomy): Eukaryota > Metazoa > Chordata > Actinopteri > Siluriformes > Plotosidae > Plotosus > Plotosus lineatus. The sequence goes on from CM045733.1 coordinate 18,008,135, forward strand.
GCCATTACTCCCTTTCTTCCTGTGAGAGCTTGGCCAATTAAATTCCTTCAACTCAAAGTCACAGATGGCTGTGGTATCAACCTGGATTCAAATCTGCAATCTTCAAGTTGATGGTCATGCACCTTGCAGATGCACCAATTGGGAGTCTGTATATAGACATTAAATGACATACTGTAATCCTTGACAAGTGCTCAGAAGTGATAGGAGATAGACAGAGATAACTGATGTGCAAAAAGGTTATCAGTTCCATAACATAACCTCAACTTCCAACCCCAAAAAGTGTTTAAAACCCGTTTGTGCTGAAAATTGAAGTTATTTAACCCACCCTGGGTTTACACTGGGGCACGATGTTCATAATTCCCACTATTTGAAAAAATCGTAATGAGCCTGTGTGGGTCGTGGGATCGAACCGTGACGATCCTAAATTTGTGATGATCACGCTGATCAGTTTTATTATTCACTTGATCATTATGAGATACAGTGGTACCTCACTTTACGAAATTAATCCATTCCAGAGCCTTTTTCTTAAGCTGGATTTTTCGTAAATTGAACCGCATTTAACATGTAAAACGTGTGATTCGTTCCAAGGCCCCCAATACTACCCCCTAAACTCTTTAAAAATTATAAAAGCATACCTTTTAAGACCTTCTTCTGCTTAAATATCGTACCGATGGTAGACGGGTTTGGCCATATTCCTTTGCGATATCACTCAACCGCATGCCACGAGCCCGCTTCTTCTTTTCACTCGCACCAGGAATCACATGTGCGTGTGCGTGCGTGTGTGTGTGTGTGTGTGTGTGTGTGTGTGTGTGTGTTGACCATGTCTTCTTAGCAGAGTTATAATCTTACAAATATTTATGGAAAGTTAAAAGCCTGAGTCAAAAAAAAGTCGCGAAACAACAGTAACGCTGTCCTTTACACGAAAAGCACTACAGGAGATGCAGCGCCATAATAGCCAATGGGAGGGAGCTGGGTCATCCCTCCTAGCCAATGGTAGGCCAGTGGGGCGGGATGTTGGGAGATAGCCAATGGGAGGGAGCTGCGTCATCCCTCCTAGCCAATGGGAGGCCAGCAGAGCGAGATGTTGGAAGATAGTTAATGGGAAAGCAGCTCGTACATTGTTTGAATGGCGCTTTTGAATGTTTGAATGGCGCGTTTGGCGCGTTTCATCAGGAGAACTTGTTTCGTATACAGAGACAAAAAATTTTGGAACATGTCTTTCGTGACCTGGATTTGTCGTTTGCTGGGACTATCGTAAGGTGAGCTACCACTGTATTAAGATTTAATGCCAATCATGATAAACCAGATGAATTGAAGGAAAACGTAATGGACCTTAACAGGCCTTGATGTGCAATCGTAAGGTTCTGGATGAACTTGGCAACACGGTTCCTTCAAGTTTCATCTCTTGGCTACATCTTGCCTTCTTTTTATACCATACTTGTGCTCCAAGCATGTTTATAAATCATCCACGCTTTTTTCATCTCGGACATCATGTAACATTGAGGGTTAATAGCAGAATTGCACCTCTGAGGTGCCAATACATATGTGAATTTTTTTTCCCCATGCTCTCTGAACCACTCTTATTATTTAAGGTCCAATTTTGTATTTTTGCCATCAGGGAACAACAATTCAATTGATGGGTGACCTTACTCATTCAGTACATTCAGGTCATCACTGTGAGGGCCACAATGGCAAAGAGCTTCTTAGCACATCCATCTCAAACAACAAGATCTGGGTTCAAGTCCCGGGCTCAGCAAGGGACTTTCTGAGTGGAGTCTGGATAATGTTCCTGTGTGAGCTTTTATCTGGGGACTGTAGGAGGAAACCGAAGTACCCAAAAGAAAGTTCAGACGGGAACATTATACAGTACCCCGCCTTCTCCCAGAGTCGTCTGGAAAAGCCACAACCACGTATGGATGCATTGGTTTCAACACAACTGAGGAAGCTCCATTTTATTTCACTAATTAGCTCAAGCGTCAGTTTTCTAACAATCGTTTTTTTATTATAAGTTCTTGAAACAAAATCATTCCTGTTGAATAAAATGTGAGACAAAAGTTCTGTCTGAAAAATAAGACTATCAGCAAAAACCAGAACCTACACATTATCCTTGCTAAACATTGATGATAACTGTGTTCACCAAGTTCCTGAGTAAATCTACATGGTCCGTCCAAGCTCAGAGTAAAAAGAGGCTTCACAGTAAAGGTATGTAATGTAATGACAGGCTGGGGATCAGTACGCAGTTTCTCTAAACCCTAATCTGTGAAGATCCTGTTAGAAGCCAAAAGAGCAGTCAAACTGTCTTCAATCTAGAATGATGAAAGCTGTAGAACATGCCGAAACCTTTGATGCTATTCAATTGTTTAATGCGAAATGTGAAGAAGAATTCAAATTAATATTCTGTTTTTCATTTCCTGTTATGGTGCAGCGTTTGATGAGAGAAAAATAGAGATATTAGTCTGTCTCTCTCGTGCTCCGTCTCACACACACTAACACACACGCACATAATGGCTCACTGCCAAGACAAAAAGCCTGCAAACCCTCCTTCATGAAGTCCTCCTTGCTCATGACTGCGCCCTTGTGGCCCACACAGAACCGACCTGCATATGATGCTGGACTGCTTCTCTGAAGGCTCCAAACTCTTCGGCCTGACCGTCAGTCTCAGCAAGACGGAGGTGCTTCACCAACCTGCACCAAACGCCCACCCTCCCGCACCCAGCATTGTCATCGATGATACACCATTTGCCAATGTCGAATATTTCAAGTGCTTGGGAAGCTCCATTTCCTATGATGGCTCCCTGGACAAAGAAATCGATTCTAGAATCGGCAAGGCTAGACAGGCGCTGGGCAGACTCCGCACCCGTGTGCTCAACCAACACAGTATCGGGCTATCAACAAAACTGAAGGTCTACAATACTGTGGTACTCCCCTCCTTCCTCGACAGTTGTGAAACACAGACACCGTATTGCAGACATATCAAAAAGCTGGAGCACTTCCACATGCGAGCTCTTTCGTTCCATCCTCAGAATCAGCTGGCAGGACCACATCACCAACCTGGAGGTCCTAGATCGTGCCAACTCCGCCAGCATTGAATCTATGCTCATCAAGGCCCAACTTCAATGAGTGGGGCCTGTCATTCGAATGGAGTTGTTCAGGATGCCAAGACGCCTGATGTATGGTGAGCTCCAGCTTGGCAAGAGAAACCAAGGCCGCGCAAAGCTGCGCTACAAAGACACTGTGAAAGCAAACATCCAGTGGTGTCACGTCAAGCCGAAGGAACTAGAGGAGTGCGCTATGGACAGACCACAATGGAGAGCCTCAATCCACAAAGTTGCTGCCAGAGAAAAGCGACAGAGCTGCATCAGCTGTGATCACTACAATGGACTTCCAATGCCTCCACTGTTCAAGACTCTGCGCCTCCAGGCTAAGGCTGCAGAGCACCTTCGCATACATCAATGAACCGCAGAATTGTCATTATCGGATCCGATGGACAACCACCAATCCCGGTTATGATCCTCACACTGCAATTACGGTGACTTTTGGAGGCGGTCCGTCACAAATTCATGGCGGAGGAATTTTGCAAACAAAGAAACGGTCACCAACTAAAGAAAACAGTGAGAATTAACTGACCCTCTGCTTGACCAGTGATGAATTTCAACACAACCAAATTATGTCCTGCCAGGTTCTCAAGGTACCTTGCCTGCTCTGATGCATTCAGATGAAAGTGCCCTGAACACTTTTAGCCAAATGAGGGGGGGAAAAAAAAATCAAACAAAAAGACCAAAAAAAAAAAAAAAATCCACCAAGTAGTAATATCAGCTGTATGAGGCCAAGGCTTCAAGGGGCCTATTCACATACCAGACATATTCAATAAATAAAAAAAATAAGTGTTATCTTTTAAAAGCAAAACAGAATATCATGCCTGGTGCAGGTGCCATTGAAATTTAATTGAGATGTGTCCTGAAGTAATCAGCACTTCAGGACACATCTCAATTAAATTTCAATGGCACCTGCACCAGGCATGATATTAACAAACAAAAATCTTTAAAAAATATTTAGCTGAGTGTAGAGTTAGCATTTTCTCATGGCTGCCTTCAGCTAAGCACAAAGGATGCAAACATTGACAAATTAATTTCAAACACGTCAGATGCAATGAGTGTGTGGAGGTGAAATGCACGTGTTCACACACACACACACACACACACACACACACCCACACACACACACACACACACACACACACACACCATATCTATCTATCCATCCATCTATCCAGACAGACAGACAAATACATGTATATACAGTTGTGTTCAAAATAATCATCACTAACCTGATCAATCAGTGTTTTTGCTAGAAATTATATTTTTAC
>CM045733.1:18017500-18020000 GCA_024760905.1 Plotosus lineatus
CTGGGCTTGGGACTGGCGTGAGGGTGGAGACTGGCTTGTGTCCCCCGTCACAGCTGCATATATATATATATATATATATATATATATATATATATATATATATATATATATATACACACACACACACACACGATCATTCCTCTGTGGTTTTATTATTGGAAACAGACAGTCAAAGTAGGATGTATATCAGATGAATAAGAGATAGTCAGCCTGTGAGATTGGATGGTTTCTTACATCTCTATATCTTGTCACCTGCACACATATTTGTACAAGGTTTTTGAAGAATCATCATAACAGTTATTTTTGTAAACATTCCCCCAGTATTTTTATTTAAACAGATTCAGTGAAACTCTATGGACGACTTTCATGCAAAATTAGAAGGAAATTTATTTTGCAGTTTTCTGTGCAATCGCAATAACGTGAAAGTGGCAAGTGACTCCTGATAGCTCTTCACATTTACATGTGAAAGCTAATTTTAAAAAGCCTTTAAGAGGGAAAGGTGAGCAAATTTCTCCATTCATTTTTGACACACAGTAAGCAGGTGATCTGCATTTCATATTGAAATTCTCACTAAGTTTTAGCTCACTTGGTGATGATGGAGTCCTGAAAAAGCACATTTCACAGGGTTCAGGTTCAACTTGTAGCTTATCAGCTCATGAATAATCCCTGCTTCAGTAAACACCACTAAACATAAACGCAAACTTTTCAAGCATGACTGACCCTGAGTCAGTGTAATTATAGTTTTTATTCCTCACTGCTTCTCTACCCAATTGAATATGAAAAATATAATGAGGTACAATCAGAATCATCTGATGACTGTCAGCATCTTGAATTAATTGGAAAAAGCGTATTTGGGTGAAGAAACACATTTTAGGGGCATGTTTTGCTTTGTGGCTGTTGGTTGACATATCAAGAAAAAGAAAGAATACACATACATACATACATACATACATACATACATATATATATATATATATATATATATATATATATATATATATATATATATATATATATATATACATAAATAAAATGACAGGACAAAGACAAGACTTCTATTGAAACTTTGTTCTATTGAGAACTCTTGTCCTGTCTTTATTGAAACTTTGTCCTGTCCTTTTATTTTAATTTGCTCTACGAAAAAGTGTTGAGCACTCGCTTACGAAAGGATCTACTCAGAAAATTCTCTACATATATATACACGCATACATATATACATACATATATAGGATTTTCTGAGTAGCTCCTTCCGTAGCAGAGTGCTCAATACTTTTTAGTAGAGCAAATAACAATAGAAATAAAAGGACAGGACAAAGACTTTCTATTGAAACTCCATTTATCACTACAGATCTGTTTCGAGGGGTGGTGAAACCATCCTCTCTCTTCAGGTGATTATAGAAAGTCTTTGTCCTGTCCTTTTATTTTTATTACATACACACACACACACACACACACACACACATATATATATATATATATATATATATATATATATATATATATATATATATATATACACACACACACACACACACACACACACACACACACACACATTTTCTGGACTATTGAGCGCACCTAAATACAAGCCGCACCAACTAAATTTCAAAAGAAAAAAGAATTTGTACATATATAGGCCGCACCTCTTTATAAGCTGCAGGTGTCCGCCTCGCTCTTGCACTTACTACTCAAGCACCCCCTGGAGGCTGTTAGCCCTTAAAAAATGTATAGTTTAGCTGCATTGCTGTTTAAGCCACAGGGTTCAAAGCATGTGAAAATACGAGTGGCTTATAGTCCAGAAATTATGGAACATGTAGTATCAATCTCCTGAGTGACCCAATGGAAAATTGTTAAATGATCACAAGCCTGAAGTCTGAATATTCCATAGCCATCCATGGTTTGTTTGTATATAAGCATATTTGAGCTCATGTACATTATGGGGAAGAGGGTAGAATGCACTTTCTTCTGAGTGCCTGATACGACCCTAGGATACTGCATTAGCAGCAGTTTGAAAATAAACCAGGCAAAGGGTTGGCTTGGAGGATGCACATGCAAGCCTCAACCCTTCCTGGTGAGTAAACTCTTGTGATTGAGTGAGTTAGCTCATGAGTTGGAAGAGAGGGATTCATAGTTTGACAGAATACACAAAAACCTGTAAGAAAATTGAACAAGCATGTATTAAGTCAAATAGTCATACAGCTTCTCAGTATATTCCCCAAGGTTTAAAAAAAAAACCCTCACAAAATTTGGAATTCTGAACGACTGAAATAGCTTTGGGCATTGATTTTTTTTCCTGTTGGCACTGTCATGCAGAGAGTGTTTAAAAGCCATCTCTGAAAAGACAGCTGCCTTTCAGCAATTCATCTCGGCGTTTTCTGCCACTTGGGTGATTTCCTCACACTAGACAATGTTGCCAGGAACACTGCTTAAGCAAACTTTACAGACAGCCACCATTTTACTCTGAAAGTTGCTCTGCAGTACACAGTGTTGTGATGTTTTA
>CM045733.1:18030000-18065000 GCA_024760905.1 Plotosus lineatus
ATTCCCCCGTCCACAACCAATTTAAAAAAAAAAAAGAAAGAAAGAAGAAAAACGGCCTTTTTTTGAGAGAGAGAGCGACAGAGAGAGAGAAGGGCTAGTGAGAAGCGACTGTATATTGCAGCGTTGATGAGAATAGCAACTGACATGTCTCTCAGACATTCCGCAGCATTAAAATTTAACTATAATCCATTAAAATGCACAACATGCCATGCATTAATAAATAATTGAACTCTGTTGTTTGTGTTGAGTCACATCTCGCCATCCTGGTGTGGATCATTATGTGCCATGTTTTCCTTTACTCGTGGAATGTTTGTTAAAAACAGGTTAGTTCTTGTTAACATTCATAGCATTAACACCATTGAGTGAGACTGCGTTTCAGCCGCACACCAGGACCAGTCAACGCTTGACAAATTTACTGCTGATCGTGGGTGGGGGTGGGGGTGGGGGGGTCAGATTGTTTGTATTGTAAAAAAAATAATAAAAAAATAATAATAAAAATAATAATAATAATAATAAGCACTCCATGAATACTATTTTTCAACAGCTGAAATAAAGTTGTTTAAGAAGTAGAGCTTGAACTTTTCTTTAAAAAAAAAAAAAAAACAGGTGATGGTGCACCAGCTGGGAGAACGAAGGCTCAGGCTCAGTCTCACCCAAAATGCCCGCTATTGTTTGAAATATGTCCAGCACGCCTCTGTTCATGTGCCGTCCCCTTGTGGGTTACATTTTAGCACTCAAATATCCGACATATATCCGAGAGAATCTGCTCATTTTTCAAAATAAAAGACTTTTCAAAAAGAAAGATCGTTCAGACTCGGATAATAAATAAAACGGAAATAATTAATTATTTCTTCTGCGGACCGAGCCGCAGACCGGTGGTTGGGGTCCACTGCCGTACACAGTAAACTCCAATACACTGTATGTATGGATGCCTTTCTCTCATACTTAACTCTCAATTGTTTATTTGTATTTAAAAAAAAAAAAAAAAAAAAAAAAAGTTAGTCTCTCTGGATAAGCAACATCTGCTAAATGCTGTACATGTAAATACATGTAATCACCTTTGGCTGGTACTTAATATAAGACCAGAGAGATACATTCAGAGATATTGCAACTATGCAACATATGCTTCCTATAGACACTTCTGTCCTGGGAAAAAAATAGCTTGACCTCTGAAGTTCTAACACTGGAGACTCCTTCCAGAGGAGATGTACAAATATAAACAAACAAATCCTTGAAGCTTCCTTAAGTTATGTAAGAATCACATTTTACTTCTCATTAATCTTAGATGAGGTTATACCTACATCATCCAATGCTCTGAACTCCCCATCCAGTATTTCAGGATACGTCACCCCAAGGATGGCAGGATGAACCTCAGAATATAAACATTGGTTCTCCAGTATATGCAGTACTGCAGTGAGACACTGACAACGGGAGCTCCAACTGATTCATACAGTAACTAAGACCATGTGGCTTATACTCAGGCAGATCACCTCCATAGTGGATGTAGTCAGCAACACTCTCCCATCTCCGCAATGCACCTCCCACTGCTTGGCCAGCAGCTGATTGATTCAGAGTTAGGGCAGCGCAAAAACAAGAAGCAATTAATCATCCCTTCAGTCCAGTACAGTCGTCTGCTTGCCGTAGAATGCGTTCAGGAGCACGTCGTTACAGTAAAGGTGCACGCCTTACCATGTAAGCAGTTTTTCTGCTACGTCATGTGTCATTTCGCCTGAAAAGCAACACTGTGAACTCTCGTAGGATATGCATTTTTGTCTTTTATGCTGCAGCATGGATCGAAGAGAAATGCTATTTCAACCTGACTGCATACCTGGAAGCAGCGCAGTGGCATAATGGTTAGTATGTCCTCCTTACAGCAAGAAGGACCTGGGTTCTGTGTGATGTTTGCATGCGTTCCTTGGGCTTATACAGGTTTCCCCTGCGTACTCTGGTTTTCTCCGACAGTCTAAAAACATGCACAAGAGGCTAACTGTGCTAACAAGCTGTTTCGGCACCCAACACCAGGTGAGATAGGCTCTTGCCTCACCGCAACCCGAATATGATGAAGTGCATCAGCAAATGAAAGAGAAAGTATATAATTGAATATAAACAAGTTGGCAATAAGCATCTTTCGAATCTTTAACTGCATTCTGAATGTTCTGTGGTAACATTCATGACGACGCATTCTTGAAACGAGCGACAGTAGAAACTAAAAACATGCATCATTAATCACATCATGATTCATCCTCACAGACCCTTTATATCCAGGCCACAAGTGCTCTGTTAATCTGCCGCCTCCTTGATTATAGTCAACAGATTATACCAGGTTTAAGATGCCAATAACTGTATTCTCACTACTCGAATAACATTAACCTCAAAAATAGTCAGTGTTGCATGTGCCCAGCAAAATCAAAAATGTGTAGAAAAAAAAAAATGCTCTGCCTGGAGGGGGGGGGGGGGTATTAAAGCATTGGCAGTCTTTCAACACTAGTACACAGATTTACACATGAGAACCCACAACCTCTATCACACCATCAACCAGCACACACCAGACTCGCACTGAACCAGACCAGACATCCCTCAACCCTGGTCTGTTAAATTTAGATGATCCCCATTCCTCAATCTGCATTCATAAATGATTAATTTAATATGTACACACACACACACACACACACACACACACACATATATATATATATGTGTGTATATATGTATATATATATATATATATACTTTCCATGGTCAATTGGGACTGAGATCCCCACGCGACCATCGAAATCCACAATGTAGGATCACCCCCACCCCCGACTGACATATACGTACATGTATATGTGTATATAATAATCAATAAATACATATTCAATGCTATAAATGCTTATGATAACAATTAAACATTAAAAAATAACATAAGATGTAAACAAAATATAACTACAGTGGTACCTCACCTTATGAAAGTTCCAACAAATGAAAAATCCAGGTTACGAAACACATTTACCTAAAATTTTTGTCTCTGGATACGAAACAAATTCACATTACGAAAGCATCATCTCAAAAATTCAAACAATGCACGAGTTGCTCTCACATCGACTATCTCCCAACATCCCGCCCCGCTGGCCTCTCATTTGATATCTCCCAACATCCCGCCCCGCTGGCCTCTCATTGGCTATCTCCCAACATCCCACCCTGCTGGTCTCCCATTGGCTATTTCCCAACATCCCGCCCAGTTGGCCTTCCATTGGCTCGGAAGGATGACACAGCTCCCTCCCATTGGCTATTATGGAGCACATACACACACACACACAAATTCATGTCTTGGCACACAAAGATCAACAAAAAACATGCATTATTTTTAAGACTTCCAGGCATATGGATATAGCACATGTAAGATGTTTTGGAGACAAAGTCAGGCTAGATTGAGATGGTTTGGACATGTACAGAGGAGGGATAGTGAGTATATTGGTAGAAGGATGCTGAGGTTGGAACTACCAGGCAGAAGGCCTAGAGAAAGACCAAAGAGACGATTCATGAATGTGGTGAAGGAGGACGTGAAGGTGGTTGGAGTAAGAGTAGAAGATGCAGAGGGTAGGGTGAGATGGAGGCAGATGATTCGCTGTGGCAACCCCTGAAGGAAAAAGCTGAAAGGAAAAGAAGAAGACAGGCACATGGCTATAGATATTCTTATTAGCAACTGCACACTTTGATTGTCTCGTCTCCTCATAGAAGCCAAAGTCATCATTAGAGGGAGAAAAAAACAAAACAAAAAAGGAAGCAGTCATTGCTTGTTTACAGCTAAAAGTTAATGCAGCCTCTAATTGCCACTAGCTTATTTCCTGCAAAGTATTTTATTGTGCTTTTTTTTTATTTGTAATGCAAGTTGAGATTCTTACATGCTGTTTAAAAGCCTGTTCCAGGTTTAAAACCGTTTATTCTAGCTCTCTTTTGTTGACATTACAAATACCAGTATGACAGACGTAGTTGAAATCCGTAATATTTGACCCTTATACGATGGCGACTACATACTGTAATATCTTAATAATAACCAGCACTGCAAATGCACAGTCCAAAAGTAGTATTATTTATTTAGGTAGTTGGATAGTACTGTATAATCCCAGCTGTTGTAATAAATAAAGGATGATTTCTGCTTCAGTAATCCCTGTATATTACACTCGTGCTCAGCGCCCAGTCCGCCCTCAAAAAGGAATCTGGAACTCCATAGCACAGCACAGTGTTCATGACAGAAATATACATGAGTCATAATCAGCCAAGTCATACAGTGATGTAACTTGGAATGTATTCAAAGAATGTGTCGTGGAGAAACCGAAAACTCATTTAAAACACACCCGGTGTGATTCTCATCCAGCTAATTCGTACTCCGCTTCGCAACTGCATTGCTGCCCACTGTGCCTAAAAGCTCAATTTCACTGTAATGAAGTCTAAAGTGAAAAACTGGAATAGACACAGAGAGAGAAAACAAGAAAATGAGATAAGGCATGAGAGAAAGAAGAAAAGGAAATTAGTCAAAAAAGTAATTGTGTTATGGTTGGATAGATGCTCTCCCAATAATTCCCGTCACTTTGACTTTTAATACCCTGGAATGAACGTTATTATAAAGCAGACATCATTAGAAACAAGTAGATTGAAACATTGCGTTCACTTGAGAAACACTCTCACCCCCCCACACCCATATGCAGACTTGGAGATAGGCCTGGGGAAAAAATGTAAATTTGACATATAATTAATTGTGCTCACCCAAACAGACACCAGCATAATATAAAATGCAGCAGCAATCCACTGAGGCCTCCTGTAGTGACACTTTAAATACGGGCAATTCACAAGACGCAAAATGCTGTACTTCAAAGAGTAATTGTTTAAAACTCCGCGCAGACTTCAGAACAAACTACCGGCTCCACTGGGCTGAATTGAGCTCATTAATCAAAACCAATCTGAGGTTTTGCAGTGTCAAAATTATCACGATGCATCATTGCCTGCTGATAAGGGGGCAGTGATGGTCTAGTGGTATACGGCGCTGGATCGCTGATCCAAAGGTTGGGGGTTCGAGTCCCACTCTCCACAAGGTTGTCACTGTCCTCCCCAGTGCAGCTAACTGGGTTATCAAAGGCGGGCCATGTCTCTCACTGTCTATGGTGAGACGCATGTGCAAGAACCATTGCTGACTTTTGTAAAGAGTAGCTGCAAAGTCGTCAGCGTGTTTCTGTCCCTTGCTAAAAGGGTTGTGACAGGAAGGGCATCCGACGTAAAAACCTCTGCCAAATCAAACGTGCGAATCAGATGATTCGCTGTGGCGACTCCCGAGTAAAAGGGAAAAAGTCGAAAGGAAGACAGACAGCATTGCCTACTGATCTTTATAGAGCAATGGGTACAGTGGGAGCAAAAGTGGGGACAAAGGTTAAAGGTCAATGCAGATGTTACAGACAGTGAAGAGAAGCTGCGGCTATAGACGAGACGCCAGTCAAATCCTAGTGCTTGCTAATGGAAACGGCAGCACTTCAGCTTGACACTGATATTTCATACTCAGTGTCAGATTACATATAGCACGCCTCTGCTGCTCAGAGATCTTCCACTTCATCAGAGACAGGAGTCATGCTCCAGGGTGAGCCAAGAGGACACAACAACTCCCATATCGGTCAAACTCAGGTCAGTGAGACAGCTCGCTCGCTCACTCTCTCTCTCTCTCTCTCTCTCTCTCGCTCTCTCCCCATCTAGGTGTGTGTATTATATTTATGCACACACACACACACACACACACACACACACACACAAACACACAGAGTGATACCTCGAGATACGAAATTAATTAATTCCGGGGGTGGGTGTGTGGCTGGGTGTGTGGCTGGGTGTGTGGCTGGGGGGGTGGGGGGTGTGGCTTTCATATCTTGAATTTATCATATAATGGGACACGTTTTACATGTAAACAGCGTAATCCACTCCGGTCCCTCAAAAAAACAACCCGATAAATTTTCAATAGTTTAAAAACCTGAAGGAAATGCAGTATGATCATTAAATACAACATATTCATTTAAATAAATGTTAATAAACCAATAAGAAAATAATAATATCAATGAAAAATAATAACACAGTGGTGTTACAAATCTGTGGAACCACAGCTTTCGAGTCAGGGGGATGTGGCGGAGGAAAAGGAGGAAAACAAAGCTTTCACAAATGACAGAAATCATATGTAACGTTATGAAACTAAATTTAATTTAATTAACTTACATCATTACAACTGGACACTAAACACTTAATTTTTTCTAATTTTAATTTCAATTTCTTTTTTGTGCGTTTTGTGTTTTATTTATTTATTTATTGCACTTTCACTGTTTTGCACGTCACGACACCATGACAAAGCATCATGGGGATTCTGGGGGCATCAACTGGTTGGGAGATAACCAATGGGAGAGCAGGATGCATGACGGCAGATTTAAAAATAGATCACATGACACCCTCTGTTAGCCACATGATTTAAATTTTTTTTTTAAATACTGTATTCTTATTTTTGCTTTCGTATCCTGAATTTTTTTCGTAAAATGGGACAGAAAAATCACGGTGGTCCATTTCAGCTCTTGAAGTTTTTGTATACAGAGGCTTTCATATCTTGAAGTATCACTGTGTAAATATATATGTATCCACATACATACACAATAAATAATAATATAATCAGTTCTGTTCATTTTCTGTAACCACTAAATCCTAATTAGGGTCGTGGGCAGGCTGGCGCCCATCCCAGGCAACTCTGGGTGAAGACAGAGTACACCCTGGACAGGTCGCCAGGCTATCGCAGGGCACAAGCACAATGACGTCTATGCAGCTACTCTTTACGAAAGTCAGCAATGGTTCTTTTACATGAACCTCTCACCGGAGACAGCGAGAGACATGGCCGGCATTTGATAGCCCAGTTATTTGCACTGGGGGGACGGGGACAACCTGTGATGAGTGGGGCTTGAACCCCCAACCTTAGGATCAGTGATCCTCTACCACCAGTCCACTACTGCCCTTAATAATAGAATCTTTTTTTTTTTTTTTTTAATCATTTTACATGGATTAAGACGTAATCATGGATAAACAGCATGAGAAGCAAAATCATGGCCTGGAAATGCATTAACCTTGGGTCATGGAACATTAATGTGAGTTGTATCTCACAATTTCATACACATCAGAAACCTAATCAGCACCATTAATTTAAATCTCATTTCATGATCCATACACACCCCCACCCCCCACCCCAAAAAAAAAAAAAAAAAAAAAAAAAAAAAGCGGAGAGCCCCTGACTTGTTAACATATCAAAGTTAAGGTTACTCGTGGCGTCAGTTGAATTTACTTTTGAGGGTCGACCATGACATCATAGAAAAAGACGTTATTGTCTATATCTGAATGAAGGCTGAAGTCCCTCTGATCTCCACCAGCATGCATGAATCTGTTAATCTGGCTGATGTGGACCAGCATATAACTAATGTTCGTTTTACTTTACATATTCGTTCTCTCAAAAAATAAATAAATAAAGTCTGGCATAACTTGCAACAGCTACTGTGTATGAAACTAAGAAAATAATATCTCGTTTTTTTTTTTAAAAACCTATGAATACTTAATTATGATGAACAGGATGATACACCGTGGATTAGTGTGTATCTTATAAATGAGATGAATTATAATAAAGTAAAATATTTATCACTAAACACAATTTATACAATTAAATTCTCCTCATATATTGAACTCATTCCTTGTCATCATCCATATGAGCAGTGGCTGTTGCAGTGAGTCTTCATTAGCTATGAATCTGATTGCTCATTGCTCAGTTTGAAATGGCAACTCAAAGCAAATCAGAATCCACTCCTCTGATAACCATTTCCCAATTAATTTGGCATTTAGTCAATATCACAGTGGATGAAGCTTCAAGCTGCTGTTCAAATTAACACAATTCGAGTGGGAAATGCTCATTTCGCTATCAAACACGACTGAGATGGCAATAACGGTAGGTAAGAGGTGGGCACGCTCAAACCCATATCTCGCGGCTTCTACAGTGGCACTTAAAATAAACCTTCGACAGTGAAAACCTATTCACTACATTTAACCTTCAACACCACTGAATTTGGCCGTCAAAGAAAATGATCAATAACATGTTATTTATATTTTATCCAGAAGAAAAAGTGTGAGTGACAGAAAGCAAGAGATTGTCAAAGATATTAAAAAAGGGAGAGAGCTGAATGGAGAAGAGAGACATGCAGACCCAAAAGTGTATGTGAAGGCAACTACCATCTAATCATATCACGAATGATGGATTGCATGATAGTAAGAAGAAAAAAAATTGAGCGAGAGAGATAGAGAGAGAGAGAGAGAGAGAGAGAGAGAGAGAGAGAGAGAGAGCATGAAGGAAAAGGGTTGATAAAACAGAGGGGAAGAGAGAGAGAGAGAGAGAGAGAGAGAGAGAGAGAGAGAGAGAGAGAGAGGCAGACAGAGCGAGGAAGTAAGGGAAGATCGAGTGGCTCTTCAGACAAGCCCGACGCTGCAGTTAGTCCCTGCAGTGCTCTTTGTGTCTGTCAGGTCAGCAGCAAAGAGCAGCCATTAGAGAAGAGATGCAGCCTGTGATGAAGGCTCAGCTAAATGCTGGCTGATTTTCACAATTAATTAATTCAAATTAATGTTTTAATGCAAATTTTATAACATTTAATCATGTCTGTATGTGTATATTAATTTATTTGCATTTTATTTTACTTTAAAGTAGGGATATTATATTTTTTTCACGTATTTTTGACCATAACTGTTGCTACGGTGTTGAATTGCTGTTAGATGATGGCAGAGTGTCAAGTAATGAGGTTAGCCCAAGTTTTCCCTCTGGGCTGTTTAAACTACCAGTAAACACATGAGTTTCACTGGGGCCTTCAACCCATGTGGGGGAACCCCCCGAACCCCCCCAACTCAGGCACACATCGATAACTCTGCCCATCTCAGTCTGCTTCCCAGAGCACAGAGTGTGGAGCTTTCAGATAAATCAATCCGAGCAGAGCAGAGAGCAGAACATAATATAATACTTAGGAGGAGGAAGCCAAACAGGCCATCCAAGAATAAGAATGAAAAATAAAGGTCTCAAAATGTACATAATGTACATAATATTTAAACATCTATACATTTTACAAAAATAATTTAATCCAATATAAAGATAAAACATGGCCTACTTTATTTATTCCTCTGACTGCCTACGTTACACATAGCCCATGTGTATAAAGTCCGTGGGCTTTTTACACCCGAGCCATAGTGGCTCATCAGGCCGGTGGTTATCCCCGGTTCATGTAGCATGGAGCGACTAGGAGTTCAACTCCTCCTGGATGGGACGCTAGTCCATTGCAGGTTACCTTCCCAGTATATTTTACTGGTACCCATTTATACTGCTGGGTGAACAGTGGCACACTTGTGGTTAAGACCTTGCCCAAGGGTCTTAGCACAGTGAGGATCTCAGCGGGATTTGAACTCATGACTTCCCGATCATGAGCGCAGCACCCTAACCACTACACCACTGGCTCCACAGCCCATGTGTATACATTAAAAAAAACAATTAACGCCTATATTGGGTTTAATCAGGCAGCAATTCACTGAGGGCTAAGTTTATAGCAAAAGGGAGCTTTCATTTTCCTACTCAAATAGCACACTTTATAGCCGGTAGCTTCGACTAAAAAAAAAAAAGTGGCCTAATTCAATGCTAATGCCATGGTGTGTGTGTGTGTATATATATATATATATATATATATATATATATATATATATAAAATACACACACACACACACAGGGATCCCTCGTTACTTCGCGTTTCAATTCATGTGGCTTCAGTGCATCGTTCAGTTCAGTTCATTTTCTGTAACCGCTTCATCCTAATTAGGGTCGCAGGGAGGCTGGTGCCCATCCCAGCCAACTCAGGGCAAGGGCAGAGTACACCCTGGACAGCTCGCCAGGCCATCGCAGGGCGGAAACACGCTGACGGCTTTGCAGCTACTCTTGTCAAAAGTCAGCAATGGTTCTTTTACATGCCTCGCACCATAGACAGTGAGAGACATGACCCGCCTTTGATAACCCAATTAGCTGCACTGGGGGGGACAGTGACAACCTTGTGGAGAGTGGGACTCGAACCCCCAACCTTTGGATCAGCGATCCGGCGCCTTATACCACGAGACCACCACTGCCTCTTCAGTGCATCGTGTTTTTTTTAAATATTCATAGAATTAAAAAAATTTAAAAATTAAGGAAGAATAGGGAAAAAGTTAAGGAAAATGCTGCAAAGCATGGCTAATTATGCAACAAAAAAAAAAAAAGACCCTAATCAAACACAACAAAAAAACAACCCAAAACCTCCCATCAAAACTAGTTATATTTTAATGTGAGGTGCGAATCGGAGTGCGTGCATCGGCAGAGTCCTTTACTTTATATAGACGGAGGCCTGACCTTCACTAAATGGGGCATAATGCATGTACAACACACAATTTAAGCAGCACCTTGGGAAATCTATGTAGGAACTTCATTCTGGTCAGTGTATGCTGTAGTCTACTAAGACATGTTTGGATGTTGTCAGTGCTCAGGCAAGGGTAAGGCAGCTGATTTCCTTTCAAAGAAAGATGTTCTACTTTGTTTATTTGCACATCTGTAGACAGCTATGCTGCTTTGATGTCACCTTGTGAATGGATAAAAATCTGTTGGGCTTTTTATTTCCGTGCCTGGTGTCTCATCACAGCTAGGAGATCTACTTCTCCTAGATGGGATGCTCATCTATCACTCTGTCCTTCCAGCAATGGCACAGTTGTGGTTCAGACCTTAGTCAGGGGTCAGCACAGGATTTACCGAAAGAGGTTTCAAACCCACGACATTTCAATCATGAACCCACCCTTACCACTGCACAGCCAGCCAAAAAAAGCCAAGGCGTTTTAATGTTACAAAAGATAGTTACCTTATCCAGAAAGGTGATTTTTTTCCGATGTTGTGCAAAACAATGACAGCGCCATGTACATAAAATAGTGTAAGTCAGAGTTTTATTTCTTCAAATAAGATGTTTTCAAAAATTCTTAATTTTAAAGGCACTAATTTGTTTTGCACCGTTTCCTATGAGTCAAGAGGATGAAACTCCCTTTCACTAAGGGTCACGTCATGAAATTTAAAGGTGATCAAGGACTGAATAATCACTGAACATCTGTTCTAAAAGGACACCCATGAAATCCAGTTTTGGCCTGCAAGCCTTGAGCTTGACATCTGTGCAAATCATTAAAAAAAGCACAAACGGGGAAAAAAAAAAAAAAAACAAACAAAAAAAAACGTTTGCCTTTAATGAGAACAAAACAAAGCCTGAATTTGTAATTAAATCAATTGAGGTACAAATAAAATAAAATTTGCAGATATAGCTCCATATTTCAGCAAGTATAAATGAAGCAGGCTGGAATATGAGAAAGGGGAGCACAAGACACTTGATTAAAACTATTTAATCAAGGAATGCAAGTTAAATATGAAAGACGTGAAAAAGTCCATGAAAATTCAGAACTCGTTTATTACGCCCTCTCATGAAGTGCACTGCACTCGCTTCCAGACAGGCATGGCATTCATTGTCTTACCCATAGTCCCCCGCCCGTCCCCCTGTCCCCCCCGATTACTTTATTTTCTTTATGAACATTTTACTAAATGTCAAATGTGACCCTCGCTGAGGTATTCTCCTTCTCTTTTATTGCTACAGGCTGGATTCATTCTTGAAGACAGATGAAGAATATGAATCAGTTCAGTTTAAGTCCAAACAGCTTTTAAAAGATTTTTTTTCCCTTTGTCAGCTGAAAATCAAGAGAAATGCCTGCAGAAAAAAATAACACCCCTGAGGACTCATCCGGTAGAGACAAATAAGAAGTTTTCTCCCAGACAGCGTTTATGACGATAATAAAGAGAGTGTGAATTTGACCTGCAAGTTAATCGGTTCAATTTAATGCTACAGCGAGAAATCAAGAACAGCTTGCGAGAACCCTCATCAGTGTACAGTTAACTTCACTCCTCTCTGGAGACCAGGTGTATATTTGACTGATATAGAATAGAAGCAAGATACTCACAAGGCAGACACTCAGTTGACATCTGTAATTAAAGCTTGGTGCCTTCCGTACTGGCACAATAACACCAGAATCCATCAAAGCCTATAAAGGCTGAAGGCTCTACTGCACTAGCAGGGGAATTGGGGTGATTCTCGACTTCATGTCTATAACACAGGAAAGTGTCTTAAATAAATCCACAATGGGAAGATAAAGTTCTGAAGATTTATTATTTCGCATCACCATGCAAGGGCGTATCCCAGCTGCCAATGTAATCGTAATTCATGGCATTTTCGTTCGATAATGAAAAAAAAAATCAAGAAGCATAAACAATATGCTTCAAGCACATATAAATTAAAGAATAACAGCTTGAATATAATCATATTACATACAAGATCAAACTGAATGTGTGATCACTTTTGCTTGGCAACATATGAAAAGAGCTGTTTTATAAATATATATATATATATATATATATATATATATATATATATATATATATATATATATATAAGCCGAAAGGAAGACAGACAGATATATATATATATATATATACAAAAATAAAAGGACAGGACAAAGACTTTCTATTGAAACTCCATTTATCACTACAGATCTGTTTCGAGGGGTGGTGAAACCATCCTCTCTCTTCAGGCGATTATATTTCTTCTAT
Source organism: Plotosus lineatus (assembly GCA_024760905.1). Classification (NCBI taxonomy): domain Eukaryota; kingdom Metazoa; phylum Chordata; class Actinopteri; order Siluriformes; family Plotosidae; genus Plotosus; species Plotosus lineatus. The sequence continues at coordinate 18,042,725 of CM045733.1, forward strand.
AATCACCTGAAGAGAGAGGATGGTTTCACCACCCCTCGAAACATCTGTAGTGATAAATGGAGTTTCAATAGAAAGTCTTTGTCCTGTCCTTTTATTTTTGTTTATTTGCTCTACCAAAAAGTATTGAGCACTCTCCTACGGAAGGATCTACTCAGAAAATCATATATATATATATATATATATATATATATATATATATAAATATATATCTGTCTGTCTTCCTTTCGGCTTTTTCCCTTTTTTACTCGGGAGTCGCCACAGCGAATCATCTGATTCGCACGTTTGATTTGGCAGAGGTTTTTACGTCGGATGCCCTTCCTGACACAACCCTTTAAGCAAGGGACAGAAACACGCTGACAACTTTGCAGCTACTCTTTACAAAAGTCAGCAATGGTTCTTTTACATGCCTCTCACCATAGACAGTGAGAGACATGGCCCGCCTTTGATAACCCAGTTAGCCACACTGGGGGGGAAAGTGACAACCTTGTGTAGAGTGGGACTCGAACCCCCAACCTTTGGATCAGCGATCCAGCGCCCTATACCACTAGACCACCACTGCCCCTAGATATATATATATATATATATATATATATATATATATATATATATATATATATATATATATATGTATTTACAGGAATCCCTCACTTTCTGCGGTTAATTGGGATCGAGATCCCCACGCAACCACTGAATTCCATGAAGTAGGATCAACCCCCCGAATGACGTATACATACATGTATATGTGTATACAATATCAATAAATACATTTTCAATGCTATAAATGCTTAGAATAACAATTAAACATTCAAAAATAATGCATATGATGTACATAAAATATAAATACACACACACATACAGATGGAATTGCGTGAGAAGAAGACGACACACATACAGACACACGCACTCAGATGCACACCTCACAAAAATGTAACTAGTTTTGATGGGAGGTTTTGGGTTGTTTTTTGCTTTGTTTAGGGGGGTTTTTGTTTAAATTTTTTGCATAATTGGCATTGTTTTGCGGCATTTTCCTTAACCTTTTCCCCTATTCTCCCTTAATTTCCTTATTTTTTAATTCGATGAATATTTGAAAAAAAAATGCTATGCACTGAAGCCGCATGAATTGAAGCGTGAAGTAGCGAGGGATCCCTGTGTGTGTGTGTGTGTGTGTGTGTGTGTATATATATATATATATATATATATATATATATATATATATTAATATGCCTCTGTCAGTCTCGAGGGACTATGGAGCTGCACTCTGCTGGTGTCTTGTCTGGTGGTACAACTTCTGGTGTGCCTGGTCAGCCCGATCCGGGAGTGGCAGTCCCTTTCATATTTGGTACAGAAGAAGACTGTAGATGGACTGCTGATTTGGGCTGTAGCCTTCCGTCTCTGCCTTTTGGTCTTGGACTGTTCTCCAAGTGCCCTCTAAGCCGACCAGTCTGAGGCGGTGGCTTCTCAGGTGTTGAGGTTTGCTCCGAGGACCTTTAGGTCTTGCTTGCAGATGTCTTTGTAGGGCAGATGGCTGGCTATCTATCTATATATATATATATGTATATATAAATATATATATATATTTATACGGACACTCCCCGACTTTCGTTTTTAATTGGTTTCGGACAGCCAAACGTAAGTCGAAAGTGAACGTATGATGTGTGACGTATGATGCTCATACTGTACTATACATCCATAAATACCATTACCGTATCTCATAAAACACCCCTAAATCAATTATTATAAACATAACATTGTAAAATAATATCAATTGTATCAAATAATATCAACATTAATTTCAAATAAGTCACTTATTTATACCGAGTCACTTTACATGAAACTTCAAACAGTCAATCAGCGCTTACAATATGTGAAGCGCTCATTATCGAAAGTACTGTACTTGCGAAAGTAGTGTACTTGCTGTGGGTTATACGGACTTCTGGTCTTTCAAATGCACAAGGGTGCCATTGAACTCATTTAGACCACAGCCTGCACTGATGCAGTCTCCCAGCAAAGTGGAGAGATTCTTTCTTTTGTGTAAGTAAGTAAACTTTATTCAAGAGATGCATACAAAAAACAAGTACAAATCCTAATGAATATTAATATAAAAATAAGTATACACTCTTAGGATTCTGCTAAAAGGTAATTAAATACAAAGATTGTGCCGATCTGAGCAGATAGTTAATTCATCTCTGTGTATGAGACTTGCACCCATGCTTGTAGGCTTATGCTTCTGACCAACCATATTTGCTTAGGGTTACAAAAGTCCGCAAAACAGTGTAAACACAAAGATCACAGAGACGACGTCTTAACACAAGGGTAACATGCTATATAACTGAGATATTTTATATATATATATATATATATATATATATATATATATATATATATATATATATATATATATATATATATATACACACACATATATGTCTGTCTTCCTTTCGGCTTTTTCCCTTTTACTCGGGAGTCGCCACAGCGAATCATTTTGATTCGCACGTTTTAATTTGGCAGAGATTTTTACGTCGGATGCCCTTCCTGTCACAACCCTTTTAGCAAGGGACAACACACATATATATATATATATATACACACACCCACCCACACACACACACACACACACCCACACACTCAGTCTGTAGTTTGTAAACAATGAATGCAGCGTCATTACGTCAGCATACTACTACGTTTCGGAAAAAAAAAACGTAAAATCGAAAAAATATAAAACGGATGAACGTAAGTCGGGGAGCGTCTGTATACACACACACACACACACACATTCTCAAAAGAAAGTCTAGACACTAATGTTTTATGTGATAATTATTAATAATTATTGGTGAAAGCAGCCAGACATTTGAAGGATTATCTTCATGGGTGTACAGAGGCATGTTTTCAGGGATGAAAATTGTTGATCGGATTAAAGCTGCCTTTCTTTTGGCTAGTTCAATATCTGAAGAATCAGCATTTATTGGTTTAATTATAAAATTGCCTGAATTAGAAAAATGCATGTCTATATTTGTTTTGAGAAATAAAGGTTATTTTATACAAGAAACTGACATGCAACTGCGGGTCTTGTCCAACACATTTGGTGAGCAAAAAAACTGTAATTCTGAGAAATAACAATTAAAAAACCAACATGTCCTTACCATTTTTAAATTCTATATTCGGTAGGATTTTTATTATTATTTCAGAATTCACTTAGACTGAAAATCTGGTAGTGCTATGCTACAGCGTTATGTCATTTCCTGCTTTCTAAAAAGTCACATACATAAATATAGTGGAGAAAAAGACTATAATTCTTGAAAATAGTGTCCGCTCTCTGTGTGTGCTAAAAAAAACCGAGTGTTTGTACACAGCTATGACAACCAGAAACAGGTGACAACTGTGTTCAAGCCAAGTACTAACAACACCCAGCTGCTGATTGGCTCAAGGGGAGATTGGGATGGGGGGGGGGGGTTTCCATTGTTAGTGGGGGCAATGCGAGCGCATAAGCTTCTGAATTCACACTGAAGGAAGGCATTTGTTTTCTCTTGCATTGAAATACCAGCAATCTTTCTTCATAATCGATGACTTGCCATTTAAAGGTCCAACGTGTAAAATTTGGTGGTATCTCGCGGCATCTCAGAGTGAGCCTACAGATTACAACTGGCTTTCATTCCTGACTCCCTCAAAGCCTGTATGGTTCTAGAGTAGTGTGCAGGATGACCGTGGCCTCAATTGGAGGGAACCCACTCCCCATGTAGCTATAAACAGTTTCTTCTAAGGGTCTGAAAACTCAATGACCTTGATCATTCACGAGTAATACAAACGTATTTATTGACGATTTCATTAACTTCTGCTCATAGACACTCCGAAATGTTACACACTGTAACTTTTTCATTCATTCATTTTCCCTTTGAGAGTGGGGCTTGAACCCCCAACCTAAGGATCAGTGACCTTTACCACCACACTACTTTTAAATGCATAAATACAGAAAAAGTAAAACAAAATAATTACAGTCCATGAGAAACACCGGGTATTGTGGTTGTGGCCTCAACAATAAGTCGGTAAATTTGTCGGTTAATGCATCATGTTTATTTCTTGTTCATCCTTTTCACTTCCTTTAAATCAACTTGGACAGACCTTAAGTCAGGTGAGAAAGGAGGAGTCGAGGACAAGAGACATTTTTAATGCACATAGTCTTCGGTGGTTTTAAAGATGCTCTCCATTATCGCCTACTAACTTTATACAGCTCATTAAAAACCAGCCATCTCCAACAACCGCAGGGTTCAAAGAGATGCAACAGCACCCCTCCCCCCCTCCACACACCCTATAAACCACGACTCAGAGCTCTCTCATCAATTATTAATCAGCCCAGAACGACCAGTGCTGTATGGTGGATTTCTGTGACTTCTAGTCATGCCTAAATCAGGAAGGCGCATATCTATTCTTTTTCCATTATAACGACTGACAAACACATCACTCGCAATACGACTAAAGCTGATAAAGCAGGCTTTCAGCAAATGGACTGACTTATTATTCTACAAAACTCGTAATAGTGCACAGAGCTCAGTGTCTGGTAAGCGCCCAGGTGTGTTGGTAATGTGAAACACGATCGGACCATCATGACAGAAGGAAATGGGAGGGTGTGGGAGGCTGACTGCCAGTTGAGCCCTGCTACATTGGCTGCCCATTTCATTGGCCTTTCAATCGATGATGACACAGAATGTGTTGATCAAGTGATATCCTAGAGGGACACTCCAACAGAGGGACATTGTGTCTACCCATTACATAGGACAATCAAACAGCTGTCCGATCAGGTGGTCTGCTTGTTCATTGTCAGTCTGGATTTTAGATATTTTCCAATCCACTCTACTGAAATTCTTATTGGTTCCTTGCAAAAGATTTCAAACTGGACTCCTGAGTTGTGTGTCGATAAGGTGCAAGATATCAACACGGAGCTCATGAGTTCAAATTCAGGTTGATACCATAGTCATCCATCACCGGGAGTCCATGGGGACTAATTGGCCGAGCTCTCAAAGGAGGGAGGAATAGTGTATGCTCACTTCCCTCGTCATCCACAGTGTCTGTGAGCTCATTTCTACTAGTGAGTGGATGGCGCTGTACCTCTGAGTGTGTTAGACTGCCCCCAAATCCGCATGCACAGCAGTTCGTAAAGAGCTGGGTGGTAGCACTGCATGTCACTGAGGGGGTATATGTGTGCTAACACCCATGCCTGATTGATGATGGTCAAATGATAGGGAAGGCAATACTTGGTGGGTGGGAATTGGGCAATAAAATCGGGGGAGAAAATGGGGAGAGGGAAATTCGACACGAATCTAACATAGTACAGTAAATCCCTCGCTACTTCGCGCTTCAATTCATGCAGCTTCAGTGCATCGCGGTTTGTTTGTTTTCTTTTTAAATATTCATCGAATTAAAACATAAGGGAATTAAGGAAGAAATAGGATAAAAAGTTAAGGAAAATGTCACAAAAACAAGGCCAATTATGCAAAAAAAGAAAAAAAAAGAAAAAAAGAAAAAAAACCCTCTGAACAAACACAAAACAATTCAAAACCTCCCATCAAAACTACTTACATTTTTGTGAGGCGCGCATCTGAGTGCATGCACGTGCATGTCTGTATGTGTGTGTATATATTTACATTTTCTTTACATCTTATGCATCGCAGTTTAAAAAAAAAAAATTGAATTAAAAAAAATAAGGAAATTAAGAAAGAAATGGGGAAAAAGTTAAGGAAAATGTTGCAAAAACAAGGCTAATTATGCAAAAAAAAAAAAAAACCCTAAACATACACAAACCAAAAAACAACCCAAAATCTCCCATCAAAACTACTTACATTATTGTGAGGTGCACATTTGCGTGCGTGTGTGCGTCTGTATGTGTGTATATATATTTTATTTACATTTTATACATTATTTTTTTAATGTTTAATTGTTATTATAAACATTTACAGCATTGAATATGTATTCATTGATATTATATACACATATACATGTACGTATACGCCAGTCAGGGGTGGGAACCGTGGAAAGTGAGGGATCCCTGTACACCGCACACCATGTGATCAAGTTCTTATCGGCCAAAAGAGGCGTATAAAAGGGCAAATGTAAAAAAGGAAATTGGTGAGCTTCATTTATTCTAGATCACCAAAACTCAGAATGGTGATCTACATTTAACCCATTCAGAGTGAGCGCACACACACACACACACACACACACACACACACACACACACACACACACACGTTCGGGGTTGCCTGGAGAGCAGTTAAATGTCAGGTGCCTTGCTCGACGACACTTCAGCCATGATGCTGGAGAAAGAGGAATGTGCTGCTCACTCCCCCTCACCACAATACGCTTAATAAAAAATTAAAAAAAAAAAAAAAAAAAAAAAAAAAAGATCCACCTGGCAGCATGTCTTTATCCCGTGTGCCCCTACTCTACTGTTACTCTTCTCCAGATTTATGAGCAAGCACACCCTGTCTCTGTCTCCCCTGTTGTCATGATGAAATAAAACATTTTTCAAAATGAACAAGCATAGACCTCCTGCAAGTTGGAAGGACGAAGGCCGTGGCGGGCCTAAGCGTAGATGGATGAGTCCCATCAGAAAGCAAACGGCTGTGTCCCACACAAACACCAGTTTGATAAATGTACAGAAATGGGCAGGCTACAACCTCAGCGTGAATTATGCAAGTGTGTGTTATAAATGATTCAGGGGGTAGTTTGAGCAGAGACAAGGGTAGGAGATGGAACCACCAAGCGTGACTTCCTTTCTTTTTTTTTTTTTTTTTTTTTATAGAAAGTAACTCAGCTGAAGTACATGACATCTCCAGCTGCACCTGAAAATTGTTCAACAGAACAATTACACTTACAGTTTAATGATATTCTATAAAAACTAGAGGCGAAGATGGGAAAAAAAAAACCAAAAAAAACAATACAAAACAAACCAACAAAAACCTGTTACACTCTGCATCTGTAGAACAGCAGGGGGGGAGGGGAAAAAATCATGCATGGCACTCATCCTCACATTTTGTGTGTCAGAGTCCTGCCGAGATAATTAGATGTCTAATTTTATGTCTCAGAGCTTTTGAAAAATCACGCCAAACGGAATGATTCACTAAATGCATGCAACAGCAAAACAGCAACGCTATAGACATTAAGTTGCTGCCTCCGGCAAAACCAGAGTCCGAACCGTTCTCTAATAAATACTTCTATTTAATTATCCTTTTGCATGGAAATCAAACCACCGATAAAACCACATAAAAAAAAAAAAAAAAAAAATAGGAACAAAAAGGCGAGTCTGAGCCATTGTTCATGAAGAAAGTGCATGATGACAATGAATATGTACATCATTGACTGAATTTCTTTGACAGACTATTATTCATCAACTTGTCAGAACCTGACAAGTTTGGACCACCACCACCACCCCCACCACACACACACACACACACACACACACACACACACACACAAAATCTGGAAGAAATACATCATCAGTCTCAATGTGAGGAATGTGAATGACAGACGTCTCCTCTCCTCCTCCCTGTCATTCTCTATTCCGTCCCGGTGATGTCAGAGTCAACATCTTGATACAGGTTAAACAATTGCAGAAGGCTAATGACTGAACTCTGGCTGAATCGCTCAACTCTTGGGCTGTTACATCAGCAGTGGAAACAGAACTACTGTATGTATGAGCTACTCCTCACCTGGTGAAACGATGCCACTGTTCATACGCACCACATACTGTTCATAATATTAGGCCTCATTAAAACAACAGCTCCAACCGGGTTTAAAGAAGAGGGAAGACTGGGGTCGAGTTTTCCTGTATGGAAACACTACATACATGTGAAAGATACTTTCATACAGTCATACTTTATAGATCGCACCTCCTTCACTTCGGTGACAGACCGCCGTACATAACCAGTCATGAAGATTCTCGAAAAAAATAAAAAACAAAAGAGATCTCTCTCTCTGTCTTACACACACACAGTGAACTGCTTAATCCTACTCGGCACGCAGGAAGAAGGCAGGGTAACCTATAAGCTCAGAGGGCCAACAAACCCACACAGTCATTCACATCCATATCCACACGTAGAGTCAACAGCCAATTAGCCTGCATTTGGCCTGTGGGGGGAAGCCAGTATCTTCTTGCAGTAAGGCAGCCATGTTAACCACTATGCCACCACATACATATATGGTATTCTTTCTATCTATCTATCTATCTATCTATCTATCTATCTATCTATATATATATATATAATACAGTCGCCCCCCAATGTATGAGATTAATCCGTTCCAGAGCCCTTTTCGTATTGCGGGGATTTCGTAAGTAGGGGTTGCATCTTACATGTTAAACGCCTAATTCGTTCCAAGGCCCCAGTCCTTGGACTAGATAAACCCCATAAACCCTTTAAAAATGATAAAAGTACACCAATTTTGTATGAAATATGTGTTAAAAGTAAAAGAAAATTATTTATTAAACTATTAAACCATTTTATTAACATATTTATTAATTAAACTATTATTAAACATTTTTATTAACACACACACACACACACACACACACTCCTCTCTCTCTCGCTCTCTCTCTCTCTCTCTTTCTCCTTCTCTCGCACGGCCACGCCCAAAGACGTGAATTCAAAGCGCATTCCCTGCTTGACAAACTCAACTTTAATTTGATTCCTTGAGGGATCGGAATTCCAGATGAGCTCAAATGCGCCCACATTTATTAAAGATTTACTGAATTAAAACAACTTCAAAAAACGAAACTAAAAACTAAAGCGTGAAGCTTCTTTATGTCTCTATCTGGGAGGCCAGCGGGGTGGGATGTTGAGAGACAGCCAATGAGAGAGCAACTCACGCGTCGTGTGAAATTTTGATTGGCGAGTTTGAATTTTGAATTTCTTTTCGTAAGAGGGGGTTGTTTCGTATCTCGGGGACGGAAACTTTGGAAAATGTTTTTCGTAATCCAGGGATTTCGTACAAAGGGGTCTTCGTAAATTGGGGGCCGACTGTGTGTGTGTGTGTGTGTGTATGTGTATATATATATATATATATATATATATATATATATATATAATATACACAGTGGTACCTCACTTTATGAAAGTCTCACCAAACAAAAAATGCAGGTTACGAAACACATTTTTCCTCAAATTTTTGTCTCTGTATACGAAACAAGTTCACATTACGAAAGCGCCATCTTAAAAATTCAAACGCGCCACTCAAACATTAAAACAATGCACGAGCTGCTCTCCCATCAACGACGTTCAAACATCAAACGTCGCCTTCACTCGAGCGCCATCTTGGACACCATGTTGGGCAGAGATCCCATTGGGTAGGAGGGATTAGATCGGGATTTTTGGTTTTTCTTTATTTTATACGCCAAAATTATCAATATTAAAACAAAAAAAGGCTTGAACTACTTCAGTTGTGTGTATTGAATCTAAAATATATGAAAGGCTAATGTTTATCAGTACATTACAGAAAATAATGAACTTTATCAACACACACATACACACAAAGTTTCTCTTCATGACACTATTCATGCAATTATTCAATCAATCATGTGGCAGCACAGAGCTCAGAAGCAGACAGCACATGGGCGACACCGGTCAAAGATCTCAATCAAGTCAAAAAATAACTCCCTTCGCTTCCAGTTTTCGTTTTGCTCTTCATACTTACAGTACAATATTTGGACATATTACTGTGTCCGCAGGAACCATGTCTGTCATGTTACTAGTGTCAGCCGGTTATTTTTATTGTAATGTAGAATTTTTTTTAACATCTGAGTGCCGATTAGCATTTCATTCAAGAAAAACAGAACAAACTGCTCGTAGTAAAGAACACCGCTTACATGTCTCCAGCTATTCACATGCTGATGATGATTTCCTTTCAGACTATACTGTGACTTGTATTGTCGTTATACCTTTGCTATATTTTTTATTCCCAATTTTACTTTCAACTTTCAGGTACTTGGGGCACGAAACCAAGGATGCAACAAAATTCTCAGTCGTTAAAAAAAATGTCAGAAAAACCTGTTGCAATCAAGGACTTTTCCAGTTGATACGTCTTCTGAAAGCAAGAAATCCCGATTACAATACCAGACAGAAACCCTCAGACTTATTTTTTTGGCTTCATATTAATCATTATATTGATTGCGAGTGGGGGTTTAACTCAGTTGGTAGAGCGTCTGCTTTATCCTCCGGAAGGTCGGAGTTCGAATCCGGCCGCGTCATACCATAAGACGTTAAAATTTGGCAGTTGTTGCTTCCTGCTTGGCGCTCAGCATCAAAAAATAGAACAACGCAATAACTGGTGCTGCATGATGGCAACGGGTGCCCAGAGCACAAATCAAAAATTCCAATGTATGTAATGTACTTTGACAATAAAGAGTTGTTTGTTTGTTTGTTTGAGCGGCGTACAATCCTACTGTAAAAATGGACGTGACGGTAAATTTTAAATACCGTGTTCTTTATCAGTTATACAAAACATGAGCATAATATAAATATTTTTTTGCACTGCAAAAAAATCAGAGCTCCGAAAACGTTTGCGTATGTTTTACTGTGTAGAGTATTCTCTTACATTATGTATGTTCCTGTAAACGTATGTTCCTGTAAACAAATGGGTGTTATTCCTTTGAACAAATTGAAGAAAAGTGAATAGTAGACTGTTAAAAAAATAACAGTGTCTGATTTATTCTTTACAAACTCAAACATTCGGTGTATAAACTGAAAACTGGTGTAAGATTTTGTTTTCCTTTGAATCACTGAATTAATATTTATTTGTATAAACATTGTTTCTGAGAACCGCTGCACATCTGGGGTTGCATGGAGTCGACCAACGTCTGTTACCTGCGAGCAGGTTTTCCAGCCCAGGATGACTGGACCACATTCCACAGTTCTTCTTATTTCATGGTTTTGCCTAAAAATGCATTTTTGATGTCACTCCATACGTTTTCTACTGAATTAAGGTCCAGGGATCGAGCCACCACTCCAGAACGTCAATCGTGTTAGTCTGGAACCAAGATGTTGCCCGTTTATGGGTGTGTTTGAGGTTGTTGGAACCCATTTCAAGGGCATTTCCTCTTCCGCGTGAGGCAACACGACCCCTTCAAGTATTCAGATGGACTCAAACGGGTCCCTGGTATGTGATATATAGGACTGACACTGTGGCATGAGAAACACCCCCGTATCATGATTCTTGCACCACCAGGCTTTAATGTCCTTACAGTAGACTGTGACTTGAATTCAGTGTTTGTGGGTCGTCTGATGAACTGTCTCCGGCCACTGGACCCAAAATGAACAATCTTACCTTCATCAGTCCACAAAATGTTGCTCCATTTCTCTTCAGGACAGTCAATGTGCTCTTTGGCAAATTGTAACCTCTTCAGTACATTGTTTTTTTTCAACACTGGGACATTGTGGGGGCTTCTTGCCGATAGCTCGGCTTCACATAGGCGTCTTCTAATTGTAACAGGACTCCCAGGTAACTTTCGGTTTTCGGTCCAGGTAACCTTATTGATTTTCCTGGAGCTAACTGTTGGCATTTTGCTCTTCTTCCATCCATTTGAATGGAACTTTTTCATGTCTTTCAGGTTCTGGTTGCCATTTTAAAGTATTCCTGATCATTTTAACTGAGCAGCCCATCATTTTCTGCACTTCTTTATGTTTCTCCTTCTCCAATTCACTTTTAAATCAAGGTGCACTGTTCTTCTCAACAATGTCTGGAACGACCCATTTTCCTCAGAATATCTGAGAGACATGCGCTATAAACAGCATGTACAACATTTGCTGCCTTCCTTCCTTAAATAACAACAATAATTGCCACTTGTTTTTCAAAGAATGAATGACATCACTAATTGAACTCCACATTGATATCATTTTGAACACGCCCCTTTAGATTAGTGATTCAATTACACAGAATCAGCAGCATGCAGGTCATGACTGTTGGGTCTGTTGGATTTTAGTACAGTGGTACCTCACCTTACGAAATTAATCCATTCCAGAGCCTTTTTCGGAACCCGGATTTTTCGTAAATTGAACTGCATTGTACATGTAAAACGTGTGATTTATTCCAAGGCCCTCAAAACTACCCTCTAAACCCTTTTAAAATTATAAAAGCATACCTTTTAAGGCCTCCTTCTACTTCAATATTGTACCAATGGTAGAAGGGTTTGGCCATATTCCTTTTCGATATCACTCAACCGCATGCCACGAGCCCGCTTCTTCTTTTCACTCGCACTGGGAATCACATGCGTGTGTGTGTGTGTGTGTGTGTGTGTGTGTGTGTGTTGACCATGTCTTCTTAGCAGAGTCATATTCTTACAAATGTTTATGCAAGGTTAAAAGCCTGAGCCAAAAGATAACGTTGCAATAAGCACACTCGAAAAACTCATGAAACAACCGTAACTCTTTCCTTTATTCGAAAAACATTATGGGTGAGCCATAATAGCCAATGGGAGGAAGCTGCGTCATCTCTCCTTGCCAATGGGAGGCCAGTGGGGCGGGATGTTGGAAGATAGCCAACGTGAGAGCAGCTCTTGCATTGTTTGAATGGCGCGCTTGAATGTTTGAATGGCGCGTTTGGCGGGTTTCGTAAGGACAACTTGTTTCATATACAGAGACAAAAAATTTTGGAAAATGTTTTTCGTAACCTCGCTGGGACTATCGTAAGGTGAGGTACCACTGCACTCTACCACACCTAATAGATTATTTGCCATGTAAAAATATAACTTCTACGAAACCAGTGAATAATCAGGTTAGTGATGTCTGACTACACTTATTTTGAACACGACTGTAAGCTGCAAAGTCCAAATGCACTTAGCGCCAACGGTGGAGTTGACATGTGCAATATATATTTATTGCGCCATTTTCTTTATTTATTGGACTGACTGTTTGGGCACATGATCCCAGAAGTGAACACAAAACCAAGCTCATGATTTTACTACAGTTGTAAGTACGGATATAAACATTTATAACTCTGGAGTTCTGGAGCTCTGCTAAAACTTAAACTAATAATTATTATTGACATGAGTGTGTCTTGGGAAACCAACCAAACAAACAAACAAGCAATCCTGCTGTAACATCACTATGAGAAAAGATGAATGTAAATGACTGTAAAAAAAAAAAAAAAAAATTACCCACTGCATGTCGGTGTATACAGATCTATAAATATTAATGTGACAAATTTTGACGTGAACGCCAAACCAGCTGGGTTTGATAGCTTGCCTGTGTCTAAAGCTACACACATGGAGCCGACTGGTGAATTACTGAGCAACGCACATGAACAGTCATTTCTAATCAAACAGGACTCATTAAACTCCAGCTACAAGTTGGAGAACCAAACTTTGATTGGCAGGCATCAATCTATGCGAAAGGGTGTCCAAAAATGACAATATTTTTTGACAAGTCGTAACTGGGGATTTCTGTGTATTGTTGAGATGGATCACGGATATCCGTACAACTAAATTTAGTGCTTTCCGGTGTCTGTTTATCACGTAGCCAGCTTTGTACCTTGACCCACCACCTGGATGGAATCGAACACCAACCAACTGGGCACTTGTAAAGTCTAAGGGCAAAAGGGCAGAGACTTCAGCCTACCCCATGGTCCATCTGTGCATGTAGTGGACTGGAAGAATGCAGCAGATGAAGAGCTGGCTGCATTATGAAGGTGCTTCAGTGGAGATCAAAAGAGCCAGACAGAGCCGTGTTTGTGTTTTTACAATGGGGCATTCAGGATAGCTTGAAAGTGCCATCCGTTCAGAATACAAGCGGGAGCTGTGATCTCTCGATATCGCGCTTTCTATCTCACACACACATGGTTCATGTCGAACAAGAGAAAATGTCAACACTCGGAGGAGCAGTATGTGAGCACTGAGGCTGAACGTGTCCAATCGAGGCACGCACAGGACACAATTTACGAGCAACATGACACTAAACTCTCAATCAATACATATAAACACTATCCGATGAATGCCATTTATCAGAGCAAGCACTTCCTGTGACTGCCCCTAACACACACCCACCCACCCACCCACCCACACGCACGCACGCAACTTCAAACCTCCCCGAACCTGGTCACAGTCCATAGCCTCTTCAAAGTCAGCAAAGTCAGACTCCCCGGCATCAACGCTTGCTCAGGGCTAATGATTCACAGTGAAGGTAAAACAATGACAAGTAAAACAATGTCTGTGCCTTAAAAGCCGGCAGAGTTCAACCACTTACTGTGCAGGTGCTCGGAAGCGTAGTAGTACACATCCTCATAGCCTTCGTGATAATCCTCTTCTGGACGATACTTTTTACCCTTGCGTCTCCGGGACCTGCGGATCTGTTTAACGAAGCCCATAAAGCGCTCCATAGTGCAAAATCCGGATGCAAACGCTTGCACTTTGGTCGCAGCTGCAACAGCAGCAATGTTGCACGTGTGTATGTGCTTCACAAAGAGCCGGGGAAAGATCCCCCCCCCCGCGAGAAGGAGAATGAGGCAGGGAGAAGTGAAAGAGTGAGAGGAGGAGGAGGAGGAGGAGGAGGGGATGGCGTTCAGTCCCCTGGGATGGAGAAAGTCAGGTCAAATAACAGCTCTGGAACACTTGTGCAGTCCTGATCACCTCCTCCGAGAGGACAGCAGCAGTGCAGCTCCGCACTCAACCCAGCCTTCAGTCCCCACTCTCAGCTGAGCGTGTGGGTGAGTGCCAAAGAGGCTGTGCGCATTGTGTAGAATAGGGAACGAGGGAGGGCGGGGTAAAACACAGGCGCACACATACATACACACACATACACACACACACACACACACACACACACACACACACACACACACACACACATGCTTGTTCTTCACCCGTCTTCCTGTGAGAGCAGCCTTAGACAAAGAGGTAAAGTTCAAAGAAGCTGGCAAGCAAGCAAGGAATCCCGTGGTTGGGAGTTTTTACCGTCTCTGTGTTGGTGTCCCAGCATCCCCTCCTCCACCTTTTGCACGTTCTTCACCAAGCAGAACTGCTGAGGTGTACGAGGGTGTGAGCAACACTGCATCAGGCTGCTCCAATAATTTATAACAAGCCTTCAAACCCAGAAATGGGGACAATAACCGATTCCTTGATATGCTTCAAATGTCTGCATTAATGCTCATCAGATTTCACAGAGGCTGAAGCGCAAATGGAATTTTATCAGAAAATACTACCAGCATGAACCACTTTGAAATGAAAACCGAACCTTGCATTAAGCGAAGCATTTTCATTAATCATCCTGGATAAGACGCTGGACCGCAACGTTCTATTAGTATGGCCATGGAAATAAAGATTCATAATGAATGCTTCCATAATGGTATCAAACCACCTTGAATCCAAAGGTAGGGTGCGGGGGGAAAAAAACAAAACAAACAAACAACAAAAAAAAAAAACCCTCTCGCATTTATTCAAGACTCTGGCTTGGCCATGGAACCACAATTAGACAGAAATGAATGATGGATAATGTAGCGTGTGATGATAATGCAGAGTGTGATGCCGGAGTGGGTGGATGAGGGAGGACGGCTGATGTTTCTGCTGCCAAACAAACAAAAGGCTTGGAGGATTTCTGCATCACCCATGAACACGTATCCCAAAACTCATCTTCAGCCTTAGGGACCATACGCACGGCACTGACAGAGCATTAGCCTGCGCGGTGAGTGCTAACTGGCCTTAGATAGAAATTAGACTATAAAGAGGTGGGATTTAAAAAACAAAGAGCACACCTGTTTTAAGATTTGTGAAAAAGGTTTCTTCAACATGAGACTTTAAAAAGGGATAAATCAAAAAAAAAAATAATAATAAATAAATAAATAATAATAATAATAATAATAATAATAATAAGTACATGCCTATTTCAAACACCCACACTCCATAACATGCTGCGTTAACTCATACCAGAAATATTTCCCCAAACAGCTCATCCAGGCTGGGACTGCAATGTAGGACAGCTCCACTCGGAGCCAGGATGTTGATGGTTGTTAGAAAAGCACACATTACAGGAAACAATGAACCACTCACAGCAATCAGAGCGGCTCATGCTCCGACATGCCACCAGCTTGTTTGAGAAATCCTGCTTAAGTGCACTTTATGTTTTGAATTGCACTGACACCCACATTCTCGAGAGCTGTACTTGCCTCTTTCAGGGGCAGCAGGGGGTCTGTTTTTGTCCCTTGTTTTGCTGCACAGGTTCCCACTGCACTGTGAATGTTCTGTGGAAAAATACAGCTACATTCAGAGACGCATTTACAAGACAAGAACATGATAAGTATCGGTAATATCAGTCCGGGACATCCCATACTGTACCATAGAGCTGGTGGTCACAAAGTCCTGATTCATTAGCATGTGTTAGCTGGAAGGTTTTGGATCAATCACGAGCCAAATACTGTACGCAGAGACCTTAATAACAAGCACTTCACAGAAACACATTTAAAACTCGCCTCGATAATTGATACGATGAAGGAACACGTCTGGAACACGTGTCAGCACTTTACAAACCGTGAGTTCCATTACGTTTGTGTTCAGCGAATATCTGCATCTGAGAACGTTGTGGTTCCTCCGTATCTGTGTGTTCACAAAGCAACAGGCGCCTCGTTATTTTCCAGAAACTCGCGCGACACAAAGCCGTGATTTCAACAACCGCAAACAACAAAGTGACTTGGATCAAATCCAGACTTGTTTCATGAGACAACAAATTTAAGGAAGAAAGTGCCGTTTATTTAACACAAAGTAGACAGAGAGAGTCAGACAGACGGGTAGACAGAGAGGCAGACAGACAGACAGACAAACAGGCAGGGGGGTTGAAAATGTTCACGAGAACGCGCGAGAAAGAAAGTGTATACAGCATTAAAATTTATTTCCGTCAGATCAAATGGATTCCTATTAACTGTGTTTGTTAATTAACAGGATACGCCACACCTCATACACCCTGCATACAGTGAAACTGCTGTGGAGTAAACAAGCGACACCGACACTGACAGCTGAGCCTTTTGTTAGCACGGCTGCTGCGTCTCTCAAATGTTAGCTTAGCTTTCGTAAAGGAATCAAATTCACTTGCATAATGCAACAATGAACAAAACCCTAAAGACTAGTACTTAAAACAGGTAATTTGTATACTGGAGAGGCGCCCCCCCCCCCCAAATAATTCCTGAGAATGTGAAGCATGTGATGTTATTTTTAGCTCCTCCCCCAAAGTGGCTCGTGAGCAACAGGAATTGTCCGCTTGTCAGTACACACTTTAGTTACCGGACATTTATTTACCGTACACTGCAACCGGGGCTTTCAAACTTGGAATGCAGGCTTACTACAAAGAGTGCTAGGATGAGTTTCTGTGCAAGTGACCTTGACTTACTCTTGAAGGTCACAGAGGTAAAACTGTATGCCGCGATCCCTTGCTACTTCGTGCGTCAGTTTCTGCGGCTTTTGTGCATCGTGGGTTTTTCAAAAATATTCATTGAAAAATTTAAAAATAAGGAAATGAAGCAATAGGGAAAAGGTTAAGTAAAATGCTGCAAAACAAGGCCAATTACTCAAAAAAAAAAAAAAAAAAAAAAAAACAAACAAACAAAACAAAAAACAACCCAAAAACCCCAACAAAACTACTTACATTTTTATGTGAGGCGAATCTGTATGTGTGTGTGTATTTCTATTTTATTGAGATCTTATGCATTACCTTTGACTGTTTATTGTTATAAGCATTTATAACATTGAATACGTATTTATTGACATTATATACACATACATATACGGCTACGTCAGTCTGGGGGGGGCGGTGGGTGTCGATCCTACTTCGCGGAAATCGGCAGTCGCGCGCGCGGGGGGGGGGGGGGGGGGTGTCTCGGTCCCCATTAACCGCAAAAAATGAGGGAAACCTGTACTAGGTTTACTTACCGCACACTGAAGCTGGGGCTTTAAAACTTGCTCACTTTGTTCTATATTGGAATATTGGGATCCCTCATTTTTAAGTTAATTGGGACCGAGATCGCCCCATGACTGATGAATTCCGCGAAGTAGGATCAACCCCCTGATCAATGTATACGTACATGTATATGTGTATATAATATCAATAAATACTTATTCAACGCTATAAATGCTTATAATAACAATTAAACCTTCAAAAATAATCCATAAGATGTTGAATAAAATATAAATACACACACAGACACGCGCACACACTCAGATGCACACCTCACATAAAAATGTAAGTAGTTCTGTTGGGGGGTTTTGGGTTGTTTTTTGTTTTTGTTTGTTTGGGGGGGTTGTTTTTTGTTTTGCATAATTGACCTTGTTTTGCGCCATTTTCCTTAACTCCTTCCCCATTCTTCCTTAATTTCCTTTTTTTTAATTCGATGAATATTTAAAAAAAATAAAAAAAATAGAAAAAAAAAAACCCATGATGCACTGAAGCTGCATGAATTGAAGTGCGAAGTTGCGAGGGATCCCTGTATTATGAAATGATCTTTCAGCAGTAGGGTCTGGAAACTTTGGTGGGTTTTTTTGTCTGTTTGTCTTTCGTTGAAAGTTATGCACAGTGTCATTTCGGGTTCAACCTCTGTTACCCAGTTCCTTTCGAATTGGATTTAAATTATTTCTGAAACAAAAATGTAGATTTTTGAGCCAATGTTTTTTTGGGGGGTTCAATTTCTTGGACATTAACCCTTTCACTTCACCTAGCAGATGTGCCACACTGGTTATGCTGGTACTACCACATGTGCAGTGAAGCCTCAGTAGTGCCAAGCTCTGGGTTATTGATCAAAAAGCTGGTGGTTCAAGGCTCAATGTCACCAAATCCTCACTGTTCACCTCGTCAGAAAGACCCTTACCCTTCAATTGGTCAGCTGTATGATGAATATATATTTCATATAAAATTCAGGTTGCTTGGGATAAGAGTATCTGCCAGTGCTGTATATGAAAATGAAACACACACACACACACACACACACACACACACACACACACACATTGTGTTGAAGCAAATATTTTTCAATCCCATTTAAAATTATCTGATTCTAATTTCATCTTCAAGTTAACTGTGTACTCTCATGATTCACGTACTTTTGCCACTCACGTGTCATACTGGAACATTTTACTCAATAATTAAATGACCTATACAAGAATATTTTATGGTCATTAATTTAACGGGGTTGTCGTTATCTACTTTTAGGATGTGTATATACCACTGCTTCTCAATTATTTTCTGTGCCCCCCAACCCGGGAGAAAAAACAAATCACACACCCCACCGCCCCGCCAGTAACTATAAGTAGTACAGTCATACCTAACCTTACAAAATTAATCCGTTCCAGAAGTGGTTTCGTAACCTGATTTTTTCGTAAGTTGAGGAGCATTTTACATGTAAAATGCCTGATTTGTTCCAAGGCTCCCAATACTACCCCCTAAACCCTTTAAAAATGATAAAAGTATACTTTTTAAGGCCTCCTTCTGCTTCAGTATCGTACCAACGGTAGACGGCTTTCGGCCATATTCCTTTGCGATATCACTCAACCGCATGCCACGAGCCTGCTTCTTCTTTTCACTCGCACCAGGAATGACTTTCACCGGTGTGCTTGTGTGTGCACGTGTGTTGACTATGTCTTCTTTGCAGAGTTATAATCTTACAAATGTCTATGCAAGGTTAAAAGCCTGAGTCAAAAAATAAAGTTGCAATGAGCACACTCAAAAAACTCATGAAACAACAGTAACTATGTCCTTTACACGTGTTAGAACTCCGTGACGAACAATGGGTCAAAGGCACACGAAAAGCATCATGGGTATTATGGAGATATAGCCAATGGGAGGCCAGAGGGGCGAGGTGTTGGGAGACAGCCAATGGGAGAACAACTCGTGCATTGTTTGAATTTTTTAGATTGCGAGTTTCGTAACGTGATTTTTTTTTCGTATCCAGAGATGGGAATTTTAGGTAAATGCGTTTCGTAACCTGGATTTTTCATTTGTTGGGTCTTTCATAAGGTGAGGTACCACTGTACTATTTGTTTATGAAATTGTTATTCGTACACCTCTGCATAACATTATATCTTTATTAACATTAAAAACAAAAAAGAAAAACTTCATTAACATTGTTTTTAATCTGTAATTGGAAAGATTTAAAGTGCACCAATGTGCCTGAAATAAAAACAAACGCATCCTTATTTAAACTCATCCAACTTATTTTTGTCTTAATATCTCCGTCTCTCTCCACCTTTCTCTTCCTGTTAGAAAATTTTCCATGTTGTTTCTTGAGGGGTTGTTTACTACACTTCATATCGTTTGCTCGTGCGAAAAACCGCTACACCATAGCGCGACAATGAGAGCACCACTGCCAACTAGTGGAGTGGAGGTGCAATTACACTTAATTCTCGTACATAATTACAAAAAAGCATGTTCCCCAGGGTCATACGTGCTCCCTCCTGCATTACACTGCGCCCTCCAAGGGCCCTCACTATTTGAGAAGCAGTGATATATATATACACATACAATATAAATACACAATTATACGACATTCGAAACTTTCAGGCCTCCCTATATTTGTATATTTTATCTATGAGGTGTAGTGCACAAATGTTTCTTCATGCATTCAGGCTTCATCTTTCCTCTTCATCACCATCATGGCCTTGATTTGACCCCTTCTGTATACATCAGGTTTGAGCATTAAGTCACTGTGCATTCATAAAAAAGTCCTTCAGGGCTGTTTAGGTGCATGTAAGGACTCTCTGCATGTGAATAGAGAATCCACAGCACTATTCAGGGAACTGACTCTTTCTAAGTGTTACTGTACCAGATAAACCACTGGAGTAGAACAGAGCTGAAAACCTTGAGCTCTCTGAAAATGAATCAGAAATACCGCACTGATTTTTTTTTCTGGTCCCTTGTGATGCATGCTTACGTGTTTCAAGATAGTTCATCTTACTGTGTTACCGCCGCTAAGTTAAAAAAAAAAAAAAAAACACAACTAATTCTTTTTCCTAAACTGCCAAGGGTAATTACAAAAGACCCTGAACTTAAAATGAGATCCCGCATGAAGGAAAGTGACATTATATTAGAGCAGGTAATTTCCCATGATGGAATAAAACGTCATGCTATTAAACTGAAATTCTGTGCAGCTGATCAAATTTGGAAACAACACAAGAGTGCTGAGTCGAATGAAAAATGAACACACAGTCATCCAGAATTATTTGATGCCACGAGTGCATTCTTTTGCTTTCTTCTTTCTGAAAAGAATTCTCTCGCTCTCTCAGCAGGCGGTTTTCACTGCCAGCTCATCCATTTAACTTTCCATCTCTGACTGAATGGGTGGACAGGGGTTATATATAAGAAAAGTGTTTTTTTTTCTTTTTTGGTATTGCATTCACCTCCAGGTGCTTTTTCCAATATGCAGAATTACATAAAGACGCCCTGTTTATTTTTCAAACAGCCTTACACTAGGTATTTGTAAATGCTGGCATCCTCTTTAAACACAATTAATCAACACGGCAGCCTAAAAAAATGGAACTTGAAAACAGCGGTACGATGCTAAAGTGGCTCCCACATCCACTTGACATCAAGAAGGTTCTGGGTTCGAGTCTTGGGCTTAGACGCTTCTGTGTGGAGGTTCCATGCTCTCCCAATGCTTGTGTGGGTTTCCTCCAAGTACTCCAGTTTCATCGCACAGGGGCAGTGGTGGCCAAGTGGTATAGGGCGATGGATCCCTGATCCCAAGGTTGGGGGTTCGAGTCCCACTCTCCGCAAGCTCCCCCCCAGTGCAGCTAACTGGGTTATCAAAGGCCAGTCATGTCTCTCACTGTCTATGGTGTGAGGCATGTAAAAGAACCATTGCTGACTTTCGACAGGAGTAGCTGCAAAGCCGTCAGCGTGTTTCCGTCCCTTGCTAAGGGTTGTATCGGGACGGGCATCCGACGTAAAAACCTATGCCAAATCAAACATGCGAATCACAGATTCCCTGTGGCGACCCCTGAGAAAAAGGGAAGAGCTGAAAGGAAAAGAAGACTCCAGTTTCATCCCAGAGGCCAAAGACAGTTCAGTGCACAGAAGGCTATTTTCACATTCCAAATTTCCCCCAGGTATGAGTGGTTGTGGGTGAGTGTGGGGCCTGTGGTGGATTGGTAAGCCGTTCAGGGTGTACTCCACCTTTGCACACAGTTGGCTGAGATATACTACTCTAGTGTCCTTAAGCACCTGACAGAATTAAGTTGAATTAACTCATCTATTAAAGGAATATAGGGATCCCTCACTTTCCGTGGTTAATTGGGACCGAGATCCCCACGTGACCACAGAAATCCGCGAAG
>CM045733.1:18067500-18070000 GCA_024760905.1 Plotosus lineatus
AAATGCTCCAGCATGCTGCTTGTGGGCGTGGCCCGCAGCACCACAATAAACATTTAATGTGTATACAGTACACATTTAATGCGCACTGTATTGTGTGTGTGAGAGAGAGAGAGAAAGATAGAGAGAGAGAGAGAGACAGACAGTTTGTGTGTGTGTGTGTGTGTGTGTGTGTGTGTGTGTGTGTGTGTAAATAAAAAATGTTTAATAATGGTTTAATTTATAAATACGTTAATAAAATGGTTTAATATGTTAATAAAATGTTTAAATGGTTTAATAAATAATTTTCTTTTACTTTAAACACATATTTCACACAAAATTGGTGTACTCATATCATTTTTAAAGGGTTTAAGGGTAGTCGTGGGAGCCTTGGAATGAATCAGGTGTTTTACATGTAAAATGTGCCCCTACTTACGAAACTCCCGCGTTCTTAAGTAGGGGGTCGACTATATATATATATATATATATATATATATATATATATATATATATATATATATATATATATACACACACACACACACACACACACACACACACACACACACACACACGCCCAAGGTGATCGCTGGAGAAACAATAAAATAAACAGAAGACAGCAGAAATTAAAAAAAAAAAAAAAGACCCTGCCGGTGCTGTTCCTTTAAACATTTCCCTGGAAGTAAAATCGAGCCAATCAAGACGAATGTCAACTTTAGCACATGGCATGTTGAACCAATCAACACGAACATGAACAAAAGCACATGTCCAGGAACTTGTTTAAATTGATGAAGTTAGTGAGCAGGAGAATCGGATGAAAAATACTCGTCATCCCTTTCTGATAGGTCCATATCTGGCTCATCGCTCCATTCATTCAGAGCATCCCATAGTTTTGCTGTAGCAGTTTCTAATGGTTCATCGTTTGTCAAGAGAGCAGCAAAATATTTTCCTATTTTTTAAAGCACAGAGGAACAATCAAATGTGTTGTTGCTGATGAACATTATAGAAAATTATGTGTGTGTGTGTGTGTGTGTGTGTGTGTGTGTGCGCGCGTGTGTTGACCATGTCTTCTTAGCAGAGTTATAATCTTACAAATGTTTATGGGAGATTAAAAGCCTGAGTCAAGAAATAAAGCATAAAACAACAGTAACTCCGTCCTTTACACGAAAAGCATTATGGTGAATTCAGCTCTATAATACGCAATGGGAGGTAGTTGTGTCATTCCTCCTAGGCTATGGGATCCCTGTCCAAGATGGCGTCAGGTGGACCTGTCCAAGAGGGCGCTCGAGTGAAGGCGACATGAACGACAGCTCAGTTGTTAGCCAATTTTATGTTCGGTTTTCTTGCATCCGTGATCACCTTGCCCCCTCGAGAACACATGGAATGGTATGTTTACCCTCATGGATTTCTTTTGAACGGGAAGCAAACACTCAGTCAGATTATGGTGCGAGTTCTTCTCTGTTTCGGTGTAATCATGACAAGTCATGTCACCTGTTTACAATTCGACCTCTTTTATAAAAGACATTCCAAGCTTAACATTCCAAGAACTGCACGCTGATCCCGTCTTCACTTTTCTAAAAAGCTAAGAAAGCTCTTAATCCCTAGCTAGATCTCTGAAAAAAAAACAGCAGTCTGTCATTGCAGCTGAATTAGAGAACCACCTCAGGATGACTTCGCTGTGGGGAAGCAAGGCGTCTCAGGAAAGTCTCCGAAAGAACGGCTAAGTGACAATGATGGGGATGCTCACAGGCTGAGCATTTTTTTAAAAAGGCCAATAAAGTATCACAAGGGGAAGGAGACGCAGGGCTGGTGGAAGACACCCGAAGCCTGAAAAACCCATAGACAAAAATAATTTAAGATGCTGCATTACATACGCCATATTAAACACTCGGAAAGACATCCTCTGTCCTCATACACCATCATACTGCTTCCATCTCACTGAACGCAGTGAGTACAGCAGGTAGAGAGAAGCCATAAATATAATCATAGTATAGCTTAAACCGTATTATATTTATCACACTGCAATGCAATTTTAATGAGAATTGTTTTGTTAGTGTACAATAAATATACAGAATGTTAATTTAACCATGTGTAGGTTTATTCCAACAAAAACAAATAAATTGGAACTGATTCACACTGGGGGGGAGGGGGCTCTGCATAAATGAAGAGTATAAAATATCAAGACAAGAAATATTATAAAAAGTGCTTGAGAGCTCCAGCATCATAGAATATTATTTATACCACAATTTGCGAAAATGCAATTGGTATTAATTAAGGATCATTATGTTGTGCCTTTTAGCAAATAATAAGCATATTTCATGTTGTAGAGCATCTACGATTCAAGTTCACTGTCTTCTCCTTTCGGTTGTTTCCTTTTTTTCCCCCAGGGGTCACCACAGCGAATCTATGATTGGCATATTCAATTTGGCATAGGTTTACTTTTTTTTTTTTTTTTTTACACATCAGATGCCCTTCCTGACACAACCCTTTTGCAATGGACAGAAACACGCTGACGGCTTTGCAG
>CM045733.1:18075000-18095000 GCA_024760905.1 Plotosus lineatus
AAGGTGTTTTTATGCATATGCTGTATTATGTTTATATTTTAGCATCAATAAATATAACAGTAAAATTGAAAAGTTTTTCTTAATCATTACTATATTTTACTACATTAATACTGTATTGATGAGTAAGACTGTCTATAGAATGTTTTTAAGAAGCATATTTTTGCGCATATAATAGATACATAGTATTTTACTTCCAGTTGCTCATTCGCGCATGTGACGTGATACATGGGGTTTTACTTCCGGGTATGGAACTCACGGATTATCTTGATTCGCGAGAGGGCCCAGAACCGAACCCCCACGAATGTCAAGGGCCTACTGTATTTTCCTTTCATACTACCCACTGCATGTACACTACTCCTCATGATGGGGGGGGGGGGGGGGGGGCTGAAGCCCTCCCACTTCTTAACCCAAAGAAATTTTTTTTAAGTATGTCTACTGACGTCTCCAGAAATGTTTAAAATGCGTAATTTGTACAAACCTAGTATAATCTACATGCATGCCACGTTGCGTAAATGGTTATACACCAAGTATATAGTAATATAGTGGCTGCCTACTAGGGAATGGACCGAAACATGGATTTGAAACATCGGCACAAGAATATAGGCATCGCCAGTGTCGGGCCTTGGTCCTTGGCTGCGCATACAAGTATGAAAAATCTAAGATCAGAGCATCGCCCACGCCTTGTTTTCCAAACCCAAGCAATGGGATTAGTATTTCAAATAATCTAAAATCTCAAAATTTTCAGTTACCCACACATACACACACACACACACACACACACACACTTCTCAAATCCTGCCCTGCCTCCGTATAGTGTATTATGAGTGTTTTCGGACCCAGAGCCTGTGCATGCTGAACAACAACCGGCGGTTAGCACTGAGTTTTTTTTATTCAATTTGCTGAAAATGTTATGTAATTTTGACAATTTAATCAAAGCAAAAAACATGAAAATATGCTGACCTACCTTAATGAAGATGTGTATGAGCACTACTGCACGCATCCTATACAAACACATACTGTAGCTGGATACAATGACTTTATTGATTTCAAATGAATCAAACCCGATCTATCTTTTGAATACTTTGAAACATTCTGAAGGTCTCATGCCGACATGATTGTATTTATTTATTTTTTACTCTTTCTGAACTCTCGAGATTAAATGTGGATGAAAAACTTGAACCAAGTTAGACCAGCCATCATTGATAAGCACTGTAGAGTAACCACTTAACCTGCTTTCAATGTCTCTGGACTGTGGGAAAGAACTGGAATACCCAAGGAAATCCACTTGAGTAGGGCAGGAACAACATGCAAACTCCACACAGACAGGATCCTAGAACCAAGAACCTTCTCAATGTGAGGCAGAAATATTTTTCTTGTTTGTAGTACAAACAATTCTCAGCAAAACTTTGCATGTATTTTAATTTAAAACCGTTGCATCATGCTCAGTTGCACGTTTTAGTTTTTTAAACCTGTGGGGTATAATAAAAAGCTTGAAACTTTAAACAATTTTAAACTGGCTTTACAATGAGCACGACCTTTTAAAACTATTATTCAACCGTATTATTATTATTTCCAAAAATTAAACCAGAATACAAAGCTACTACTTTTGCCTCTTTAGGTGTTTCCTCTGACATCTCACACTGTCCGTCAATAACATAGTACGAGGACAAGAACTGTCAGGACACAGAGTGTTCCCTTTTTACAACATTTCAATGATTTCATAAACTTAACGCATTTAAAAATGAAACACAGATTTTTTTTCATATATATATATATATATATATATATATATATATATATATATATATATATATATATATACACACACACAGTGGTACCTCACCTTACGAAATTAATCCGTTCCAGAGCTTTTTTCGTAATCTGCATTTTTCGTAAATTGAACCGCATTTTACATGTAAAAACGCGTGATTCGTTCCAAGGCCCCCAATACTACACCCTGTCTGTCTTCCTTTTGGCTTTTTCCCTTTTACTCGGGAGTCGCCACAGCGAATCATGTGATTCGCACATTTTTATTTGGCAGAGGTTTTTACGTCGGATGCCCTTCCTGTCACAACCCTTTTTAGCAAGGGACAGAAACACGCTGACGGCTTTGCAGCTACTCTTTACGAAAGTCAGCAATGGTTCTTTTACATGCCTCACACCATAGACCAGTGGTTCTTAACCTTGTTGGCGGTACCGAACCCCACCAGTTTCATATGCACATTCACCGAACCCTTCATCAGTGAAAAATAAAAGTATGATTTTTTTTTTACAAATTCAAGACATGGGTACCGTTGTGTTCTTGTATTCCCATCTCCATGCAGTTTCACGAAGTATTCCTTTAGTTTTGCCGGTGCGAGACTAGAGTTGCTCAACTTGGCATTGCAAATCATTCAGATAGGACGCTGAGTCCCATCACGTTCCGTGATGCATGTGACTCCTTGTAGTACATATTCGTCCGACCACTTTCTTTTTTTGCTCGACATAGTTACTATGGATTAAAATATTCCGAAAAAAATCTCACGACTTCACACATTGACTACTGATTGGCCAAGCAATGTAATGTGATCATCTGCAGCCAGTGATCACCAAGCGGGGCTTGTCATCACTAATTGACATGATGAGTCGGGTGTGTCTTGACGTCCGTGGCAGAGGCTCCGCCGAACCCCTGAGACTGACTCACCGAACCCCGAGGGTTCGATCGAACCCAGCTTAGGAACCACTGCCATAGACAGTGAGAGACATGGCCCGCCTTTGATAACCCAGTTAGCCGCACTGGCGGGGAGAGACAGTGACAACCTTGTGGAGAGTGGGACTCGAACCCCCAACCTTTGGATCAGCGATCCAGCGCCCTATACCACTAGACCACCACTGCCCCCCCCCCAATACTACACCCTAAACCCTTTAAATATGATAAAATTATACCTTTTAAGACCTCCTTCTGCTTCAATATCATACCGATGGTAGACGGGTTTGGCCATATTCCTTTGCGATATCACTCAAGCTCATTTCTTCTCCTCACTCGCACCGGAAATCACACGCACGTGTGTGTGTGTGTGTGTGTGTGTGTGTGTGTGTGTGTGTGTGTGTGTGTGCGCGCACGTTGACCATGTCTTCTTAGCAGAGTTATAATCTTACAAATGTTTATGGAAGGTTAAAAGCCTGAGTCAAGAAATAAAGTATAAAACAACCGTAACTCTGTCCTTTACACGAAAATCATCATGGTGCATTCAGCTCTATAATAGGCAATGGGGGGGGGGGGGGGGAGATGCATCATTCCTCCAAGCCAATGATGTCCAAGATGGCGTCAGGTCAAGCGTAAGGTGAACCTCTCCAAGATGGCGCTCGAGTGAAGGTGACATGAGTGACAGCTCAGTTGTTAGCCAATGGAAGGCCAGCGGGGCGGAATGTTTGAACGTCATTGATGGGAGAGTAGCTCATGCATTGTTTGAATGTTTGAATGACGCTTAAGATAGCGCTTTTGTAACGTGAACTTGTTTCGTATCCTGAGACAAAAATTTTAGGAAAATGCTTTTCGTAACCTGAATTTTTCGTTTGGTGAGACTTTCGTAAGCTGAGGTTTCACTGTATATATAAATAGTTGGGCAGTGGTGGCTTGGTGGTATAGGTGCTGGATCACTGATCCGAAGGTTGAGGGTTCAACACCCACCCCCACCCCCAAGCTAACTGGGTTATCAAAGGCTGGCCATGTCTGGTGTGACGCTCATGTCAAAGAACCATTGCTGACTTTCAACAAAAGTAGCTGCATAGTCATTGTGTTTCCACCCTGTGATGGCCTGGCGAGCTGTCCAGGGTGTAGTCTGCCCTCACCCCGAGTCAGCTGGTATGGGCGCCAGCCTCCCAGTGACCCTAATTAGGATTCAGCGTTTACAGAAAATGAACGATTTACAAAAAAAGATATAAAAATAGCTAATCAGCCAAGCTGATTGAAGGTTTATGGCTTACAAACAGTAATGCAGACAAGTAAATTTCCTGAAATGCAAATTCGATACGTATTTCAATAGATTTTCAAAATCTAATGTAGATACTAAAGATCATCACAGCCTTCATCCACTGCACTCCATGTTCGCATCCAGAGTTATTCTAGTACTTTAAATGTCAAAAAAGGTTTTCTCAGCGTCCTTTTGATACCACATTTATTCCACTTAGCACTGAGTGGAAGCTTATTCTATAAACAAAACAGCACAAAAAAGCATCAAAGCAAGAATCTTTAAAGATTATATACAATTGCCTGTCGTATTACACAAGTGTACTTTTGCTCATATTAAGAAATTAAATTGATGAAAAGTTTAAACTGAATATTAAAACAATGATGAAAGCTCAATTCATCCCTGATACGTTTTAATAATAAAATGAACACGAGTGTTTGAGAATACAATCATTTGAAAAACTTTCAGATGCAGGACTTGTAAGCACGCATACACGCACACACACACACACACACACACACACACACACGCGCACATACACACACACACACACACACACACACACGCACACGCACACACACACACACACACACACACACACACACACAGGTGCTGGGATGCTTCCCACTATGGCAGGGGTCCCCAAGCACCAGGCTGCAGACCGGTACCAGTCTGTGGCTCAATTGGTACCGGGTCGTAGAAGAAATAATTATTTCTGTTTTATTTATTATCTGAGTCTGAATGATCTTTATTTTTATAAAATCTTTTATTTTGAAAAATGACCGGATTCTCTCAGTTACATGTCGGTCATTTGAGCACTAAAATGTAACCCACAAAGGGACGGCGTGTGAACAGAAGCGTTAAACATGTTTCAAACATTAGCGGGGAGTTTTGGTGAGACGGAGCCTGAACCTTCATTCTCCCAGCTGGTGCACCATCACCTGTGTTTTCTTAAAAAAAAAAAAAAAAAAGTTCAAGCTCAACTAATCTTATTTCAGCTGTTGAAAAATAACATTCATGGAGGGCTTACTATTATTAAAAATAAATAATAATAATAATAATAATAATAATAATAATAATAATAATAATTATAATAATAATAATAATAATAATAATAATAATGATGATGATGATATTATTACTATCACTATTGGTAGTAGTCGTATTTATTTATTATTATTATTATTATTATTATTATTATTATTATTATATATAAATAAATAAATTATATTTACAATATAAACAATCTATAACACACACACACCTGGGTCCACAGTAAAATTGTCGACCAGTCCGCGGTGATAAAACGGTTGGTGATCACTGCACTTTGGTGAAGAATCCCATTTTAGATAAGTTTCCTCTTCGGGTATTTAAAAGGCATATTGTGTGAACAGTATTGGGAGTCATACAGTCTCACAAACCACAAAATCATAACACAAACTTGTGGCAATTGACAATTCTCTCAGGCTATCAGGGGGCATTGTCAGGTTGAAGTGACGCAAATCTGATTTTACGCCTTAACGCGGCACAAATCCATTTTCCCCCCTTAGGACTATGTGGACTTAGAATCCGAGCTTTTTGTGTCAGGCCGAGCCATTTTCACATGTGGTCCAAGATCAGGAACAAATCCCGTACATATCCATGTGGTGGAAATGAGAACACTCGAATTACACCCCGCCCCTCAAATAACAAAACAACCGCATATACAGGATATCAATATTGGTGATCTACTTGATACTTGGAGATTCAGTTCCTGCACAAGTGGAAGAAACCAAGGAAATCCAACTACGGTTTCAGAAAACAGCCTCAGGAATCAATAAGGGGCGGGGCTTGGGGCAGGAGCTTTCTCATGAAAGACAAGGACACTTAAAGTTTCTATTATGAACGGGAAAGACAGAAAAAGCTGAACTGTGAATGCACTGTTCGCACAGTGTTCCAACTTTTATGCAAATTTCGCCAATCATGAGTACCTAGCATACAGACCCAATAAATCCTCCTCCATTTTAAAAGGCAAATAAAAAAAAAAAAATCATGGAAGATCAAGAATTGACTGAATAATTTAATTATGTCTGGAAGTTGAGATCTCTGTGTGAGATTCTCCTTGTAGTTTTCCAGGAAATCCCTCCAGCTCAGACATGCTTCTGTGCAGATCTTCTTGGAGACGGCACAACAGATCACCACAATGCTTTAATATTCTCAGGCGTCCGAGCACTCCGAGGTCGACCAGATGATTTTCGTCTCAAAGCTGAACCTGCTGCTTTAAACCAGAGGTGTCAAACTCAGGCCACAAAGAGCTGTGAGGCTGCAGGTTGTTGTTCCAACCAAGCATCAGCACCCCCGACTTGCCTCATTTAATCAACTGATAAGTCTTCAAGCAGATGATTGGTCAATCTGTGTGCTCTGTATGGAGATTGACCAATCAACTGCATGAAGACTCAGACCAGTTGATTAAATGAGGCAAGTCAGGATGCAACAATACAACCCACAAGGGGACGGCACATGAACAGAGGCCTGAGCCTTCATTGTCCCCGCTGGTGCACCATCACCTGTGGGTTTTTATTTTTTTTAAGAAGAGTTCGAGCTCAATTAAAAAAACGAGGCTGGCGCACATCTCAGCCAACTCTGGGCAAGGGCGGGGTATTATATTTACAATATAAACACCCCCCCACCCGCGATAAAATTGTCAAGCGTTGACCAATCTGCAGTAATAAAAAGGTTGGGGACCACTATATTATGGGATGTATTTACAGCTGAGCAGTTTTGGTCCGAGGCAGTGGTGGTCTAGTGGACATGGCACAGGACCGCTGATCCTAAGGTTGGGGGTTCGTGTCCCCACAAGGTTGTCACTGTCCACCCCAGTGCAGCTAACTGGGTTATCAAAGGCGGGCCATGTCTCTCACTGTCTATGGTGAGAGGCATGTAAAAGAACCATTGCTGACTTTCGTAAAAAGTAGGCCGCAAAGCCGTCAACGTGCTTCCTACCTGGAGAGGGATGGGCTCCGCCAGGCCAAATCAGCCCAAGTCTCGCCAATGAAGGCACCCCAACAATATCCCAGGATGTTAAGGGATAAGTGAAGTGAAGAAGTGAAGTTTTGGTCCTGGACGCACTCTCCAAGAAAAAAAGTTCAAAAGTTCAAATTGTTATGAAAGTCAATTTTTCTTGTCATTGATAATGATACATCAGTTCATACACCATATGGTCACATGACCTCTGTTTTCCAAGCCCAAACGGAGTGTTTGGCTAGTTCCAAATGGTCCAATAAACAAACTTTCTTGTCAAGAAAACTATCAGTATGATGTTGTGCTGCAGCAATTTGGCTGATATTCTGAAGCAATATCAAGTTACCTAATGAGGTGTGATGCGGCGCGAGTGACAGCATTGGCGAAAATTACATTAAGGAACCGCTCTGCAGACCCTGGTTGATTTCGTTTTGTGGCGAGTTAAATTAAAGCTACAGCATGACATCATTTTGTCTGGCGAGCCGTGAAAGACGTGTGGAAGCTTGAAAGGGGGGAAAAAAAAAAAAAAAAACCCAGGAAACAATATTTTAGGAACATCAAGTCTTCAGGACCGGGTCGAAACTAAAAATTACTTCCATGACCTCTGTAGTGGAAACACAATGCAAATGAAACCAGGAGCTTGTTCTCAAACAGCAGAGTTCATAGTCAAGATTTGTTCCACACAAAAAAAAAACAATAAAAAAAAACTCCTCCAGAACTTCAGCAACCACATGAGTGCAACTAATGGAAGATAATGGATGGTAATGGCACCAATGTTAGCATCTTGTCCCATGGACAGCCTTTCACGTCTCAATATGCATCACTAATAGAGCTGAGACAGAACATTTATACGCAAATACATTGGGACAACGACGCAAGAATCATCTTGTTCTGACTTGCACACCTGCTGTTTCGGAGCAATAGCATCAACATCTGGATACGCAAGTGTTTCGGTGGTGTTTAGTTTACATCAGGAGACAATGACATGTTTTCCTGTTTCATCCGCCCTCACCTGAAAATCACATGCCACTAAAAATAAATAAATCAAGATCCAGAATCATTTTTAGAGTGAGGACGCCTTTTAACACCGGTTGCTCATTCTTCATCACAAGTCATTTGTACACAGTATTCTGTTATACACCTCTTTGCCATTACATTAAAACCCTATTATGACTGTTAATGGAGTTATAATTAAAGCCATTAGACGTCAGACGAAACAAGAAGCAGCGCTAATGATTGTCTATCAACTACAAAACTGTGTGGGGGAATTGAAAGTAATTTATCCAGTGCAGAAGTAAAGTCCCAGCTCTAAATCCAGTCTGTCGCAGGTTTTCTTCTGATCCCAGGATGGTATTGCTTTCTGCCTGAAGCTCCCAATAATCCGATTAAGCACAGCCGGATGTAGTGGTCCTGACAATCAATTATTATAAGACCTGTCTTTCCTGCAATGTCTTTCTACATTGTATGAGGACAGGAAAAAAATGCCTGGGGGAGGGACACATTTAACATGGCCCAGGTGTTGACCAAGTAAAACAAGGAAGCAGTCACCTTGGCACTCAAGTGGGAAAAAATGGAATATATAATACACACACACACACACACACACACACACACACACACACACACATACACATATAGGTAGTTTCCGACTTTTTGACCGCATTTCGTTTTGACAAACAATCAGTTCATAGTTTAAAGAATCAAGAGTTGACTCCAGAGCATGGGAGACATTGTTCGACTCAGATGATGCAAAGAAGAAAAGTATATACAGATGCTCCCCGACTTACATTCATCCGTTTTAAGTTGATTTTTTTTCAAAAAAAAAAAAAAAAAGTCAAATTTTGAGCTTAGACGTACCTACGTAGTACGCTGATGTAATGACGCAATGATGCTGCATTCTTTGTTTACAAACTACAGACTGTGTGTGTGTGTGTGTGTGTGTGTGTGTGTGTGTGTGTGTGTGTGTGTTGTGTGTAAGTATATGTATATATCAGATATATAGCGTGTTACCCTTGTGTTAAGACGTCGTCTCTGTGATCTTTGTGTTTACACTGTTTTGCGGACTTTTGTAACCCTAAGCAAATCTGGTTGGTCAGAAGTGTAAGCCTACAAGCATGGGCGCAAGTCTCACACCCAGAGATGAATTAACGATCTGCTCGGATCGGCACAATGTAATGCATACTCAGTTAAGCAAAGAGAGCAGTAATATGAATGAAAACCCGAATCCACAAATTACAGAACAATTACAGATATTGATTATCTTTTAGCAGAATCCTAAGAGTGTATACTTATTTATATAGTAATATTCATTAGGATTGTAACAGGAAGGGCATCCGACGTAAAAACCTCTGCCAAATCAAACGTGCGAATCAAGATGATTCGCTGTGGCGACTCCCGAGTAAAAAGGAAAAAGCCGAAAGGAAGACAGACAGACATTCATTCGGATTTGTTCTTGTTCTTTGTATGCATCTCTTGAATAAAGTTTACTTACTTACACAAAAGAAAGAACTCTCCGCTTTGCCGGGAGACTGCATCAGTTCTAAACGAGTTCAACGGCACCCTTGTGCACTTGAAAGACCGGAAGTCTGTATAACCCACAGCAAGTACACTACTTTCGGTATTGAGCACTTCACATATTGTAAGTGTTGACTGGCTGTTTTAAGCTTCATGTAAAGTAACTCGGTATAAATAAGTGACTTTTTTGAAATTACTGTTGATATTATTTGATATATTTGATATTATTTTACAATATTATGTTTATAATAATTGATTTAGGGGTGTTTTATGAGATATGGTAATAGTATTTATGGATGTATAGTACAGTATGAGCGTCATACGTCACACGTCACTGTAACAACTTACGTTCACTTTCAACTTACGTTCGGCCGTCCAGAACCAATTAAAAACATAAGTCGGGGAGCGTCTGTATATATAAATGCATGTACATCCTCACTACTAAGCTTGAATACACAAGTATCGTCACCGACAGGAAACCTGGGAGATTAACGACGACAATAATGATACACAAGTATATAAGCCATTATTTTTGTTTTTTAGTCATGGGTGGTCGTAAAGTCGGACGCTACACACACACACACACATATATATATATATATATTACACACATATATTATACACACACACACACACACACACACACACACACAGGGATCCCTCCCTTTCTGTGGTTAATTAAGACCGAGATCCCCACGCAACCATCGTAATCTGCGAAGTAGGATCCCCCCCCCCCGACTGACGGATACATACATGTATGTGTATATAATTTCAATAAATACATAATCGATGCTATAAATGCTTATCAAAACAATTAAACATTAAATAATAATGCATAATATGTAAATAAAATATAAATTCACACACATGCAGATGCACACCTCACAACAATGTAAGTAGTTTTGATACGAGATTTTGGATTGATTTTTTTTTTGGTTCAGGATTTTTTTTTTTTTTTGCATAATTGGCCTTGTTTTTGTGGTATTTTCCTTAACTTTTCCCCCTATTCTTCCTTAATTTCCTTATTTTTTTAATTGATGAATATTTTTAAAAAAATGCAACGCACTGAAGCCACACGAATTGAAGCGCGAAGTAGCGAAGGATCCCTGTATGTATGTGTGTATATATATCTATATACACACACACACACACACACACACACACACGGTGGCGTAGTGGTTAGCACGTCCGCCTCACAGCAAGAAGGCCCGGGTTCGATTCCCGGCCTGGGCGTTTCTGTGTGGAGTTTGCATGTTCTCCCTGTGCTTGTGCGGGTTTCCTCCGGGTGCTCCGGTTTCCTCCCGCAGTCCAAAGACGTGCACTGTAGGTTAATTGGCCATTCTAAATTGACCGTAGATTCTCTCCTGCAGCGGCACTGGAACCCAGTCGTATCGGCATTTGCCCTTCCATTGGATCCTTCCGGTGGCGCCGAGACAGGGGGGGGGACTTGCTGCTTGGGTAACAGCCTGTCCCTCATTACTCCCTACCCAGGCTCTGCGCACTGGGGGGGTATCACCAGCTGGGGTACCAGCCAGAGCGCAGCCATAGTCCTTCGGGCTACCTACCTACCTACCTACCTCCAGGCCTACCTACCTACCTACACACACACACACACACACACTACAAACAGGGATCCCTCACTTTCCATGGTTAATGGGGACTGAGACCCCCGTGACCGCCGATTTCCACGAAGTAGGATCAAACCCCTTCCCGGCTGACATATACGTGTATTATAAATATGCTTATAATAACAAACATTCAAAAATAATGCATAAGATGTAAATAAAATATAAATACACACATAATACATTTTGCATAATTGGCCATGTTTTGCGGGTTTTTCCCTATTTTTCGATAAACATTTTTGAAAAACCTGCGATGCATTGAAGCCACAGAAACTGAAGCACCAAGTGTGTGTGTGTGTGTGTGTGTGTGTGTGTGTATATATGTCTGTCTTCCGTTCAGCTTTTTCCCTTTTACTCGGGAGTCGCCACAGCGAATCATCTGATTCGCACGTTTGATTTGGCAGAGGTTTTTACGTCGGATGCCCTTCCTGTCACAACCCTTTTTAGCAAGTGACAGAAACATGCTGACGACTTTGCAGCTACTCTTTACGAAAGTCAGCAATGGGTCTTTTACATGCCTCACACCATAGACACTGAGACATGGCCCGCCTTTGATAACCCAGTTAGCTGCACTGGGGGGGACAGTGACAACCTTGTGGAAAGTGGGACTCGAACCCCCAACCTTTGGATCAGCGATCCAGCGCCCTATACCACTAGACCACCACTGCCCCCCTGTGTGTGTCCAACCCCCATACATTTTCTTCTTCTTTTACAAAAACCTCTTACCTCACTCATTTGCTGAACCGCTTAATCCTATTAGGCTCATGGGGAGACTTGAGCCCCTCAGCCAGCACCGCACAGAGGTGTGGTACGCTTTGAATAGCTCACCAGACCATCACAATGCCAATGTACACCCATCCATTGACATTCACAACTAGGGGCCAATTAGCTTAATGTGAATGCCTTTGGACTGTGAAAGGAAACCAGAATACCCTGAGGAACCTGAAAGAACAAGTCAACTCAACACAAACACTCAGGCTTCTTAGAACCTTCCTGTGGTGACGCAGACATGCCAACCACTATCCCACTGTGCTGCCCCTCTTCTAAACT
Source organism: Plotosus lineatus (assembly GCA_024760905.1). Taxonomy (NCBI): domain Eukaryota; kingdom Metazoa; phylum Chordata; class Actinopteri; order Siluriformes; family Plotosidae; genus Plotosus; species Plotosus lineatus. The sequence continues at coordinate 18,087,140 of CM045733.1, forward strand.
GCCAGAGCAAACTGTTAAAATGATACAGATAGATGGTAGATTGGGATAGTCGTGGCCCGTTGGTAAGGTGCTGGATTACGATCCCAAGGTTGGGGGTTCAAGCCTCACTCCAAAGGCTGTCACTGACACACACACACACATACACACACACACACACCCATCCCCCCACACAGTACAGCTAACTGGGTTATCAAAGTCTGGCCATGCGTCTCACTGTCTATGGTGTGAGGTTCATGTAAAAAAACCATTGCTGACTTTCATCAAGAGAAGCTGCATCACCGTCAGCGCGTTTGTGCCCTGTGATGGCCTGGCACGCTCTCCAGCATGTACTCTCCCTTCGCCCAGAGTCAGCCGAGAGGGGCACCAGCTTCCCCGTGACCAGAATACGGATTAAACGGACCAAAAAAGGAATAGAAGGTAGATGTCTGCACTTCTATCATCATTATCTCTTATTGAGAAAACCTCATCAAACTACTCCATTTTTATTGTCTATGAACCATGAGTCATTTAACACTCGCAACTTTAACAAGCACAGATGTGAATAAAGTAGAGAAAGTGAAAGCAATTAACTTTAATCATGATTGGTCACAACGCCAACACTTAAAATTTTCCTAAAGGTCACATTGATGAGAGATGCATCTGTCCACCAACATCAGCACCACCACAAGCAACACCCCCCCCTCCACACACACACACACACACACACACACACACACACACAGACACATACAAACACACACTCACATCCACCTAATAATGACAACGGTCAGTTTTAAAATGGCAGCCAGGGCATCGTAACAACCCTAATCAATGAAACATTACAGTGTGTGTAATTAGAATGCACTTTAGTGAAATAACCTTGAGCTCGACAGCTCCACTCGAATAGCCATCAGCCACATTAGAGAAGCGTTCTCGCTTTCCTCCCGAACACCCTGCCTGAATCGCAGCCAGTATATATCAACTTCTGTAAATCAAAACGAATGATCCGTGCATCTGTAAAACTCAGTGCAACTTAAAATGCAAAGGAATGACTCCTTGATCTTCAGAATGAATGAGAAACCCACACTGACTTCCACTTTTTTGTTGATTTTTAAAAAGCTTGAAAAATCCGTTTTGCTGTGTAACAAAAACACAAAACTCCCGCTAATGCTTGACATTAAATTAACCCCAGACACGTTTGATATTTTTTGTCTACGGTCAGTTTTAAGATCACATCACATTTAAACACACTAAAGAGCCTCATGATCAGGAAAAGTACCTTGAAAATCATCAAAAATCACACAGTATTTCACCAGGAAGGAAAGAAGGAGGGGCTAAAAAAACTGGCATTGGTAAAATTGTTTGTAAAATATGGTGACAGATCACAGAATATACAATACAACCAAAGAGATATAACAATAGTACCGAATATTTTATTCTTGAAGTTGATTGGTTAAAATGTATTATTAACTACTTGTGGACGACAGCAACCCTCATAGTGTTGCCTGAAAATCTAATCCCAGGCTTACACCAAAAAGGCTGATGCTTTAACGTGTATCTGATATCTCATCGCTTCTATAGTAACAACTCATGCAGAGGGACTTGCATGATGAACAACCAACATCATCCAGGTTACATTTGTGATGACTCCTTCACCTGGCCACCAGGTGTCCCTGCTGGTCTCTTTAGCTTTCTCCTTGCACAGGTGGTAGGTGGAGCCTCATCACATGAATAAGCCACAACTGCGTCCGTGTATGCGTACTCAGGAGAAAAGAACCTTCATTCACCATTGCTGGGGATGGTTCTGGTCTCTGGTCGATCTCGGTGACACCTGTCAGTGTGTCAGATTATTAAGTTTATTAAAATTTGTTTGAAATAAATATTTTTGTAAATGACGACTTGTGCTGCATCCTGTCCTGGTTGCAGTTCTCATACAAATGGACCGAAATGCTGTTATTAAAGAAAAAAAAACACCAAGTTGACAATTTTATATATATATATATATATATATATATATATATATATATATATATATATATATATATATATATATATATAAACAAAAATAAAAGGACAGGACAAAGACTTTCTATTGAAACTCCATTTATCACTACAGATCTGTTTCGAGGGGTGGTGAAACCATCCTCTCTCTTCAGGTGATTATAGAAGAAAATATTTGTAGTGATAAATGGAGTTTCAATAGAAAGTCTTTGTCCTGTCCTTTTATTTTTGTTATTTGCTCTACCAAAAAGTATTGAGCACTCTCCTACGGAAGGATCTACTCAGAAAATCCTATATATATATATACATATATATATATACACACACACATATATACAGTGATCCCTCCCTACTTCGTACTTCAGTTTCTGCGGCTTCAGTGCATTGTGGGTTTTTCAAAAATATTCATCAAAAAATAGGGGGAATGTTAAGGAAAATGCTTCAAAACAAGGCCAATTATGCAAAAAAAAAAAAAAAAAAAAAAACCCCAAACAAACAAAAACAAACCCAAAACCTCCCAACAAAACTACTTGCATTTTTATGTGCGGTGCGTATCTGAGTGTATGCACATCTGCGCATGTGTGTGTGTGGAAATTTAATTTACATCTTATGCATTATTTTTGAATGTTTAATTGTTATTATCAACATTTATAGCACTGAATATGTATTTATTGACATTACAGGGATCCCTCACTTTCCGTGGTTAGTTGGGACCGAAATCCCCAGGCGACCATCGAAATCCACAAAGTAGGACCACCACCCCCCCCCAACCCCCTGACTAACGTATACGTACATGTATATGTGTAAATAATATCAATAAATACATAGTCAACGCTATAAATACTGATAATAACAATTAAACATTCAAAAATAATGTATAAGATGTAAATAGAATATAAATACACACACATACAGATGGTATTGCATGAGATGATGACGATACACATACATACACACGCACACGTACAGATGCGCATGCACACACAGGTGCAACACTGAAGCCGCATGAGTTGTAGCGAGGGATCCCTGTATATACAGATATATATGTACATATACATCAGTTGGGGTGGGGTGGGGGGTAATCCTACTTCACGGAAATCGGCGGTCACGGGGGAATTTCGGTCCCTATTAACCACAGAAAGTGAGGGATCCCTGTATACATACATACTTACATACACACAACAAAACAATCATTCACCTGAGACTCGGTGAACATCTCTGGACATCTGCCTGACTTTCATAACATAATTATAATGACGGGGACAAATAAAATAAACAGTTCTACCGATGATTTACATCTTTAAGTTTCACTACAAATGCTTCCCTTTATTCTGAGTTGCGTATCTACCAAAAGTAAGAATAAAAAAAAAAGTGTACGCGTGCTGCTTATTAGCTTATAAAAGGCATTACAACCTATTTCAACCCAACCTTTTTATTAGAGTTTAAAATGATGCATCATTGTGGAAACATTCCCCACACACACATTTAAAAAAAATAATAATAAAATTACATTCAATTCACTAAAAATTGATGTTTGGTATCATACTACGGAATCTGTACACGTATCCCTTCTCTATTATTAAACAGAGGGAACTAAACACAGCAAACTGTTCAGGCCAAATAAAGCAGCGAGCGAATATCAAATATCTCAGTCGAGTAAAAAGTAAGTTAATGCAAACTCGTGTCAGGTCTGGCCGCACGCTGATAAGTTACAAGACTGTAAAACAAAACCTGGAGACATTATTTATCAACATTGTTCTTGTGCAGAGATCAGCTTTACATTGAACATAACATGGCAGCAGATTCAGCAGTGCTTTACACAACCTTCAGGAGAAATGTTATCATAGCCAAGTGCAATGTCTTACACGAGTGAATAAGTTCGCTTTGTTCCTTCATGCTCGCGATGGAAGATAGTAAAGCATGCTACTCCTCGCACACACAGCCACGGAGCTGGAAGAGGGCCATGAGAACAATTTGCTCTTGTTAACGTTTACAGCACATTGATCTGACGTGACTTGGTGAATTACTGGAGCACCAGGCCGTCACAGTGCGCTTGGCATGTGCGCATGGTTATGAACCACAGTAAAGGGAGATTACAGCCATGAAGTGGAACAGAAAGCGGGTCAGAGGCTGGTGGGATCAAATAAAAATAGGTGCCGTTACTATAAAGTGTTTTTTGTGTAATACACAAGAAAAGATGAGCCAAAAAAAGTGGCGCAAATAAATGCACATTTTGCCCGACAGCTTAATCATAAGATCATTAAAACACATTTCAAACATAATGTAATTAGCAGAAGAGACGCCGTTGTTATTTAACCAGATTGGGCAGCCGTAGTCTAATGGTAAGAGAAGCGGCTTTGGGACCAAAAGGTCTGCACCTTCCCTTCCTCCACATTAATGGCTGAAGTGCCCTTGAGCAAGATACTTAACCCCAGACTGCTCTCCAGGCGCCCCCAATGAGTGTGTGGCAGCACACTGCTCCAAGTGTGTGCTCACTGTTTACGTGTGTGTGTGTGTGTGTGTGTGTGTGTGTGTATGTTCCCTTTGAATCGCTTAAATGCAAAGGCAATAATTTTTCTTGCAAGGTTACAACAGTATAGCAAAATCAAAATTCAAAATTAGATCTGCTCCGTTTGATATGTCGCTGGTGGCACAGCCAGATTGATTCAATTAACAACTTTAAATTAAAAAAAAAAAAAAAAAAAAACTTCCTGCATTCCTTCATGAGCTTCTTCATACATTCAAAATATTGTTCAACTAAGTTTCCTCAGAAGTTTTAAACACACCACTGAATACAAAACCACAAGGCATTAAACCTGTCCAGAAATATTTGCTTTGATCTATTCGTTAATTCATTTGGAAAAAAAAAAAAAAAAAAACCTGCTTAATCATTCTCAGGTTGTGGGGAGGCTCGAGCCTATCTCAGCAGACTCTTGGCAAAAGTAAGGTCCACCCTAAACAGCTCGTCAATCCATGACCAGGCAACACAAACACACACACACACACACACACACACACACACACACACACACACACACACACACACACACAGACACACACAAAATCGCACAACCATTAACAATCACACTTTGGGGTAATTAGGAACAGTCAGTAAGCCTAATGTTTATACTTTTGGAAGCAGAAACCCCACACAAGCAGGGAGAGAATATGCAAACGTCTGAGCGGAACCCAGGACCTTCTTGCTTGCTGTGAGGTGGCTGCGCTAACCACTATGCCGCCACTTATTTGTTCAGGGATTTGGTTGCTTTGTTATATGTGTACATCCAAGACAAATATACAGCAGCTATATACGCTGATGCTATAAAACTACAACACCGTGACAGTAGTGGTGTCCTTACAACCAAGAATGTCAGATAGCCTTAGCATGAGATCAGCAATAAAACTGAAAAACAGCATCGTGATCTATGCAGGCTGGACAGAAAGGACTTTTCAGATAAAGCAAATGTAACATTTCTACAAAATTTCCCTTAGTTCCCAGTTTATATATATATATATATATATATATATATATATATATATATATATATATATATATATATATATATATCAAGGGTCAGCTCTCAGCCCCTTCTTGTTTGCTATGGTGATGGACAGGCTGACAGTTGAGGTTAGACAAGAATCTCCATGGACTATGATGTTTGCAGATGACATCGTGATCTGTAGTGAGAGCAGAGAACAAGTGCAGGAAAATCTAGAGAGGTGGAGGTATGCCCTGGAAAAGAGGGGAATGAAGGTTAGTCTCAGTAAGACAGAATACATGTGTGTGAACGACAAGGACCCAAGAGGAACGGTGAGGTTACAGGGGACAGAGATAAAGAAGGTGGAGGATTTTAAGTACTTAGGCTCAACAATCCAGAGCAATGGAGATTCTGGAAAAGAGGTGAAGAAGCGTGTGCAGGCAGGTTGGAATGGTTGGAGAAAAGTTTCCGGTGTGATGTGTGATAGGAGGGTATCGGCAAGAATGAAGGGAAAAGTGTACAAGACAGTGTTGAGGCCAGTGATGTTGTATGGTTTAGAGACAGTGGCCCTGGGGAAAAGACAGGAATCAGAGTTGGAGGTAGCGGAGATGAAAATGTTGAGGTTCTCTTTGGGAGTAACGAGGATGGATAGGATCAGAAACGAGTACATCAGAGGGACAGCACATGTTAGATGTTTTGGAGTCAAAGTCAGAGAGGCTAGATTGAGATGGTTTGGACATGTACAGAGGAGGGATAGTGAGTATATTGGTAGTAGGATGCTGAGGTTGGAACTACCAGGCAGAAGGCCCAGAGGAAGACCAAAGAGAAGATTTATGGATGTGGTGAAGGCGGACATGAAGGTCGTTGGAGTAAGAGTAGAAGATGCAGAGGATAGGGTGAGATGGAGGCAGATCATTTGCTGTGGTGACCCCTGAAGGGAACAGCCAAAAGAAAAAGAAGATATATATATATATATATATATATATATATATATATATATATAGATATATATATATATATATATATATAAAACAGCACCCAGACCCATCAGTATTGCTTTACAGAGTACTACTGCAAAATAAATCTGTGGTTTTATCGCTCGAGTTCAAATTTTACCAGAGGCTCAAGCGATTCTTCAGCTAGAACAAACAGCAGTGACAGAAATCCCCCTCAAAATTGGTGTCAAGTAGAATGACCCCCTGACTTCTTAATATTTCACTTGTGTTTGATAAAACTCCTTCATCCGAGTCCTCCACGAGAAATGTTCCGAAAAAATTCACCGTTATATAGTTTACCGCTACCATATCCTAGCCTTGTCTCATTTTCCAAGGCTTCATCTCCAGCAATCACTCAAAGCAAATCTTTTTAGATTACAGAGTGATACAGACGGTCCCAAATTACAAACTGTCTACTTAGTGCAGTGCTTCTCAATTATTTTCTGTGGCGCCCCCTTTAGGAAGGAAAAAAACCACACACACACACACCCCACACTGCCCCGCGATCGACCAAAATTAGTATTATTTGTCTATAAAATTATGAGTACAACTCTGAATAACATTGTATCTTTATTAACATTAAATCTAAAAAAGAAAGAAATATAGCTCAACTTGCAATAAAGAAAAACTTAAGTAATATTGTTTTTTAATCTGTAATAGAAAAGATTTAAAGTGCACCAATGTGCCTGAAATGAAAAAAATAAATCTTTATTTAAACTCATTCAACTTATTTATGTCTTAATATCTCCATCTTTCTCTTTGTTCCTGTTAGAAATTTTCCCATGCTGTTTCTTGAGGGTTGTTTGCTGCACTTCATATCATTTTTTCTTACAAAAAAAAAAAAAAAAAAAGGCTACACCATAGCGGAACAATGAGCACGCCACTGCCAACTAGTGGCGTGGAGGTGCAATTACACTTAATTCTCGTGCACTCTTCCAGAAAAGCATGTTCCCCAGGCCATCCCCCCACCGGCATCACACCATGCCACCAAAGGATTGCTGACTGTACTGTCGGCATGCATCTGTCTACCTGTTTCATGGTTAAAAAACCCACCTATATAAGTACATCACTAACCAGGCATTTATTTTAACCTACAAACACCAATAGAATACGCCATTATTCAGCACAATGCGGTTACTGCTCCAGAACTTAATTTATTCTTCACATCGACCTCAGAACAGAGGGGAATTTGATTTCGGCTGCTTTAAACCCTGGCGTGGTTTTTGGTGCCTAATGAGCCGGTTTGAATATTTCAAAAACTGCTGATCACTTGGGATTTCCACACAGAAAGGTCTGGCGTTTACTGAGATTGATGCAAACAAAATCCTTCAGTGAATGGCGGTTCTGCAGATTGAACCACGTTGTTGATGACAGAGATCAAAAGAGAATTGTGAGACTCTTAATTTG
>CM045733.1:18102500-18175000 GCA_024760905.1 Plotosus lineatus
ACATACACACAAAAATTTATATATATATATATATATATATATATATATATATATATATATATATATATGGACGTATATGTCAGTCAGGGGGGGGGTTCGATCCTACTTCGTGGAAATCGGCGGTCGCGGCGTGGTCTCGTTCCCCGTTAACTGCGGAAAGTGAGGGATCCCTGTATATATTTTTGCCCCGTAGTGGTCTGGTAAGCTGTTCAGGGTGTATCCTGGCTTCACCCAGTGTTGGCTAAGATTGCCCACAACCCGAATAGAATTACAGGGTTCAGCAAATGAGTGTGATGAGGGAATAATATGCAAAATGGCAATGATACCAATTGTAAGAAGCTGAAACAAATCTTTGACTCTATTATACAATAACGGTGTGATCTGATTGGTTTGCTGGGTATATTTTGGAGTGCAAATGAAAGAGCACAGACTTGTATCTGACAGCAAACCTTGTCAAAACATCCCAGGCTAGAACCTTTTTTTGTTATTGGGTGATAGTCAAGAGACAGCTGTCCAAAGCAAAACGTCCCAGCAGGTGCTACCCAGACAGAAACCTGCTGAATTGATCGTGTGACTGGAACCACCTGGAGGCTCAGTATTATTACACGCTATGCACTGCCACATAACCCAGAAAATAAGATGGCAATGAGACTCAATGAAGCACTCACGCCTATTTCTACCTTCACCAGCCTCTGAAGGTTAGTGCTTTCTAAAAATTCTCTTTATTTCTCTCGCAAAGAAATATCAAACTGCATCCAGGAAAACCTTGAGGTTTCCTTTTCGGTATTAATGTGAATGAAATCTCGCCGATGTTCTCACAGTACAACTAAAAAAAGATCTCCAGTCCTGGAACTCATCATGTTATTACAGCGCCAGCACTGTTGCTGCCGTATCACTTTACATCCAACAAGTTCTTCCTGTTGAAATCTGGAGTTAAGCAACACTCCTATCCCTGGCAGATGTAAACTCCTGCAGAAAGCAAAAAGGAGAGAGTTCACTTTCATGCAGAGCAGTCTCTTGCATCTGCTTTACAACTGCTATTCTACTTCCACTGAAAGCGTCTCTGTGCTTCGTACCTTAGTCCTTATCAATATACACAGGTATGGTTAAGTCGACCTTCAGCAACTCGGGTACATTTCACTGAGCTCAACCTGAGGTGTGTCACATCAATCCTGCTCACGGACCAAAAAAAAAAAAAAAAAAGAAGAGAAAAAAAAAAAAAGCCACCTCATTTGGGCCTGAGCACCACATTCATCACGTCGATAAAAATCTGCTGAATGCACAGTTCCAAGATGCCTTTGTATGAGCTGGATGTTATCATCAGATGCTAACCTGATTCAGTGAATTGGTGAGAACTTCAGGACTTATTTGGGGACAACAAACCCATTGACCTTTAAAGAGTTTTTAATAGTTCCAAATAAAAATCTTCCAGAAATGAAGGGTGTGCGTATGGGGTGGGGTGGGGGGGGGACCTTGGCGCATGCACTGCGATACGGAAGTAATACCAGGGCCAACTGCTATTTCTCTCTCTCTCTCTCTCTCTCTCTCTCTCTCTCTCTCTCTCTCTCACACACACACACACACACACACAGACACGTATCACCTTTCCGTAGCTTAAAGACATGGATAAGAACATTGCCATCGGTGATACCACAGATGTCCACGTGTTTCCATAGAGAGATTCTTATACATCTACATTACATTTATCATCCAGAGCAACTTATACAACTGAGCAGCTGAGCATTCGGGACCTTACCCAACAATGGCAACTTGGTGGTACTGAGACTTGAACTCCCAACCTTTAGATTAGTAACCCAGAGCCTTAACCACTGAGCAGTCGGTGCCTCCTCATCATGAATATGTCAAAAATACACGAAAAAAACCTTTAATAACATAACATTTTTTTTTTTAATTTTAAACCTCAAGAAGAACTTAACACAGATGAACAGATGAACAGGGTTAATTAACCCTGTGATGGATAGAAAACCTGTTCAGGGTGTACTCTATCTCCTGGCTAAAGTCACCTAGGCTTGGTCCCAGCTTCCCTTGCAACCCTGATCGAAAAGCAGGACGATTAATGGAAGGATGAAAATGCTATTATATAACAGCTACTAATTTGATATGACAAGTCATACAGATAATATATTCAAAGTCGTGATCTCTTAACACTGCACCAAGTGCTTAAAATAGAGTTGTGCTTTAAAGTAATCCCATCAGTTAGCTTAGAAATATCAACCAATCCTTCCCTTGACTGTATATGAATCAATGTCAGAATGTATTGCACAGGGTTCACGTTTGGTTTCCCAGCTCCTGCTTCCTGCTCACGTATAACACTCTCCACTACTCCAGCTTTTTATGTTGTTGCTTTTCAGCTCTTTCCCAACTCAGAGTCGCCCTCTGTCCTGGATGCTCCGATTCCCAGAAAACATGCTTGTTCCACTGTAATACAGAGATCCCTCACTTTCCGCGGTTAATTGGGATCGAGACCCCCCCCCTCCCACCATGACCGCCGATTTCCGCGAAGTAGAATTAACACCCCCCCCCCCCGACTGATGTATACGTACATGTATATGTGTATATTATATCAATAAATACATAATCAACACAATAAATGATTGTAATAACAATGAAATATTCAAAAATCATGCATAAGATGTAACTAAAATATAAATACACACACTTCACATTAAAATGTGAGTATTTTTTTTTGTTGTTGTTGGGGGGTTTTGGGTTGTTTTTTTGTTTTTGTTTTGTATAATTGGCCTGGTTTTGGGGCATTTTCCTTAACTCTTTCTTTTTTTTTTTTTTTTTTTTTTTATACATGAATATTTTTGAATAACCCGGAATGCACTGAAGTCGCAGAAACTGAAGCACGAAGTAGCGAGGGATCACTGTATACAGTATTACCTAAACTCATGGCAAACACCATATAGTCATCATACAGTCCACACCACAAAGCATTCCCGAAGTCCAGTCAAGCCTGTTACACCGACCCTCCCGATGGGCACTAGATTTCTTTCCACAGAGCCATTAAATGTAAGCGTAACAACATTTAATTTCCAGACACATCCCAGCCTCACACCGTGAGCAGTGGTGAGCTGGTGGTAAAAGGTGCTGGATCGCTGATCCTAGGGTTGGGGGTTTGAGTCCCACTCTCCACAAGGTTGTCACTAACCCCCCCCCCCCCCCCCCCCCGGTGCAGCTAACTGGGTTATCAAAGGCCGGCCATGTCTCTCACTGTCTATGGTGAGAGGTTCATGTAAAAGAACCATCGCTGACCTTCGGCAAGAGTAGCTGCATAGCCATCTGCATGTTTCTGCCCCTTGCTAAAGGGTTGTGTCAGGAAGGGCATCCGACGTAAAAACCTATGCCAAATCAAACGTGCAAATCATTAATATGTCTTCCATGAAGATGGAGGCAGATGATTCGCTGTGGCGACCCGTGAAAGGGAACAGCCGAAAGGAAAATAAGAAGAATCCCATCATCGCACCATGTTGCTGATCATATTCCATGGTACTCCACAGATTAAACACAGTAAGGCAAATTAGGTGCAGAGTCACACATGATTAAAAACAACACAGCTCAAATCTGTGATATTGGCGTGTCTATTAATTCAAGCCTATAAACAAACCTTGGAGTGATGGTAATGTGTTTGTTCCGAACAGGATTCAACCAGCATTAATAGATTTATCAATAGAAGAACCAGGAGCTTGAAGGCAACAAGGGACATGAACTAGCAAAAAAAAAAAAAAAAAAAAATCAATTCCTGTTTTGTGAGAGTGTAAAGGATTCCGCGTGCCATCTCTGTGGTTCAAGGCACTTCATACTGATTCAGTGTGACGGAAATGTAGGCCTTTTGAATAGAAGCACTTGTCAGTTGGATCCTCAGGAAAAGGAGGTACAGAAACCTTTGTACATCCAAGCTATTCTATCTTCCATGGATCCAGCACAAAGGCAGTAATGTGTCGTCTCCTCGGTACTGAATTGAAACCCTTTCTGGCTTATAAGCAATGACAGGACATTTGCATGAAGAAATGTGGAGCCAATTATTCCGAGAAGCTTCTTCCATCCCCTTTGCATGATTCTGTAGAGGATGCAACTTATTAAATATAAAAAGATGGAATGTCCAGCGGTTCATCGGTAGATAGACGTCTCACACAGTTATGCCTGAAATATGCCCAAACAAGATCACTATTGCGTGGAACGTCGTATTATTCGATGTTCTGAGGACGATCTCAAGGCCAGCATGAAGCGTCAGGAGAGTGTCTTGTTAACAGACAACACAAAAATGATTAGAGATCTGGTTGCAATTAATAAAACAATTGCACTGGCACTCGGACAACTAAACTCTTTACTGAGTCATGATAAATGTGCATTTTATTTACCAATCATACTGAATAAGCAAGGAAACCTTGCTGATGTCTGCATACAAAACAGCCTTGCTCACTAAAGTAGCCAAGCGAAGAACTCCATCTGTGCAACTACGCTATGAGGCAGCGGCGGTTTTCCGGAACAATTAGCAAAGTGGAAAAGCTCACTAAGATCACTCCGCAGGACTCCGGGCTACAGCCAGCAACTGCAACACAACTTTGTTTCTAATCTGGCACAAGAACAGACGAACCAATATAATAATAATAGTTATTACACATTACACAAAACAGGAACTGTATCCACCTTGCTGTTTGAAAGCTTCAAGATTTTTCGGATATTTTTAGAGTAGACTGACTCTGAATGTATTAACATAGACTATTAACCATCTGTTCATCAAACACGGTGCTGGAAGCTAATGAGGTATGCATGACATACCTCCCAGCATGCAATAGGAACGTGATTAAAATCCTTGCTCACCACGAGGTACGATCAGTCTGAAAGCCTTCCTTAGTATGAATAGCATCAGGGCAGTCAGGCCTCCTTCTTTCAGATCATCAGACAACAGTGAGGACGACCTTTAGGATGGATGAGTCCAAACAACCCCCTGGATCCTAAGTCCTCGTCATTATATTTAACTTTCGTTTGAAAATAATAACAACATAAAAAAAAATCTGATATTTTGACAGTTTTTATATGAGAGTCTACACACAAGATGTGATGGACCATAACAGTTTAAATGCAGCAGTTATGAGAATAAACACATAATGTGGTAGATTCTATTCTGGGAATAGTGTGATATGATTGGTTTACCATCTCAGAACAGTGCTAAAAACAAAACGGAAGCCAACGACTCATGTTGTCACAGTTATTGATTGATAAGTTTGAGAATTTCAACATGATTCCGTCTCAAATAATTAAGGATCATATGGTATGCAATATGGGATTTTTAATGTATAATATTACCTTTTAAAAAGTTTGAATAAGTTTCAAGATATATATCATAATAGAACATACCACAGCATTGTCATGATTTGAAAATACAGGGATCCCTCACTTTCTGCGGTTAATGGGGACCGTGGGGGACCGTGAGGGCTGATTTCCACCGCTGATTTCCGTGAAGTAGGATCGAACCCCCCCAAGGCTGACGTTCATGTACATGTATATGTATATGCAATATCAATAAATAAATATTCAATGCAATAAATGCTTATAACAACAATTGAACATTAAAAATAATGCATAAGATGTAAATAAAATATAAATACACACACATACAAACGCACACACAGAGGCGTGCGCACACACTCGGATGCGCACCTTACATAAAAAACGTAAGTAGTTTTGTTGGGGCGCATCGGGTTGCTTTTTGTTTTTGTTTGTTTGGGGTTTTTTTTTGCACAATTGGCCTTGTTTTGCTGCATTTTCCTTTACTTTCTCCCTATTTTTCCTTAATTTCCTTATTTTTTAATAAATATTTTTGAAAAACCTGCGATGCACTGAAGCCACAGAAACTGAAGCACGAAGTAGCGAGGGATCGCTGTAAATCAAAAACCAAAAGTACAAATTGTTATTTGATACACGCAGTATAGAGTAGGCCCTTGACTATTCGCAGTTTTGCACTCACGGTTTGAGTATTCGCGGACTGCCAAGCAACGTGATTCAAATTCAGCCAATGGCTGTCCTCCTTCCTGCTGATTGGTTGAGATGACGTAGCGCCCCTTTTTCCTCATTCACGCACAAGTTGCAAATGAGCCTTTTTTTAGTGTGTTTTAATTACCAGTTAAGTTCTATGATATCACTCAAATGCCTGCTCAGCACCAGAAAAAGGTAATAACGTTGGATGTCTCTTCTGAAGAAATAAGACTTTCTCCGGAAGAAACAACAGTTTCCTCTGAAGTGCCTGAAGAGGAATAATCATCTGAACTGTTGTAAAACACTCCACTATTAAAGTATTTTTCAATTATTATTCCAGTACAGTACCTAAGGTAATGTTTACAATGTATGTGTGTTAGATTTCATTTACTGTGGTGTAGCATGTTTCTCATTTTGTTTTGTTTATCCAATTTATTACAATTCTTGTTCTTTTATATCCTTTTTGTTATGGTCTGTGTTTTGGGGGACTTTGATTTTGGCACTGTGCCTCTAACTAACTGTTTACTCTCCACTTCGGCTGAGGGGCGTGGCTGATCTGCTTGGTCGCACACACCTGTCTTCACAATTCTCATTTACTCCCAAAAAAAAACGCTTACCTCTGTGCCAGAAGATTAACTCACATCACGTCACCGCTTCTTTGGTTTGTATCGCCTTCTAACTCTAAAACTCTGTTTTCTACTCACTGCAGCTGAGGGGCGTGGCTTAATGCAGTTCATACCTGAATTCAGTCATCTCATGCCTAATGCAATACCTTCCTCTAGTGGGCATTTTTGAAAACTACAGTGCTGTATGTTTCAAAGAGAATGCATTTAAAGGTGTTTTTATATGTATGCTGTATAATATTTATATTTTATCATCAATAAACATCACAGTAAAAATTGAAAAGTTTTTCTGAATCATTACTACATTTTACTACATTAATACTGAATTAATGAGTAAGACTGTCTATAGAATGTGTTTAAGAAGCATATTTTAGCGCATGTAATAGATACATAGTATTTTACTTCTGGTTGCTGATTCACGTATGTAATGTGATACATGGGGTTTTACTTCTGGGTACAGAACTCGCGGATTATCTTCATTTGCGGGAGGGGCCGGAACCAAACCCTCGTGAATATCGAGGGCCTACTGTATAGTAGAACAATTATTCACCTTGGATTCAGTGGATATTGCTGATTACCGCCTGAGATGCAACAACCATGAACACTCCCATTTGGTGAATAATACTGACCTCTCTCTTACATTCTAATTATATTTTAATCATATTTCTCAAACAAAGGCAAGAGTGTACTATTTGTGACTACTTTTTTTTAATAGATGTATATTTAGTGAAGTTGTGACGTTGACAAGATTTGTGGACACATTTGTTTATTATGCATTACGGTTATTTTTATGTGCGTGATATTACTATAAATGGAATGTAATAAAACAAGACAAATTAAAAAGGTTATTGCTATGACTACTATTAAGCTGCTCGAGTAAAGTAGCCGAGTCGGCATATTATACAAACTGTGGTTATTAAACACTTGTACCTTTAATCTATGATATGCTGCATAAATACATTAAGCAGCACTAATGTTTATGCTCATGTGTGTTCAAATGGGTGTGCTTGAAAATCCCAGTACCACAGTCCACCAAACAAAATCTGCAAGGCTTTACCAGACAATTTGATCGATCCTGTCTGGGACACAATAATCCCCCAGGCTCCCACAGACACTCAACCTCTATGACAAGGTGCAATAATTAACATAGAATGTCGAAACAGCCCGACCAACTCCCGTTGACACGCATACAAAGTTCTGAACATTCTTATAGCAACCTAGAATTCGTTTCCAGTAGATAATACAGTTTTATTTATTTATTTTTGCTTTATGGTCATCAACCAGCATTCTCAAGCAAGTGTTCCACCATAATATGCGAGAGCCCAGGAGCCACCTCGAAAACTATGAATTTAATAAGGTCAGTTAAACTGCTGCTACTGTGAAGGCAACCGTGAGGATGCTACCATAGATCTCTGTGTAGTTAAAATGTACATGGATCAGCGGCTGTCATGTCTGCTTAGTAGTTACTGCCGGTAGAAATGACGGCTTAAATTTACGCAATACAGACGCTCATGCTTCTCAAGCAAGAGTATATTTCCTCAGCCCATACTTTGGTTAAAGACCACCCTCGAAACCCGGCAGCATGTTCACGGAATGGCTACGGTAATCCCCACCATGGTGCTCACGTATCAGCCAGCGATGTGAGACCTTAGCATAACATGACCCGCAATCAAAATTTTTAAAAATGACTAAAACCAAACGAGTTAAATTCCTCATAAAATTTTGAATTAAAAGGATTCATATGATGCCATTTGGATGAGCATGAACAATTCCATGTGTCTTTATATTTCTGTTTTGTAGTCCGAGTTCCTTCTCAGTCACCTGTCTCCAACTACCTGTACAGTGGTACCTCACTTTACGAAATTAATCCATTCCAGCGCCTTTTTCGTAAACTGCATTTTTCGTAAGTTGAACAGCATTTTACATGTAAAACGCGTGACTCGTTCCAAGGCTCCCAATACTACCCCATAAACCCTTTAAAAATGATAAAAGTACACCAATTTTGTATGAAATATGTTTTAAAAGTTAAATTAAATGTTTAACCTTTTTTAAATCTCTCGGCTCACCCATGCGACACTTTAAAGTCCGGGGGTTGCTGGTCTGAAGAATCCTCACCCCCACTCCCCTTCACGAAGTCCTTAATTATGGCGGTTGCTTTTTCCGAAATAATCGCCTCTTGTATCTCCACTTTTAAGGCCTCCTTCTGCTTCAATATCGACCCAATTGTAGAGGGGTTTCGGACATACTCCTTTGCAATTTCACTCAACCGAATCCCACTTTCATATTTTTTATCATCTCCTGCTTTACTTTTATTGATAACGAAGCCTGCTTTTTCTTTTCGGTCTCACCAGGAATAATCACTTTCTTGGGGCTCATGATTAATAATGAAAAATAACTCTGCAAGAAGCACACTCAAAAAAACTCACGAAACTCATGAACCACCAGTACAACTTTCCTTCACGCGTGTGTCGAACAATGGATCGAAGGCACACAAAAAGTATTATGGGTACAGTACTGTATTATGGAGATTCAGCTCCATCGGGGTGTTGGGAGACAACCAATGGGAAATAACTCACGCATTGTTTAAATGCTTGAATTTTTAAGACGGTGCTTTCGTAACGTGAACTTGTTTTGTATCCAGAGACAAAAATTTTAAGAAAATGCGTTTCGTAACCTGCATTTTTCGTTTGGTGAGACTTTCGTAAAGTGAGGTACCACTGTACTGCATATCTGATTGGCATTCAAGCCATACATTCCTCCAATGGTTTTAAAATCGTGGAATAAAAACCACCACCAAGTTTCAGGCTGAAGACATCATTCACATCTGATTCGTTCATGAGTTTCATTAACCATGTATTTTACATTCGAACATCATGCCTCCACATTTTTTCACCCATCTCTCACACAGCTGTTCCATTAAAGATGGCAGCTCTGAGGAAAACCAGAACTGAAGAAACATTCAAGCTTGGCAGGCATCAAGCCAAGTTATCATCGAGCTTGTTAACCTCACACTGTTTTACAACGAAGATCATTTTGTTATAAGAGACATGAAACCTTACAAAGGGTTTATACCTTATTTGAGCACCCATATAGTTTTTCTCACTGTGTCTCACTATCTGTGGCCTTAAAACGGTACTTTACACAAAAACAAAGGACAGCACAGTCGCCGAGCTTCATTTCTGTTTGATTAGTATGGCGTCGCTGCAAAGTGAAAACGTTTGGAAAATAAATTACTTTTTAAGAATGCAGATTTGCTCTTTTGTTCATTTCCTGCTGTTCTTTGTATCATAAAAATATTTTATTAATTTACACATCTCCTCTTTTTCCTTTAATTCTTGGATGGAATTTGAGTGTCAGAGCTGACAGAAGCTCAAACACTGAACAGACTCTCACCTTCAGTCTCAAAATTAGTTGGAAAAGCAAGAGCACTTTCATGCCTATATACATACATTAGGTAGACACACACACACACACACACACACACACATTTCATCTTCTTCCGTCATTCCGGGGTTGGGTCGCGGGGGCAGCAACCTAAGCAAAGAGGTCCAGACATCCTTCTCCACAGCCACTTCTTCCAGCTCTTCCGGGGAGACACCGAGGCGTTCCCAGACAAGCCGATAGACATAGTCCCTCCAGCGTGTTCTAGGTCGACCCTGGGGTTTCTTCCCGGTTGGACATGCCCAAAACACCACACCAGGGAGGCATTCAGGAGGCATTCTAACCAGATGCCCGAGCCACCTCAACTGGCCCCTCTCAATGCGAAGGAGCAGCTGGTCTACTCTGAGCTCTGAGGATGGTAGAGCTTCTCACCTTCTCTCTAAGGGAGAGCCCCCACCACCCAGTGAATTGGCCTTGTTTTGTGGCATTTTCCTTCACCTTTTCCCCTATTCTTTCTTCATTTCCTTATTTTTTAATTCGATGAATAGTTAATTTAAAAAAAAAAAAACACGATGCACTGAAGCCGCATGAATTGAAGTGCGAAGTAGCGAGGGATCCCCGTATATATAAATGGGAGCCATGTAGGATAATACATTCAGGCAACACACACACACACACACACACACACACACACACACACACACACACACACAAAATTAGGTGTGCCACCTGCACGGTTTATTTCCATTAGCAAGGAAACCATCAGGAACATTTAATAACATTTCAAAATACTTTGTCATTTCCTTTCCAAGTTATCACAGTAATAATCCCTGACAAGTGACATTGAAATATAGGCTGTTCCATAAACAATCACACCCTATTTTCCCCGATTAGAAACTATAAATTAAATTTAGTAAACCTGTGATTTTATTCCAAAGTTACTGCCCTAACAAGTCGTATGGAAGGACTGATAGAAGTCATTTCTACGTCTCCCACTCCACTCAACGTCAGGGCCATTGCTAGCCAAAGAGGTGTGCAATAGTTATACTGTATATTACAAAGCTTCTGTAAAAGTTTTATAAAAATCCATTCAGATATACGAGGGGTTGCAGAATAACAATGGCAAAGTGTACGTTTTGCTTCAGGATATCCTAAAATCGACTTCATAGAAAATAGGAGCACAGTAGCATGATGTAAATAATTGGTGAATGTTTGGTTGAGATACATTGGCTGGTTGAGGTGCAGGTGAGGATGACAAGTGTGATGAAAGACGGCAGATAAAATTATTCCTACTTGGGGGAGGTGCTTATATGTTTTATTTGGCTCTGTGTTTAACCCATCCAAAGTGAGCACGCATACACACTTGGAGCAGTGGGCGTCACACTGCAATGCTCAGACAGCAGTTAGGGGCTTCACTTCGCTTCACTTATCCCTTAAAATCCGGGGATGTCGTTGGGGCGCCTTCATGGCGAGACTTGGGCTGATTTGGCCTGGCGGTGCCCATCCCTCGCCAGGTTGTGGAAACAGGCCGACGACTTTGAAGCTTACTCTTTACGAAAGTCAGCAATGGTTCTTTTACATGCGTCTCACCATAGACAGTGAGAGACATGGCCCACCTTTGATAAACCAGTTAGCTGCACTGGGGGGGGGGGGGGGGGGGGGGGCAGTGGCAACTCTGTGGGGACTCGAAACCCCAACTTTCGGATCAGCGATCCTGCACCCTATCCACTAGACCACCACTGCCCACAGTTAGGGGGCTTATTCCTTGCTGAATGGCACTTCAGTCATTAAGGTAGAGGAAGGTCACCACCACCATGCATTGTTCTTGCCATTTCGAAAATCGACTCAACAACGTTTCAGTCTTAAACCTGTTTCTCTGACCATAAAGCCACAGATATCCCCAAATTGTTGTTGCAGAGTCACTGGCAGGAGTACCCCGCCTCAAAAAACCTCATTTACAATCACAGAGAACACTTATTTATGCCTGCATCATTTATTTGTATACCGTACGAAACCTAAGGGGTACTCGGTTTTCATTGGCTGTCCACTGGTGCCTCATCCTCTACAGATTCTTATTAACAGTCTCGCAGTGCCAGCCATGAATGGTCCCTGTGGCATGCAAGCCTGAGTCACCTTGACTCATTTTTCAAGGACTAAGAGGTGAATTCATCAAAAATTACCGTGCGGTTTTCTGTTAGATCTCTTCCCAATTTATTTCTGTCATACTTCATATCAAGGTCTACAACGCCCATTGAATCTGGGTCACTTTGACCTAATTTCAAGGTTACAGGGGCCATATGAAGTGTACATGTGCCTTTTACAAGGTCAGATGTGTTAAATTAATAATAGGATAATATACAGTTACAGTTATTTATGCCAGATATGCTCATGGACATGCCCTGCAAAAATAAAAGCATGATACTAAGAATGCCGTAACCACGCGAGGATGCACCAAGTGTAGTGACAAAAAAATGCAATTTTGCATTGTATTTCACTTTACAATCTCGTTTCACATTGTACTGGAGTTCATTGTTCCAGAACGCAGCACACTTCTGCACCACTATGGTTCTGTTCTGTTCTTTTGTTTAGGTCAGTTCCAACAATTTAGCAGCTGAAAATAAATCTCTGTGAAAAAAAAGTGCTCTCCATAAATCAAAAGGCACAAAGTTTGATTCACTTCATGGAGTCAGACTGGATTGTGTTCAAATCTCAATTCACGAAAGTTCACTTGGACCGAGGGCATCCGGCTCTCAACAGGTACAACTGCCTTGTTCCACGAATCACAAACAAACCGCAAAAGAGGAGAAAAACACCAGGGTTCGGCTGAAATAGACTCAACACTGCATTTGTAAAAGAATTGTAAAACAGCCAAAAAAACAACCTCTTAAAAGCAGTTCACATAGCTCTCCATACATCAAGCTCTGATCTGTATGCAACTCAGGTGCAGAACCGATTTAACTTCTTTCTCAGAGGTTCTGCAGTCTGCCAAGTCCAGACGTTCCCTAATTTTTTTGTTCTGTCAGCCGAACAGCTAGTGATAGTCCCCAATCACACTCCGTATTAATGGCCTTCTCGGTTGATGAAATCACAAGTGGACTGCAGCCCTGTGATCCGATGTATTTTTGTCCCCAAAATTTAACAAATCTCCTTATTCCCAAGGTTGAGGGTTTCACATAAACCATCCAACCACACCGCTATGTGTACCAGGTGATTGCTGGTCCACAAGCTGATTGTTTCTGTGTACAGAAAATTAAAATGTAAACTGACGTGTACATGTTAGCAGCTCTAATCATGACATATATTTATTTGTTTGTCCTCACTTTAATTCTATCAGTATCCAATACAGGGATCGCTCACTTTCCGCAGTTAATTGGGACCAACCCCCCCCCAATTCCACGAAGTAGGATCGACCCTCTCTGACTGACATATATGTACCACATATATGTGTATATAATATCAATAAAGACATATTCAACACTATAAATGCTTGTAATAACAATTAAACCTTCAAAAATAATACATAAGATGTAAATAAAATATAAATACATACATATACAGACACAGACCTCACATTAAAAAGTAGTTTTGATTGGGGGGGGTTGAATAGTTTTTTTGTTTATGGTATTTTTTTGCATAATTGGTCTTGCTGGCTTCATGAGAGTCTCACGTTCATCACCGGGATAAAGCACTGCTACAGGTGTCCTCCTGAGACCTCGGATTGACCTTCTTGAATTTAAAGTTTCAATGACATAGCTCCTTAAGAGTAATGACCTCCGTTTTGTAATGAACACAATACTCACACTTCGAATAAGCACCGCCATGTTTGTTACTGTGCTGATGCCATCGCTTTAAGAGGGCGTAGCTGAGAGAAGTTTCCGTCACGACCCGGAAGACTTTTCCCACCTAATCTCTGTCTCTATTGATTGATCTGCGACTACATGCGCATGAGGGAATAATAAATAATATAATATAATAATACAAATAATAGAGGGATCCGGGCTTTATGTCGAATTCGCGCAACTGTTAAACTCAGACACCGAAGATGAATTTTATGGATTTTTGGAAGAGAAATGAACTGAAAAAGTGAGTTTATTGTTTTATATTGTTAGAATTAACAATGTTGAGAGTTATTGTGAGCGTTGAATCAGGTTTGCCTTATCTGACTTTTGTTTTGCTTATTGCGCCTTATAATCAGGTGTGCCTTATGCATTGCTGTGGCCTGTTCGGCCGCCGTTTGCTGCTGTTGCACCTTATAATCCGGTGTGCCCAATGGCCCAAATGGGTGCGGTGGATCTATGATGCTTTCTGTAAAACACTGTAAACCAGTAACACAAGCTGTGTGTCATTTCTCCATTTCACATCCGTGCTCACACACACACACACACACACACACACACACACACACATCATATATATATATATATATATATATATATATATATATATATATATATATATATATATGATTTTCTGAATAGATCCTTCCGTAGGAGAGTGCTCAATACTTTTTGGTAGAGCAAATAACAATAAAAGGACAGGACAAAGACTTTCTATTGGAACTCCATTTATCACTACAGATCTGTTTCGAGGGGTGGTGAAACCATCCTCTCTCTTCAGGTGATTATAGAAGAATGATTACAGAGTGCTGGGGGCGGTACTACGTCGATAAACATGGTGTCCTCTCGATGGGGTAGTGTTCATTATGTATTCGAGGGCGGGTTCTCTTAAATATTGGTATCCATACATGCATAGATGTGCATACATTTTTACATGCCTGTGAACTCATATATGTACACACACACACACACATATATATTATATATATAGGTATACACACCTACATACACGCATATATATATATATATATATATATATATATATATATATATATATATATATATATATATATATATATATATATATATATATATACCCATACATACACATGTACTTGTAGTAGTATATAGTACTACTAGTATAGTACTAGTATATAGTACTACTATATAATGTTTAGTTACATAGCTACTACGTAGTTATCATATATATAAAGTGTGTGTCTACCATGTGCTTGTCTCCCTCGTCGCCAAACCATGTGTTCCCTCCCTCCCTTTACACTTCTGATAACACTGAAGGTTCGAACGATACAGAACGTACTTGAATTCTTGGAGACAGCTTGAGACCTTGGTTCTCAGCCTTGGGAAAGAACAGTCATTACGAACTTTCCGTAGATAAACGCACACTAGATGAACACACACATAGTTAACTGTTGAACACACACACACACACACACACACACACACACACACACACACACTTCCGTACTTTGTACTGTCTATATGTACTCTGTCCAAATAAACTGGAGAACTTTTTTTAAGGCTTTTTGTGTTTCTTGAGTGCTTTCTGAGAACCTGAAAACAGAACCCCAGATACAGAGAGCACAGAGATGAGATATCCTAACATACAACTAACAAAACAGTAAATATTGGGGTAATTTGTGCATTAGATCAATTTGGGGGGGGGGGGGGCATTCAAATCAATACATGAAAATGTGTGAATTAATCCTCTTCAGTTGCCTCCCTTCCCACCAAGAAAAAAAAAAAAAAAACAACAGTTCCCAAGCGGCTCATCAACTATCAACCTAGAGATCACAAGTTCACAGCCATCCATGACTATGCGTGCATCGGAGTCAATTGGCCGAGCTCTCACTTCCCTGCCACTCACAGCGATCAACAGCCAATCCTGGGTGTCTGTGAGCTCATTTGTATGAGGTGACGGATAGCGTTTTCCCTCAGAGTGCGCTCAACCGCCTGCAAATACACATGTGCAGCAGTTCAAAAAGAGGCGGGTGGTCGCACTGCATGTCACAGAGGAGGCATGTTCATGCTTACACCCCTCCCTAGTTGATGGTGGTCCTGTGATAGGGAAGGCAAGACTTGAAGGTAATGGTGGGTCTGTGGGAAAGAAATTAGTTTCAAGATTGAAAAGGTCATTCCATTGCAATTGAACCCTGTCAGAATTAACATGGAGGTAGAACAACCCTCATACCTCGCCAGCCAATACTCCACTTTAAAGTCTTTACATCTGAATGCCCCAAAAGGACAAAACCGTACACATTACTTATCCCAGCAGAAAATACTCAGTTACAAAGTAGTACATAGATACAGAGCCTGAGGTGGCGATGATCTCCTATGCTCTGTGGACTGTTTGTAAAGAAACGTCCCTCTCCATGTCCAAACTGTTCATTGATTGGCCATAAACTCCCCATTTATGCTTTCCGAACACTTCCAGTCCTGCTCTGTCCAACCTTACTGCTGCTTAAAATTTTTTTTTAAAGATTCAGGCAAACTTCATAGCAGTGATCCAATAGTGCTAAACCATGGTATGAAGATAAATACTGCTATTGTAAGCATATTTACAATTAACAAAAAATTAAGGAGATTAACCTGTAAGGATATGCGGAAGCATGCCAGCATAGTCTTGTGGGACAGGTTGAGGCATCTTGAACAGCCATGAATTATTTATTCCACTGATGTGTTCTCTATTCCTCTATGTGGGTGACTGCAGAAAACAAACCCCAGGATTCTCCGAGTGTGTGAAGCTGCTCCACCAGAGCTGAGGCAGTAAAAAAGGCAGTGCTCTTTAAATCACAAGTCCTACAGCGCCACTAAGTGGACTCACTGGACAACTACATCCAATATGACATCCGTTTTTTTCAGGTTCTGATTGCGTGGAAGAAATGTTCTGAAAGGCCATTCAGCTGCATGTGATCATTGAAGGGGACTGATGTATAAATGAAAATGTCCAAGTAGTTCTGCATCGGTAAAGCACGGACATAAACAGACATCGCGTCTTGACAGAGACACACACATCAGAAGCAGCTATTAGTCCAATTTACAATTTCAGTAAGAGATAAATGAACAGAAATAGAGAAATGGAGTAGACAGATGTGTCCCAAATTTTCAATGGTATTTAAATAGAGCCATAAAATGAGTGTTTGGGGGGAGGGGCAGAAAACCATTTTAGCAAAACCAATTTATTTAAAAATTTTAAAGTTGTACATTTAAAACTTAACAGTGATAATGTGAAAGAAATTCAGTTTGAATGACAGACAATTTAATATAATTAAAAATCCACAAACAGCTTTTGCCTCGTCAGAGATACATTCGCTAAAGCCTACTAAAGTTACTAGAGTTGTTGGGAAGCTGAAGCCTATGTCAGCTGACTCGGAGCCAAAAAGGGTACACCCTGAACAGCTTACCAATTCATGGCCGTGCCACCATAAACAATAAAGTCTGTTGAGCTTTTTAAGCCGAGTCTAG
Organism: Plotosus lineatus; assembly: GCA_024760905.1. Taxonomy (NCBI): domain Eukaryota; kingdom Metazoa; phylum Chordata; class Actinopteri; order Siluriformes; family Plotosidae; genus Plotosus; species Plotosus lineatus. Next base: position 18,119,827 of record CM045733.1, read on the forward strand.
TGGCTCATCAGGCCGGTGCTTATTCCCGGTTTCTGTTGCGTGAGCGTCCAGGGGTTCATCTCCTCCTGGATGGGATGCTAGTCCATCGCAGGTTATCTTCCCAGTATATATATATATATATATATATATTTTTTTTTTTTTTTTTTTTACTGGTACCCATTTATACCGCTGGGTGGACATAGGCACACTTGTGGTTAAGACCTTGCCCAGGGGTCTTAGCACAGTGGGGGTCGAATTGAGATTTGAAGACACGACCTCCTGATCATGAGCCAAGCACCCTAACCACTACACCACCGTCCCCAGCGCCTCCATACATTCTCGCAATTTAACAGACAGTCATATTAATGTGCATGCCTTTGGAGTGTTGGAGGAAACTGGTGTACCCACAGGAGACTCATCTCAGTACGGGAAGAACATTCATGCGCCACAGAGAAATGCCCTTGCCCAGCCTCAGGCTCGAACCCAGGATTTTCTTGCAGTGTAGCAGACATGCTAACTACTGCACCACCAATCTGCCCATGTATTAGAACATAGAAAAAAAATTACGCTGAAAAGAAACAAAAACGTCACATGAGAAAGTGGTGAAACTTTGTAAATGGATTCACGTTAGTCAATGCCAACAGAGTGACTCTGCCATGCTGTGTATTCTCAGTTTGCTTTATAGAATTATTTTCCAGAGTAAAGCAGCAGTACAGTATTACTGGATCAGGAGGAATTTGTTGAATGCATCATGGCTTTGGCAATTCCATCTTAACCTTAACCACGGAATGTGATTGTTAGCATTGTAAGTATACAGGGATCCCACGCTACTGCGCGCTTCAGTTTCTGCGGCTTCAGTGCATCACCGGCTTTTGAAAAATATTTATCGGAAAATAAAAAAATAAGGAAATTAAGAAAAAAATGCCGCAAAACAAGGCCAATTATGCAAAAAGAACCAACCCAAAACCCAACAAAACTACTTACATTATGTGAGGTGCGCAGCTGAGTGTGCGCGCGCACGCGTCTTTATGTCTGTGTACTGTATTTATATTTTATTTACATCTTATGTATTGTTTTTGAATGTTTCGTTGTTATTATAAGCATTTATAGCGTTGAATATGTATCTATTGATATTATATACACATATACATGTGCGTATACGTCAGACGGGGGGGGGGGGGGGGGTCGATCCTACTTTTCAGAAATCGGCGGTCGCGGTCCCCATTAACCGTGGACAGTGAGGGATCCCTGTATAGTAAATACAAGTACAGTGCAAGTGTAAGTTACTGGTCATGATGATGTAAATGTGGTGATGGTACAGCCACATTTTAAATCTATATGTGGTGAGTGAAAAGTTATTAAAAAAAAAAAAAAAAAAACCCTAATAGTTAGATATCTGCTATGCTGTTCTTAAAATTAAATCCATGTTGTGTTTAAAATGGGGTTGATACAAATTGCTACTACAGAAGAGGTGTCTGGTTGCAAAGCCTCGGGGGACCAAAGCCTTGCTGTCAGGAAAGATGGCTTGGGAGTTTGGGAGTAATTAAAAATCTTTACCTCCATCAAACATCTTCAGGTTTTACGTTAGGTTTTGTACAATCCTTCTGAATGGATAGGATCAGAAATGAGTATATCAGAGGGACAGCCCATGTAAGATGTTTTGGAGACAAAGTCAGAGAGGCTAGATTGAGATGGTTTGGACATGTACAGAGGAGGGATAGTGAGTATATTGGCAGTAGGATGCTGAGGTTGGAACTACCAGGCAGAAGGCCTAGAGGAAGACCGAAGAAGAGATTTATGGATGTGGTGAAGGAAGACATGAAGGTCGTTGGAGTCAGAAAAGAAGATGCAGAGGACAGGGTGAGATGGAGGCGGATGATTTGCTGTGGCAACCCCTGAAGGGAGCAGCCGAAAGGAAAAGAAGAAGACTTCTGAAAGGCAGACAGATAAATAAACATGTCAAATTCATTTCAATGAAACTTGGTACCTTCTTGGCCTCATGGTACACTCGCCACCGAGTTAACTTCAGAGCAGCCCAGAGCAAGAAATTCACCTTCACTTACGTTAAAGCATTTGACTTTTGTGGAAGTAGGTGTTGAACATCATTTTAAGATCGAGTAGCGGAAAAATTTAACAGCAATGAAACACAACCAACATAGAAATAGGTTGACGTCATAATTACAATCCACATTCCTGGGTGTCAATAATTCTATGAGATTGGCTCGATGCTTAAACGTAATATAGAAAGCAGCAGTCGTTCAGCAGTCAGGGATAAAGATCTCACAAAAGGGCTGCGGAGTCATCGCCATATAACATTGTTGCGTCTGCAGATTAACACATCATCAAATTATTTTCAGTGGTGGAGTTCTGTGCCCTTCCTATCAGTTCCAGTGAGTTTTGTTTACGTCTGGTGAATAAGCTCCAGTGTAGTAATTCAAGCACAAAGAAAAGTTTCGCGTTTTATTTTAAAATATGTGCAAAGCTAATATTGCACTGCATGCAATATAAGAAAATGAACATTTATCAAGATGTATGAATTTTATTCCAAATTATCAGCAATGCAATACTCTACATAAAAATATTATTTATACAGAGGGATATTGATTTTCTAAATTTAACCAAATAAACAGTCTATTTTTTTTTTTTTTTTTTTTTTAAATAAATGGTTTAAGTCAACAGAGGGAGACGGAACATAAAAAAAAAATCACAGAAAGGTTATAAATTAATGTACATGTGATTGAGAGAAAAAAGTATTTGATTGTCAAGCAAAATCCTTGTTGGCAAATATAAAGGTCAAACGTTTCTTGTAGTTGGTCATTGGGTTCTCCGAGAGGATTCTGGTCCCCTCCCATTTACAGACCCTCTTCAGATCCCTGAAGTTTCAAGGCTGCCGCTTACCAAGTTGAAGCTTCCGTTCTCTGCACTAAGATTTGGAAACTGACTAGGGCCACTCTATGACTTTAATGTGCTCCTGTATGTGCTACAAAAGAACAATACAGTACGCCCCCGTTTTTCACGATGCTTCGGTTCCAGCCCTTCCCGCGGATCATGAAAATCCTTGAGTTATTGGCGCGGTTTTAAAACCCTATGTATGATATTACATGCACTAAAATATGCTTCTTAAACACATTCTACAGCCAGTCTTACTCATTAATACAGTAATAATGCAGTGAAGTGTAGTCTTCTTCTTCTTCTTTTCCTTTCGGCTGCTCCCTTCAGGGGTCGCCACAGCAAATCATCCGCCTCCATCTCACCCTGTCCTCTGCATCTTCTTTTTTGACTCCAACGACCTTCATGTCTTCCTTCACCACATCCATAAATCTCTTCTTTGGTCTTCCTCGAGGCCTTCTGCCTGGTAGTTCCAACCTCAGCATCCTACTGCCAATATACTCACTATCCCTCCTCTGTACATGTCCAAACCATCTCAATCTAGCCTCTCTGACTTTGTCTCCAAAACATCTAACATGTGCTGTCCCTCTGATACACTCATTTCTGATCCTATCCATCCTCGTTACTCCCAGAGAGAACCTCAACATTTTCATCTCCGCTACCTCCAGCTCTGCCTCCTGCCTTTTCCTCAGCGCCACTGTTTCTAAACCATACAACATCGCTGGCCTCACCACCATCTTGTACACTTTTCCCTTCATTCTTGCTGACACTCTCCTATCGCACATCACACCGGACACTTTTCTCCAACCATTCCAACCTGCCTGCACACGCTAAAGTGTAGTAATGATTCAGTAAAAACTTTTTAATTTTGTACTGTGATAACATTTATGAATAAATTAAGCCATTTGGCTCCTTGCCAGAAGCTATAGAAGATGCAGGACATTTGAGTGACATCACAGGGCTTAAATAATCAATAAGAACACACGAAAATATTTTACTTCACAATTCAGGCCATCACGTTGATAACTTGTGCACGAAGTAGAAAAAAAGAGGTGTGCATATCATCTGCAACCAATCATCAGGAGGGAGAAACAAAAGCACTCAGCCATTGGCTAAATTTGAATCACGTGCCAGTTATTTCTGGGTTTGTCACCAATCCATGAGTATGCGGGGACGTGAGCGCTGAACCGCGAATGGTTAAGGGCCTACTGTACTTTGTTTTTATTTTCTGCTCAGGCAAGAAATGTATTTTGAAAACATTAAATCATTAGTTTTAAAACTGTCTCTTATTTTTGTTGTCGACAACCCCACCAGTAAAGTATGCCTCCCGATACCATTCAACAATCAGCAAATAGGGAGGGGGAGGGGTATGCTTTCTCCGAGACATATAATACTGCCACCAGCATCTTTGGAAACTGCTGCGCATGCATATTCAGGAGGTGGTGGTGCAACATACTTGGAGGTAAAAAAAAATAAGTGCTATTCACGGGGGTTCCCAACCAGGAGTGCAAGACATCATTCCAGGGGGTGAGAGAAAAAGCAGGGCTGTAACTTTTGAAATAAATATCTTCTTTTGATCAAATTTCGTATGATTACACATCCTTTATTCTGGAACAAAGAATAAAATGTAGGGGGTGCGAGGTCAGAGCAAAAAATTTTTTTGGGGTGCAGGAGTAAAAAAAAGAAAAGGGTTGGGAACCACTGTTTTAGAGGCCCGTGATTGGCTGTTGATCGGTTCAAGTAACTGGGAGGTGAGTGTGTCATACCTCCCTCTCTCCCTGAAGGCCTATCCAATCAGCTCTGATGAACCATTGGCTGTGGATAGAATTGTGATTTGATAAAAATACTTTTTTAATAATAATGCTAAAAAAAACGAGAGCAGGAATGTTAATTATATATAGAACAAAACAACAACAACAAAATAACAAAATTAACACCAGATCAGATAATTCCAGTCAGTTTGCATTTAAAATAAAATTGTAATATCTCAGTTTTCAAATGTGGTACGCAATTATTAATCACGAGAGCAATATTAAATAATTCTGTCACCCAGCACTACGCAGTATACTATGTGATACAACACTGCTGGAACCGTAACTAAACAATAACTGAATATCTCATATTTTGTGCACCATAAGTACAGAGTTAAGAAATTGATTGATGTGCAGTATAATTTTCCACTGTTACAAAAAAAAAAGAAAAAAAAAGTGGAACAAAACAGCGCTATTTAAACACGAGCTTTAGTGGAGCGGCCAAATTACACATTATTCCAGCTCCACAATGACCTGCCCACTTGAAAAGATCAATACTGCTGCTTGTGAAAGAACCGCAGTTGCTTTGGTGCCTTTCCAAATTGCTCTCGCTCTTTCTTTCTGCAGACAAGTACAATTTTAATGAAAATATAGTAAACCATCTACTGAGCTGAAGGTTGGAGGAGTATCTACCCACCACCACCACCACCACCACCACCACCTCAGTCTGAAAACATTAAGCTCACGCAGACCCGTCTGTGCTGTACTCCTATAGGATCCCACATCAGTGTTGGGACTCCCAAAGCACTCAACAGATTCTCCGGTCTGCAGGTGGCAGTGTGCCAGTCAGCTTAACACCGTGCTTTTCTCTCGGGACTCTCGAACGTTCCGCCCACTCAAGGGAGCCACTGCAGTGCTCGAAAAAGAGCTCAAAGCATTTATTCCACGCTTTGATCAACACCACAGGACACAGATGAGGAAAATTTAGTACGTGTTAACTCTTTTCTATCTCAACCAGCCTGTACCCGTTTCCTTTTCCGAGCTAACACAGAGGCCAAAATCACACATTCTTTATTTAAACTCAGACCTTTAAATTTTTTTTTTTTAACATAAGAGGGAGGTGAAGAGAAAATGATTCCACCCAGTGTGAAGCTGCAGATCAATTTTCTTTCTGAGACTGTCGAATGTGGACCCTTCTGGGGGTTTGATGTTCGGCCCGGGAGCGCAAGGAGAGCTTCAATCTCATCTCGGCATACACAGCAGAATCCTAACAGCCTTATCACAAGGTGTGCAAAGAGCTTCGTGCACACACACACACACACACACACACACACACACACACAGAAATAGATGGAATATAAGTATGGAGAGAAGTCTTGAGAAAGAACCAATTTCCTGGTTTTTATTAATAAATTATAAATAATCTAGCATGGTGGCAAGGTGCCCAGGACACCCCCTGGCCTTACGCGCCTACCTCTCGGCACTGTGTGTGTGTGTGTGTGTGTGTGTGTGTGTGTGTGTGTGTGTGTGTGTATGTGTATGTGAATATGTGTGTGTGTCACCCAAGCAGAACTCTGGTGCTAATGAGATAACACAGAAGCACATTTTTAGGAAAGTAATGAGCCTGAGTAGAAATTCAAGCTGAACGCATGTGTCGATGTAAAAAAAAAAAAAAAAAAAAAAAAAAAAAAAAGCCAAAAAATATTCAGGCTTCAGTGCATTCCAGGATCCTGCATGTTGAGCTCGTTCAGTTTTCATTTCAATATTGCTATATTATATTAGCCGCTCCCCCCACCCCCCATCACACACACACACACACACACACACACGGCAAACACAGTGACATGAAATTAATTAAAAATAAAATACTGGCTTTTTAAATATTTACTCCCTTTCAAATATTCATGAGTTTTAGTGTGCACATTACATTGTGGCCAAATTTGACCTGGAAGTGCAAGTGGATGAATATTTACAGATTAAAATATTCTCTAATTGCAGTAATGAGAAAGTCTGTAGATTATTTCCTGCCAAGGAAGTAATGCCTCCTTTCCAATCACCTGATTATCATCATTTAACCGCAACTACGACAGACTTTACTGAACCCTCCTTGCTATCTAGAGACACAGTAATTACTGATGCACATCTGGGCCACTCAGCATCATCTATGAATTTCCCTCCAAAATACAGGGATCCCTCACTTTCCGCGGTTATTTGGGACTGAGATCCCCACGTGACCACTGAAATCCGCAAAATAGGATCACCCCCCCACACACACCTGACGTATATGCATGTGTATGTGTGTATATAATATCAATAAATACATATTCAATGCTATAAATGCTTATAATAACAATTAAACATTAAAAATAATGCATAAAATGTAAATAAGATACAAATACACACATACAGACGCACGGACGTAGATGTGCGTGGACGCACTCAGATGCACAACTCACAACAATATAACTAGTTTTGATGGGAGGTTTAGGGTGGTTTTTTTTTTTTTTTGGGGGGGGGGTTGCATAATTGGCTTTGTTTTGGGGCATTTTCCTTAACTTCCCCCCTTTTCTTCCTTAATTTCCTTATTTTTTAATTCAATGAATATTTTTTAAAAAACACGATGCACTGAAGATGCATGAAGTGAAGCGCAAAATAGCGAGGGATCTCTATATATCTTCAATGATTTCAAAGGGGGAAGAAAAAAAGAAACACACAGTACAGCACAGGTGAGAGGAAAAAGATTACTTTTACCTTCCCAAAGCATTATCTGATTTGTTTTAATTCACTAAATAAGCAAAAGTTTAGCGATTTCACACCGCGTACAAATCCGCTATGCATCAAGTTTTCGGCCAGTCGTGTCGCATCATTAGGCGAGGGGGGGTTCGGGGGAAGAGGGACAGAGAAAGAAGAGGACAAAGGGAGGGGAGGACAGAGTAAGAGAAAGAATGAAGTGAGCAACTTACACACCAATGATAGGCCACCCAGTGGAATATGCCGATGTTTATTTGTTTTTGATTTATAAAGTGATTTCCCCCGGCAACAGTCACACCTGATATCATTATTGGATGTCTGACAGACTTTGTAGAGGAACATATTACCTGTTTCTATGCTCCTCTTGGCTCTCATGATACCCCAGAGCAGGGGTCGGCAACCCGCGGCTCCGGAGCCGCGTGCGGCTCTTTCACCTTTCTGGTGCGGCTCCATGGCTTTTCAAAATAAAGTTGTGCTTTACGGTGGCTGACTGGTGCACCACAAGGTGCTTAGTTACTCACACAGCAAAGGGCCGGTGTGGGTGCAGGTTTTCACTTCAACCAAACAATAGCCACACCTTCCACCTGTTCCCACCAATCACTGATCATCAAAAGAAAAGAAAAAAAACCTAGAGTGGACATTACTATTTCAATTCGGAATTGGAGCCATCTTCGTGAGCCACCTTGCTTTAAGTCTTAAACAGTCATGTGATCCCACCAAGATGGCCCCACTTCAGAATTGAAACAGTGATGTCCGATCTAGGTTTTTTTTCCACCTGAATGATCTGGGTACCCTTCCAATGCTCTTTTCGGGTTGAAAATTACATAGATGAAAATTAAGAGTCACAGATGTGGGCGGATATTTATTTGGTGTGGGCGGGGTGATTTTGTGTGTGTCCACAAGAACACAAGAACACACACACAAAATCACCCCGCCCACACCAAAGAAATGTAAAAGAGCCCTAAAAGAGCTCATGGCAAGCAGCAGTGCGGTGAGAGAGAGATTTTTTTCTGCCACCGGGGTTTGTAATTCAGGAACAGAAATCACAGCTGAAGGAAGAGATGTGGATGAGATTTGTTTATACACAGCAATCTCCAGATTAAATAACTGTCCTCACTGTGGTTCAGTATCCACTCTGAGAATGGGTCGGTCAGTGCAGCATTAAGCATTAATATTTATTTAAAAGAATGTTGAGCAGGCTCCTTCTTAAAATAAGTCTTCAAATACTTTTCCGTGTTGGTGTCATTTTTGTAAATTAAAACTATGACAAAACAACATTAATATAACGAATAAAGAAAAGAAGATCCCACGAAGGGTGTGATTGGTGAGGTTGGCAACCCAACCCGTTACACATCTGGCTGCAGCCCGTCCCGCCGTGGGATGGATATTCTTTTTCTTTATAAAAACACAAGAAGCATTCGAACACATTCATTCATTTTCTGAACCGCTTAATTCTAATTCGGTCGCGGGAGGCTGGCAATTTTTTTTTAATCTAAATGTTTTTGTTGCAAACAGAATTGTAATGTAATGGTCTCTGCAGTCGTTTAAATCAATGTAACATATTGTTATTTTATATTAACATGAAGGAAAAAGGGGAAAAACATTATATGCAGTGTGATTTGATTTAAAATGTCAAAAAAGGATTTGTGGCTCCCAGTGTTTTCTTTAATGTGGAAAACGGGTCCAAATGGCTCTTTGAATGGCAAAGGTTGCCGACCCCTGCCCCAGAGGATGTACGTCGCTATAGGTTTCAGACCCGATGAAGACCTGTTACATGTATTGTATTTATCCTGAAGTCTTCAGTTATTCATTTGTTCCCATGAACTCCTGGACAGTAACCGTTTGCTGAACTTGCAATCTACATCTGACACAACTCTGGTTCACCCGTTGCATACCAACTAGTATCCCAGTCACGAGTCAGGTCCACCAGGCATCACCAGATGCAGACTGACAAGCCCAGAAAAAGGAATGTATGAATTCGAAAGAAAATGCATTCCCAGCGCACAACAGAACCTGGTGAGAGTCCATTCCAAGTTTTCCGGATAAGCCTGCAGTTCTACCAGATTATTATTATATTAACAAGTCGATGGCGCTCAGTTTGAGGATTCTGTGTAGTTTAGCCAAGAGGCAGGTTGTAATTCATAATACAATGGTACCTCGACTTACGAGAGTCCCTAATAACGAATTTTCCATGATACGAGCTTCGATCCCACCAAAAATCTGCCCCCAACCAACGAGCAAATTTTCTACTTACGAGCTCTGCTGGGGAAATGGCTTTTCCGGGTTGATTAGCCTTGTATTACTTCCGCGTGTATTCCTCCGTGCTTCAAGAACATTTTGTGCAGTGCTTCTTAATTATTTTCTGTGATGGCCCCTATACTATAGGAAGGGACCCCCCCCACCACCACCCCCGCGACTATAAATAGTGTTTACTGCACTTCGTTTGATCGGTGCTTTTTCCTTACACCATAGAAAACACAGTGAGAGTGCAACTGCCATCTAGTGTAGAGGATGCGCAATCACACTTATAAAGCTGGTCCACCAGTTTATTGACTTGTTTATTCTTGTTTTTTGTTATTTATAGTATGATTAATGTGACTGTACATGTTTTATTATTTTGAAATGTATATTGTTACATGTTTATCTTAAATATATTATGTCAAAAATACATGTTTGTGTCAGGCTATATGAGTTTGGGAGGGGGTTGGAACGGATTTTTTTTTTTTTATTGTTTCCTATGGGAATTTTTGTTTCATCTAACGAATGTTTCCACTTACAAGCTTGCCCTCGGAACAGATTAACTTCGTGAGTAGAGGTACCACTGTGAATATTGTTTACTAGACCTAAATTTTTATTTTCTTTTAATTTCAAAACAATATGTTCAAAACACTGTACATGGACTACTCTTGCATGCTTCAGAATGCAGTCATTATGGCTGTCTTTCTGTTTTCATTTCACTTTTCCATCTCATACTAGAAGAAATCGTTTTTTGTCACACACACCCCCCGCAATGAATACCATCGTTTGCCAAAGCCCACTGGAAACCCATTCTCTGAATCATCTTCGACTTCATTACTCTCTCACATGATATCGCGATGCTCAATAATGGCTTTGCTCATGGCAGATGTCATATTTCTTTCTTGCGATAATGGCTATTGGACAGCTGTACATGCACAAGCCTGATAAATCAATGAGCTGGATGAGGACTTCAGATCTTAGGCTGTGTGTCACTGCCTGGTGTCTCACTAGCACATTGGTTTTGCTGCCTGGCTTTAGGAAAGTCAGGGTGGCAAACACAGATGCCTGACTCGGTGCAAGCTGCCAGCGACATGTCAATCAACGATGCCTCATGGAAAAAACACAAGTGCGTGCTGACAGATGGCACATATCAGAGGCACAAGATGGCAGGATGGGAGCAGCCGAGCAAAAAGTAGATGAGGAAGGAAGAAGAAAGGAATGTGATGCTATGCCTTGGGACAGCTATGACCTACCTGTCTATCTGTCTGTCCTTCCTGCCTCTTGGGGTTGCATGCTAAAATGTTACGCAGGAGCATACTGCAGGTAAAGGTTACTTATAACATGAGTATGCGGTCTCATTATAATGACTAGTGCACGTCTTTATTTTCATTAAACCCCAACACATTTTTCCTCTTGACCCGACAAGTAACTGCTCGGTATTGATACAGCAATTTTTGTGCTCCAGTCCACACAGTCTCAGGCCACGGCCCACTGAGCCGTCGAAATATCTTACGCACTCAGCTGACTAGACGTTAGCTCTTCTGCTTCCCGCATTTCTAATAGACAAAGAAACCCTTGTGCACTGTGACAACACTTTGCAATTTAAACAGTAGCTGACTTTGAAAACCATTTATACAGTAATGTAGCTTTTCTACTCTAAGTAAACAATGTCACACAATCACTTGTAGGTCGGCCGTTTTATAAGAGTGTGCGCACGAGATAACCAATCACAATCAAGATACACAATATACACAATATATAGAAAAATTAATGACACACGGGTGTTGCAGCCAGCAACAAGAACCGCAAATTACGGACCATTGAGCGCACCTGAATATAAGCCGCACCAACTACGTTTAAAAAGGAAAAGGGGGATTGTACATATATAGGCCACACCACGTTATAAGCCGCAGGTGTCTGTCTTAGTCTTGCGCTTCATGCTAGAGCACCCCCTGGAGGCCGTTAGCCAATAAAAAATCTATAGATTAGGCACACCGTTGTTTAAGCCTCGGGGTTCAAAGCGTATGAAAAAACTAGCGGCTTATAGTCCGGAAATTATGGTACTTGGATTTTGTGTTTTGGTGGACTTTACATGTTCTCCTCAAGTTTGTGTGAGTTTCCTCCAGGTCTTCTGGTTTCCTCCCACAGTACAAAGACATACACATTAGGCGACGTGGACTTTCGAAATTGCCCCCATGTGTGAATGTGAATGATTGTGCAATCTGTTGAGCTGTTCAGGGTTGACCTGCCTTTACCCAATGTCAACTGATTTAAACTTCAGCCTATATAACCCCAGCAGAAGTAAGCAGTTTGTTAAATGAGTGAGTTCGCTCCTTGGGGGGAGGGGCAGGGATAAGTATCTGATACTCGAAAAAATTTCAGGCTCCACAAACAAAGGCTGTTTTTGTGTCTTCATATGAAACGATTTAAATATCACCAATGGCTGAACCAATGGAAAGACAATAAATTGTTAAAAGCTATAAATACAATAAATAGTCTTGATCAGTGCTCACAGGGACTGTGTAACTCTTGACCCTGGAGAGACGTGTGCCAGTTTTCTCAAGAAAAATATGAGCTGGTAATCAAGGTGTTATCCTTCATTGCAGGTCGCCAAGAGTCGTCCTACGTCTCGGAAGGTACCAGACCAGACCAATTATGTGATTTGTCAAGAGCATTTGTTTGTGGCACTGCTTTGTATAGAATGGTGACGGGCTCCAGCAGGTGAAGTGAATAACACTAATTATCTTGTTATAGTAGTACCTTTCAAAGAGTCGTGTGTATGACAGAATACAAAGTTAATGAGTTCGAATCAGGAAAAATGAGCAAGGGTTTGGATCTGAGTGACTTTGTCATGGGATACATTCATCTTTTCCTTTAGGCTTTTTCCTTTTTCCAGGGGTTGCCACAGCAAATCATCTGATTCGCATGTTTGATTTGGCATAGGTTTTTACGTCGGATGCCCTACCCGACACAACCTATTAGAAATGGGCACAAACACGCTGACGGCTAGCAGCGACTCTTTACGAAAGTCAGCAATGGTTCTTTTACATGAACCTCTCACCATAGACAGTGAGAGACTTGACTGGCCTTTGATGACCCAATTAGCTGCACTGGGGGGACAGTGACAACCTTGTGGAGAGTGGGACTCAAACCCCCACCCTTAGGATCAGCGATCCATTGCCCTTTACCACCAGGCCAGCACTGCCCTCTGTCATCGGCTACATTGTAATGACTAAAGAACTGGGTCCATTCACATCCAACATGGCAGGTCTTGAGGGGTGTTCCTGATATGCAGTGGGAGCTACCTGCCAAAGGTGGTCCAAAGACGGACAACCAATAAACTGGAAAATGTATCATGAATGCTTAAGGGTCAGTGATGCATGTGGAGAGTAAAGGCTAGTATATCTGATCTGATACCACAGTAGAGCTATTGCAGCACAAACTGCTGAAACGTATTACTGGCAATAACAGAAAGGACTCAGAACAGAGTGCATTGCAGCCTGTGCCTCAAAACATACCGGTCATGGTGTTATTGTTACAGCTGATGATGCATCTCAAGCGGAAGTGGTATCACAAGACACACCCTTGTACATATGTAGTACTTAGATAATTCCCTAGTCGGTAGTTCCTCTCAAAGAGTTCCTAGAACTTTTGGGTCCAGAAATGCCTATAAATAAGGACGTACTGTACAACCACAGGAATCATGCTGTATTTATTCTTGCCTTTCCGAATATTTGATCCCCAAAATGAAATCACATGTTTTTATATCTACAAATCTGGCTTGTTTCTCAAATAAACATAGACACGAGTGGCACTAAGCCAGCATCATGTTCATGAGGATAAAGTGGAATACTGTCCGATTTGAAGATGGTATCAATTCCTACGAAAGTATTAGATGCTCAAATACCAAGAAGCCAGTTTCCTTCAAATCCGAGTCTGCGGTGATGATGTTCTAGTGAAACACTATCAGAAACCATTTTTTTAAATGAAGCAGATGTTTTCTCAAATGGAGATATCAAGTTCATGTTTTCTTTTCTTGGACTATGAGGCTCTCTGGGATGATGACTCAACGCCTGAGTGATGAGTCATGAATGATCAGACGTCACACAGTGGATCGCTATAAACCACGGGTTAGCTAAAATAGCTTCAAAGATTATCAGAACAAGTTGAATGTCTTGCAGAGAAAAAGTTGAGCTGGAGAATGAGGCAAGGCAGTCAAGAGTACTTGTATTTCTGAAGCTGATAAATTCCAAGTGGAAACTCTATTTGTGTGAAATGTTGTAAAGCTAGTTTGACAGCTGGGGTCTGCTGGAGCAGGGTTGAATAAACAATGGCAATGGCTAGCCACAGGAGACATTATTAAATCCTGAGAGGGTTTATGTAGTTTTATTAAACACATGATGTGTCTTGTAAATGTGTTTTGATATAAATTAATGAGTAAAATAAAATTTGTTTGGTCAAATTAATCAATGTATTCAACATTGTAGAGAAACGACCTTGCGGGCATTTGGAACTATTGTACATAAAAAAAAAAAAAATACATGTTTCATTTCATTAACTGTACAGCATTTGGCAGACGCCTTTATCCAGTGTGACTTACTTTTTTTAAATCTAATTTATACAACTGCACATTTCAAAGTTAAGGACCATGCTCAAGACCCGTATAGTAGTAGTTTGGTGGGATTGAGGCTTGAACCCTTGACCTTTGTATCAGAAATCCGGAACCTGACCCACAAGTCATCATGCACATTTTATTACATTTATTCTTTCCCCCAATGTCAGGTTGGCATAAGTCTACAATAATATTCATCTCAGTGAGCCATTCTCAACCAGTGGGACCGCCTTCGACTTCATTTCATTCTTTTTTCTGAACCACTTAATCCTGATTAGCATCGTGGGGAGGCTGGCACCCATTTCAACCAACTCTGCGTCTAACGCCGAGTACACCACAGGACAACTCGCCATGCCATCGCAGGGCAGAAACATGCTGAGAACTATACAGCCTACTCCCGAAGAAGAAAGTAAGCAACGGTTATTTTACAGCCTCACACCATAGACAGTGAGAGATATGGCCGGTCTTTGATAGTCCAGTTAGCTGTACTGGGGGACAGCAGTGATAACTGTTACACAGTGGGGCTTGAACCCCCAACCTTTGGATCGGCAATCCAGCACCTTACCACCGTCCCACTACTGTCCCACCTTCAACTTGTTCTTATAAGTTTATTCCATGCAAAATATTCCAATCAGGATGCATAATCTCAATGACCACTTATGTGTCAATATCACAACACCAATCATCAATGCTTTAAAGACAAACAAGTTTTGCCACTGCTCACAGTCTAGCTATGTTCACTATGCAGATTTTATATATTTACACACACACACACATTTTATATATATCTTCTTCTTTTCCTTTCGGCCGTTCCCTTCAGGGGTCGCCACAGCGAATCATCTGCCTCCATCTCACCCTATCCTCTGCATCTTCTTCTCTTACACCAATGACCTTCATGTCCTCCTTCACCACATCCATGAATCGTCTCTTTGGTCTTCCTCTAGGCCTTCTGCCTGGTAGTTCCAGCCTCAGCATCCTATTACCAATATACTCACTATCCCTCCTCTGTACATGTCCAAACCATCAGAAACAGAACTCTCCGCTCTGCTGGTGATTCACATCAGTGCAGGCTGAGTACTAAACAAGTATTCAATGGCGCCCTTGCTCACTTGAAAGACCCGCACTTTGTCTCAAGCACAAGCAAGTGAACTACTTTTGGTGGAGCGCCTGACATACTGGAAGCACTGATTGGCTGTTTTAAGCTTCATGTAAAGTGACTCGGCTCAGCTTCATGTAAAGTGACCATCTGTCGACCAGCGGAACCATTTACAAGCAGAAAGATCGCATCATAGAGAATGTTAAAGGTTATATTTGATACTATATTTGATATTTGATGAGTGAATTTGATTAAAATTGATCTATTGGAAATCATTTTTCTTGAATTTAATTTATTTGAAATTAATGTTGATATTATTTTATATATTTGATATTATTTTACAATGTTATGTTTATAATTGATTTAGGGCTGTTTTATGGGATACGGTAATGGTATTTATGGATGTATAGTACTGTATGAACTTCATGCGTCAGTGAAACATACAGTAACAACTTGTGTTTTTTTTCACCTTACGTTCGGCCGTCCGGAACCGAACTAAAACGTAAGTTGGAGAGCATCTGTATATTATATACTGAAACACTTAGGCTCAACAATCCAGAGCAATGGAGAGTGTGGAAAAGAGGTGAAGAAGCGTGTGCAGGCAGGTTGGAATGGATGGAGAAAAGTGTCCGGTGTGATGTGTGATAGGAAGGTATCGGCAAGAATGAAGGGAAAAGTGTACAAAGACGGTGATGAGGCCAGCGATGTTGTATGGTTTAGAGACAGTGGCCCTGGGGAAAAGACAGGAGTCAGAGCTGGAGGTAGCAGAGATGACAATGTTGAGGTTCTCTTTGGGAGTAACGAGGATGGATAGGATCAAGAATGAGGACATCAGAGGGACAGCACATGTAAGAGGTTTTGGAGACAAAGTCAGAGAGGCTAGCTTGAGATGGTTTGGACATGTACAGAGGAGGGATAGTGAGTATATTGGTAGTAGGATGCTGAGCTTGGAACTACCAGGCAGAAGGCCCAGAGGAAGACCAAAGAGAAGATTTATGGATGTGGTGAAGGCGGACATGAAGGTCGTTGGAGTAAGAGAAGAAGATGCAGAGGATAGGGTGAGATGGAGGCAGATCATTTTCTGTGGCGACCCCTGAAGGGAACAGCCAAAAGGAAAAGAATAATATATATATATATATATATATATATATATATATATATATATATATATATATATACATATATACACATTACATATATATATATATATATATATATATACATTACATAGATATATACATTACATATTATATATATATATATATATATATATATATATATATATATATATATATATATATACACACATTACATATATATATATACACATACATTGCTGTGGCGACCCCTGAAGGGAACTGCCAAAAGGAAAAGAATAATATATATGTGTGTATACACATACACACACACACACACACACACACACACACACACACACACACACACAGGGATTCCTCGCTACTTCATGCTTTAATTCATGTAGCTGCAGTGCATCGCGTTTTTTTTAAAAAATATTCATTGGGTTAAAAAATAAGGACATTAAGGAAGAATAGGGGGAACGTTAAAGAAAATGCCACAAAACAAGACCAATTATGCAAAAAACCCCAAACAAACAAAACCAACCAAACAAACAAACAAAAAAAAACCCAACCCAAAGCCACCAAAAAAACTACTTACATTTTTATGTGAGGTGCAAATCTGTATGTGTGTATTTATATTTTATTTACATTTTATGCATTATTTTTGAATGTGTAATTGTTACAATAAGCAATTATGGCATTTAATATGTATTTATTGATTTTATATACACTTATACATAACTCAATCGGGGCTGATCTTACTTCATGAATTTGGCAGTGGGGGGGGGGGCTCTCAGTCCCAATTAAAATCGGAAAGTGAGGGATCCTTGTATATATATGTGTGTGTGTATATATATATGTATGTATATATATATATATATATATATATATATATATACACACACACACACACACACACACACACACACACACACAGACTTAAGAAACAGTTATGTGTGAGACAGCACGGCACCAGCAAACACAAGCTCAAGTGCATCACTGACGGTAAATAGAATATTTATTTTGTTCATTACAGCTTCGAGTGCCAGGACACATATTTACATATCAGCACATCACTGAACATTTTCCTCTTTTTGTCATCATGTGAACATTCTGGCATGTATTTGGAATGATGGTCCTCAAAATTGTTTTTGATTTAATTTTTTTTTTTTTCTATCATCATCCATTGGCCTTAAGCTCCAAATACTTCAACACTAAACTGTAAAATAATGAGGCAAAAAAAAAAAAAAAGCTCCATCATTGTTGTGATTTTCTGGTTCAGCTCAGCTAAAATGCATTCATGACTCATCATGACACCAAAGACCCAGGACATGTTGTATTATTCAAAATCACTGGAGCGGTGCTACTTCATCCTCCGCCTCTTTCTCACACCTGCTACTCATTAAGATTTTTTTAAACATTAGATAGTAGACTGTTGTCGCTGATTTTAGCTGAAAAAGAACAGTATCAGTCAATTTACATATCAGCCAAACTTACTGATCGAGGGAGATAAATCACAATACCGACTGAAAGCAACATCTCCAGCTTTCAGGTTTTTTTCCACAAGTTTTACCTATAAATGTTGTTATATAGTGAGAACAGCCAAGTCAGAACATCAAAAAAAAGAAGATGAGCGTTTTCTATCTGGATTATTTGAGCTGCTTCAGTAGTGCATCATGGCGTGCTCGGCCTTCTGATTAGTTGGCCCTCACCCATCGCCACACTCCATACCCAATATTAATCAAGTTTCCTAATTTCAGTAACTGTGCCACTACCAATGAGAGCTGTTAGCATGTAGTCATTACACACGTCGGCCCTCATGTCCAAATAAAGCTGCAGGAACTTCATGTGCTCTCACAGACAGATGCTCAAAGTAATAAGGCTTTGAGCCGCCCACCTGCTCATCATTATTATCGAAAGATCTCCTCTCTGCCATCAAACAACTCTTCCATTATCTCTGCTTCTGTGTTTGAATTGAACCCTGATGTGTTTGTGTTTTTTCCTTGGTACAGATCGGTTGGAAGAAAGGAGTAGTACTGGATGTGATCCAAATCAAACTGTCTGCTTCCAGGAAAACTTGCTGTGAGGAAATAATTTGATCCTGAATTGACCTCACTGGAGGAAATAAAAGGAAATAATTATGCTGTACGGTAGGCCCTTGACCAGTCACAGACTTGCACTCGCGCCCGTGCATACTCGCGGATTGCTGACAAACCCGGAAGTAACTGGCACGTGATTCAAATTTAACCAATGGCTGAGATCAATAAATATCACAGTACAAAATTAAAAGGTTTTTACTTCATCATTACTATATTATTACTGTATTAATGAGTAAGACTGTCTATAGAATGTGTTTCAGAAGCATATTTTAGTGCATGTAATATCATACATAGGACCGGTGGCGTAGTGGTTAGGGTGCTGCGCTCATAATCGTGAGGTTGTGTGTTCAAATCCCAGTTAGACCCCCCACTGTGCTGAGACCCCTTGGGCAAGGTCTTAACCACGAGTGTGCCTCTGTTCACCCAGCAGTTTAAATGGGTACCAGTAAAAATATACTGGGTGGGGGCAGTGGTGGTCTAGTGGTATAGGGCGCTGGATCGCTGATCCAAAGGTTGGGGGTTCAAGTCCCACTCTCCACAAGGTTGTCACTGTCAACAGTGCAGCTAACTGGGTTATCAAAGGCGGGCCATGTCTCTCACTGTCTATGGTGAGAGGCATGTAAAAGAACCATTGCTGAGTTTCGTAAAGAGTAGCTGTAAAGCCGTCAGCGTGTTTCTGTCCCTTGCTAAAAAAAGGGTTGTGACAGGAAGGGCATCCGACGTAAAAACCTCTGCCAAATCAAACGTGCGAATCAGATGATTCGCTGTGGCGACTCCCGAGTAAAAGGGAAAAAGCCAAAAGGAAGACAGACAGACAGTAAAAATATACTGGGAAGGTATCCTGCGATGGATTAGCATCCCATCCAGGAGCAGTTGAACTCGTGGTCGCTTCACGCTATGGAAACCGGAAATAAGCACCGGCCAGATGAGCCACTTGGCTCGGGTGTAAAAAGCCCAGAGGACTTTACCGTAATATGATCGGAGTTTTACTTCCGCGTTAATAATTCGACATGTAATATGATACAATAAGATTTAACTTCCGGGTACATAACTTGTGGAATTTCTTGATCCGTGGGAAGGGCCAAAATCGAACCCCCGTGAAAAACAGGGACCTACTGTACATTTTAGGTTGCGGGCAGCGATTCAGAGCTGCTTGAGAGAACACGAAATGTTTGGAAATGATCATTATTAAATAACTTATCGAGCACAGGTGACATGTTCCGTACTTGATTAACTTTCAAAATTTTCTTGCGTTCTCACAAAAGTTTTGCTTCCTGTAATTCGAACCAATTACTGCAATCCGTTTTGGTGATTCATCTCCCGTGTACATGTCATCGGTTAATGTTTCTCGCTTTGAATTATGCATCATGTGAAACCAAGCAAACCACAAACTACATAACTACAGTCTCAAGTTTGTTAACTAATAATTGTGAAAATGCTCAAACAACAATTTCTTATCTTTTGGCAAACTTTGGATTGTCTGGTTTATCTACAGCAGACAACGAGCACTAGAAAATGAGAAGACACTCCAGCACTAGCCATGTTTTTAAGCCAATCCACAACGCAGGGTGTCACTTTTGGCATCCGCAGCGACTCTGGGAGCTGAATGAGGTCACACCATTAAAAACACACTCCATCATCCAAGCGAGGACACACAAGCAGCTGGAACTCGCGCCACTCGACATGTAGTAGGAGTGAAACCAGAAACCTGGAGCGCTCCCAAAACCCTGCGGCTGTACTAAAATAACCTCGCAGACTGTTAGGAGTTGCTTCACTGCCACTTTCCGTAACATTATACCATTTCCTCTTTTATCAAATGACTGGCATGCATCAGGCTTCACAGAAAAATAGCACAAAAAAAAAAAAAAAAAAAAAAAAAAAAAAAGTAGAAGTGGTCCTAATCCAAAATGCCACCACTTTTCTATCAAGTCAGCATCATCTATAGCAGAGAACGAGGCACGGGGTTGAACTAGAGCACTAAAATCGAAGTGTTAGTATGCTATTCAGAGGATCAATGAACCACAATCAAGTCCTCCATCACTTCCTGCGTCAGCTCCACACTGTTTAGCCTCTAATTACCGCCCATCATCCCATGCCTGCTTCCCCCTGTATCTGATTGCTGTGCATCGAACAGCTGCTGTGGAATCCCTGAAAAAGAAAAAGCGGTTCTCCATAGCACAAGCACAAATGTCTTTAAATCAGCGACCGTTCAGTTGTACTCTTACCGGGTCACTGCTTACTGAATGGAAGTCACAGCAAGATATTTATAGACATAGCAGATTACCTCTGCTGATCAGAAAGGGCATGAAATAAGCGGAGGTGAACAAGCCAATAAGAAGCCAGATTTCGTAACATTGCAAGGGTTGGAGGGATATTTCCACAGAAAACGCTTGCAAAAGACAGAAATTAAATTATTAGTTTCATGTGCTATCAATATAGATCGACATTAAATGATTCAATAGGAATTCCAAGCTTAAGTATTGATTCCCAGCCTGGCAGAGAATCCCTGATCACTACGTGCACATGTTGACTGACGATTCTATTGCATTTTCGAAATATCAGTCATACATTCCCTCATTAAAGAAATATCCAGTCAAAAAATAATTAAATATTTACGCTAAATTGCAAGCAACCATCTATATCTAAAAATACAGCACTGAGAATTCTAACTGGTTTGGTGCAGAAGGCTCCCAGGGTCTCCATCCATTTGTAACAAATACCAAGACATATCTGATGTAAAAGGGGTTTCGTGCGGTTTTCTCAAAAAAAAAAAAAAAAAAAAATTGTAAAAATTAAAAAAAAAATAATAAACTCTGAATATGGATAAAGCTTATTAAATGGGAGTGCAAGATTTTAAATTTTCCCAGACAGAAAATAAAGAGGGAGGTGTCATGAAGCAAGCACAAAGAGAATCGGTTACATGGGTGAACACTTCAATTCTGCGAGCACTGAGCACAGCTGTGCTTCCTTTCATCATCTACATATTGCTCTTGAGTCAAAATGTACTTTATGATTAAATTTTGAATATAATACTCAAAACATGTAATTCATTTCTTGTGGTCAAGAGTAGCAGCACATACCATTTAGATCAGCAAAGAAGTCTATAGACAACACAGTGAAAGCAAAACTAACTTTTACTGAACACACTTGTCTTGTGGATCAGCCATTAAATAACAACTGCTAAAAGTTAGGGACTCCACGGCTGCGGAGCACAGCATCGACAAAGTGTATGACTATTCACCCAGACATTGCAAGTTTGAATCCGGGTTAATGCCACAGCCGTTTGTAGCCGGGAGTCCATGGAAGCTAATTCTCATGGGAAGGAGGGACGGCGTATGCTCACTTCCCTGTCACTCACAGCGATCGGCAGGAAAATATGGGTATCTGTGTGCTCATCCGTATGAGGGGGCAGATAGTGCTGTTCGACCACCCACAAATACACATGGCACCGCAGTTCGAAAAGAGGCGGGTGACAGGCATTGCAGGTCACGGAGGGGCCGTGTGCATACTTTCACCCTTTCCTGGTCAGTGGTGGTCGTGTGATATGGAAGGCAATTGTACAGGTCCTTCTGAAAAAATTAGCATATTGTGATAAAGGTTATTATTTTCTGTAATGATAAACATTAGACTTTCATATATTTTAGGTTCATTACACACAACTGAAGTAGTTCAAGCATTTTATTGTTTTAATATTAATCATTTTGGCAAAAAAGTAAAGAAAAAAAACAAAAATCCCTATCTCAAAATATTAGCATATTTCATCCGACCAATAAAAAAGTGTTTTCAATACAAAAAAAGTAAACCTTCAAATAATTATGTTCAGTTATGCACTCAGTACTTGGTCGGGAATCCTTTTGCAGAAATGACTGCTTCAATGCGGCGTGGCATGGAGGCAATCAGCCTGTGGCACTGCTGAGGTGTTACGGAGGCCCAGGATGCTTCGATAGCGGCCTTAAGCTCATCCACAGTGTTGGGTCTGGTGTCTCTCAACTTTCTCTTCACAATATCCCACAGATTCTCTATGGGCTTCAGGTCAGGAGAGTTGGCAGGCCAATTGAGCACAGTAATAGCATGGTCAGTAAACCATTTAGCAGTGGTTTTGGCACCGTGAGCAGGTGCCAGGTCGTGCTGAAAAATGAAAATCTTCATCTCCATAAAGCTTTTCAGCAGATGGAAGCATGAAGTGCTCCAAAATCTCCTGATAGCGAGCTGCATTGACCCTGCCCTTGATAAAACACAGTGGACCAACACCAGCAGCTGACATGGCACCCCAGACCATCACTGACTGTGGCTACTTGACACTGGACTTCAGGCATTTTGGCATTTCCTTCTCCCCAGTCTTCCTCCAGACTCTGGCACCTTGATTTCCGAATGACATGCAAAATTTGCTTTCATCCGAAAAAAGTACTTTGGACCACTGAGTAACAGTCCAGTGCTGCTTCTCTGTCGCCCAGATCAGGCGCTTCTGCCGCTGTTTCTGGGTCAAAAGTGGCTTGACCTGGGGAATGCGGCACCTGTAGCCCAGTCCACTGCTTCCACAGGTCCCCCAAGGTCTGGAATCGGCCCTTCTCCACAATCTTCCTCAGGGTCCGGTCACCTCTTCTGGTTGTGCAGTGTTTTCTGCCACACTTTTTCCTTCCCACAGACGTCCCACTGAGGTGGCTTGATACAGCACTCTGGGAACAGCCTATTCGCTCAGAGATTTCTTTCTGTGTCTTACCCTCTTGCTTGAGGGTGTCAATGATGGCCTTCTGGACAGCAGTCAGGTCGGCAGTCTTACCCATGATTGCGGTTTTGAGTAATGAACCAAGCTGGGAGTTTTTAAAAGCCTCAGGAATCTTTTGCAGGTGTTTACAGTTAATTGGTTGATTCAGATGATTATGTTAATAGCTCGTTTAGACTACCTGAACATGATATACTAATTTTTTAAGAAAGGAATTTTGGTTTTTCTTTACTTTTTTGCCAAAATTATCAATAAAAGACCTGAAATATTTCAGTTGGTGTGTAATGAATCTAAAATATATGAAAGTTTAATTTTTATCGGTACATTACTGAAAATAATGAACTTTATCACAATATGCTAATTTTTTGAGAAGGACCTGTATATGACTAAATTACGGAGAGAACTGTGGTGTTGGGGGAGGGGAAAGGGATTCTGCAACCCTTCTGACTTGTACCCATTTCCTCCGGGATCAATAAAGTATTCTGATAACCAGAGTGAAGTACCCGCTGGAACTTCTTGAGGTCCCACAGTAACCACACAGTGCACTTGTGTCGTGCTCCATAATGCCTTCCACCCACCTTCTATACATGTTAAGGCCACTTGCATGTGTACCCTAAAGGGCAACACTGTTAACTTAGTCAATGTGGACACATTAGGGTACCTACAGCTTTAAAAAAGAAATAATACTTGCAGTATCCTTTTCATTTAATTTAGCAAACAATTCCTCAATTATTTTCATTTTTGTGGCCAATTACCCTTAAGCAAAAAAAAAAAAAAAAAAAAAAAAAAAAAAAAAAAAAAAGTAATCCAGCTTGCATATGTCCTCTAGTTAAAATCCAAAAGCTGGTGTTATAAAGTATGACTGCAGCAGCCTAATAGCACGATTACAAATACGTACATTTTCTCAGAGCAATATTTCAACCAGGGAAAACAAACAGCACTTCATAGAATGTTCCATGAAGTCCGTGACTTAATAATATTAAATATTCTACACATCAGTATCTGTAACCACCCCTGTCGGGTCTTTGACTTTCGAAATGCAGGACCGATGACCACAAAACAAATACAATAAATATTTCTCCTTCTTTCTAATTAGATTTGTATTGTACAAAAGGTGGCAAACACTCAGCCATGGAAGTCTCCTGCTGGGATACTGTCTTGGACCCTCACAGAGCTAATTTGGTGCATAAACCGCATCTCTGTCTGCAAGAGATGCATAAACATAAGGATTCATCAATATGCAGTGCTTTCCTCTGATTCACACTGACACGCTGTAGTAATTTTTGTTCACTGCCTGTGGCTTTTTTATGATCACCATTGTAAAACAAACTGACAAAGCAGTAAGAGAACGTTGTTCCTATTCAGGAGGCCTGGGCGCGGGACATCAAGTTGATCAATGAGTCGAGTGGGCAATAAACGTCATGGCGATGGGAAGAAACACTGCAATATCCAACGGTGAAGACTAATCTTAATCCGTCCACCTGCATCCATCAATAGAATTTAAGACAGACAGGGCTGGGCTAAGCGGTGCTCCTAGAAGAGGTCAGATTTCCTGTAATGTGAGTGCAGTATGCTAAAGGAGACAAAAAACAGCAATTACGTTACACTTGTTATGCTTTAACTAACACAGGAGAAAGGCGTAACGAACTTTTCACGAAAGTAACGAACAAAACTTTCCTCAGTCGCGCTTTCTTTAAAAAGTTTGGTTACTGCGGCTCTTCACTTAATTCAAATCCCAAGCAAGATATTTCAGTCATTTCTGATAAAACAAGTCTTCTTATATGCCTGCTGGGACAGGAGCAGGAGTTGGGCTGCGTGGACTGTCGAGTTGCCCTCTTGAGAGACGTTTTGAGAACGAGGGTTTTATAGCACTGTTGCTCTATATTCTACTTTCAACCACAATATCCCTTTAGTTTAAAACCCATGGGAGCCATCCAAGCAGTGATCAGAACACCCTTATGGGGCTCCATAAAAGGACTGAAGTGCTATCGTCCACAACTAGGTCATCGGAGACGAGGAGGCCGCGCGGCTGTAGTTTTACGCAGTCAAGGCCTGCCTAATAAGGAAGGATAAACAGAAAGGGTACTGCTAACATTCCTTATGTGTAGCTGCAGGGGTAAGCAGGGTATCCTGCCAAGAAACAATGGAAATGAATGGGGCAGTGTGATTTTTAATGAGTCTGATATATTGCAGTGGAAATAAGGCTCCTAAAGTCGTAGATCAGCCAAACAATCGTTTTTCAACGCTGTGCAGTATTAACAGTCACTGAAACTACAAGAAACACGCTGAGAAATACTAAATACGAGAAATACTCCCCTACCTACCCACCCCTCCAACTAACTACTTGCAGGTGCAAAGAAAACTTATAGGAAGTGGATTTTACTGCAGGATTTTTTTCCAGCAAGCTACCAGAACTCAAAGCCACTTCTTGCAGCATGAACTGTGACTGGATTTGCACAGCAAGCTTAAAAACATGTGCTGGTAAATATTTTGGCGATATAAGCGGCTTACCGAATGTCTCTCCCATATGCCTCAGTGTGTTTACCTCCTAAGTGTTCTGCACACACTGTTGTACACCAGGAAGTCTTGAACTGAGCATTCTACAGTAGCCACTTTCTGCAATAGCCAAAAGGAATTGTCCGAATATCTGTGTTGATCATCGATTATTAAAATAATTGTTAGTTGCAGACCTAATATACACACGTACATACATACATGGGCGGTTCCGGGGCATTGGTGGTCTAGTGGTATAGGGTGCTGGATCGCTGATCCAAAGGTTGGGGGTTCAAGTCCCACTCTCCACAAGGTTGTCACCCCCCCCCCCCCAGTGCAGCTAACTGGGTTATCAAAGGCGGGCCATGTCTCTCACTGTCTATGGTGAGAGGCATGTAAAAGAACCATTGCTGACTTTCGTAAAGAGTAGGCTGCAAAGTCTTCTATCGTGAGCTGCTATGCTATGGGAGCTCAATGCTAACAATAAGCCCTGGCGGAGTTCTCAGATTCTCCGGCGCTTGGTTAGCACTTCAGGCTGTAATGTTCAGTCCCTGCGAAACAAGATGGATGAGCTTCATGCTCAGATTGCAGCGCAGAGAGTGACAACCCTATGGAGAGTGGGACTCGAACCCCCAACCTTTGGATCAGTGATCCAGCGCCCTA
Source organism: Plotosus lineatus (assembly GCA_024760905.1). Taxonomy (NCBI): domain Eukaryota; kingdom Metazoa; phylum Chordata; class Actinopteri; order Siluriformes; family Plotosidae; genus Plotosus; species Plotosus lineatus. The sequence goes on from CM045733.1 coordinate 18,146,200, forward strand.
TACCACTAGACCACCACTGCCCCCATCACTGTTGTAACTTTCTAGGTGTTAAATTAATTTGGGCGTGAGGATTGCTGCACCCGGAACAAATTTGTGTACCCTTGATGATGCGGCAAACATGAGCGAGAGGAATACTCAACAATACTGACGGAAGTGTGGCTTTTCCTAGTGACAGTCACAATAACCTTCAAAACAAGAAGAGAAACGGACAGGAAGAATCCCATTACTTTTCACGCCCTGACACATTGAAATAAGCATTTCATACAACACTATCCCTGCTCACTTGTGAAAGTCAAAGTTTATCTACACATTTCAAATACGTGACCTGAAGCAAAAATGGTTTTGACATAGATTGAAATGTTCCGTCAGTCAAACATGACACACTGCACATACACAAACTCTTTAATCTGGCAGATTTATTCCTAAGAGAGCACATAGAGCACGTTATTCATATTCAAACACAATCCCAGAAAAACAGAACGGAAATAAAATATCACCTTCCATACCATCTTGAAAACAATTACTAAAAATAATAATAATGGTAATAATAATAATAATAATAATAATAATAATAATAATAATAATAATAATGTATTTCTGAAATGTAATTCAAGCAGAACGTTTGGTCGAACTCTTTGAAGAACTCGTTACACAAAAGCAGACTTCTGATTGAAACCACTGCTGGCCATGACATTGTCCTCAAAAGCCGATTCGTGACGTGGTTCTACCCCCATGGTGATCAGAAAGCTGCGGCTCTACCTGCCTGAGCCGTGTTTGAAGCATGCCGAGCACTGCATCACTTTTTCTGCTGAGGTCTGATAACTGTATTATGGACACCTGGGAGTGCAAAGATAACACTCACATAGCCTACATATTCCTGCACATGTGTGTTTCTTTATTCCAATTTCCAGTTAGACTCCGGACATTAAACTTCCCTGCTGGGAGAAAAACACGACAGGAGGTCCCCGTTTTTCACGGGGGTTCGATTCTGGCCCTTCCTGCCGATCAAGAAATTCCGCAAGTTATCTACCCGGAAGTAAAACTTTATGTATCATATTACACGCGTGAATCACTAACGCGGAAGTAAAACCCTATGTATGATATTATATGTGCTAAAATATGCTCCTTAAACACATTCTATAGCCAGTCTTACTCATTAATACAGTACAAGTGTTAATACATTAATACAGATTAAGTAAAAACTTGAAAATTTTGTACTGTGACAATATTCTTCTTTATCTATTGGCCGTTCCCTTCAGGGGTCGTCACAGCGAATCATCTGCATCCATCTCACCCTATCGTCTGCATCTTCCCTTACATCAACGACCCTTCATGTCCTCCTTCACCACATCCATAAATCTTCACTTTGGTCTTCCTCTAGGCCTTCTGCCTGGCAGTTCAAACATCAGCATCCTACTACCACTATATTCACTATCCCTCCTCTGTACATGTCCGAACCATCTTAGTGTAGCCTCTCTGACTTTGTCTCCAAAACATCTTACATGGGCTGTCCCTCTGATGTACTCATTCAAGATCCTATCCATCCTTGTTACTCCCAAAGAGAACCTCAACATTTTCATCTGTGCTTCCTCCAGTTCTTCCTCCTGTCTTTTCTCCAGGGCCACTGTCTCTAAACCATACAACATCACTGGGTACACTTTTCCTTTCATTCTTGCCAATACCTTCCTATCACACCAGACACTTTTCTCCAGCCATTCCAACCTGCCTGCACACGCTTCTTCACCTCTTTTCCACACTCTCCGTTGCTCTCTATTGTTTCCACACTCTCCATTGCTCGCTTATTGTCTATTGCCTAAACCTGGGACGCGTTTTCTGTCACATAAACACTGAAGCGTGTGAATGTGAATGTGTATGTGTATATATATATATATATATATTATATATATATACACACACACACACACACACACACACACACACACACACACACACACACACACACACTATATACAGTCGGCCCCCAACTTACGAAATTAATCTGTTCCAGAGCCCTTTTCGTATTGCGGGGATTTCGTAAGTAGGGGTTGCACCTTACATGTTAAACGCCGGATTCGTTCCCAGGCTCCAGTCTTTAGACTGGATAAACCTCATAAACCCTTTAAAAATGATAAAAGTACACCAATTTTTGTATGAAATATGGGTTAAAAGTAAAAGAAAATTATTTATTAAACCATTTCAACATTTTATTAACATATTACACCATTTTATTAACATATTTATTAATTAAACCATTATTAAACATTCTTAATTAATGCACACACACACACACACACACACACACACACACACACACACACACACACACACACACACACACACACACACACACACACCCACAAGACATGAATTCAAAGCGCATTCCCTGCTTGACCATTTACTGACTTCAAAAACTCAACTAAAAACAAAAGCGTAATTCCCTCTCTCTCTCTCTCTCTCTCTCTCTCTCCCTCGCGCTGCGGGCCACGCCCACAAGACGGGAATTGAAAGCGCATTCCCTGCTTGACAAACTCAACTTTAATTTGATTACTTGAGGGATTGGAATTCCCGATGAGCTCAAATGTGCCCACATTTATGAAGCATTTAGTGAATTAAAACAACTTAAAAAAAAACAACCTAAAAACTAAAGAGTGAAGCTTCCTTCTGCCTCTATCTGGGAGGCCAGCGGGGCGGGATGTTGCGAGACAACCAATGACAGAGCAACTCGCGCGTCGTGTGAAATTTTGATTGGCGGGTTTGAATTTTGAATTTCTTTTCGTAAGAAGGGATTGTTTCGTATCTCGGGGACGGAAACTCAGGAAAATGTTTTTCGTAATCCGGGGATTTCGTACACAGGGGTCTTCATCAGTTGGGGGCCGACTGTATTTTCATTCACTGCATAATGGCGCCTTACTGCAGCATAACTTTTTTGTTCCTGTATCATATCCAGCAGTTTTACTTTTTCATGCAGTGTCATTACCTTTTTCTGGTGCTTAGGCTCCTTACCAGAAGCCTGAGAAGATGCACGGCATGTGGGTGGCATCATAGAGCTTAACTGGTAATTAAAAACACAAAAAAAATGCCACATTTGCATCACGTGCCAGTTGCTTCCGGGTTTGTCGGCAATCCGTGAGTATGCGGGGGCGCGAGCACAAAACCGCGAATGGTCCAGGGCCTACTGCATATGGAGTACCTCAATCAAGCAAGAGAGCAATCTGTAACAAGCTGCCTTCTTGTACTACCAGCCTATCAAACTGAAGTTGGTAATATCAGGACATACTGAAAACCTTATGATGTAATAAACAAGTATTTCTTGAGCACCAGCAGTCAATTGATAAACAGAGCATGCATCTTATGGCTACCACTCAGCATTCACTGTTTAGGTCTTTTTACTTTATGTATGGATAAGCATTTGATCACATAAAAATTTAAAGGCACAGCTCTTGATAGATAGCTTTATTGATTAGTATCCGAGGCGTGTACTGGAGTAACACCTTTAAGGAAGAAATAAATAAGTAACCCCCCCCGGATTAAATCTGGAGCGGAAAAAAGAAAACACTGAGTTTCTTGTTCAATGCCTTTCACCAGCTGATTTCTGCATTAATTTATGCGACCTGTCTTGAGTTTAATTATCCATTTAATTAGTTTATGTTCTGGATTGCTGCAAAAAATAAAATGTGTGCATCTTGGGGTTGGGGGTGATGGTGAGCACAAATGACTGATTACATAAACACAGAAAACCAATCAGAACACCATTAGTTTTCAAATATCCATACTCCCAGCATGCATTTCTGCAGTTCAAGACCCAAAATAAAAATTGTTAATTTCTAAGTTATTGTTGTAAAATATGGTATCTCTACATTGAGCATATATGTCCATTCAGATCAGTTCTTTGAGTCAGATCATGGAACTCGGTGTGGTTTGTACACCAATCACACACGGGAAATGTGAGGAGCCTCCAAATTTATTTGTTCGTGTATAGATTTCAGTGATGGGGTAAATTTCCCTCGTTTTTGATCAGCTCATTTGCGCGAAGCCAAGCACAGCTGGCACGCAAACAAAAATGTACAGACATGGAAAAACGTCCACCCGCAGATAAGCTGATTGCCAAAACTTGGGACGCGCTTCCTGTCACATACCAAACACTGCAGCATGTGAGTCCTGTCGTACTGACCATGTTTGGCTCTACATATGCATTCAAGCAGTCCTTCTCACTTGAAAAACATCAAGACCAATCTGTAGTCACGTTTAACAGATCAGATGGAAGTCTTATTATACTCTCAAATTGTTGGTCTTCTTTTTATACTTAGTTGTATTCAGTATATATATATATATATATATATATATATATATATATATATATATATATATATATATATATATATATATGTATATACTGATGATTTTTGGCATACAGCTCATATTTACATAAGTTAATTATGAAAAACTGGTGAGTTAATACGGCAATAATTTATTTATTCTAAACAGCAGAAAAACGATTCAGTGACCATAGAGTCGGCTTATTGATTCAGTTCACGGAGTAAACACGTAAACGTCCTACGCCTAAAACATGCATGTATTCACAATAATTCGAAAAATATAATCGGAAACTAGACAACAAAACTCTCAAACATACCTCAAAATTAACTACTCGATTGGCGACAGGTACAGTACTGGTTGTTTCACTGGCTCTTTTCTTTTCACAGAAGTTTCTGGTCGAACGGCAAACAAAGGGTCAAGTCCGTAGGGTTCTGGAATCTTCCGGCAATTGAATAATTTGTTTTCCTTAATTCCAGTTTTTTGACATGCTTCTTGCTTTTTGGCTGTCAAACACCTTAAAAGCCCTTCCACCGTAGTCGATAGTATCGTTACACCACGTACACAACGCGTATGTCTACGTACATGTTTCAACATGTTTCAACATCAGCCAATCAACATCAGCCAATCAGCAGTAATGTTTCAAGAGAGGTCAGAACATCATGGCCTTAAGTAAGGTCTCAAGAGAGGTAATTTTATGCAAAACTTGGAACGGAGTAAAAGCGGGAAAAGGTTATTTTGACATATTGTTTTCGGCTTGTTTTTTTTTTTTTTTTTTTTTAAACTGGGCCAATGAAAAAATCGAATTCCAATATTTCGCGGAAGAATCACATGCCTGATTAAAGATGAAACATGGCTGGGTCTTCCAGCATGATAACGATCCAAAGCACACAGCCAAGAAAACCAAGGAGTGGCTCCGTAAAAAGCATGTCAAGGTTCTGGAGTGGCCTAGCCAGTCTCCAGACCTCAACCCAATCGGAAACCTGTGGAGGGAGTTAAAACTTCGAGTTGCCAAGCGACAGCCCTCAAACATCACAGCTCTAGAGAAGATCTGTGCAGAGGAGTGGGACAAAATACCAACTAAAGTGTGTGTAGACCTGGTCAAGAACTACAGAAACCGTAGGGTTATTTATATATATATATATATATATATATATATATATATATATATATATATATATATATATACACATATACAGTGATACCTCAGCTCACGAACATAATTGGTTCCCAGAAAGTGTGTGTAAGGCGAAAAGTTCGTCTTCCGAACATTTATTTCCTATAAGAAACCATTAAAATGAGAATAATCCGTTCCCAGGTCCCCATAAAACATAATTTTCTACTAAATAAGCCTTAAAACTACACAAAAATATACCTTATTTTATGTATAATAAATGTGCTATTGTAATTAAAGAAATAAACTGTACTGTATAATAAAGTGGTTTTATTTACCTTTGTGATGGTAGTTGATGGCTTGATGGAATGGAGTGGGAGGAGGAGGGAGGGAGGGACTTACTGTTTGGAAGGAGTGTTTGGAAACACCTACTGTTTGGAAACACCCTTAGCCACACACGCACCCTTAATAGCTTCCTTGTTCTTAAGGATGGGAGCAATGGTAGACTTAGCGTACTGGTACTGGGACGCTGAGTCACACAAACGCACACCTCGTTCGTGTTTTTCAATGATCTCCGCCTGTGGTGGGGTCTTTTTCGGTCCCATAATAGCAAAAGTACACTCAATATGGTCCAAAATGTCTAGCAAACACAAACCACTTCCGCACTCAAAGAAAGGGGGGACGAACTGTGACGCCGTGAGCGTAGTCAGCTTCTCGTGGCCGCCACCGTGGCGCTGTTCGACCACGTGGTTTGATTCGTCCGCCGAAAACTAGTTCGTCACCAGAGACTATATGCTCGCAAATTTAATGTTCTTGAGGCGAAAAGTTCGAGAGCTTAAGCGATCGTCAGCCGAGGTTTTACTGTATAGATATATATATATTTATATACGCACACCCATATATATATATATATATATATATATATATATATATATATATATATATATATATATATATATATATATATATATATGGCTCTCAGAGGATTAGATTTTAAAATATGTCTTTCTTTTGCTCTCTGAGTCCAAAAGGTTTCCGACCCATGCATTAAACTGTGAGTGTGAGGGTCAGTGGGGCAGGGATGGTCTTGTGATAATGGGCGCTGGATCGCTGATCCTAGGGTTGGGGGTTCAAGTGCCACTCCCAACAAGATTGTCACTGTCCCCCCCAATGCAGCTAACTGGATTATCAAAGGCCGGCCTTGTCTCTCACTGTCTATGGTGAGAGGTTCATGTAAAAGAACCATTGCTGACTTTCGTCAAGAGTGGCTGCATAGCCATCAGCGTGTTTCTTCCTACTTGCTAAAAAAGGGTCGTGTCAGGAAAGGCATCCGACGTAAAAACCTATGCCAAATCAAACATGCGAATCAGATGATTCACTGTGGCAACCCCTGAAATAAGGAAAAAGCAGAAAGGAAAAGAAGAAGAATGTGAGGGTCAGAAAAAACAAACTAATGGGGGTTCAGTAACAGGCTATGATGGTCGGACCAAAATGAGAAGCATTATTGACACCCATCAACCATGAAACCCTTCAAAGGTTTGGGAATCAAAATGTTGGGATGAAACACCATAAACAGGTTATGTAGGGCATCACGCCAGAGTTATGCTTGAGCCCATTTCAGCTTCCTCATGACGCTGCCTCATGCTCAGCACCTGCCACACTGTGGCACCCCGTAAACAGAAGCAGCCATGCTGATCTGAATCAATGCGGCAGTCATTGTGAAGGACAAAGCTGGATTTGCTCGAAGATGCTCGTAAGAAGCTGTCCGAAGATTCCCCCTCAGGCTTTGTCAAGTTAATTGCTTTTTTGCATGTAATGCTAAAATATCAAAGGCAACTGGAATACAAAGGCAGCAATTAACAACTCTAATACAGCCCGAATTAATCCCAGACTTACCAAATTTAAAATCTGAAGAGTTTTGAGGCTTCTATGCAGCAAAAAAAAAAAAAAAAAAAAAAAAAAAAAACAGCAAATGAGATAAGATTCTCACTGACATCCAATTTCTTTGGGGTTGTCTTCAGTTATAAAGTAATGATAATTACAAATCGTGTGATCCCAATTCTCTTGAGAGAGATATTAACATCATCGGAATAATTCACTGAGCAATAATTCAGCACATCAACATGCATTATAGGAAACGTGACAATGGGGAAAAAAAATTAGGTCTACATGAACGAGTCAACTATCAACTTTTTTAATTGCCAATACATGACATGTTGCACCTCCACAGCTCTCCAACCTGCTAATTACTTTTGCCAATGTTTTTGGTCTGGGTTGTGTGTGTGTGTGTGTGTGAGAAGAATTGTGTGTTTGTTTTTTTTGTCTAAAAGGCAAAGCTTCTGTGAAGGAAGATTCAGTTCAATTTTGGAGATGGTCCGGATCAAATTCTGGATCCCGAAATTTTTTAAATAGGACCAACTTCATGGGATTATATAATAGATTTTTTTCCCCAAGAAGCGTGTTAATAATAGGGCGTATTGTACACTTAGAATTTTTTTTTTTTGACTTGGCAGAGGTTTGCACTCTGAATGCTTTTGTTACATTTTCAGCAATTGAGCATCAGCCCACAATTAATTCCAGGCCATTTTAAAACATAACCCAAACCATAGTAGTGCATAATTTGTGCTTTCAATAAAATTTCAATGAACATGTTACATTGGATTAAAGAATTCTCCCAGAATAACCATAGCTCACTTTGCCACTGGAAGACAGCAGGGCTTCTACTACAGCCCAAGGAGTAGTCAGTCTCCTATGTTTGGTGAGCATTCTATTGCTTTTGGGCCACTATGTTCTATAAAAACTGCAATAATTGATTCTCAGGACTTCACGGGGATCTGCAGGGTGATCTGATCTGGTTTTGAAGTCCCATTTCTCACTTTCATAGCTTTTGATTCTGCCATCCCCCGTTTCCAAATATCCTGGTTCTGCTTTTTTTTGCCTGTCTATGTTTTCACTAACAGTACGCCTCGAATTTTCCCAATGGCACTTGACCTGCTCTCAATAAAATAAACACATTTCTGACACAACTGCGTTGTGTCTCAATGCCTCCAGCACAAACAACCATCAGTCCAGGAGCTCTCCTTCATGCACGGCTAAATCACACCACCCATCATTGATTACTTTTCTATAACAGAACTGCAAGTCATTTTTTATTTATGTTCACATAATCCACCTTTACATTCCAAGCCCAAATAGCAGGAGAATATGATCTAGTGTACACTTTGACTAACCCTTACCTCCACCCCTACAGGCATATCCTCTTTTAGCAGACCTCTACAAAACGTTCCTCCTGCTGGAATAGATCCCAATGCAGATCCTGGTAGAGGTCACCTGCAAATGACAAGTACAGTATAGCTTCGCTCGCTTTTTTCTCTCCCGCCCAGTCCAGATGGATGCGAGCATGAATCAGGCCCTGTGGCACCGCTATGCATGCCTCCATGGTGTTAGCAAATTTTGTGTCTGCTGAGCACAGTTGCATGGAGAAGCTATCTGTCTCTCCTCAGGCAGGTACGGGTCGGAGACGCACAGGACACCTCTCCCAGAGAGGAACAAAACTCCGTCCTTATCTCTCGGCACAAGACTCTGGCAGCGTTGCAAACTCTTTACTCCTGCTTGGGTGGCGACTGCAGAGAGGCAGAGAGGTGTAGCGCAAACTTCATGGACAGTTTCCCATGGACTTTACAGATGCAGACACTGAGCCAAAAAAAGAAGGGCTTAAGCATTTCTTTTTGAGCAAAGCTGAGCAGCCGGCAAATGTGTCTAGAAGCTAAAAAGTGTCATTTACTGTGAAATGCAGGCGCTGCATTAAAAACCTCCTTCATATAAGTATGTGACAAAAGCTGGGAAGACGATTTTGTCGTTTTAAACAAACTATGCCAAACACCATACGAGAATGATAAAATTTTCCCCACACATTCCAGCATCCCATGGGGCTTCAGTGGGAGTTTGTTTGCACCAACGCTAATATCGAAAGACCTGCCTTTTTCAATCTGTATGAAATAACTATGGTACTATGGCAGTTCAACATAGAGATCTGAGCTCCTATTGATGTCACTGGACAACAAGACCTGATAAACGCAAAAATATATACAGTACTAAAGTTCACCAAAAAAAAAAAAAAAAGCATGGGCAGGTATACGAGAGATTTCCTTTCGGCTTTTCCCTTTATCAGGGGTTGCCTCAGCGAATGATTCGCCTGTTTGATTTTGGCATAGGTTTTTATGTCGAGATGCCCTTCCTGACACAACCCTTTAGCAAGGACAGAAACACGCTGACAGCTTTGCAGCTACTCTTTTCATGAAAGTCAGAAATGGTTCTTTTACATGGACAGTGAAAGACATGGCCCGCCTTTGACAAACCAGTTAGCTGCACTGGGTGGGGGGTGGGGGCGGGCATTGACAACCTTGTGGAGAGTGGGACTCGAACACCCCAACCTTAGGATCAGCGATCCAGCACCCTATACCACTAGACCATCACTGCCCCTATATATAGAGGCATTAAAAAATCTTGACACTTGAGAATAATGCGGTCATGGTTTATACACGGACTTACTTTTCACGTTCACTTAACAAAGCATATTACATAAACATGAGCTACAGACATATCTGTTCAAAATAAAATGAAAATCAGCCACAGTGCCAGTGATTTCTGAAATCATTTGTTTACTCCTATGCACAAGTGTCAGTGAGCCTTGCACTGGATGCAATGATATTACTAAATGCCATTTGACATTATAAGATGAACAACAACACTTGATCACTGACATATTCACTCAGTGATGCACTGCCAGGTTATCCCTCGGGCCATGCGGTTTTGTTGACGTGATTGCTATGGTAAATAGGTGAACATGCTCGGGAGTTGAGGTGGTTTCACTGCGAACTCACCTTCGTTTTCAACTGAAATCAATTCAGAATTGAAGATAAAACTAGATATAGAGAAATAATCATACGAGTTCACGACAGGAAACTGGTGCAATGTTGTCCTGGATTAGACGAGCTCCGCCCCCTGTTTGAAAAGCACTATATTGGTCCATAAGTCTATTGCTTTTTATATAGTGAAACCCAAAGGGAACCAAATTTATTCCACCAATGTGTACATTTGGTATTTTCAACGTAGCCTGCAGAGAAGATCGTGCCACAGAGGACACAAGAACAAATTCAATTTAGCACCTGCCCAAAAAAATCAGTCCACTAGAGTCCAATGCAAAGCTATAGGCATATAGGTTTTGTATGTGAACCAAATGTTCTTAGTTAGCTACGCAGGGACCGAGTCAGGGTAATGAGACTGTCATTCAGAAAGAGCACGATGATAAACTTTCACAGCTAAAAATATTTCTCTGACAAACCCAAAGGACCCAAAATGAAGTATTTCCGGCCTACAAGCTGGTCAGTGGATACATGGATGCCATATTTTGATATCATTCAACATTTCCCTTTTCGTTTATTTTTTCTTAAAAAAAAAAAAAAAAATGCCGCCACTTGCATTCTATCAAATCCCACTTCCTGCATCATGACAGCTGACCAATTGAACATTCAGAATTCCTCCATCTTTTTGCTGAAGGTATCGAAAATACCATTCCCATTCTGGTGGTATAATTCATCTCTTTTTCATATGTGATCAGCCTCAGATTTCAATGAACCATCGCATTTCCCTTGTGCTATGCCAAGGCCATTTCTCTTCATGCATATTTATTTTTGTAGGAATAACGAATCTTAATGTTTATGCTTATACAGTCTAGAAATGAGCAAATAACATGTTTAAATGAAAGAAATTAAATGACTAAATGATTAAAGCTGCTGCCAAACATCGGAGATGTTTGTCATCTTCATCTTCACAGATGATGGACAAGGCTCGTTTTTTTTTTCCCCCCCAATTGCAATTTCTCTGATAAGTCTGCAAGGGTTAAAATTACAACCTGCATCACTGTAAACAAGCAGCATGCATGTCAAATTCACAGGAAAGGAAAATATTTACAGTACGTGACAAGCGTTGAAAGAGCTGCCGATTTGATTCCCGCAGTTGACAGATGTGCTCTTTTAGTATACAGAGGATCGGCACATCAGAAAGATGAGAGGAAGTTGTAACCTGTTAGCATTTAGCTATATTTATACATTCATCCTCATAAATAATGTTGCTGACATCATCCACCAAACCATGAACAGACTGTCACACCCCAATTTTTGCTGTCACTGCAACTCATGCATATTGCGTTAATTTTTTTAGGACGCATCACAAGTACATGTGACAGTAATGATGCGTACCTTTTGTGAAAAATAAGTCTGTTTCAGCCTATGAAGTCTCCATGCCACTCTCTGACCACCCCATGAATATTTTCCAATAGTGTGACCATTAATGATTATAGAGTCTGATAGATAAGACACAGCATTCCCATGTTTTAAAACATCATCGGCTCTAAAACCTATGAGACATGAAAAACAACTGCAATCCCTTCTGTCCTCCCTTTTTCAACCTTGTTTGTGTTGTTGACATTTTAAAAATGAGTCATGTCGTCAGTTTAATAGTCGGACCAGAGCAATTCAGCACAGTGGGAAATTTTCCTTTCTGAAGTACCATTAAACAATGAGTGGTGGCTTGAGTTTGGAGTAATTGCGAGACCACCAGCCACCAGCTTTTTTATTTTTTTTTAAGTATAGATTCTCATTCAGCACAACACTTTCTCCTTTCGAGTCACTAACTATAAAATAATCAATTACAAGTTGCAGTAAAAACCTTTGATACAAGTGTTCACTTCTATAAATGTTCTTATCCTAATGCAGGTTTAAATAATCCAGTCAAGGATAACTGTAGTTTTCTGTAAGGGTAACGTACTGTAACCTCCGGACTATTGAGCGCACCTGAATATAAGCCGCACCAATTAAAAACGAACAAACAAAGAAACAAACAAAATAAAATAAATCTGTCCACATATAGGCCGCACCGCATTATAAGCCACAGGTGTCTGTCTCACCCTTGCGCTTCCTGCTAGAGCACCCCCTGGAGGCCGTTAGCCTGTAAAAAAATCTTTAAATCAGTCGCATCGTTGTTTAAGACGCATGGTTCAAGGCATATGAAAAAAGTACTGGCTTATAGTCCAGAAATTGCAGTTAATAATAATAATAATAATTGAATGAAAAGAAAGCGGTATGGGGAAATAACATGTCAAATAAGAGTGATTAGTAATTATATCTATGTACACATAACAAGGTTCTAATAAACATTGTTTGGTATCATGTCATTCATGAACGTTGTTTGGAAAACAATGAAATAAGGACAAAAATGCTTGAAATAAAGCAGACATCAATTCCACGAATTATCTTTAGTATTCTACTGAGTCAGTGTTCTGAGTGCAAATAGTACAGACGTGATGGAGTCCACTTGCATTTATAAGGAAATCATGTCCGAACTTTTTAGCATCTCCCCCTTTTTACTGCTCTTTCTCTCCATCCCATCTCCGCTCTACGCTCGCTCTTGCCCTTTTATGTCTCTTGACTAAATTGTGATGGAGTTGAAGAGTGTCAGAGCCTCCATTAGTTTTGAGCTGAGAACATGTAGAGAGCTGTAATGGCATGTAGTAACCCAAGCCCAACCGAACTCATACACATAGTCATTCAGGTCAAAAGCCACTGCAGAGCTACTCAACTGAGTGTTTTCATGAACAAGTGGAGGAGTGAAAAAGCAGAAGGCCGGCAGGTAAATAGAGAGAGTGATACTTCGTAATTGTTTCATCCTGATCAGTGTTGTGTTGGGTTCCAATGTTGGCAGCAACACAGCAGCGATGCTACATACAGTGTGATCACGCCACCCAAAAGATTTAATGAACAGCCCAGATTCAAAGACTGCATTAATATAGTAGTAGATATCCAAAGACCATGCTGTCCTGTTACAATGTAATGATGGATGGTCTCGATGTAATATTAAACACCACAAGGCACTAAACCATACATATACAGGTCAAGGTCATCACCACATGTTCAGAAATGTTAGAACTTTATATAAATTAAAAAAACCTTTGATGATAGTGCCAGATGGGCTAGTTTTCTCAATATCAGAAATTGCTGATCTCCTTCAAAAAATTAATGCACAACAGAATACAACAGTGTTGTCTCTGGGTTACTTATCAGAAGGTTGGGGGTTAAAGTCTTATTACCACCATGCTGCCAGTGTTGGACATTGAGCAAGGGCCTTCAGCCTCATCTGTTCAGTTCTAACAAGAAAATAAAAATAAGGGGTGAGGGCGTGTGCTAAATGCTATAAATGTAAAAGAAGTCCAGTGACTGGCAGTTCAAATCCCATCCATCTAATAAACTTTAAGGTGGCGGTGGCCTGGTGGTAAAAGGTGCAGGATCACTGATCCCAAGGTTGGGGGTTCAAGCCCCACTCTCTACAGGTTGTCAAGCCCCCACTCTCTACAAACCCCAGCCCCCCCGGGGCAGCTAACTGGGTTATCAAAGGCCGGCCATGTCTCTCACTGTCTATGGTGTGAGGTTCATGCAACAGAACCCTTGCTGACTTTTGGCAAGAGTAACTGGTAATTGCATAGCCGTCAGCATGTTTATGCCTGCAATGGCCTGGCAAGCTATCCAGGGTGTACTCTGCCATCGCCCGGAGTACCATGAAGTGATCCATGGCGTGAACCGTCTCGAGACAGAAGGATGCCAACAACAATAGGCTTTCAAAAAAGAGATGGGTTTCCCCCCGACCCACTGATGTACAGTACAATATTCATGCATTCATAACATATGGTAAACGTACAGTAATTCACACAGGTGAATTAAACCAGCCCCCATACCGAGCATATGAGCTACATTACGAGTGCTGGGTAGTGGTGGTACGTCACATTCATGGTTGTATTTTGCCACCATATTGAGCAAAAAAGCATCTCAGAACACAGAGCAGATCAAAACTTGAAGTAGATGGATTCCAGTAGCAGGGTTCTTATCCTGGGTTTAAAAAAAAAAAAAAAAAAAAAAAAAGAATCTGAAGTGACAATTTTCATCAACAAATTATTTTTAACCAAAAACTGCACAAGTGAAATGAAGAGGGGGAAGAAAAAAAATATATAAAAATAGACTACCTGATGGTCATTAGTACTCCAAAAGAGGACTGCCTTTATGTGAGGGCGACCAAAGTGAATAGTCTCCGTACAAGGTGCTGAAACATTCTGAAGCGAGCCTGGGAATGTAATAACTACTTCATAGTGTCATCCAGTTCCAATATTAGATTACTTTTTCGAGACCACACATTTTTATACCTACTATAAAAACAGATGTAGAAATAATAGAAATCTTAGAAAAAAAACTCTTAGGGAATGCTGGCAAAAATTCTTCTACATGTGGTGACATTGTAGGAAATGTTTGTGATCATCCGCAGATTCAAATGGAAGTATATCGGGTATAAATGACGGATAAAAGCACTTGTCAAAGGAAGGTATGCATCTGGGGCTTTTATTAATTATACAATCCCAGGTTACCTATTAATCCTCAAGCTCAGTATAAATTTACTTCTACAAAGCTAAAGCAATCAGCTAAAATTAAATCATATTATGAGGGCATAATAGGTAAATAATGGTGAAATGACACTTGCTTACTCTGGTTATCATAATACAGATATTTTTCGACAATATTACAACAGCAGACCTCTAAAAATTTCAACCGATCTAAATATAATTTGTAAAATACCGAAACTATCCATCTATAATAGTGGGATCATCGATAGCACCTCTCATGAGTAATTTTATTGTATTAATGTTTAGTGTAGAGTATTAATGTTCAGTGAAAAATAGTTGATATTTGTCTGGATGTGCGAGTTTGACACATTTACAGCATTGGGCAGACGCTCCTATCCAGAAAACCGCATTTCCCGGGTCATAAGGCGCACTGGACCATAAGACGCAACACCAGCGAACGGCAACCGAAAGAGTCATCAACACACAAGACGCACCGGATTATAAGGCGCAGTAAATGAAACAAAAGTCAGATAAGTCAAACTTAATTCAGCTCTCACAACAACTCTCAACACTGTTCAGTCATAACAATATAAAACAATAAACTCACTTTTTCAGTTCAGTCCTCTTCCACAAATCCATCAAATTCTTCATCTTCAGTGTCTGAGTTTAACAGTTGCACGAGTTGGACATAAAGCCTGGATCCCTCTATTATTTTTTATTATTACATTATATTATAATATTTAATTATCTATTATTCCGTCCATGGAGTCAGATCAATAGAGACGGAGATTAGAAGTCTTCCTGAGTCATGACCTAAACTTCTCTCAGCCACGCCCTCTTAAAGAGACTGTGCATTATTGTGTTCATTACAGAACAGAGGTCATTACTCTTAAGGAGCTGTATCAGTTTAACTTTAAATTCAAGAAGGTTAATCCTCGGTCTCAGCAGGACAACTGTAACAGTGCTTTATCCCGGTGATAAACGTGAGACTCTGATTAAGCCAGCTGAACGACCAGACTGTGGAGACGGAGATTAGGTGGAAAAACCACTCATGTATTACTCAGCGAGTCACCTAACTACGATTGCAGTAATGCCTGTATTTGGACATAAAGCCCGGATCCCTCTAACTTATGACCTGTTGACACCAATATCTAGCGGTTGTAGTTCTTTGGTTAATCCACCAGAATTATGGTAAGCTCTGAATTAGTTTGCTTCACTTGGGTTTTGACGGTGTCTATGAGATGGCGTCTTGCACTTCATCCACACCAGATTATAAGGGGCACCATCAATTATTTGAAGATTAAAGGCTTTTAAGTGCATCTTATGGTCCAAAAAATACGGTAACTTTTTTTTTTTCAATACAACTGAGTAAGAACTGGTGGGGGCCTAGGGTTAAGGTGTTGAATTACTGATCGTCAATGATTCAAACTCCACCAACAGTGGTTGTCACTGCTTTCCTTCCAGTGCAGCTAACTGGGTCATCAAAGGCCGGCCATGACTCTCACTGTTTGTGGTGAAAGGCATGTAAAAGAACAACTTCTGACTTTCGGAAAGGGTAAACTGTACAGCCGTCAGCGTGTTTCTGCCCTGCAATGACCTCGCAAGCTATCCAGGGTGTATTCTGCACAGCTCAGTATCGGCTGCGACTTTAATTAGGATTAAGCGGTTCCGAATAAATAAATGATCACTGAAAAATTGAGGTCATCAACAGTGGTGATGATGGGGACTGAACCGCTGACCTTTCTGATCACTGATCCATTGCCCTAATTAAGCCAACACTGCCCCTACAATGCAGGCCTTGACAATTGACGCGACCCGATGGTCGATCTTGCAACCGGTTGGCAGTCTTTTGAAACCCGTAAACGACAAAATGGTCACGTACATATTTCACTTTCGTAATTCAGTGCGTGATACCGCGCACTGCCGAAAACGGGCTCGTATGTTGTAAACAAAAACAAAAACGGCCGACATGGCGGGTACACACCAAAATGTTCAGAAAATAATTGTTTAAAGACGACTTCGAAATATTAAACATCAATGATGATGACAATGTTACCAAGTTAAGATACAAGATTTCCTACAAGTAAATCGTACAAATTAGGGAAGACCCTGTTCTACATTTATTAATTAATACCCTGTGAACTATCAATATAATGTTTTAGCGACAAAATGGAATTACAGGTATTAATGTTAACAATTAGTAAACTTTCCAGTTCAGCCAGTTCAAGGTTCAAGTTGGTGCTACTGGTGTTTGGCATTGATGCTGATTGATGAAACTTTGCGGGTTTGTGTTTTAAAAGTATTCCAGCAGTTTTATAAGAACAATGATGATTATTTATATTAAAATTTAATATTTCAAAATAATTAGTTGTCAATAATTTAATCCTTTAATATTAGAAAATTCAACACTACATAGGATGTACATACATCTACTGAACTTAAAAGCACAAATCTAATGGTTTCAATAATAATTTACTTCAGGGAACCATTATCCACAACCTGTGGATTACACAACTCATTTTCAGCTGAACGAACTTTGGGTTACCAGAGTCATTTACCTGTGAACCATAAACTGGTCCCCCCAATTTTTTGAAATGTCGAGGCCTGCATTGTCTCATTTCCCTGAAACACCCTGCTTTGAGAGCCTTATATGTTGTTTTGATATCAAAGGTCTATTCAGAGGAGTCGATATTCTCATAAAATATAATGGAAAAAGAAATAAAGTAGAAAATGTTGGAGGAAAATATTGGCAATAGTGGTATGATTGAAAGATGTCTTGGGAAAAGGGTTTTGTATTGCTAGTTGAGTGTAATGTTGGTCAAATTAGTGTATAAATAAATAGTATCATTTCAGGCATCACATACATGGCACACATGAGGCTGTTGTGACCTTGACCGTCAAACTCTATTCAGTTCATCCTCAGGTCAAAATTTGAATAAAAATCATTCACAGTATTCTCAAGAACTATAACTACTATATACAAGAAAGGCTCAGACAGATGGACAACTTAAACATAATACCTCCAGTCCCAGCTTTGCTGGCACAGACACATAAAAATACAACTTGTTTTGCCTTTAATTATGTACAAGATTTTTTTTTCCTTTAATGTAGAGCAGTTCAGTGGCGTCTCACAGATTACTTCCTTGGGTTACAGAACAGGACCTCGGGTGCTCAAGGCCCAGCACCAAAATGCTCCCACTTAAGCAAGGCCCTTAACCCTCACTTTTCAGGGGCATTGTATCACAGCTGACAAGCTGGAATACATGAATAAAACTATTTCGCTGTGCTGGAATGCATTTTCTCTCTTCTGTCAAATGAATACTGTCGAGCAATTTGGCACATGGAAAATAAACACAGAGAAAGAAAGCTAGACCCATCTGCTTTGATCTGCAAAAATCATTAAAGTACTTTTCAATACAGGTTGAAACATGCTTTACCACGTCCAGAACTCTAATTCAAACCATTTTATTTGGCCCATTAATCATCATTTTTAAATACCGTCCTAATATTAGGGTGTGTGGGAAGAAATAAAGACCTTCAGATAAATATTAAACGCTATTAAACATCAAGTGACTTTCAGCAGATTTTAACAAATCAGTGTCCAAACCAAATATTATGATAAGCAGTTTAAATTATAGCCCATCCTTCATGGTTTTATAATGACGCGATGACTAATTTAAAAAAAATTACACGCACACACACACACACCTGCATATATATATATATATATATATATATATATATATATATATATATATATATATATATACACATTAAATACATATTCAATGCTATAATGATTATAATAACTTGTATCTTATTAGCTTATTAGTATATATATATATATATATATATATATATATATATATATATATATATATACACACACACACACACACACACACACACACACACATATGCACACACATACACAGACGCTCCCGAACTTACGTTTTTGTTCGGGTCCGAAAGCAAGTTGTTACTGTATGTTACTGTATGTTCCAGGAATGTATGACGTTCATACTGTACTATACATCCATAAATACCATTACCGTATCTCATAAAACACCCCGAAATCAATTATTATAAACATAACATTGTAAAATAATATTAAGTATATCAAAATTAATTTCAAATCACTTAAATTCAAGCAAAATAATTTCAAATAGATAAATTTTAATCAACTTCACTCATCAAGTATCAAATATAACCATCATACAGTATCAAATATAACCTTTAACATTCTCTATGATGCGATCTTTCTGCTTAAAATGGATCCGATGGTCAACGGATGGTCACTTTACATGAAGCTGAGCCGAGTCACTTTACATGAAGGTTAAAACGGCCAATCAATGCTTACAATATGTGAGTCGCTCCACCGAAAGTAGTTCACTTGCTTGTGCTTGAGACAAAGCGCGGGTTATTTGGACTTCCGGTCTTTCAAGTGAGCAAGAGCGCAGTTGAATACTCGTTTAGTACTCAGCCTGCACTGATGTGAATCACCAGCAGGCGGAGAATTCTCTTTCTTTTCTGTATTTTCATTCATTTTACAACTCTCTTTGCTTAACTGAGTATGCATGGTAGATTGCGCCGATCCGAGCAGATAGTTAATTCAGTCTTGTGAAAACCGGAAATTCTGGCATATGCCGGAAAACTTGCACCCATGCTAGTAGGCTTACGCTTCTGACCAACCATATTTGCTTAGGGTTACAAAAGTCCGCAAAACAGTGTAAACACAAAGATCACAGAGACAACGTCTTAACACAAGGGTAATAAGCAGTAAACTGGGAAGAAGCAGGGGCACGTTCAGTCTGTCGTTTGTAAACAATGGACGTAGTGTCATTCCGTCATTACGTCAGCGTACTACGTAGGTACATCTCGTACTACAGAGAGCACACTAAACTCAAAATTTGACAATTTTTTATAATATATTGTTATTATACACACACACAAAAATACACAAAGAGAGCGAGTGCGAGCCTTGCATAATTCTTGGTACCCCTTGTTAAGATGTATTCTATAGCGTTTAATAATTTTTTTATTTATTTTTTTTTTTTGGGGGGGGGGGCTCCCCAAATAAGATAGAACAACAATGAAAAAAGAGGAAAATCCAACTTATCTTTAATTCAACTGCATTTATTCAGGGTTGAAGAAATCCACATTTCAGAAATAACTATTTTAAATCAATGTGCCACAATTATTTGCACCCCTAATATTACTACTTTGTACAACCCACTTTTACCAGGAAAATAGCACCTGATCATCTCCTGTAAAGTTTCACAAGATGAGCAAATACAGAAAGTGGGACCTTGGATCTCTCCACACAATCTCTCTAAGTCAGACAGCAAGCTGGGTCCTCTCCTCTGCAGCTCACTCCACAGGGTTTCAATGGGGTTGAGGTCTGGGGACTGAGATGGCCATGAGAAGAGCTTAATTCTGTGTTTGGTGAACCCTTTCTGTGTAGATATGGCCACATGTTTAATGTTATGATCTTGGTGAAAGAACGAGTGACGACCCATCTTCAATTTTTGAGCAGAGGCCACCAGATTTTTTATTTAAAATGCCTTGTTATTTAAAAGTCTTCATGATGCCATGCACCCTAACAAGATTCCCAGGTCCTCTGGAAGAGAAATAGGTCCACAGCATCACCGATCCTCCCCCATACTTCACAGTGGGCATGAGGGGCTTTTCTGCATTCTCATCTTTCATTTATTAGTGTTTACTATTCTGTCTATAGTATTTTCAGGCAGATAAAGTGTATTATTAATATCAATTTATAAAGAAGACACATCAAATTATAAAGTTATTATTGTTTTATTATTTTGAATTATATGGAAATACAGTTAATTAATCTGACAACAGGTTAAACAGTACAAACTCTTAATCATAGTACTAATCATTATTCAACCAAAAGAGAAATGAATGGCTTCTCATTAGCTAGCATGAATGCAAACGGGATAGAACATGAGAGATGTGTACAGGAGCTAATAATGCAGTTCATGATCAAGAAAAATGACCTGGACACTAAAGAGAATAATATTCTCTGGTTATATACAATTTTAGTCAGTTTATTATGTTGTTTATTTGATTTAAAACTAGCTTTGAAGCATGTCAGTTATTCATCACTCATATATGTGAGCTCTGCATCACTTCCTTACCTTTATGACTTATGGTATCACAAAACTGATATAAATTGATCAAAAGGCAGTCATCTTGCTTAACAAAGGATGTCACAAGCAAGTTTCATCAAGAGTGAGTCATTTTTATGCATCTTACTTGCATTTGATCTCCAGTCCATTCTAGCTCAAGCAGAAGCGAAGGGGCTTTCTGATTAAATTCAAACAAAGAGAAATCACATCCTGCCTCGATTCTGCTACAAGGTTCCTCCAACTAAAAAAAAATTGCTTTGTAAAAAAATTAAAATAAAAGAAATAGAGTATAGGTTTTTTTTTGTTTGTTTGGTTTTTTTTTTTTTTTTTTTTTTGGGGGGGGGGGGTGTTGATCTTCTGGCTTGGTCGTTGAGCAGCAGCATGAGTGGCATCAGGTCAGTCACTCAGATTGCATTTCCCAGAAAGACAGTAGGTCAAGCTGTCAGGTCCCTTTTCAAATGTTTGCTTTGCCAGTTGAATTTCGAGCCATAGATTTGGGCAGACTTTGAGGACACGGTTCCCATTTGTGGTTTAGGTAGCCAAAGCTAAAACACTGCAGAATGCTATTCCGACAAATCCATACTCTCGTTGCCATCTTATTTCTCTCGAGAGCTGCAATAAGAGGATCCTAGCACCATTAAAAATGGTGGGGCAGCAAAAAAATTTTACACCAGGGATGAAAAGAAATGGAGAAAAACAAACAAGTTATATTAATACGATGCATTAAAAAGAAACCAAACTCATCACTGTGCTGTTAAAAGCTAGAGGCAAGTACTACAAATTAGGCAGGCAGGCAGGCACCTGTGGTGGATCAATGTTCATTGTTTTCCATCCATCTGCTGTGTCTGACTGCATCCCTCAGACCTACGACAGCAAAGACGGGGCGAAAAATGCTGTACACATACAGCCAGGATGTCTGGACTGTTTAAATTAATGATCCGTGTTTGATTGAAATTCATTTTATAAAATTGTCAACATTGTCTTACAGGACCGTAAGTGATTACAAACCTAATTTTACTTCTGATGAAGGGTATCAGAAATATGAACAGAAATCAAAATCTCACAAAGCCAACATTTTTATTTACCGAATTCAACCTAATTAGAGGTTTTTAAATTATTTGGATTAACCGATCGGCCGAAATAAATGAATTAAAGTGATTATGGCTACATTCTGGAAAACAAAGAAAAAAATCAAATGAAAACAATATGTAAATGTCACCCAACTGTGTGGATGAGGTATAAAGGCAGAGTCGCAGAACTATACAGTCTTTAGCACCGGTACCTAAAATACGATTCTATATCTCAAGGCGAGCAGGCACAGGGAACACTCGGACTAAAAAGAAACTCTAAAGCCAAGCAAACTCACGATCCGGTCAGATGAAATCAGACATGAGGCTTCACCAAATACCTACTATGGAAGACGTACAGACACGCAGGTATACATGTCCAATGATCCTTGCCCTGATGTGTTTTTGGTCCGTTTATATAGTCCTCTACATTAGCTACTTGATAGACTACAGACACGGTCTGTTCATCCACAATTCTGATCTTTTCACTGAGACTCCAGGGATACATTGTTGGTGTACTGTGGTTCTTCAGCCTTAACAAGAAGCGCTCAGATCAAGGCTACTAAAAGTGAAACTTGGCTGCTCAGAACATAAAGGTAGAGACTGTGGGAATATAAATAAATAAATAAATAAATAAATAAAAACACTCATGAGACAAAATTTATTCTTTCACAGTTAAGTCATTCAACTAGCCGAGACTGAAAATGACCCAGTTTCAATGTCTGTTGTCTGATGACCATTAAAAAAAAAATGATGAAATAAAGACCAAACAGACACTAATTGATACACAGGGTTTAATAGGTGTCGGCAAGTTCTTTGTTGGGGGTGTAGTATAGAATATGGACCCCTTGGAATATAGACCCGGGGTCAATTTTCCGAAGCGGAATATAGACCCAGGGGTCCTTATTCCACTGCGGAAAAATAGACCCCCCCCCTCCAAATTTAGGGAAAGATTACACACACACATAATTTATTATTATATACACACACATAATTAAATATAATTAAATATGTAATTTAATATAATTAAATATATATTTATTATTATACACACATAATTTATTCTTTTTTTTTTAAAGAAAACAAAATTTATAATGTATTTACGTATGTAACAGAGGACATAATATCACAGAGATAATTATGATGAAATATCACACTGAATGGCATATGACGATATAAAATAAACTAGAAAACCAGAAAATGTTAAATGAGACTGAGACAGATCTCACACCTTCTCATGGCTTGTCTTATGTGCAACTTGGGTGCCATTCAGTGTGATATTTCACCATAATTATCTCTGTGATGTTAAGATTTTTAAAATATGTCTAACACCTGTAACGTGCCTAAATAAATATATATTTTTGAAATAAAATGTTTTCTATTCATTATATATGTATATACAGGGATCCCTCGTTACTTAGCGATTCAATTCATGCGGCTTCAGTGCATCGTGTTTTTTATTTTTTAAATATTCATTGAAATAAAAAAAATAAAGAAATTAAGAACGAATAGGGGGGAAAGTTAAGGAAAATTCCACAAAACAAGGCCAATTATGCAAAAAAAAACAAAACAAAACAAAAAAAACAGAAAACAACCCAAAACCCCCAACAAAATTACTTACATTTTAATGTGAGGTGCACATCTGAATGTGTGTGCGCATGCATCAGTATGTGTGTGTATTTATATTTTATTTACATCTTTTGCATCATTTTGGAATGTTTAATTGTTATTATAAGCATTTATAGCATTGAATATGTATTAATTGATATTACATACACATATACATGGACGCATACGGCAGTCGGGGGGGGGGGTGTGTGTTGATCCTACTTCACAGAATTCAGCAGTCGCTGGGAGGTGTCTTGGGCCCAATTAATCACGGAAATTGAGGGATCCCTGTATACTAAAAAAAATTATCAAAAAAATGTAACCATTCCCTAAATTTGGAAGTGGGGGGCTCCATATTCCATCTTACAGGGGCATCAAAGGAGATTGTCTTCTGGCTTTGCCGTTCATTAGAAAACAGTTTGAACTTAATGAACCAACAGCATGATACTTCAGTAAGATATTTCATCATGAGCGTCGCTAAAATACTGAATTGCACCATGACTAATGAATAATAGACACTTTGGTGAACATTAAATCAGTGAATTTTACTGAAACGTAAGAGGAAGGAAGCTGAGCTGCCAGCAATCATCTGTGTTAAGAGGTCATGACACATTCTCTCTCCATATCATCGCGTTCACCGAGAAGCCATGAAGGACCAATGCGTCACTATGATAAATGGAAAGGCAGCCTGCCATTTAACAGCATTAGAGAGCAGAAGAGGCAGGAGACTGGAGTCTGGGATGTTACACAGTGACTGATTCCTCTAATTATTACTGCATGAGGTCAAACTGTTAATGGGTCTCCAAGTCACTGCACTGATCTCAGTTAACCCTTTATAAGGCAGAAAACTATAGTGTCCTACATGCACTCTGGGTAAAGAGAAATGGTACTGCTTCTCAATTTCAAGACTATACTGATTAACACACCTACCATCTTAAAAAATGTACCGTATTGGTTATCCTTACAGCATAACTTGAGAATGATATAATATGTTCAAGAGATACAGAACTTAGTTGAAGATAAATTATCAGTCAGTGCCAAACTGTGTCGCCTGGAAGATGTCGGTGTGCCAAGCATACGATTCCACGAACATCACCAAAGTATCTGAAAATCAGCCAGGGTCTGGGGGGCGTGGCCCCCACCCTTAAACTTCCCCCCACCCCGTTAGAAAGTTTGTTGCCCTTCTGTATGCTGAGGCGTTTCGGTTGAGGTTGATTCATAGTTTTACATTTCCAATATTAATGAGCTACTTACACGAGCACATACTCCCGCTGTTGTAAATGTCTATTTACATAAGTTAATTACAAAAAGACTGGTGAGTTATTGCAGCAATAATTTATTTATTCTAAACAGCAGAAAAATGACTCAGTGACCATAGAGTCGGCTCATTTGATTCAGTTCACGGAGTAAACACGTGAACGTCCTACGCCTAAAACATACATGCATTCACAATAAATTGAAAAATATAATCGGAAACTAGACAACAAAACTCTCAAACTTACCTCAAAATTAACTACTCGATTGGTGATAGGGAACTGATTGTTTCACTGGGTCTTTTCTTTGCACGGAAGTTTCTGGTTGAACGGCAAACAAAGGGTTAAGTCCGTAGGGTTCTGGAATCTTCGCTTGAACACCAAATGTTCCGGCAATTGAATGCTACGGTTCCCTTTTCCATCCATTCCCACCTAAACTTGTTTTTCACGACTTTGTCTATTTCTTTGATTCGAGCAGAATCTTTTCTCTGGATCACCGACATGCTTTCGATAGCTCAACAGATCGGAAGTGGCGCGAATGTCTACATACATGTTTCAACATCAGCGATTGGCTATTAGAAAGCCATCAGCCAATCAGCAGTAACGTTTCAAGAGAGGTCACTTTATGCAAAACTCGGAATGGAATAAAAGTGGGAAAGGTTATTATTCGGCGTGAAAAAATCTATATATATTTTTTTTAACTGGGACAATGAAAAAAATCGGAATTACGTGAATTCGTGGAAACATTGGCACAGGCCATATTCTGAAACTTTTTCATTTCACATACTATTCAGGAGTCTGCGAAGACCACTTTGAGGTATCGCTCATTTTTGTGCATTTTATAGTACTTGTTGGGCCATACTGTCCAGCAGCGAGCAACATTGTAGGTCATAAAACTCCCCGCATACTAAAGGCTCTCATTTTTTACCGCGTCCTTTTGGTGAGGCACTGCTCCAATCTGTAGTCATCCTTTGACCTTTTAGACGTAAAAGCTTTGGCATCGTGCAAAGTAGTTCTGCCTCAAGGTGATGCCAATAGCAGGTTGGCCTGAAGTGGTCTTCGCAGACTCCTGAATAGTATTCGAAATGAAAAAGTTTCAGAATATGGCCTGTGCCAATGTTATCAGGAATGTGATTTTTCCACGAATTCATGTAATTCCGATTTTTTTTTCATTGGCCCAGTTAAAAAAAAATAATAATAATTTTTTTCACGCCAAATATGTAAAAATAACCTTTCCCACTTTTATTCCATTCCGAGTTTTGCATAAAGTGACCTCTCTTGAAACGTTACTGCTGATTGGCTGATGGCTTTCTAATAGCCAATCGCTGATGTTGAAACATGTATGTAGACATTCGCGCCACTTCCGATCTGTTGAGCTATTGAAAGCGTGATCCAGAGAAAAGATTCTGCTCGAATCAAAGAAATAGACAAAGTCGTGAAAAACAAGTTTAGGTGGGAATGGATGGAAAAGGGAACCGTAGCAGTGTCAGAATATGGCCTGTGCCAATGTTATGCTATCCCCAAATTTCTGCACTTGTTGTTCGTGGAGCCGTATGCTTGGCACACCGACATCTTCCAGGCGACAGAGCTTGGCACTGACTGATAATAATCTTAGATTGAACAATGAGTTCACATCACTATCAGGGTTGGAAAGGCCAATGAAGGCAAAATGTCGTTGTGCATGTCCAGTGGTAACAGTAGCAGCAGCCGCCGCGGTATTTCAGCATTTCCCCCTACAGTACTTGGAAAGAGGCAAAGGCTGTCGGGCGTTTTACACCCAAGCCATAGCGGCTCATCAGGCCAGTGCTTATCCCCGCTTTCCATAGTATGAAGCAACTAGGAGTACAACTCCTCCTGGATGGGACACTAGTCCATCACAGGTTACCTTCCCAGTATATTTTTACTCGTACCCATTTATACTGCTGGGTGAACTGAGGCACACTTGTGTTTAAAACCTTGCCCAGTGATCTTTGCACAGTGGGGGTCTGACTGGGATTTAAACACACAACCTCCCGATCATGAGTGCAGCACCCTAACCACTACGCCACCGGCCAATTGGAAAGAAGCAAGGACTAATATTGACTGACAGAGCCGCTGATGTCATACTCGATCATTTCAAAGATATAGTAATACAAATTCATCACAGTCACCCTTTAATAAACAGCAACAACAACAATCTCACAAGTAATTCTTCTGTCACCAGAGCATGTCCTGTCAGAGTTTTCAGGTGATGAATTGCTCAACCAGAAACTACAAACAGCACTGAACCTAATGGCTTTAACAGCATACTCATTTCCACACCTTCATTCCGCAACATTGTGGAAATGCTCTTTTTCATCTCTATCAGAATACAGACATGCTCATGGATCACTTCGCTGTGGACCGCTGCTCAGTCTTCAAAAGCCTCAATTGTGCCATTATTTTAATAGTCACACATTTAAAAAGAGAGACACTCTTCTCAACGTAAATGCCAACCTCTCTCACACAATTTTCGATTGGGACAATATTCTTCAGTGAAATTCACAGAGAAATTATCTTTCCTCCATTGACACACAGCTAGTAGTCAATATGGAGAAGGATTCAATATTATGATTACTTAACACACACAGACTTCTGTGGAAACCAGAGGGTACACTAACCAACCTCAGACAGAGAACACGGAGCAAACACTGAGTGTCGAAAACAAGGCCGCCCTGTTCTCATTGTTATTCCCCTCCTGCTGCGTGACTTTTGAGAACATAATACCTACATCTCATGAGCTTAGTCTAGGCAGGCTTGCCAGCAAGGATTTGTTTAAGTTGTAGCTGAGATGTTTATTTATATATTTCCCTGAGTTCATGTATTTCTTGATAATAATGTTCTTATATGGATTTGGTGAAATAGGCCAGAAACCAAAAGGTGACATATTGTTCATGATGGAGCACAAACTTCGAAAGTCATTGAGTTCAAGATAATACAGTATGAGAATTGCAACTGAAATTACACATCATGGCCTGGCGAGCAGTCCAGAGTGTACTCTGCCCTCGCTCGGAGTCGGCTGGGAGGGGCGCCAGCCTCCCCACGACCCTAAGATTAAACGGTTATAGAAAACGAATGAATGAATGAATTCCATGCCATGATGGTTTGAGTATTGGAACAATTGATGAATTCGCCAAACCACTTTACCCTACTAGGGTCACGGGAAAGCTGGAGCCTATCTCTGCCCACTCTGGGTAAAAATTGAGTACTCTGAACATCAGCAGTCCACTGCAGGACAAACACACATACACACACACTCACACACAACCATTCACACTTACACCTAGGGTCAACTTGTAACAGCCAATTCGCCTGACGTGCATGTCGGACCCGAAAGAAAGTTACGCAAGTACAAAAAGATCACGCAAACTCTACCGAGAAATGTCCTCGCCAAACCTGGAATTTGATTCTCGTTTTTGGGCGCCATACATGGTATGTGTGGAGTTTAATTAATAAATAAAATAGAACCATGTGATCAGTATGTTTTTGGTAGTTTCCCCAGATCTCACCCTGCTCATGCTTCCCTCAATTCACCAGATTTACAAACATTTACAGAGGTCATTTTAAAGTGTTCTACCCCAATTTTGCAAAAATGTGGCCCCCTATCACACAACAGCTAACAACCACATCACATTTCTTCCAGATCACATAACAGCTGATCTCTAAGTGGGTAGCAACACACGCTTAGAGGAACACATTAAATGCCGACTTCTGCGTGCCTAATCGCAGACACCAATGTTTAGGTAGTGTCAGTTTGATTGACAGGGGGGAGAGAGAGAGAGAGAGAGAGAGAGAGCGAGAGAGAGAGACTATGCCATCCCTCTCTGCCTGAA